>OZ001351.1:28776553-29976553 GCA_963924055.1 Drosophila limbata
CCTCAAGTTAGCTAAAACTTATTTCTACAATATAGAAAGGTCGCAAAAACAAACATTTTTAAACATAAACGGACTACACGCCGGAATCATTTTGGAATAGTAACAACACTCTCTTGTTACTGACAAAAACAGAAAACAAAAACAAAATTGTTATTGCAACAAAAATGCCGATGGCATTTGCACAATAACGACGGCAACAACAACACACAAAGGGCTAGATCAGCTTCACAGTTATTTTTCACTTTTGAGAACTAAAATTCACAACTGGTTCTGGCTTCTCAAAAGTGACATTAGGCTGAGATCGCTGGTCAAGTCAGCACAACGGTACTGATGATAGAGATTGGCATCTCTTGAAACAGCTGTATACCGTGCCATGCTCCTTGCGATCTGCAAGTGTTTTGTGTGTTGTTGTTTGTTGGTGTCTTATAGACATTACTAGACCTCAAGTTAGCTAAAACTTATTTCTACAATATAGAAAGGTCGCAAAAACAAACATTTTTAAACATAAACGGACTACACGCCGGACTCATTTTGGAATAGTAACAACACTCTCTTGTTACTGACAAAAACAGAAAACAAAAACAAAATTGTTATTGCAACAAAAATGCCGATGGCATTTGCACAATAACGACGGCAACAACAACACACAAAGGGCTAGATCAGCTTCACAGTTATTTTTCACTTTTGAGAACTAAAATTCACAACTGGTTCTGGCTTCTCAAAAGTGACATTAGGCTGAGATCGCTGGTCAAGTCAGCACAACGGTACTGATGATAGAGATTGGCATCTCTTGAAACAGCTGTATACCGTGCCATGCTCCTTGCGATCTGCAAGTGTTTTGTGTGTTGTTGTTTGTTGGTGTCTTATAGACATTACTAGACCTCAAGTTAGCTAAAACTTATTTCTACAATATAGAAAGGTCGCAAAAACAAACATTTTTAAACATAAACGGACTACACGCCGGAAACATTTTGGAATAGTAACAACACTCTCTTGTTACTGACAAAAACAGAAAACAAAAACAAAATTGTTATTGCAACAAAAATGCCGATGGCATTTGCACAATAACGACGGCAACAACAACACACAAAGGGCTAGATCAGCTTCACAGTTATTTTTCACTTTTGAGAACTAAAATTCACAACTGGTTCTGGCTTCTCAAAAGTGACATTAGGCTGAGATCGCTGGTCAAGTCAGCACAACGGTACTGATGATAGAGATTGGCATCTCTTGAAACAGCTGTATACCGTGCCATGCTCCTTGCGATCTGCAAGTGTTTTGTGTGTTGTTGTTTGTTGGTGTCTTATAGACATTACTAGACCTCAAGTTAGCTAAAACTTATTTCTACAATATAGAAAGGTCGCAAAAACAAACATTTTTAAACATAAACGGACTACACGCCGGAATCATTTTGGAATAGTAACAACACTCTCTTGTTACTGACAAAAACAGAAAACAAAAACAAAATTGTTATTGCAACAAAAATGCCGATGGCATTTGCACAATAACGACGGCAACAACAACACACAAAGGGCTAGATCAGCTTCACAGTTATTTTTCACTTTTGAGAACTAAAATTCACAACTGGTTCTGGCTTCTCAAAAGTGACATTAGGCTGAGATCGCTGGTCAAGTCAGCACAACGGTACTGATGATAGAGATTGGCATCTCTTGAAACAGCTGTATACCGTGCCATGCTCCTTGCGATCTGCAAGTGTTTTGTGTGTTGTTGTTTGTTGGTGTCTTATAGACATTACTAGACCTCAAGTTAGCTAAAACTTATTTCTACAATATAGAAAGGTCGCAAAAACAAACATTTTTAAACATAAACGGACTACACGCCGGAATCATTTTGGAATAGTAACAACACTCTCTTGTTACTGACAAAAACAGAAAACAAAAACAAAATTGTTATTGCAACAAAAATGCCGATGGCATTTGCACAATAACGACGGCAACAACAACACACAAAGGGCTAGATCAGCTTCACAGTTATTTTTCACTTTTGAGAACTAAAATTCACAACTGGTTCTGGCTTCTCAAAAGTGACATTAGGCTGAGATCGCTGGTCAAGTCAGCACAACGGTACTGATGATAGAGATTGGCATCTCTTGAAACAGCTGTATACCGTGCCATGCTCCTTGCGATCTGCAAGTGTTTTGTGTGTTGTTGTTTGTTGGTGTCTTATAGACATTACTAGACCTCAAGTTAGCTAAAACTTATTTCTACAATATAGAAAGGTCGCAAAAACAAACATTTTTAAACATAAACGGACTACACGCCGGAATCATTTTGGAATAGTAACAACACTCTCTTGTTACTGACAAAAACAGAAAACAAAAACAAAATTGTTATTGCAACAAAAATGCCGATGGCATTTGCACAATAACGACGGCAACAACAACACACAAAGGGCTAGATCAGCTTCACAGTTATTTTTCACTTTTGAGAACTAAAATTCACAACTGGTTCTGGCTTCTCAAAAGTGACATTAGGCTGAGATCGCTGGTCAAGTCAGCACAACGGTACTGATGATAGAGATTGGCATCTCTTGAAACAGCTGTATACCGTGCCATGCTCCTTGCGATCTGCAAGTGTTTTGTGTGTTGTTGTTTGTTGGTGTCTTATAGACATTACTAGACCTCAAGTTAGCTAAAACTTATTTCTACAATATAGAAAGGTCGCAAAAACAAACATTTTTAAACATAAACGGACTACACGCCGGAATCATTTTGGAATAGTAACAACACTCTCTTGTTACTGACAAAAACAGAAAACAAAAACAAAATTGTTATTGCAATAAAAATGCCGATGGCATTTGCACAATAACGACGGCAACAACAACACACAAAGGGCTAGATCAGCTTCACAGTTATTTTTCACTTTTGAGAACTAAAATTCACAACTGGTTCTGGCTTCTCAAAAGTGACATTAGGCTGAGATCGCTGGTCAAGTCAGCACAACGGTACTGATGATAGAGATTGGCATCTCTTGAAACAGCTGTATACCGTGCCATGCTCCTTGCGATCTGCAAGTGTTTTGTGTGTTGTTGTTTGTTGGTGTCTTATAGACATTACTAGACCTCAAGTTAGCTAAAACTTATTTCTACAATATAGAAAGGTCGCAAAAACAAACATTTTTAAACATAAACGGACTACACGCCGGAATCATTTTGGAATAGTAACAACACTCTCTTGTTACTGACAAAAACAGAAAACAAAAACAAAATTGTTATTGCAACAAAAATGCCGATGGCATTTGCACAATAACGACGGCAACAACAACACACAAAGGGCTAGATCAGCTTCACAGTTATTTTTCACTTTTGAGAACTAAAATTCACAACTGGTTCTGGCTTCTCAAAAGTGACATTAGGCTGAGATCGCTGGTCAAGTCAGCACAACGGTACTGATGATAGAGATTGGCATCTCTTGAAACAGCTGTATACCGTGCCATGCTCCTTGCGATCTGCAAGTGTTTTGTGTGTTGTTGTTTGTTGGTGTCTTATAGACATTACTAGACCTCAAGTTAGCTAAAACTTATTTCTACAATATAGAAAGGTCGCAAAAACAAACATTTTTAAACATAAACGGACTACACGCCGGAATCATTTTGGAATAGTAACAACACTCTCTTGTTACTGACAAAAACAGAAAACAAAAACAAAATTGTTATTGCAACAAAAATGCCGATGGCATTTGCACAATAACGACGGCAACAACAACACACAAAGGGCTAGATCAGCTTCACAGTTATTTTTCACTTTTGAGAACTAAAATTCACAACTGGTTCTGGCTTCTCAAAAGTGACATTAGGCTGAGATCGCTGGTCAAGTCAGCACAACGGTACTGATGATAGAGATTGGCATCTCTTGAAACAGCTGTATACCGTGCCATGCTCCTTGCGATCTGCAAGTGTTTTGTGTGTTGTTGTTTGTTGGTGTCTTATAGACATTACTAGACCTCAAGTTAGCTAAAACTTATTTCTACAATATAGAATGGTCGCAAAAACAAACATTTTTAAACATAAACGGACTACACCCCGGAATCATTTTGGAATAGTAACAACACTCTCTTGTTACTGACAAAAACAGAAAACAAAAACAAAATTGTTATTGCAACAAAAATGCCGATGGCATTTGCACAATAACGACGGCAACAACAACACACAAAGGGCTAGATCAGCTTCACAGTTATTTTTCACTTTTGAGAACTAAAATTCACAACTGGTTCTGGCTTCTCAAAAGTGACATTAGGCTGAGATCGCTGGTCAAGTCAGCACAACGGTACTGATGATAGAGATTGGCATCTCTTGAAACAGCTGTATACCGTGCCATGCTCCTTGCGATCTGCAAGTGTTTTGTGTGTTGTTGTTTGTTGGTGTCTTATAGACATTACTAGACCTCAAGTTAGCTAAAACTTATTTCTACAATATAGAAAGGTCGCAAAAACAAACATTTTTAAACATAAACGGACTACACGCCGGAATCATTTTGGAATAGTAACAACACTCTCTTGTTACTGACAAAAACAGAAAACAAAAACAAAATTGTTATTGCAACAAAAATGCCGATGGCATTTGCACAATAACGACGGCAACAACAACACACAAAGGGCTAGATCAGCTTCACAGTTATTTTTCACTTTTGAGAACTAAAATTCACAACTGGTTCTGGCTTCTCAAAAGTGACATTAGGCTGAGATCGCTGGTCAAGTCAGCACAACGGTACTGATGATAGAGATTGGCATCTCTTGAAACAGCTGTATACCGTGCCATGCTCCTTGCGATCTGCAAGTGTTTTGTGTGTTGTTGTTTGTTGGTGTCTTATAGACATTACTAGACCTCAAGTTAGCTAAAACTTATTTCTACAATATAGAAAGGTCGCAAAAACAAACATTTTTAAACATAAACGGACTACACGCCGGAATCATTTTGGAATAATAACAACACTCTCTTGTTACTGACAAAAACAGAAAACAAAAACAAAATTGTTATTGCAACAAAAATGCCGATGGCATTTGCACAATAACGACGGCAACAACAACACACAAAGGGCTAGATCAGCTTCACAGTTATTTTTCACTTTTGAGAACTAAAATTCACAACTGGTTCTGGCTTCTCAAAAGTGACATTAGGCTGAGATCGCTGGTCAAGTCAGCACAACGGTACTGATGATAGAGATTGGCATCTCTTGAAACAGCTGTATACCGTGCCATGCTCCTTGCGATCTGCAAGTGTTTTGTGTGTTGTTGTTTGTTGGTGTCTTATAGACATTACTAGACCTCAAGTTAGCTAAAACTTATTTCTACAATATAGAAAGGTCGCAAAAACAAACATTTTTAAATATTAGTTTTGTAAAAAAAGTGTTTTTGAAAAATTTCATCGAACCCCCCTTCATGGCTTATGATCAAAAACTACGAAATTTGAAAACTCCCATAAGTTCGCAGAGACTCAACCGCTTAACATGCGAAATGTCATTTTGTTCATAATTTTGCGTCAATATTAATAAATTTACTCAACAATATGAGTTTTGTAAAAAAAGTGTTTTTAAAAAATTTCATCGAACCCCCCTTCATGGCTTATGATCAAAAACTACGAAATTCGAAAACTCCCAAAGTTCGCAGAAACTCAGCCGATTAACATGCGGAATGTCTTTTTGATCATAATTTTGCGTCAATATTAATAAATTGACTCAACAATATGAGTTTTGTAGAAAAAGTGTTTTTTGAAATATTTCATCGAACCCCCCTTCATGGCTTATGATCAAAAACTACGAAATTCGAAAACTCCCAAAGTTCGCAGAAACTCAACCGATTAACATGCGGAATGTCTTTTTGATCATTGTTTTGAGGAGAAACTATTTTGTTTTCCCTTTTTAGCCGATTTGCTAATATATAAAATAAGTTTTTCAAAAAAGACGCCGTTCCAATTGTACGTTTTCTTTATTCGACAGCGAAGTTGTTAGTGAAGATAGAACATAGAACAAGATCAGCTGAACTATGTATCGATATGAGGTATTTACAAAAGTGCATCGATGTATGCGATATTTATAAGATGGTATGCTGCTTACAATCGTTTACAATTGGAAATTAGCTAATTATATTTGCGTGTTCTGCTGCGAACATACTCCCCCCGTTGGGAGATGAAGGCTTCCAACTGATGTGGTCTCGACAGGCAGAACAGCGATCTTGGTTACGGCTCTCCTGACCAGGCCGCTGCTCGTTCGGATGATCGCTACTCGCACTACGCCGTCCTCTCCTGGGATTGTGCTGTCAATTTGTCCAAGAGGCCATTTGAGAGGAGGCTGATTGTCATCCTTCAGCAACACCATGTCTCCCGTCTGAAGATTGGGATGTGAAGAACGCCATTTGCCTCGCTCTTGTAGCAAGGATAGGTAGTTGATACTCCAGCTTTTCCAGAACGCCTGCTGTATCTGGCAAACGCGCTGCCAGCGACTCAGGCGCCCGATATTGAGATGGGTGACGTCAGGCTCATCTATGGTGACATTAGACTTGCCCCATAGAAAGTGTCCAGGCGTAAGTACTTGCAAATCATCCGGATTATCTGTAATTGGACAGAGAGGTCGAGAATTCAAAATTGCCGAGATCTGGCAGACAAGAGTGCGGAGTTCATGGAATGTGAGGATGGAGTTTCCCATGACGCGATATAAATGATATTTTGCAGCTTTGACCGCGGCTTCCCACAGCCCTCCAAAGTGGGGTGAGCGGGGAGGAATGCAGTGCCAATTAATTCCGAGTGCCAAACACTCCCCAGAAACTTGTCTCTGATGAGGATCGCTCAGGAAGAGGTGCTTTATCCTCGACAAGCTCCAAATGGGTTGCCTTAGTGGCGAAGCAGACGAAAACGCAGATATAACATTTAACTGCTGGCCTATTCCTGACCTCAGCCTTGTAGTAGAAGGGCCCACAAAAGTCAACGCCAGTGACGTGGAATGTAGGGCTTGGTTGCACACGCTCTGCAGGTAAGGGTGCCATCACGTGCTCTCGAAGCTTTGGGCGCAATCTAAAGCATTGCACGCACTTGTTGACGACAGCCGCAATAGCTTTCAATCCTCCGATGGGCCAGAATCTTTGTCGCAGGGCAGCAAGCAGGCTTTGCGATCCCGCGTGCAGGAATCTTTTATGATAAAATGCTATGATCGCAGCCGTGACCGGATGGCGCTTGGGCAATAAGAGAGGATGCTTGGCCTCATAGTCCAGATCCGAATTTTGGAGTCGTCCTCCAACTCGTAGCAATCCTGCGGGATCCAAAATAGGCAGCAGGGACCGAATCTCGCTTTTTGATGAAAGCTGCTTTCCGGCACGCAAGACTCTGCAATCCTCTGCAAAGTGAACCAGCTGGATGCTTTTGATGAGCAGTTGTGTTCCTCGTTTTATATCCTCAATGGTAAGAGGTCCCTTTCGAGCCAGTTCCTTGTTGCAAATGCCCAAAAATCGATCCACATAGGCAAACACACGCTGTAGCTTTCCAAACGAATTTTGGAATATGTAGTGCGTGGAGAAATCTATTTGAGCAGATGATATAAGCGCCTTGTGCCGTCGTTCGGGGAGATCCACTGGGTGAGCGTTTGTCTGAGGCCATTTTTCGCTGCTGTGACCCAAGAATTCAGGTCCCTTAGCCCAGAGATGATTGTTGAGCAGCTCCAGTGGTGTGCATCCTCGAGACAGGACATCAGCCGGGTTCATCTGGGTAGGAACGTGATGCCAAATCATTCCCTTCGTACGTTCTTGGATCTGCGAAACCCTGTTGGAAACAAAAACATTAAAATTTGATGGTGCTTCGCGTATCCAAGCCAGCGCTACGGTGGAGTCGGACCAGCATTCGAACTGCACACTTTTTGCAATGCTGACGATGAGTTCAGACAGCAAAAGTGCTGCTGAGAGCTCTAGTTTCGGGATAGTTAACGTTTTTAAAGGAGTGACTCTTGACTTTGAGCAGAGTAGTCTCGTAGTGACGAGTCCATGCGTTTCGGAGCGAGTATAGATGCAAGAGCCGTAGGCGACCATGCTTGCGTCACAAAAAGCGTGAATTTTCCACTTAGCGGCAGGAAGCATGACATATCGTGGGAATTTGAGACTGCAAACGAACGATATCTGAGAGGTGAGCTCGATCCATGAAGAATGAAGCGATTGAGGCAAGCTCTCATCCCAATCCAATTTCTCCTTCCATAGGGCCTGCAAGAATATCTTCATCTTTGTGATGATAGGAGCTATCAATCCTAGGGGGTCGTAGAACTTGGCGATTGCTGATAAAATGTTCCTCTTGGTTCCTCGGGCATCTAACGTGATGTTTGCAAAATTGAACAGCAAGTCATCAGAGCTTGTATCCCACGCTAAACCGAGAGCTTTAGCGATATCAGATCCGTCGTGAAACTTCATTAACTTCTCTCGATCCGATTCCGATTCACCAATTAGTGCCTCAGTGTCATTGGAACACCACTTGCGAATGGGAAATCCTCCTTTTGCCAACATCTCCTTGACTTGATAGCGAATTTGCGATGCTTCGGTTGCAGAATCTCCTCCAGAAATTAAGTCGTCTACATAGAAGTCTCTGCGTACAATCTTTGCAGCCAAAGGGAACTCTTCTTCTTCATCACACGCTAGCTGATGCATCGCACGGATGGCTAAGAATGCAGCAGGTTTCGTTCCATAAGTAATTGTGTTCAGCTTGTATATTTGTATTTCCTCCTGAGGGTTATCTCGCCACAGTATGCATTGAAGGTACTCATCTGGGTGAGTGACACGTACGCATCTGTACATCTTGCAGATGTCACCGCATAATGCAACCTTGAAAAAACGAAATCGGATGAGTGTATTGAAAATCTTTGGCTGTATTGAGGGGCCAGCTAGAAGCAGATCGTTCAGAGATGCTCCTGAAGTCGTTTTTGCTGAGCCGTCAAAAACAACGCGCAATTTAGTTGTTGTGCTATCCGGCTTCTGCACGCAGTGATGCGGTAAGAAATACTGCGGCACGCTTTCGTCCTTGCAGGCCAACGACATGTGGCCCAAATCTGTGTATTCCTGTAGAAAAGCCGTATATTGCTCCTTTAGCTGTTTGTCCCTTTCCAACTTTGCCTCAAGGGATTTGAAACGTCTCAGGGCTCGATGATACGAGTCACCTAGTGCATCGAAATTGGATTTAGCTGGGAGGCGAACTGAGTATTGACCCGAATCCAGACGCGTGTGACCTTCTACGAACAACTGTTCGCACAGGGCATCCTCATCTGAAATAGACGGCATAGATCCACAGCAACTGTCGATTTCCCAAAAGCGTTTAACGATGTCGTCTAATGGCTCCTCAGCAGTGGGATTCTCTGGTAGCGTGCGCAAAGTAGCCAATGATGAGTGCCTGTCTGACCGATTTGAGCATCCGCCAGATAAGATCCAGCCAAGTCTGGTCTTCTGAAGAGATGGCAAATGGTCAGCTATGCGAATTTGACCAACACAGATTAGGTCGAAGAATAATCCGGCACCAAGCAAAAGGTCGATGCGCTGTGATTCGAAGAATGAAGGATCTGCCAGCTTGATGTTTTTTGGAATGTTCCAGTCTTTAATATTTATATTGAAATGAGGCTGATAGTCAGTTATCGTACGAGCGACGACTGCAGAAAACGAAGTTGTATAAGTCTTGTCATGCGACTCAGCTGTGATGTCGACAGATTGGTCAAGCGAAAGAGAAGATTCTCCAATTCCTGATATACAGGGATGCCACAGAAATCGCAAGCGAAATAGAATTGCCCAGAAAGCAATTCCGCACGGAAATTTCCGAGGTGCCACAGAACTTCGA
This sequence comes from Drosophila limbata, assembly GCA_963924055.1. Taxonomy (NCBI): domain Eukaryota; kingdom Metazoa; phylum Arthropoda; class Insecta; order Diptera; family Drosophilidae; genus Drosophila; species Drosophila limbata. The sequence continues at coordinate 28,786,360 of OZ001351.1, forward strand.
ATGATTTAATGTTTTTTAGCAATTTCACCAACCTTTTTGAACTAGGCTGCTAAGAGCTGACACCTTCTTAGATTAAATTACCCAAGGGTTTGTTTAGCGACTTTTTTAATTTTATAATTGCAGAACAATAGGCTTTTAATTTTTTTCTTATTTAATTAATATAATTTAATTTATTTATGTAATAATTGAATTTATTTAGCTAAAAAAAATTTAAAAGTAATTGGCGCGAAAAAATAAAAATTACGCGACAACTCTAGCAATTGTCTGCCATTAGTCTGGTAACTCTTTGTGAAAAATGTTTTCACAAATTGCACAATAAGTTAAAGGTTTTTTTCGGTAAAACTTGATTTACCTCAAAAGAACTATTTTTTTAATGCTTAATTTAAAGAAAACTGAAGTGGTTCCATATATATTTTTTAAATACCTTACTTCGAATTCTGACTAAAAAATGTGGCATCGCTGACCCTGACTTCGAAATTCTAAATTGGACTAGGTGGCAGCATCGAACGCCAGCGGTTTTAGCACTAGTTTAATACGCGTAAAATTATTCTGCGATTTGACCTGTGGCACAGCGAAATGAAATTGAAGTGAATTTCAAGTGAAAGCGATTTCTGTAGCAGCCCTGATAGAGATGCTTGATCTCTGCGTTTTGAGCTGCAACTGTTTGGCAAGACGCGCTGTAATAAAGTTGAGTTGAGATGCAGAATCCAGCAAAGCGCGGCATGGCAGAAAGGCTCCAGATCGACTTTTTGCATAGATAATTGCAGTTGGGAGCAACACATACTCTGCAGGCTTGCTTTTCAGGGCTTCAGGTGGAGAATCGGACGAGGTGGAGATAAGCGCAGACGAGCTCGTTGGTTGCGAAGCGATGATAGCCTGTGATGGCGGAACAGACGGAGCATTGGCAGAAGATTGATTTGAGGCTATGTGCAGTAACGAATGGTGCTTGTAATGGCAATGTTTACAATGTCCAGATCTGCATTGCTGCAAGACATGGCCTTTCCGTAGGCAATTTAGGCAAAGGTGCATGCGCTTTGCTTCCTTGTGGCGTAATTGAGGTGATAGGCTAAGAAACTTGGAGCACTTTGACAGAAAGTGATCCTTCGCATCGCAAAGGGGGCATGACACATGAGCTTGTTGTGATGACGCAATGAGGATGCTTCGATTTTTGCTGGCTGGGATTTTTGCCTACAGCGCTTTCCACATTCTCCAACATACGGCATCTCCTCTCCAAGAATGTTGCCATATCAGTCCACTTGGGCAATTTGTCTGTGGCCAAGGATTCCTCCCACTTCTCCTGCGTTTTCTGATCAAGTCTGTGACTGATGATGTGGATGAGCAGTCCGTCTGCAAGCTCCGTTGTGGTTGACATGGTGCTAAGCGCACGGAGATGTAAATTAATCCCGTCACTTAGTTCCCGTAATCCACTTGCCGATCCTTTCTCAACACCTGATAGCCCGAATATAGCCCGTATGTGTGCCTGAAAATGCAGTAATTTGTTATCAAATCTTTTCGTAAGTAACTCTAATGCTTTATCATAGTTAGCATTAGAGGGCTCTAATGATTTTATCGTGCCCAATGCGGCACCTTCCAAACAAGCACGCAGGTGCTGGAATTTCTCAAGCTTACTCAGCTCCTCCTCGTTTCCGATCACAGTGCGGAACATGGCGTAAAAATCAGGCCAATCCTCATAGCAGCCACTGAACTTTGGCAGCTGCAGCTCTGGCAAGCGAGATCGGTGCAACTGTGTATGAGATGCGCTGAAATGGTGATCTGCTACTGCTGTGGAGTTTGCACCGTCAGAGCGAGATTTTCCAAGTACGTCCAGTTTTCTGGATAGTTTGGATTTGGCCTCCCAGTACAACTGCGCGAAGTCCGATCTTGCATCGCCAGCAAGCTCAAGCAGATCCAGCTTTTCGAGACTGGCTTGCGAACTTTCAAATTCAGCCTTCATTCCTTCAACCGTCTCCAATCGCACAAGTAAATCCGCTTCATCGAATGTGCTTAGCTCATCCGATACAAATGAATTGAGAGCTGTTAATTGTCGCGTAACTGATGCTGTCTTGGCTTTAAAAAAGTCAATGTCACTAGGAAGTAGTGGAGCTCGGCTACCAGTAGCACCCGCTTCAACTACAGTATTGTTTGCCATTTTGGGTGCGCACTGTAGCAATGAATTTTTGGCGCCAAAATGACAAAATTTCGCGCCAAGACAATGAACTGCACTTGAACTCAAAGGAAAGGTTAACAAACGGGCGAAATGACAGCAATAGACCGATTACCGCTGCACCAGAATTGAAAGTGTATGTGTGTGAGAGTGTGTATAACTGTGCGATTCTGTGTGCGTGTGCTTGCAAGTGTATGAGTCAGGTTATGTTGAGGCGGCAATGAGATTGTGTTTAGCACCGATTTGCGCTGAAACAGCTTGAATATAATATAGCACCGACTATATTATATCGCGAGATGAGATTATTGCGTTGATTCGCAAAATCTGCAATATCGAAAAAACAGCACTCAACGTTGTTGTATGTGTGTGTGTGTCTGGCTGCAGCACCGAAAATTGCAAGTTTCCCGACCGATACTTGCACCACGAATATGCGTTTCAATATACGAAAAAAATCAACGAACACTTGATAAAGATTATCACGTCGGGGTCACCAATGTTTTGAGGAGAAACTATTTTGTTTCCCCTTTTTAGCCGATTTGCTAATATATAAAATAAGTTTTTCAAAAAAGACGCGGTTCCAATTGTACGTTTTCTTTATGTGCGTCAAGATAGCAACGGTTCTTTAGCAACGAAAATCGGAACTTGGTTCATGAGTCGGAACCAGTTATGAACTTTCTCATTTTTAAGCGTTATTAGACCTTTAATCAATAAACTAATGATGCAGAATAGTAGAAAATTAATTAATCTATAGTTTAAAACAAAGTTTTGGCCATTTCAGCTTTTCAAATGGGTGTAACAAGTGAATAAAGAAAGTGAAAACGTGAACATTTTCACCATTTCTTAAATAGCTAAGGTCAGAAGGTCTGCTACCGAAAACCGCTAATGCACGATTATAGCGTGTAGTTTTACCTTTCGAATGGTATCATTTTCAAAATCAAAATTTCTGGCCGTTTTTGAGATATTTTGAAATGAGCGAAGCTACCTCGGTGAAAGTCCCATACAAAATGACCGCCAAAATACATACCTTGTTTTCAAACCATAATAACTTATCTTAGAATGTTTGCTGCAAAACGCGGCACATACCAATTTAAAGCTACAAGTTTGGGGATGCAACTGCAATTTATTTAGAGAAAGTTTTCTGATAGTTATTTAGAAAATAAATAAAACTTAAATCAACCCCCAAAAAGTTCATAAGCAAGTCCTAGCGAACTGGTAGTTCCAACGTGAACTGAACTACAAAATACATAGCGGCAGCTTTTGCAAATAAAGAGAAGTGGCGCCACCTGTTTAGTGTCTAACACTAAATCGTTGCTGGATATTTGACTGCAGAAAAATGTTTTGCCGTCAATTGCACGGTATCTAAAACTATCGACACTAATTTTACAATCATTTTCATATGCGAACCATTAAAATCTTTCTGAAACTTATTGAGAAATTTGCATTTTGGTATTTTTACCATTATGAGTTAAATAAATTTACAAGAAAGCAAGTTGGCAGCGTTTGTATAAAACAACACAACAATAAAAAATCGTTGCTAACTTTTAACTGGAGATTAGTATGTTTCTATCATATGCACGGCATGTGGGAGTATTGGTGTTAATTTTACAAGCAATTTCATATGCCAATCATCAAAATCGAGCAAGAAATGGCTGGGAAATTATCATTTTTGTGTTTTTTTCCAGTTGACCTAAAATAAACATGCATGTGGGCTGCCAACCTTATATACAGAAGCGCAAAAATGCGTCGGAATATAACTAGCTGGCAGCCCTATAAAACATATAACGGCGTTCACAGGAATTGGATATAAAAAAAACAGGAAGCGGCAGAAAATAAACGAAAATTTTGTTCATAATGTTTCGAGTAATTACACGAAAGTAAGGCTTGCTTTTATGATTTTATTTCATATATTATAAACATAAGTAGTTTACGAATGTTTGTAAGAGTCTTAGGACTAGTTTGTATGTATGTACGTTAATGCCGCTTTGTCTTCGCGTTATGAAAATAAGGAAAAACTTTAACTTGTTCCTACACTCCGGTTAGCAACAACAACAGCAAAGAACAATACAAAATGGGACAAAAAGTGTCGCGCAACGACTTCGAATGGGTTTCTACGAAAGAACCGCATGCCTCGCGTCGCAAGATTATACTCGAGAAATATCCGCAAATCAAGAAACTAATAGGCCATGACAACTTTGACAACTTTAAATGGGTTGCCGGCGCAATGGCTCTGACACTAATACTGGCCCTATTCATTGTCAAGGACTTGCCATGGCCGTGGCTGATAGTGTTGGCATATTGTTTTGGCGGCATTCTGAATCAATCTGGCCATGCATGAAATATCCCATAATCTGGCATTCGGATACAGTCGACCCATGCACAATCGGATTTTGGGTTCAATTTGCTATCTTCCCATTGGTCTGCCAATGAGCATATCGTTCGAAAAACATCATCGGGAACATCATCGTTATCAGGGCGACGAAGTGATTGACACAGATATTCCCACATTGATGGAATCGCGACTGTTTGAAAGCACATTTGGGAAATTCATGTGGGTGTGTCTGCAACCATTCTTCTATACGTTCCGTCCGCTGATAATCAATCCGAAGCAACCGACACGCCTGGAAATCGTCCATACGATCATTCATTTATCCGACGATGCAGACGTTGTTTATTGCTTTGGCTGGCAAGCACTGGCGTATCTGTTAATTGGCTCTATTCTGGCCATGGGACTGCACCCGGATTATGATTACTAAATAGTAAAAAATAAATCAAGACAACAAGAAAGTTTTCACGTTTGATTGTTATTTACTATTAACCGTTTACTAAAAGCTTATATGTAACAGGCTATGCTTGTATTAAAAATGTCATTTCGACAAAAGCGGTCTCAATTTCGGGCGTTTTTGTTCCGGTCGTTTTCAACGCCCATTGCTGTCAATTTTGTCCGAATCGACTTGAAATTTTTAGAACGTGTTCTTACCTATTTATATAAAAAAATGAACGAAAAAATGTTAATTTGTAAATGATTTATATTTTAATTGAAAAAAAATCTTTTTTACAGACATCTACTCAAAGATACCATTGAGGATTTTATTGCTCTGAACAACATATCTCCAGTTGATAGTCTCAGAGAGCCTGATTTTGAATATTTAATTCTTATTCTTAACAATAAGCTTAGAGAGCGAAATTGGGCCGGTGTTCCACTGACAGATAATGTTAAACAGAGAAATAATATTAAAAGAAGTTTTAAGCGAGTAAGTGTACTTATTAAACAGGCCCAATATGCATTATAAAATAATTTTTTATTTTCAGATTCAAGAGAAACGCTTTAAAGAAAAACAGGAAGGTGCTGAAGAAAAATCTGAGAAACAGTTAAAACAAAAACAGAAGAGTGAAGAAGGCAAATATGAGGAAAGTGAAGAAGACAAATCTGGTAACTGCACAAGTCAGAGTGAGTCAAACTCTTCGAATTTAAAAATTAATATTATTAGTGATATGTCTAACATAGACACTAATAATATTTCTAATTCACAAGTGATCAATTATAGTAATAATATTAGTGATATGTCTAACATAGACACTAATATTATTCCTAGTTCACAATTGATCACTTATAGTAATATTATAAGTGGTATATCTAATATAGACACTTATAATATTTATAATTCACAATTGATCAATGATAGTAATAATATTAGTGATATGTCTAACATAGACACTAATATTATTCCTAGTTCACAATCGATCAATTATAGTAATAATATTAGTGATATGTCTAACATAGACACTAATATTAATCCTAGTTCACAATCGATCAATTATAGAAATAATATTAGTGATATGTCTAACATAGACACTAATGATATTTCTATTTTAAATTGCATTGACAATAGTCCGTCCAATAATATTAAGGACACAAGCTATGTTGAACATAAATTAAAATGCTTTAGGACAAACTGCTACAAATTTAACGAAAGCTTGAACAGGTCAGTTCATTTGATCGCTAATTTGAAAAGTTGCAAAACAACATTTTCAGATTGCACAAATTTTGACACTGAAATGAGTATTTCCGAATTTAAAGTAATTTTAAATGAATTATGTGGTATTTTTCCCAAAAAAGCAAGTATTGAACACATTCTTAGAGAAGCATACACTTCTTATAATAATGCATGTGTTTTATATTTTAAAAATATAAGATTAAACAAAAAGTCGTTTGTTGCATATGGATACTGTAAACATCCATCATGCAACCGCTTTTTGTTTCGTGGGTCTTATGATGGGCTTGTAAATGTATACACAAGCAGTCCTCATATTTTCCATAAAATTGGGTTTAAAAAGTCAACGCAGTGCAGATCTATTAACAGATTTTTGGAAAAGGCTGCTATTAGAAACAAAACTGCGTTTGAATATAGATCCCAAAAAATAAATAATCTCAATATGTCTAGAGCTAGAGTTGGTAATGACCAGATAACCAATGAGAAATTACCCTATTACAGAAATTTGATATCGGAGGAAAATGGAAAATTGGATTTCCACAAAAATCCATTCATTGATGCCTTCCTTATGAAATTTAATGGGTATTCTCATTTTATTCAGGGTCTTGCCACAAAACTTGAAGTTTTATTATGGAACGAAGAACATTTAAAAATGCTTTTGACCCATATAAAACCTCACACTCTACATATTGATGCTACTGGAAATATAGTGCAACCGATGAATTTTGTAGAAAAACGTATTTTTTTGTATTCAATGGTTGCTCATATTCCAGACTGTAAGATTATATTCCCCGTAGCTCATGCAATTCTATCTAATCATACATCATATGATATAGGCAGATTTTTGTATGAGCTGCGGGACTTTTGTCAAAAAAATAAAATAAAATGGCCTCTTTGCAAAAGAATTACAACTGATGTTAGTTTTGCAATAATTGGGGCCATTTTAAAAGAATATAACAACATGGATCTTGCGACATATAACGAAATTTGTTATAATTTTGTTTATAATATTAGTGGCACTTTGCCCAAAATCTGTGTTCAATTTTGTTCAAGCCATTACTGCAAAATTATGTGTCGTAACATAGACGAAGTTGTTGGCTTAAGCAATATTGAACTCAGAACGTTTTTAAGAAACGCATTGGGTTGTGCTTACTCAATAAATAATGCTGGAGATTTAGAAGAATGGTTCAAATATATTGCAATCATTCTTCTATCCCCAAATATTGATAAAAATGTGGATGATGCTATTTATTATTTCTCAAATAATTCTCAGCATTCATCCACACCTAACATAATGGATAATATAAAATTGGCAGAGACTACCAATGTTATTAAAGATCGAACATTGAAATCTATTGCTGAAAAAAGTCCATTTAGAGAACAATTTCAAAAAATACTTGAAGAAGTACAGCAAATTGTATCTCAAAATAAGAGCATCTTCTGTACATTAAACACTTATTTGTGTCCAAAAATGCTGGACTTAATTCTGAATAAGTATATTGTGTACGCGCCATTTTGGACCAATATTATTGGAACTTTTATTGATAAATCTAATAAAAGGCCCAATAATGCTCCAGTAGAATCGTTTTTCAGAACACTTAAACATAGTGTTATTAAAACGAATAACAAAAATGGCTTAAAGCTAGGAAGATTTATTCGCAAGTTAGATGAACTTTCAAAGTCCATTTGCAGACAAGTTCAACTTGCAAAACCAGAAGTTCTGCAACCAATAAATGAAATGGTTGTAAGACCTCGAAAAAAACATTACATACCAAAACCTAGAAAAGGTTTGGATGAAATGTCGTGCAAGCGAAAACTTTCTAAGCATAAGGAAAGTTGGAAAAAATCGCTTCATAAAAGATTAAAAGTAGGAATGTTCAAAAGTGATTTTACTGGTCTATTAAAAATCCAAGAAAATCATAAGGGTACAATATGCCATGACCATTCCTACACATCAACAGATGACATGAATGCTTTTAATATGGAATTCAAATACAAGAAATATTTGTCCACTTTAAAAAAGCAAAGCAATTTAAACAATATTTCAGAACATTACGTTGTAAATTTTGAAACATTGTTTTCATGTGTGCATGCCGCTAAAAAGTCAAAATTCATGTATCACATTGCTATAGACGATTTATTTTCGTTAAACGACTGCCAGTGGCTAACAAACTTAATCGTTGATGTTTGCCTAACAGTCATTTTATACGAAAATGGAGATGACTCTTTTATAAACTTGCCCTGTCAAGTCGCTGAATATTGCTTCCAAAATGACAACATTATTAAAACTGGTTTAGAAAGTAATACCAATTTAATAATACCTCATTGTTTCCAAAATCATTTTTATATATTATTTATAAATCAAATGAAAAACGAGATAGTCTTTTTAGACCCATTTGGGAAATCAACTAATGTTGATTTCTTTGAAAATTACTATTTGAGATTGTTGAAACGTTTGAAGCCAGAAGAAACTTATTCAGTGGCTTCAATTCAACATGATACGCAATTTGATCAATACAATTGCGGAATTTTGATTTTACAATTTGCAGAATCATATGTGTCAAACGTTTCGCTTACAAACTTAAAGTCTAGTGACTTATACAGAAGCGAAATGTTTGATAGAATTCTCAAATATGGAGATTCTTTAAATGATTTATGTCTTCACTGCACGCGTAAGACAACATCATTTTTGAGATGCTCTATTTGTAATCGTTCTATATGTAACATTTGTAAGGAAAGAAAATATAAAACAAATATAGAAAATATTGTTTGCAAGATTTGTGAGCTTAGTTCACATACTTTCAAATAATATACGTATATTTATACATTTTAAATATATTTAATATATTAAATGTTTTTAATTTTATTTTGTGGATTAGGCCTACTGGGGAAACCACATTAAAAAAAACGCGCTGTTAACTCTACCTCAAAGGTTGTGCGGAAAAGAGTTTAAATAAATATATAGTGTAACTTTTAAAACTTAAAAAAATTACGGTCCCTGTTGTTAATCTGAATTGCTTATTCTATTGCAGCTTTAACTTTCACAATCAATTCTATTTGGAGAGGCACGTGCGTAAAGTACATGATGACAGCATTGTCCTCCCATAGGAGGACGATCAGGAGGAGGATCTGGAACAGCAGCAGGATCACGAAGAACACGAGGAGGAACATGAGGAGCAAGATGAGCAGAATGAAGATGAACAGGAGCAGCAGCAGGATCGAAAACCGTTGCTTAACGCCACAACAGCACCATCGACATCAAAGAAACGTTGTATACACATCAGCGACACACACATCGAGTTCATTAGCGCCGATCCCGAAGACGATAACATTACGGACATTACGGAAGCGAAAAACCTGGAGGAACACGAAGAATCCAAATACAAACCGCCGCCAGCCAACAAGAAAAGAAACCAGAGCTAATTTAATTGTTTTTTTTTTATTGTTATTGTTATTATATAAACTAAAAACTATAAATCCAAATATCATTTTATTTTTTGGGAATAGAGCAGACACTGCACTTAATTAACCCACCACTGCCTTTTTTTTTTAATTTAATTAACACTTTTCGTTAGTTTAGATTTACATCTAAAATATTTCACAAATTTTTTTACTTGCATTTCTTTCGTTCGCCTATGCAATTTTTTTTTCAAGTTTGTTTTTCGTTTTTTTTGTTCGTTTTTCTTTTGTTTTTATAAATGTATTCGTTTTTTTGTTTGTTTTCTTTCTGTTTTCTTTTTGTTTTTCATTCAATTAATTTGATTAATTAATTACAAATTATAAAAAAATGAGCTTTCATTTTGGTTTTCCATGAAAAATCAATGAAGCTTCTGGCTTTGCAGCAAAAATGAAATAAATTCTGAGCTTTTCTTTGCTTTGCTCGCTTTGCATAAGTTTAACTTGTTCAACTAAATTAGGTAATACAACGGTTATTTTAGCCAAACTAATCACAATCTTTTGTTGCATCTGAATATTGCAAGCATTCATGAGTGTGTGTGTGTGTGTTGGTGTGTGTTTGGATGCTCATAGCATCCTTTTAACGTATGCCTCTTGGATTGACATGTGACGGCTTCTCTTGACGGATTTGTTTGGGATTCTCTTTGTCTCTCTCTTAGGGTTTCTCCTGCAGTCGCAGTTTGTCGCTAATATTTGTATTCTGGTAGAAAAGACGCACGACGTGCGTGTCCTGCTCATCCTTCTTGGCCAGAATCTTCAGCTGGAATGTCTCCGAGAAGCGTGTGTCGATGAACGCGCCCAGTGCAGCCACATCGCACTTGGCAATGGTGGCGCCCTCCAGCTCACAGTGTTTGCTGTAACGCGGCGCCTTGGCCAACTTCTCGGGCAGCTGACGGAACTGATCCGTGACGGCATTGTTGCCAAAGTCTATGAAGTGCACCTCGCATTTACCGTCGTCCAGCAGCTTGACTATTTCGGCACGATAGAACACCTCATCCTCGGGAAACTTGGCCACACAAATGGCGCCCACTTTCAAATCGCTAAAGACTTCAAAGTTTTGCTCGGCGTCCAGCATTTTGTCGGTTATGTCCTCCAGTGCCGGCACATCCTGTTCCATTTGCACATAGAAGGACTTGGCGTTGTCAAACTGCACGACGATGCAGTTGTGAAGTTCCACCTCCAAGGGCTTCTGCACGCCCGCCACAGCGTTGGCCAGTTCCTCGGCAAAGTCCTTGTAGTTGATGCGCAATTGGACCGTCTGCAGATCCGTCTGATCCTTCTGCAGTTCACCGACAATCTCGTAGACCTCGCCAAAGTGCTGCTCGAGCAGCACAGCGAATAATTCGTTTGTGATATTTGCAGGAATCTTATTGAGCTGACAGTGGATGGCCAGTGGCGGTATTTGCCAGATCTGTTCGGGCAACTTGTAAATCTTCTGGCTGACAATTGTGTTGCCATAGTCGATGAGGAAGACCTCGCAGCCCTTGTCCTCGCCGAGCACTGAATTGATGCAGCATCGATAGTTGCAATCATCCTCCTGCGAATAGCACACGGCATTCAGTTTCTCTGCGGGATGCGGCAGCTCCTCCAGCTGACTGGTCTGCAGTGTCTTTTCCCAATGAGATCGAGATCAGCGGATCGCTTCTTGAGCTGCACATAGAAACTGCTGGGTGAATCGCCATGCGAGATGATGCACTCCTTGCCATTGATCTTGTCCTGCTCCGCCTCCAGCAGCTTCTGCAGCTGCTCGTGAATGTTCAGTGCATTGTCCATGGTCTTGAGCCGGACAACTGGTGGTTGACTCGACCTATTGACAAACTCGACGGCCACTTCGCCGTTGCAGCTGTCGACGAGGGCGTCCAGTGCCTCGCGTGACTCCTTGGGATACTTGATAAAGTTGGGCGACGGTTCCAGCGAATGCAGCTCGGCCAGCGGCTTCAGCTGCGCCAGCTCTGAGCTGGGCAACTCGAACAGCTTGTCGACCAGCGCCTGATTGCCATAATCGATAAAGAGCACACGATACTGAAGAGATTGCTGGGCGGGCAGCTGTTCTAAGATGCGAGCACGATAGAACTCGTTGTCGTCTCCTTGTTGGACTTGACAAACTTGGCGTCATCGTAGCTGCACAGGAAGTTGACATCCGGACAGCTTTCCAGCTGTATCTTAAAGTTGGTCATGTCCCGAATGGAAGTGAACTTGCCACGCACCTGTTGACCAGCCAAAAGACCAACGCGCACCTCTGCAAAGTGGATAAGGAATCAATTGAGAGTTGCTTGAGGAAGTAAACTAATGAATTGGACTCACGCTCTGCCACCTCAGTGAGGAACTGGGCACTGATGAGCGTATCCCGCAGGGAGGCGCCGTTCACCAGCATCTTGACTATGTACGTGTTGTTGTTGTTCATCTTCGAGCTGAATTCACACTCAACTTTGGCATTGGCAGGCACAAACTTCTCCATGCGATCCACAATGTACAGGTGATCATAGTTGGTCACGACATTGTCGAAGCTGCAGCGCTGGGCGAGTCAAGGCGGCTCGGCGAAACGCTTCTCCACCTGCCACACATCCTCCGAGGTGACGGTCAGCAGACTGCCGATGTCCACGCAGAAGATGCGATACTTGCGCAGCATGTGGTTGCAGGCCACGACTGTGCCACGCAGTATGGCGTTGTCCTTGCGCTGTCGCACCACCACGCTGGAGTTGACCTTCAGCTGGAGCGGCTGATGTGGCCGCTGGCGATAGAACTGTCGCATCTCGCGCAGCAGCAGATTATCGTACTTCGCAGAGAGATTCTTGGGCACGACGTAGAATTGGAATGGCGATACCCACCAGGAGAGGCTGGCTGCCTCCTTGCTGGGTGTCCTGATGTCCTGCAACACGAACGCCTTGTCCAGCGCCACATATTTCTCCTTCTCCTTGTCCGGCTCTGGCATCGGTTTGGGCGATGTCGTCTCAACACTGGACGCTGCATCGCTTTCCACGCCGCTGGAGCGCTTCGAGCTGCCAGCTGTGCCATCCAGCGTCGACTTTTGTCGCTGCGGCTTCTGTGCGAATCCCTGTGGCGCGTTCTGAGAGCGTTGATTCGTCGCGTTGCGCTGCTGGGACTGCTGCTGATCCTTGCGTGGCGATTGACTGTTGCTAAGGCGACTGCAAGTGTAGGAAAATTTGATTAGGATTAATAACAAAGATTAAAACCCCAACCGAAACTGTATTCGTTTCGGTTTTAATCCCTGATTCAACAGGAATCGTTGGTAACTCACGTGTTTTTATTCGCCTCCTGTTTGCCATTCTGCAGACGTGGCGAGTCCATGCGAGTGCGTCCGTTCTGGCGGTTTCCCTTGCGCGGCGAGCTCATGCCGCTGGTGTAGCTGCTCGTGCTGCGGCTCTCGTAGCTGTCCAGGTTGCTGCTCTGCTGCGATGGAGTATCCTTGGAGATGGCCGAGGCGGAGCTGTGTTTGATGTTGACTTGATTCTTGGAGCTGTTCTCGCTGGAATCTTTGGCTGGCTTCTTAATAATAAAAACGATCGAAAATATTCATGTATGTATGTAGTATTCATGTATGTATCTGTAAACAGAAAAAGCAATTAGTATTGAAATAAAAAAAAAGTATGTAAATTTGTTGACTTACCTTTTAGTACAAAAAAAAAAAAAACAAGCTAACTTATTCAGTTTGTTAGCTTGTTAGGAAAAAATAAAAAAAATTTTATTGCGGCGGCGGCGGCGGCGGCGGCGACTGTTGCGGCGGCGGCGGCGGCGGCGGCGACTGTTGCGGCGCCAAGAAGTACACCGGCTGTTGCTGCATCAAGTTATGTTGCGGCGGCGGCGGTTGCGGCGCCAAGAAGTGCACCGGCTGTTGCTGCACCAAGTAGTGCAACGGCGGTTGTTGCGACTTGCAAAATTTACTAAGCTCTAGAATTTGCCGCTCTTGTAGTTTTAATTTTTTTTCTAGAGCTTTGTAATTTTTTTTAAGTTTTTGTTGCTCTTCTTGGAGCTGCTTAACTTTATTTTTGAGCACATGGCCTTCGGGCTCCTGCAACCCCTGAATCTGTTGATCCAGGTTGTTGCGGTGCGCCCGAAGGCGAGCAATAGCGTTGTAATTGTAATTGTTCATATTTTTAAATTTATTTTTTTTCGCAACACGCGCTTTTTCTTGTGTACTAATGTGTAATGGCTGTAAGCTCCGTTATGTTTTATAGGGCTGCCAGCTAGTTATATTCCGCCGCATTTTTGCGCTTCTGTATATCAGGTTGGCAGCCCACATGCAAACGCTGCCAACTTGCTTTCTTGTAAATTTATTTAACTCATAATGGTAAAAATACCAAAATGCAAATTTCTCAATAAGTTTCAGAAAGATTTTAATGGTTCGCATATGAAAATGATTGTAAAATTAGTGTCGATAGTTTTAGATACCGTGCAATTGACGGCAAAACATTTTTCTGCAGTCAAATATCCAGCAACGATTTAGTGTTAGACACTAAACAGGTGGCGCCACTTCTCTTTATTTGCAAAAGCTGCCGCTATGTATTTTGTAGTTCAGTTCACGTTGGAACTACCAGTTCGCTAGGACTTGCTTATGAACTTTTTGGGGGTTGATTTAAGTTTTATTTATTTTCTAAATAACTATCAGAAAACTTTCTCTAAATAAATTGCAGTTGCATCCCCAAACTTGTAGCTTTAAATTGGTATGTGCCGCGTTTTGCAGCAAACATTCTAAGATAAGTTATTATGGTTTGAAAACAAGGTATGTATTTTGGCGGTCATTTTGTATGGGACTTTCACCGAGGTAGCTTCGCTCATTTCAAAATATCTCAAAAACGGCCAGAAATTTTTTTTTGAAAATGATACCATTCGAAAGGTAAAACTACACGCTATAATCGTGCATTAGCGGTTTTCGGCAGCAGACCTTCTGACCTTAGCTATTTAAGAAATGGTGAAAATGTTCACGTTTTCACTTTCTTTATTCACTTGTTACACCCATTTGAAAAGCTGAAATGGCCAAAACTTTGTTTTAAACTATAGATTAATTAATTTTCTACTATTCTGCATCATTAGTTTATTGATTAAAGGTCTAATAACGCTTAAAAATGAGAAAGTTCATAACTGGTTCCGACTCATGAACCAAGTTCCGTTTTTCGTTGCTAAAGAACCGTTGCTATCTTGACGCACATATGATTTATTCAGAATAAGAGTTTGAAACGTATGGCAGCCTTGGTTCACAGAAAAAAAGTCACCGATATTATTATTTAAATGTATTATGAATAGTCATGGATGTCACAATTTAGCACATTGATTTTTTTTTTTGCAAAAAGCTACTTATATTTATTATAAAGTAAACACTTTAATCGCAAATTGTATTTTCTACAAGTGGCAGCACTGTTAAGGCTAAATCGAACAATCGTGGCGCAATCTTCCAAATCCGATAACTCGCATAATCGATAAATACAATAATAAACAAGCGTCGTCGTTGCAATTTGTAATTTTGCACAAACAATTTTTCTTAAACTTCAATCAAATTGCAAGACGATTAGCTAAAAATATACGTATATATATATAGTTTTAAAACGACCATGGTGGAGAGCAAGGTGCTGCTGGAGACATTCCAAGAACAGGGAGGCAGCGGCCACAATGCGGTGACCATTGAATCCGTGAAATCGTCAATTGCAAAAATGGTTGTGCGGACCGAACGCTTTCAAGGTCGAGTACGCAAGCACATTGACGATAACTACACCGAATTTATGCCAAATCATACCACACCGGATATATTCCTGGATAAGTCGAGTTCACTGTGCGACGAGATCAATGATCTGCTCAACTCGGTGGGCAACGAGGGTTTGGGAGCATTGAACGATGCCAGCGGTGAGCTGGCGAAAAGTAGTCGTGATCTGCGTGAACTATTGCTTGGCCTGCGGGTCAGTGAGCATATATTGAAGCTGGACGATCTGTTTCAGTGTGTGGAGGAGGCCAAGGCGACCAAGGATTGCCTCGTTGTACTGGATTTAATGGGCAAACTGCGTTGTCTCATTTATGGCGATGCAGCAAATGGAATTCCCCATGATGTCGAGCGTATATTTCAATCTCTCGAGTGTTACGAGTCCATCAAGGTCAAATATCATGTGCAGGCGCATCTGTTGCAACAGAATCTTCAAGAGCGTTTCGATCGCTTGATGCAATTGAACTGCAAATCGTTTCAAACATCCAAATGCGTGACACTGCTGGTTAGCAAGGACGAAGCACAGCTGCAGGACATTGTGATGGCGTTGTTTCAGGAGCGCTACAATCCGGCCAAGCTATGCGCATTCCTGCTGGAACAATGCATTGAGCCGCTGATCCAAAAGCCCGTCTCCTTCTCATACAATGAGAACGCCAAAGATGGCACACACATTGAGCTCACGCTATCGTATTCCATCAAGGATCAGGAGACAACATCGCAATTGTTGCGTCCCAATTATGCCGATGTCTTTACCAATTTGCGTCAGCTGCTCCAAACGCTATCCAGCATCAATTGTAGTGTAAATGACGAACAACATGTGTTTAGCATAGTTGGGGATCATATCAAGGATCGCATGCTGGATCTCCTTGTCGAGGAGTGCCTTATACCCGCCGTGCCCGAGACCATGGAGGAATATCAAAGATCAACGCTTTGCCATGATGTTACACAATTCGAACATTTTTTGGCCGACACATTTTTGATCAATCCGGATCAGGATTTGGCACTCGGCAAATTTACCAAACTCTTTGATACTTATTATCGCAATCGTCTGTCGGCTCGTGTCTTGGCCACCGCACGCGAGATTATGCAGCGGGATCTGCAGGATATGGAACTGGTTGCCGCTAGCAATCTGCCCGCCAATGTGGCCAGTAATCCCTTTCTATTTCCACGCTGCATGATCTCCAAGAGCACACTGGTAAGCAATCGATAACAGAGGTCATCAAGTGTATATATATCTTTGATATAGCTATGTCCGTCCGTGTGAACCACCTGCATCTAAGAGCACACTGACTTTTCTGCAACTCGCGCGGCTAAAACTTATTTTTTAAATTTTAGACACGTCATTTACTGTCCCAGCAATTCAATAAAAACACACTAGAAGAGCTAGACACTCCAACTTCAGTGGATTGATGAGTATTATCGCCACAGATATTAAGATAAAACAGTATTTTTGATTGGGGACATTGCATTTTATTATTATCAGAAATCTCACTGAATTGCATCAAGATCGGATAAACATATGGCTGGTTATGACTGTTTTAAGTTTCCACAACCAACACAGTTTTTAAGATAGAACAGTCTTTTTGATGCTGAGTATTCCCTGTTATTATTGTTAATCATTTCACTTAATAGCATCAAGATCGATTAAAGATAACCGTAGTTATAACAGTTTTAAGTTTTTGAACAAATATAGCGCCTTAATGTATGCAGTAGTTTTTTTTTTTAATATTGAATTAATTATTTATTTTATTTTAATATTAAAAAAATTAAATTTGTATTTGTAATAATTGTCATCTTTATTTTTGCAGGACTTTAAAAAGCTGCTGGATCGCATACTGCGACAGCCCACAGATAATGGCGATGTTGATGCGCCAGATCCGTTGAATGGTGTTGTTGGCCTGCTGCTCGAGACGTACATCGATGAGGTGCCGAAAGTGCACAAGAAGCTGCTGCAGAGCATTCCACAGCAATCGGCGTTATTTCACAACAATTGCATGTACTTGACCCACTGGGTGGCACAGCATGTCAACCAGGACATCGATAGCTTCCCATCGCTGTTCAAAATGCTACAAACCACGGGCACCAAATACCTGCGCGTTCAGATCAGCTATCAGGAGTCCATACTTTTGGAAATCATGAGCGGTTTTGGTGAGCAACAATTATTTATACTCTGTACCAGGCGAATAAATTAACATTTTGCTAGACTTGGATCATTTTATTAGGTAAACTAATTAGTCTAATATATTTCGTTGCTAAATTTTTGGAGTTGAATATACGAAATCGTGACTAGATAGACAGTCGAGACATTTGTCGTCTGTCTGTATAAATTCGACGAGCTCAGGAAGAGCTAGACACATATATTTTAGCTTGTTCAAGTTCATTTTAATTTAATTTATTTTAATTTCTGAAATTAAACTCACCGAACAGGTCTCTAAAACATGGCGATGCAAATCGAATCTGTAAAATTTACCTTCGTCATAGATTAAAAAGTTATGAAACAGAGACGGGAATATCTCATATGGAAAGAATTTTTCAAAAGCCAATTTCTTGAATGTAATTTTTTTTTTTTTTTTTGTTTCTTAAGATATTTGGGCTAAACTCACTTCTTCTGAATAATATAATGCTTCTTACATATTAAATAAAAATGATTAAGAACAGAGAAGAATCATATAGGAACGATCGATCCAAATTTAACGTTTAGTATGAACAACGTTGTTGTTATTCAACAAAATTCATAGACATCTTAAGAAACAACAAAGTTTAGCATACTAAGCAATTCCCTGAACTTGAACCCCGAATTTGAGCCACTTAGAGGTTGAAAAATTGTCTCAGCTATGTTGTGTGAAAATTTGAGCTTTCTAGCCTTAACCGTTTGGCCTACACGGTTGATTCTCAGTCTGTCAGAACAAAAAGTTTTAAATATATGTAAATAGATCTATTTGGTGTTGTCTTATACTACAGAATGTCCAAATTTGGTAAATATGTATATCGTAAAGCTGTCATAGGAACGATTAGTCTAAAATTGAATGCAGGTCTCTGCAAAGTTAACAAATTTGTCGTTCTTGTTTATTGTTAAAATACCTTTTGATAGACACTGGTACAGGGTATTAAATAGTCAACTGTGTAAATAAATTTGAAATTATAACGCATTTTTCCATCTTTCCAAACAGAGTTCGACAGTCCACATACATTGGGCACGGTACCGTTGAAGCTGGTGCGCCAGTGTCTGCGCCAGCTGGAGCTGCTGAAGAATGTGTGGCAACAGGTGCTGCCGGAGAATGTGTACAACAGCAGCTTCTGTGAGCTGTTGCATCCGTTTATCAATGAGCTGGTGACGCGTGTCTTCAAGTTGCGCGACATTTCGGCGACAATGGCCAGCGAGCTGAGCGATCTGATCGATGTGGTGCTGGAGAAGGCACCACAACTCTTCCACGATCCCAACGAGGTGGTTCAGGTGCGCACCTGGCAGAAATTGCAACAGCTCAAGGTGATGATGAATGCCTCGCTTAAGGAGTTCACCGAGCTATGGTGCGATGGTGCCGGGCCCTTGACGGCCAACTATCAGGCTAGCGAAATAAAGCATCTGATCCGAGCACTCTTCCAGGACACAGATCGACGTGCCAAGGCCATTACACAGATCGTTTAACAGTACACAACACACAATCAAATTTTATAGTCTATATGTCCCTTTAATTAAAATACAAACAATTCAAATTCATGCTAATCAAATGTTATATTCTATGCTATTATTTAAATGCTATGACATCTCGTGCCTGGCCTGCAGCATTAGCGGACGCAGTTGCTCCAGGAGCAAGCGATGATCCCGTCCATGGGTAACATTCAAAATGCGCTGTGCCTCCTGCAAATGATGCACGGCCTGTTTATAACTACGCTCGTACAGCTGAATCTTGCCCAGCTTCATGTGCAGCAAACCCAACAGGGGATTCCACTCGCCATGATATTTGGCAAAGCCTGGCAACAACCGTTGCCCATACTCCAGTGCATCCGACCATTTGCCCACATCGATGGCCGCCTCAAAAGCCGCATCCAGCGTCTTCACATGCCACACATTCAGTGGGTGCAGCAATTTCGACTGCTTCTCCAAGCAAATCTTGCACACGTCCAGATCTGCAGGAGTAAAAAAAAATTAACATCTTTAGAATTGATAACTGATTTTAAAAGCTTCAGAGTCGGAAAAGCCATTAAGAGTTATGAATTTAAAAAAAATGAAAGCTGAAAAAATAATCTGGATGACTGAGAAAATCTTAGGCATAATTTTTTTTCTAAAACATTAGTTTTAAATTTTTATCATTAGCATTCAAAAATATAAACTCTTAATTTTGATCTAAATTTGAAAAATGATTATCATAAAATATCTAATTTCTGCCATTTTTTTATAATAAAAATTTAATGCACATAAAAAAATATTTAAAAATATCGACAATACTAAAATTCATTTTTTGGTTATTAAAGTTATTCTTTGATTCTTTGCTAAAATCAATAGTTAATTATTGTATCCTGATTTTTGATGCAGACAAAAAATCATGTTTTAATCAGAGATTAAAGCCGAAACCATTACAGTAACCGATAACCGGTATTAACCGATTAAAATTGGTAACAGTAACTGTAATTTATTCCAACCGAAATCCATTTCATCCATAACGGTTAATTTGGGTTTGGTCAAGCGTACAATTAATTTATGCCTAATAACATAAGTTTGCAAAAAAAGATCTTAATTTTTAAAATTTTCGAATATTTGTTTTCAAATTTATATTTTTAAAATTCAAATAATTTTTGTTGTGAATCGAAATCACAGCGGTATTTAGAAAGCGAAACATACAAAAACCGGTAACCGTTACGTAACCGATACACAAAAATTTTTCGAAACCGATAACCGAAAACTTAAATGCGAACATAACCGAAATCGTAACAGTTTCGGTTTGATACCCTGGTTTTAATTTAATTTGAAAACAAAAAACATGGCAACGTAACGATTATAATTTATTAAATATAAATTAAAAAATGACCAATTTTAAAAATATTTCAATATTTCAAATATTTACTCAGACTATATTTTTCCAAATTAATTTTTGAACTCTAATTTGCGATTCACCCCGCAAGGTCTACTTACAAGCCACCTCCTTCATGGAGTCCAAACTGGTCTGAGTCAGCGTCATAATTTCGTTGTAGGAATCTCGCAGCTCAGTCGTCACCTGGGCACCACAATCCTGGCACTTGTCCAGCTCAATGTTGACGCTGGCAGTGCAATTGCGATTGGGACAAGCGGCCGCGTTCATCAGTCGTGTCTCCAGCGGATCAATGCATTTACTGCACACGCACAGGAAGTAATAGTGATCCTTGAGATCCGCACGTCGCTGCTCTGGCGTATTCAGCAGATCAATGTAGCTGATGTAGATCTTGGACCAGTCCAGGCAGGGCAAATCCTCAATCGCATGCACGTGCAGCTCGTTGCCCTCAAACGTGGCCACCGCATTCGGTTGGCAACTGTGATCCGTGATCGAGACGCCCAAGTAAATGGCCGTGGCTATTGAGTTCATCTCCGCATCCAGAATGTTGAAACCATTCGTAATCAGCTGGAAAAATTACAATTTTATTATAACCGAGCGAACTAGACTGTGAGAGACCCTTAGTGCATTTAAATTACCGGCTCTTATTATAATATAATGAGTATTAAAACAAGGTGAATTTACTATAAGGTGACTCTTTCCCCACAGCTGCAAACGTTGTTGCATGGTGAAATTGTTACAAGGTGAGGTACTGCATATTTCCCACAGTTGCTATCTTTTTGGTTGCATTATAGTATTTCACCATTTGCGTTGTTGCGCACAAATGGTGAATTTTATATAAGTAACCTCCCCACATCGCAGTACGTCACCTTGTAGTAAATTGCACTATGGATTAGAGCAGTACTTACGCGTCCATAAATGCTCATTAATTCGGTTTTGTTGGGCACCGTGCTGCTGCTGCTGCCATTAACCGACATCATCTCCGTGAGCACAGCATGAAGTGAATCCAAGTGCTCCAAGCGTTTTGGATCATTTTTAATCTCCGCATAATCTGCAAAAGAAAAAGGCGGAAACTTTTGAAATTACATTCTATGTAGGTTGCATTTATTTTCTAACTTACGCGACATCAAATCACGAAACTTGCGCGATCCGTGCTCTGTGTAATAACCGCGCTCCAAGTCCCCGCCATGCTCGAGACGCAGTATAAGCCGGCAGAGCATTCGCGCCGCATCAGGCACAATTCTGGGCTGGATTTTTTTGAGGAATGGACACTCGTGTTTGTGAAGCGACCACGCCTCTTGCTGGCAGACACGATTGCAATAGGATACATAACGGCAGTTGGAGCACTTTAACACCTTGACCCTGCAACAAGTTATCCATTTTATTTTCTCTGCAATGGTGATAAAGTAGTCAAGGTTTCGGCATTCCCCACAGCTGCGATCTTAAGTGAAATTATTTAAGGTAATTTACCACATCATAATACGTCACCCTGTATATAATTCCACCATCTTAAGGACATAAGGCAGAGGTTGTGGTGACCTTGTTAATAATTGCACGATAGCTTTGTCTACATAGAGTAAGTCAACTAATTGTTTTGACAGGTACAAAAATGTGCATACATATTTTATTAAATAACATGAAAATATTTCGATCTATTGAGTTCAACTATTTACAAAAATAAAAGTCAAATATGTGGATATTGGATTTTGTCCTTGTCCAATCAATTACTTGACAGACTGTATGTGTCTACTTACGCCTCCAGACAATTATCACAACGCTCCAGGCGATATTTGGACTTGAGCACGTAGGTAAAAGGCTTTTCGGTGAGAATACGTGTGCCGCGTTTTATGGCCATCGCTGAGGATTTGGATGACGATGACGATGGCGCAGATGATGACGCTTTTGTCATTGACGTTATCGATTCCATTGCGAACGGTGGCTGATCAGTGGATATCTAACGAAATGGGCACACACACCTGCTGGTTGCTTATAAATATTGCATGTTTCGAATATGTGTGTCGCTGTCCAATTCAAATTTGAATGTTTTTGCGGCACCTATTTCTATATTTAGCGCACGGCACAAACAATAATACACAAATTTGACGCAAGCAAAACAAACCAACAGTAAACACCAACAATGGTCGCACTCTGAGCTACCCTGCAATTAACTGGCAAGCTTTGCTTTGCGAGCAATCGATAGTTTTATCATCTGTCATTACTCAAATTGTTTTGTAGTGGACTGTGTTTAATATATACCCGTTAGGCGGCTGCTTACAGGGTAAAATTATATATATGGATCCTTCACACAATCATTGCAAATGCAATAGTGGCATACCTGCAACTGATTCGATTCGATTAAAGCAAACCGAAAAGTAAAATAATGCAATAAATTATAAATTTAAATTTTCAAAACTTCACTAACAAAGACACAAAGAACCATTCTATAGCTGTTTTTTAACAAATTAAGTAATATAATGATTTTTGCACACGCTGGAATGCCCTTAATGTTGACAAGCCCCTTCTGCAAATGCTGGCAACGCTGCCCGTCTGCGTTCTCCCAAAAATTCAATACAATCGATTCCAATCTTTCGCGCAATTTTAATTGAAATGAAATGAAATTTAATCAATTGTTTAATAATGTAACAAGTTTTTAGATATTTTCAAATATAATTCTAAACTTAGTAAAGGTGATCATGTTCCTCTTCCCATGCAAAGGACTACTTCAAATTTAGAAAAAATGCCAAAGAGTATCGAGTATCTTTGATAAATCGATAGCACCATCGATAGGCTTTTAGCTCTCGCCACCAGTGATGCCAAATTGGCCTTTTTTCGGATAGATTTGTCTGGTTTTTAACTGCCTCAGCCGGTAAAAATGTCAAACATCTTCTATCCGAAAATCTGGTTTTTTTTATATTCAATTAAATTGCATCCAAAGAGGATTCTATACTGCCAATTTTTGAACTTTTTGAAATTGGAAACGATATTAAGACGAAAACAGTTACCCAGTACGCCAAAATTCACGTCTTAAAATGGGAGAATGTTGAAAATACGTCAAAACTAACTGAGGAACCGTCGAGAAATGAGACGTTAAATGCAATTTGAATGTTAGATAAATGTACATATTAAAAAATTTTCAATTATATGCTTATGTATTACTTGTTGCCATTCGTATAAATTGCCTGGCATATACCTAAAGATGATAGGCGCCATGGCGAAGTTCAATGACAAAGAAAATGCCGAAGAAAAAATGATTGAAGATGGTTTAAAACTTTTAAATTTAAAAAATAATAGGAAAATAACGTTGGCCTGTTTTTCTGTCTTTTTTTTATGTTTTTCAGCTTTTTTCTTTTGCCGTTTTCTTTTTTTTTCAGAAAATGTTTGGCATCACTGCTCGTCACACGGCAACAATGTTGTCATCAGTTTGGCCATAAAAAGTAAACGATTCAATTCCTTTTTCTTATTTGCAGCCCGCAGACCTTTTTATTTTTGTTGTTTATGTATTTTAGCAAACTTATAGCTTAGATACCATGTACTTTTTACTTTAACACATGCGGTATGCATCAGGCTTCCTACAAGTGGAAATATACGAAAGAAAAAAAAAATCAAAAATGTTTAGCTTTTGAATGCATATTCCTTCCTCTCCTAGGTAGCTTCGCCTCCTCCCACCACTAGCACACACACACACATACACGCGCAGGTGGTGCTCTAATTGTTCTGCGGCTTGGACCATTCGACGCTCAGAATCAAGTGATCATAACCGTGGCCATTAAGGATTTCAATGGCCGCAGCCGCATCCTTGCGCTGTTTGAAGTGCACGTAGGCAAATCCTTTGCAGAGTCCAGTGTTTTTGTCGCGGGCCAGGTACATCTTGCTCTGTGGGCCAATCTTTTTGACCAGCTCCTCTAAATCAGCCTCGGTCATCGATTCCGACAAATTGGAGATACGAATGGCGGCCGTATCATCGCGTCCCCGCATTCCCATGCCACCCTTTTGACTGTCCTTCAGGAATGGTGGCACATACTTGCCCGACTTGGGCGCATCAACGGCAGCTGACGCGGCAGCGGCGGCCTTCTTCTCCATAAGATTCGTATCCATGGCGGTACCCTTGTATGGACAATTGACGGACCAATGCTCACCATTGCAAATACGACACTTGGCAATGTTCTTGGTGGGATCCAGCAGCGGATCGTTGGCCTTCTCGTCCTCCTTGGAGTTAAGGAACTGCATTATGATTTCTTCCGACACCATTGTCGTTTGCGAGTTGGGACCGGGCTTGTCGTTCTTCGATTCGCCAAATTTGGTCCAGGTGCGGCGCTTGGCAACGGTCTTGGGTACCACCTGCTTTGATATTTTATAGGTGCGTACCACTTTTGTTTTCTTGTCATCCTTGTTGTATTTGTACTCGGTCACATACTTGTGGCCATTCTCAATTGTCTCCGTTGTTGGTGGCAAACCGCCGTAATCGAGCTCCACCTCATCGGCCCAACTGGATTTGATTGTTTCAACGCCCGGCATCTGCAATTCACATATCACATTTAAAATATTTATTTCTCAATTTTGTTTATTGTATTTTACCTTGTTTTGCAATGCAAATGGACAACGAAAACTTAATACACAAATTTCGCCACGAGTTTGCAGATTGCGTCCGCACCACGAAAAGAGTCAGTTAGGGATGCGTGAATACTAGAGTTGTGCCGTTTCGTTCTGAAAAAGTTCAAATGAACGGGTCATCAAGATAAACGAATGAACTTATTCATTCAATCATGAACTAAATCGTTCACTTCGCAGCTGGTCAGTTATTTTTAAAATAAAAGTTTTAAATTTCTTAGAGAAATACCATAATTGGATTCAATTTCTTCTTTATTTACATGTAATAATGCTTCAATGTCATATCTTTTTAAGTTTTGAACAATGCGAACAGTTACTTAAGCCCAACAAAAATAAAAAGAAAACCGTTTACTCTCTTTGCTCATTTTCAATAAGCCAAGGCATAGGTATAACCCAAAAAATTGAAAGATAATCCTAAAGATATTTCACATTCCACTTCACATCCTTCATAATCAACTGACCAACTGATCGTTCATAGTTCATGACCAACTAACCAACTGAATAACTGAACTAAATGACTGAAAAATGAAGGATTGAACCTTATTCAGCAAATCGAACTTTAAATCCCAACTCTAGTGAGCACGCTATTGGTGCTTATCGCACAATTAATCATATTTTTTGGTTGCAAGGCTGCCATTATCAATACTGTCGGTGAAAAAAAATATAAAAATATCGATGATATAAATACCTGGGCAGAACTTAAATCAACCGTTTTTCCACCCCAAATTAGTCATGTTACCACTAATGTTAACTATATTATTGCAAAATTGGCACTTGGATATAGTGTGATACTATAGGATGTGGTAGTATTATATCCGAATAAATTTTTGAATCCTCGCTTCGTGAAAAAAAAGGTGGCGGCAAAAGAAACAAAAACTGGTGAAAATTATCGCACGATAATATCGCACAATTATATCGATACTGATATAATCGTTTTTAAAAATATCACTATATCGCCAAAAAAATATCTATCGATACATCGATATAACAATATTAAATCAACAACCCTACGATACGATTTGGAAGAAAAATATTCAACCTCTTAAAATACAACACAATTATAAGAACAATAATAAGAATAACAATCCAATAAAAAGCCGCGTACGTACTTAATTACTAGGAGGTCTAGCTTGTGTAGACAATTTGCATAAAGTACGTGGATGGCCAAGTAAATCGCTGTGCCCAAGGGGTACACAAATAAAACCAACACATATACGACGGAAGCAGAGGATTAAATAAAATAACAAATAATAAGAGCGCTTCTAACTGTGGAAAATTTAATAACAAAATAGGTGAGTTGTGTGTGTGGCAAACTGTTTAAGAAATTAACCGCATTATTAACTGTTAATTGTTCTTTTTGTATATACATATATAAATGCAATCATCGTACACGCTCACACCCACAAACATACATAAATGCAATAGTTATACAACAAAACAAAAACAAAGAGAGAGAAAGAGCAATAATGAGCAGCCAGGGGCATCATAAGATGCACGGCTGTGCCGGCAGTATGGCAACACTGGCGAGCGCGAAAAGCAACACAGATTCGTCCACCACAGAATACACGGATGAAATTGATCTGGGCGATCGTTTCTCAGTGGATATTGCACGTTTATGCATGAACGATCGTTATGCGGATGTTGAATTTGTCGTTGAGGAGCAACGTTTGCCGGCACATCGTGCCATACTTGCCGCACGCAGTGAATACTTTCGTGCCCTACTGTATGGCGGCATGTCGGAGACGACACAACGTCAGATTGCACTGGAGGTGCCGTTGGATTCATTTAAGGTCCTGCTGCGTTACATCTACTCGGGTACACTGTCGCTGGCCACGCTCGATGAGGACGCTGTCATCGGTATTTTGGGCATGGCCAATCAATACGGATTCCAGGATCTAGAAATGGCCATTTCCAAATATCTACGTCAATACCTGGCATTGAACAATGTCTGCATGATATTGGATGCAGCGCGTCTCTATAATCTGGAGGAGCTCACACAGGTCTGCCTCATGTTTATGGACCGTAATGCTGCGGATCTTCTCCAACATGATTCATTTAAAATGCTATCAAAGGTGAGAGATCATGTTAATGATAATGATAATATTCATGTTGATTTCCAATTTAAAACTTCAAATCTGCTTCTTTTGCTTTAGGAATCCTTGGAGGAGGTGCTGCGTCGCGATTGCTTCTTTGCGCCTGAGGTGGAAATCTTTTTGGCCGTCTGGAAATGGAGCAGATACAATCCTGACATCGATATCAAAACCGTTGTATCTTTTGTGCGTCTGCCGCTAATGAATTTGGAGGATCTGCTGAATGTGGTGCGTCCATCTGGCATACTTGAACCGGATAAAATTCTCGATGCGATTGCCGAACGTATCACGTTAAAAACGCTGCCGTATCGTGCCGCTCTTTGGCCGGAGGAGAATGTGGCCACCGCCAAGTATATGTCCCGATGCATTCAAGGCGAGTGTCGTTCCGCATTGCTGGATGGCGATGTCACCTCCTACGACATGGAGCATGGATATACCCGACACTGCATTACGGATAGCAATGATGCGGGCATTGTGGTTGAACTGGGCACCATGTGCATGATCAATCACATTCGGATGCTGCTCTGGGATCGTGATAGTCGCGCCTATTCCTATTTCATTGAAGTGTCGGGCAATCAACAGCACTGGGAGCGTGTCATTGACTATAGCGAATATCATTGCCGATCGTGGCAGTATCTTTACTTTGAGGCGAGACCCGTGCGCTTCATACGCTTGGTGGGCATCCAAAACACGGTCAATCGGGTAAGCAAACTGTCTCTTTTGCACTCCCTCCCTTTCTATCTCTCTCTCTTTCTTGATTACCTTGTGCGAATTTCAAATATTTCTTTAAGATATATAAAATCAATTCTAAATTTATAAATTTGTTTGTTCACCAGGTGTTTCATTTGGTCGGCTTGGAAGCGATGCATACAACAAAAGTGCCCAAGTTGGTTGATGGCTTTGTGGCGCCCGAGGCGAATGTGGCCACAATGGAGATGAGTGCGATTGTCACCGATGGAGTGAGTCACACCAGGAACGGTTTGATCAATGGCGATTATTCGCGCTACGATTGGGATTCGGGATACACGTGCCATCAGCTCGGTAGCGGCGAAATTGTTGTCCGCTTGGGTCAACCATACTATGTCGGCTCGATGCGTCTGCTGTTGTGGGATTGCGATGATCGCACGTATAGCTTCTACATTGAGACCTCAACCAATCGCAAGAACTGGCAAATGGTGGTGGATAAACGGGCGGAGAAAGCGCGCTCCTGGCAAAATCTACACTTTGCACCCAGACCCATTGTCTTTATACGGATCGTGGGCACCAGGAATACAGCCAATGAGGTAGGTTATCATGTCAATAACATTTTAAAATCCTATTAAACATGGTCTGTGTTTTGTTTGTTTAGATCTTCCATTGCGTGCATCTTGAGTGTCCATCGCTGGACAAGGTTTATCAAAAGAAGATCGTTGGACTGAAGAAACCACAACGCGATCGTGAGGAACAGGATGACAACATTGCCTCCACATCTCGTGCGGTGACTTCGTTGTCTTTGTCCGTGACGACGAGACCTTCTAGTGTCTTGGAACGTTGGTCAAGCAATCCAACAGGCGAAGTCAACGCAACCAAGGATGCAGTTGTTCCCAATTCAGATGCGCTTGATAGCTCCGGCACATCGACAACGCCGCGTTCACCTGTCACCGCTTCAACATCACGACAGCGGGAAAGGGAACGGGAACAGGCGCAAGATCTGCCGCCACTTGTGGAACTGGGCATTAAGCCAGACCCGGACCCAGAACCGGAACCGGAACAACAACTCCAGCGGGATTCGAATTGCTGAAATGTTTTATACGTGATCTTTTTTTAAAAAATTATGTCGCAACTTGAAAATACTCCTGTGGTCAAATGCGCTGCTTATTTTTACTTATACTCCATTTAACAAGTCAGCGTAATTTATTTCTAAGCAATAAATAATTAATTATTATGATGTACATATTGCTACACTTACATACATATGTTAATTTTATGTTATCTAATTAATTCATATTGTAATGCAACCCAAACGAATTGTGTTGACAAATCCGCATCAATAGAATTATCCCAATGCCAGACGTCCTTAATAATATTTAATGTACAAATTAAATTAAAATCAAGATATTGTAATTGTTATATGAGGGCGGCTTAATAAGTCCGTAACTTTTGGAATGAAACTCTGTTTCTCCAATTTCTTTAATTCCTTCCAATAAATAACATTTGTTGAGGTCCTCAAAACCCGTAATTTCATCATGAAAAGCATATTTTTTCTTGTTATTTAAATAAATTACCAAATTTTTTTTACAACTGCTTAATAAATTAAAATTATATCTAATCATTAGATTCTAATGTACACTTTACTAATATTGAAAATATCCCGCCGATTTATTGGCAATATACATATTATCGATAGTGCGTATGCAGTGCAACACATGGTCAGTTTGTTGCATAAAAACACCTGTGGCTAGGGCAACACTGGCTGGTTTTATTGTATATCGATAAGTTAAGTTAAATATTCATTGGCATTTAGGCGTCTACTATAATAAGTTAAAATACATATTTCACAATTTTTGGTGGACATGAGTGATATGGTGCCATCGTTGCCATTTCCCATGCATCCCAAAATGCAAGAGGATCAGGCGCTGGCATTTTCCGCCAAACAGGACGAAGAGGAGCGACGTCACATACAGAAGGTGCAAAATGCCTTTCAGTACTACAGGTGGGTGCACAGTGGACATTTGTTTACAAACGGTTATTAAATGCAGACAGCAAGCATGCTAATATCCCACCACACGCACACACATACATATGTACATACAGACGCCATGCGACATATGTATGTATGTATGCATGCATATGCATGTCATCTGCTGATAAGGAAAATCAATTTAAGCGGCTAAACATATGCATGTGTGTGTGTGTGTGCAAATGTAGGACACTCGCCCTAATCTGCTCCACCTCTGTCTCGGTTGCTCCCGCACAGACGCTACGCCTATTTGAGGCTTAACAGAAAGGAAGATTATCTCCTTAGTTTGTCCGCAGACGATCAACAATTGCTATCGAAATATCGAACGCATTTGGATATCGTTCGTCATTGTATCGACTGCAATCAGACTGTGATTCGTGAGATTCTACGTGATCGTGTGCTCTATCCAACTGGCGGCGATTCCGACTATCAAAATGATGAGGCGCCCGCCCACGTGCGTCACGGTGACATGGATCAGGTGAGTAATCAAAATCATATCCTTTTTACCCAGCAATTTGTCTTTGCACTGTGGGATCGAAACATGTCAAATCACGCATAAATTGCTAACGGTATTTTGCCGCCCATTGCATTTTATTTATTTAAGTATATACATATGTAAGTACAGGGTAACTCATAGTTGTGCTCCTTTTTTCTGATTGGCAACTTTTCTTTAGGCTTGTTGATAAAATATCGATATCGACCGAATAATTGGATGGTTTAATAATATTAATACTATCGATAGCACCGATAATTTGACAAAAATGTCGAGTTAAAGGCTATTTTTTTGTATCGATATTGATATTTTTGAATATATAGCAATATCCCTACCTTTTTCCTAGTCTTCTTAAATCCTTACTCTTACTTCTACTCTTTTCGAAATCCATAATAAAAAAAAAACAAACCCGAAATATCTATATCAGACTAAGTATCTTGTTGATGATGGTGATGATGATGATGATGGTGATGTTGTTGCTGATGATGTTGAACCTCTCAAAATTTTAAAGGCTCAATCGACACTGAAACTGATTGCACGAGACTGGAGCGCCGAATGCGCCATTGAACGTGAGCAATCGTATAAACCGATTATCGATAGCATCGAGGAGTATTACAAGCCAAGCGACTAGTGAGTATTCCCTTGCCATATTCTGTATACTTGTCCATAACACATTTTCTTTTTAGCAAACTGAATGAGATTAAGATTTTGGTGCCGGGAGCAGGTCTGGGCAGGCTTACATATGAGCTCGCCTGCCGTGGTTACGCCTGTGAGGGCAATGAGTTCTCCTATTTCATGCTGATTGCATCCAATTTTGTTCTCAATCTCTGTGACTATGAAAACAAACATGTTCTCTATCCATGGGTCCATCAATATGTTAATAATATGCGACGTGCCGATCAAGTGGCATCCGTTAGATTCCCTGACGTTTGTCCCGTGAGGAATCCCCCCAAGGGTAACATTGAAATGGCAGCTGGCGATTTCCTGGAGGTGTATAAATCCCCAGATTCATATAATTGTGTGGCCACGTGCTTCTTCATCGATTGTGCCAATAATGTCATCGACTTTATACGCACCATTTACAAGTGAGTAGTCTTCCATATATTTTTAAATAAAAACCTTTTATAGCTAGTCAAGTAATTGTTTTGAAAAAAATCAGAAATCCTATACAGTTGAATCTGGATACTGCAAGGCTCGCAAATCAACAGAAAATATTTTATTTTATAAAAACTAAATTCGTTCAGAATGATTTCAAAAATGCTATTTTTCAAGATTAGCAAAATTGTTGACATCAATTACTTATCCTTAACATGTTTTGCAGAATTCTTGTGCCTGGCGGAATTTGGGTGAATCTCGGACCTTTGCTGTATCATTACAGCGATGTGAACGGTCAGAATAGCATTGAGCCAACTTATGAGGATCTCATTATCATAATGGAAAGCATTGGCTTTGATATATTGACATCACGCACCGGCATACGTACCAAATATGCACAAAATCCGCAATCGATGAAACAGAGTGAATATCAGAGCCTCTTTTGGCTCTGTCGCAAGCCGCCCAATAATTTTGAGCAACAACAGCAACAACAACAGCAGCAGCAACGCAATCCACAGGAGCCTCCCGATTTGATAGTGCATCAAAATGATGTTGATATCGAAGCGGAGACAGAGATTGAGACAGAGACTTATGACGATCTAAAGCAAACGTGATATCATTATTAAACAACAACAACAACCACATTGACAACAACTACAGTCCCAAATTTAAACCACCCACCGTGTCCTGCTACATACACACATATTCATAAACATACATATATATAATTCTATATGCAAAAAGGCGCCAAATAAAACGAATTTAAAGTGCAGGAAAAAATGCAAACCAGACACAGTTGCAGTTGATATCCTTGACAACAATTGAATCGTTTGGAATACGAATCGAATATTCGAATTGGATTGGATGCGAATTTAATTTTAATGCTTTAAATTAAATGTCTTGACAGACAGCTCCATTTCTTAACTGAAATTCAATTGTATTTCGTAATATTGCATTGTTTAGAGTAGAAAACCTGGAAAGAAATGTATCCCTATGTTATCCCAATTCAAGATAGCATAGAAGCATATATGCCTTTATATTAAGTAAAACTATGAGCTGATTTCCAACTGAATTTCTTGCTAGATGAAACTAATTTAAGATCTCAGATGGCAATGAATCTGGATTCTTATACACATGTTTCTTTTGCTAATTAGCAGAAGAATCCTTGAGAGCAATTCCATGCTAGCTGAAAGCAAGAAATCTGTTCCCAAGTCTTAACTCATCTCTGTCATGAGTATACATATTTCTCTACATATTATATAGGATTTCATGCATTTAGCTTAGCTTGTCCCTAAATGATGCCCTTGACTTTGGATCCTTTTACTAATAAGCTGCATCTTCGAAAGCAGCTCAACTCCTCCAACGGAAGGCAGCTCCTCCTTCATAAATAACAGCAATACTTAGACAAAAGATACAAATTTAATCACTAATCTTTAGTTAACTATATTATCTATCTCTATATTTATATCGTCATCTTGCTCGCATGTATGTTGTGTCCAATCTCAGGATTCGCTGCGCCAATTGGAATCGCTGCGCCACTTAGACCGGGAGTCGACATGACGCAGCTTGATCTCGGCCAGAATCTTCTCAAAGTGTTGACTGCTCGCATTGCATTTGCGTGTCGTTTCCGCGAGCAGCTCGAACCAGAGTAGCTCGGCGAAGTCATTGCAGTGGCACATGGGATGACGGACCATGGTGAGCACACGCTCACGGAATTGGCGCACCAGCTCAAAGAGATTCGCATGATGAGCCGTGGCCATATTGCTGTGCACCTCCGGCAGCAGGAAACTATTAACAACCCGAGCATCGCCACGTCCGCGATGTATGTGGAGCCCGGTGCCATCGAAGAGCAGTTCCAGCTGCTTGTCGAAGCCTTCACGCCAGGCGGGATCAAAGTGTTGGCGTTGGGCACGCGTTCGCACAAACATGATCTGGGGCAGATAACCGTCCAAATAGCCCTTAAATGGAGCACGTGGTCGCAGACGCAGTGCAGCATTTAGTAGACGCAATTGCTCCAAACTCAGCTCATCCATGGCCAGCAACAGCACATGGCAAACGCTGAGCAGCTGCATTATGGTGGATATTGTTTGCAGTTCAAGATCCGTTTCCTTGCTGGATAATGTCGCTGCATCCAGGAGTATATAACGTTCCCGTGTTATAAAGAATTGCAACGATTCTCCACGTGGTCGCTTCGAGTTTTGTTGTTGCTTGGAACGACGGCGTATGGGAAATATGCAATCATTGGCATCCGCTGCAAACAAATGCTGATAGTAATCATAGTCGCTCTCACGCTCCATGGATAACAGATTCAGTAGTGTGGATTTGCCCACAGATTGGGCGCCCAAAACGCCTATGACTGTGAAATCTGTGTTGGTTTTGTGGAACAGTTTGCGGGCATTCGTATTATACACGCCGTTTGAGATGAGCAGCGATGTGGGGCGTGTCATGCGGGGCGGCAACTGTAAATCCTGCCCAGAAACAGCAGCGGCGGCAGCAGGAGCAGCTGCATTTGAAGTCGTCCCATTTGCTTTCTCTTTGGATGCTGTGTAACTGGAGCTGCCCAATGCGGCGCACACGGAAGATGAGGATGTTGTGGTTGTTGACATGCCGCTTGTTATGTTGCTCCCACCACCACGTTCGCTGCTGCCGCGTGCATCGCTGCGATTGATGATGATTGTCTTGATGGAGGTGAGAATCTCATTGTTGCTACCGCTGCTGCCACTGGCCGTGTTAAACTCGGGCTCCTTCTTCAATAGTATTTTTGGCTGAACAACCGTACTGCGTGCATCCTCTCGCCTGGCAATGGTCACCGGGACGGACGGAGCTGCTCCCTGACGCGCATCGTCCTAAGCAAAGGAAATGCATGACTTGTTTGCAACATTTGCAATGCATTTTCAACTTACCCGCTTTTTGTTGCGAAAGCGCCGGCGGTTCTCTGCCATTTGCTGCTGGCAATACTTGAATCCTTAGAGCAGTTTAAAAACGAATCCTCCAACTCAAATTTTGATTAAGCTGCAACCGAGTCAGCTGTTTCTTGTGTTTGCGTTGCCAGATGGCGGCAATGGTTTGTTTTGAATTAAAGTGCGCGAAGTCAGGCCCGACATTTGTGGACCGCTCGGAGCTAAAAAGAAATAATAGTCCTGCGCGCGCAACTTAATTTTTAACAGTTAATAAATTCAAAGCTTAATAAATTCAAATAAAAATTATAAAGGAAAATGTTGTTGTTTTAACGGGAGCTTAATATAGTAACAAAATTTTGTTCAAGATGAATTTATAAGAAGGTGATGTATACTATCTCTCTTGGGGCGAATCTGTCAAAGTGAGTCTAACGTGAGAGAGACGACAGAGATAAATATATAGAAAATGTGTTTTGTTTGGTTTTCAATACTCTTCACTCATTTTCGTTTTGTGTGCTGTGCAATATGTAAAATCAAAATAAAAAAGCAATGTCATTGTTCCTGTTGCATTTATCCACATTTGTCTCCTCTTAATATCTCTGGGAACACAAACCAAACGACTCAAGTTCTAGCCACATATGTACTTTTTTGCACACGCGGGGGATTTTTCAGAGAATTTATACAACCGCTTACTACGACATTTGCTTTCGTAATGACACGAATACACCACCTTCTTATAAATTCATCTTGATTTGGACGCTGTATTGATATGATAGTCAAGGCTGCCACATGTCTTAAAAATATTGGTGAGTCTTTTTCTGTGAACCAATGAACCAGGAGACGACTAACAATTCATTAATCGGAACGATTCGACTCCTGCTTCAGCTAGATATAAATCAAAATAAATAAAAACGTGGAAAATGTGTTAATTTAGCATGCCGATTGTCGTAATTAGTGGCCTGCCGTCAAGTGGCAAGTCCACAAGAGCGCAACAGCTACAGGAATACTTTGTAAGCAAAGGACGGAAGGTGCATCTAATAAGCGAAAACGAGGCTGTGCCCAAAGCGCTTTACGAGAAGAACGCATTCTTTGGCGACTCACAAAAGGAGAAGGTTGTTCGCAGCGATTTAAAATCGGAGGCCTCGCGGCATCTCAACAAAGAGGATGTGGTGATACTCGATGCCGGCAACTATATAAAAGGTGCGTGATATGTGGGGTAGATTTTTTTTACAGTATGTCAAGTAGCTATTGTTACATAGAGATAGAGGCGTACATAGTTGAAAAAATGTTTGTTTGCTATTTTTTTTTATAGGGTATCGCTATGAATTGTATTGCATGACAAAGGCGGCACGCACCACACAGTGCACACTCTTCAGTTGTATTCCACAAGAGCAGGCGTGGACATTCAACACGCATCGCAATGATCCGGATAAACTAGATGAATCGGTGGAGGAGGGAGAGCAGCAGCCAAATAATTCAAATGTGCCCTACACAAGGGAGATTTTTGATGCGTTGTGCATGCGCTATGAAGAACCGCATAGTAATAATCGCTGGGACAGTCCGTTGGTTGTTGTCCTGCCGGAGGACACGCTCGATTTGGAGAGCATCTACAAGGCGCTCTATGAAACAAAACCATTGCCACCCAATCAGAGCACACAAAATGTAAGTACATCTAATTAGGGATATCGATTTTCATTCGATATCAATGTTGCTAGAATGCAAGTTGTCGATGCATCCATGTCTTTTCAATGTTTTCAAACAGTTTTTTAGGCAGTTAAAAAAAATACCGGCAACAAATTTCAGTCTACACCAGCGGTGGGCTGAATTCGGGGGCACTAGAACAACCCTATTAGAGTCTACCTACTTTGTTGATCACCCAAATGTGCGAGCAAAAAAAAAAGGTTACGATCTAGATCTTTAATCTAAATATGGAATGATCTATATTTACTCGAAAATAGACAAGCACAGGATGCGAGAAAATATTGGCAAACATCGATGCATCGTGTTCAAAAATTTATCGATAGTATTTAATAAACTTAAGAATATCGTTAATTATCTTAAATCATGCCGATTTTAATTGCCTTTAATTTTGTTTTGTAGCCACCTTTGGGTGCAACGAACTATCTCTTTGAGCTGGATGTTATCATGCAGGACATCATCAAGGAGATTCTGGGTGCCATTAAGATTGGCGCCTTTGGGCAGCTGCGCATTAAGGGCAGCACCAGCACCGTGAAGGTAACGACTTCCATGAATGCACTGCAATTGAACAGGTTGCGGCAGAAGTTCATCACGAGCACGTGTCGAGCCAGTCAGACGACGCCGGCTCCGCTGGAACAGGTGCCACAATTGTTTGTGCAATTTATTAATGCCAATACGACAGGTTGTTAGGGTAATTTAAATAAAATAAAAAAATTTTAATTCAAATTTTAGTTTTTGTGCGCTCGCCTGGTCACACTTTGATCAATTGAACTAAAAATTTGAAACGGTCGGACCAAGCTCTGTTGTTAAAAATGTCAAAAATGATACCTATGCCGAGGCTGCCACTTTTTTTGCCACCTGCAATAACCAGCCTGATTAATGCATTATTTATTAGAGGTGAGTGTTTTCTGAAAACGAAAAATTTTTTGGACAAGGCTGTAAATCTCATCTGTAAAAGGGATTGAATTGAATATATTTCTCATAATATTTTGAAATTCTTTCCTTCCAATATTTTAGAGGACCGTAATTATCAGATTGTTTATTTTTTTTGTATATAAAAACATTCGATAGTGGCCTTCGAAACATCGATGGCTCCGATATTTTGCAAACATCGATGACATCGATGTTTCTCCCACAGCTGCCACAATTGGCGTTTTTGCGCCAAAACTGGCTCTTTTTTTTCCTGTTGGCGCAATGGACCTATTTTTTTAGTTCAGTTCAGTGTTTTTGTATAGTTTTAGGTTAAATGAAGTAAGTATTTATTTTAATTACATAATGACTAGATTAAGATTAAAATGTTAATTACTTTGGAATTATTATGAGTTTGGGAAAAAAATACTTTGTGTTTAATTAAATGCAAAAATAACATGAACTGAAAAAAATGTTTTGGCTCTTTTTTAGTGAATTTGGCTAATTTTTTTTTATTTTGGCTTAATATGATTCTTTTAAGTGGCAACCGTGGTTTCTCCACCACTACAGTGGAGTTGTGATTTTTAGTTCAGTTTGTTGAATAAGTTCAATCGTTAATTTTTCAGTCGTGAACTAAGTCAGTCATTTAGTTCAGTTATTCAGTTGGTCATGAACTATGAACGATGAATAGGTCTTTCTGATCAGTTGGTCAGTTGTTTATGAACGATAAGCGATGTGAATAGGCTACAACTTTTAGTGGAATGTGAAATGTGTTTTATGTTTTTGATTAGAATAGACCACAAATGCCAAATAGATTTGGGATTATCTTTCAATTTTTTGGGTTATACTCATACCCTGGCTTATTGAAAATCAGCAAAATGAGTAAATTGGTTTTTTTTTTGGGCTTAAGTAAACTTTTATATTGTTCAAATCTTAAAAATATATGAAATTGAAACATTGTTACATGTAAATATATTTGTAATTGTGTTTCTCTAAGAAATTAAAAAATTTTTTTAAAGAAATTACTGACCTGCTGCGAAATGAATGATTTAGTTCATGATTGACTGAATAAATTCATTCGTTCATCCGATTCATTCGTTCAATGACCCGTTCATTTGAACTTTTTCAGCACGAAACGACACAACTCTACTCTACAGCGCTCATATTTGTAAAAATCACAATTGAGAGCGGACGTGTTTTTTTGTTTGCTGCACAACGTGCCAGGATATTTCAACTCGTATTTTTTAAGTTTAGTTTTGTGCACTCGGCATTACGGGATCAGCAGCAAAGTAAGAAACAAATGTGATTTGTGTTGTGAATATACATGATTTGATTTTTTTTGTTTTTGCATCGAACATATATTTGATCAAAGTAGGCGGCGACAAATTTGTTATTAAAACTTTTATAAAATTTCAATTATAGCAAATGATTTTATTTTTTTTGTTTTTTAATGGTTTTTTCTGAAATACAAAGCATATTTTTTATATAAAATAAGTTAAATTGTGTGTGGAGTGCTCGTGTTTAGCACAAGCGCGGGCATTTTTTAAACGTGTATTGTTGTTGTGAACCTTTTTTTTTGTTGAAGACAGAAATCCGGCAAACGCAATTTCGAATAAGCGCGCACAACACGCACATCAAAATAACAATATATCCAATAAACCATTTCTTTCGGTAAGGGCAAATCGCATCGAAATTCCGAGACAAGACAAGACGCTGTGTGTGTGTGAAGCAAACCAAAAGAGGACATACATAAAAAAAAATTAAAAGAATCGAATAATAATCAACGGCAATAACAAAGTCAGCCTTTTTGCTGTGCCTTTGCCTGCGTTTGTTCTGCTTGCGCAGCAACAAAATTGAACACACACACGGGCAGCAGAGACAGACATGTGATTTGAGCTGAAATACGACCACCACTAGCAGGGCATATAACATACACCATACATACGAACGTACACATACAGCCACAATCATACACTTGA
Organism: Drosophila limbata; assembly: GCA_963924055.1. Lineage (NCBI taxonomy): Eukaryota > Metazoa > Arthropoda > Insecta > Diptera > Drosophilidae > Drosophila > Drosophila limbata. The sequence goes on from OZ001351.1 coordinate 28,825,197, forward strand.
GCCGTGAGTGAGTAAAGAACACGATCGAGCAACGAGACGGCGACAAGCTTATCTCTTACTGCTGCTGCGCTGCTGCTGCTTTGAGAACGAAAACGAAGACGATAAAAGCAAAGCAAATAACAACAACGATCGGCTGTTTTGGAATAAAAATAAATACATATATATAAAAAGGGACGACGAATTTTCAAGTCTCTGTCGTTGCCTTCTTCATTTTTTTTTTTAATGTTTGACACATGTGCGTGAAAATCCTTTTTTGAGAGAGCCGGCACGCATACATACTTACACGACGGACAGAGAGACAAACACACTCGCACACAAACGGGGCAAGAGCACGTGTATTTGTATTTATATTATTGTGTTTGTTTTTGCCTGCGCCGCGAGTCGCACAGTTTATCGGTCTGGCTGGAGAATTCTTTCTAACGTTCTTGTTGTTGTTTCTTTCCCCGTTTCTCTTCTTCTAGCCTGTTGATTGAAATGCAACACGCGCAGAGCAATAACAATAACAACAACTACGAACTACAACTTAACTAACAAATATCAAAATTTTCAAGAAGCCATAACAACAACAACAAGCGGTCAACCTAGTGCAAATACAACAGCAATAAATACGAAAAAAAAACGCAATAATTTCAACCAACATTCAAAGTCAACAATAACTACAACTGGTCACAGTCAGCAAAAAAAAAAGTTAAATATAAAAAAAACGTCCAGCAAATAATAACACCAGCAAAAAACAAACCAACAAATACAAAGATAAAGAATTTTTTTTTGCACTGTCCAGTGAAATACGAGAGAGCGAGAGAAGTAGTAGAACTGTAAGCAGGAGCAACAAAATAATATAACAACAACAACATGTCTGCGACAATTGTGCAAAAATCAACGGGAACTGCAAATATCGTCGGCAATTCACACTATTTCGAGTGCGGCGACATATTCCAAGCGGTAAGTCTCCAAAGTTCAAGTCTCCAATAATATACTATTTATAAGAGATCCTGCAGCAGCAAATTGTTTTCACTCAACTGAAGTTGATTGTTTTTCCACTGTTTCGTTAAATGAGCATTTTTTTGTAGTTTCCATTTCCGTTTAGTTACACTTAATTTTTTGTTTTTAGTATTTATTTATTTTATTTTGTTTTTTTTTTGTTTTATTATTCGCTGATTCATAATTATTTTTGTTGGCAAATACTCACATATTTTACAGGCCTAGTCAAAAGGCCTGATAAGGCAGCGCCCACATGCGTTGTGATAAGTGTGGAGGGAGGGGGCAGGTAATATCTCCCCCTGCCCACTTCATCCTATTCACTATGTAAGTGTAAAACAGTTTGCATTGTCGTCATCAGGCAGCATCATTCAAAATACATGTGCGTGTCTGTGTGTGTGTTTGTGTTTGTGAAAAAGCTCATTCTCATATGTATTTAAGTGTTTGCTGCGATGTCAGCGTCGGCGCCAGCATCAGCAGCAGCTGCTGCTGTTGTTTTTGTTGTTGTGGCCGTTAATCGACAACAAATTCGATTAAGTCAGTAAGTTCCGGGTTTGGATTTTCGTTTAGTGATTTTTGCCTTTTGCTTTCATGCGATACACATGTAGTGATGAGGAGACAGGAGTGCAGAGAGCAGCGCAAAAGATGCCCAACAGCAACTACAACAACGATAGGCGACTTCTAAGTTTAAAGTAATCGATTGCGGTTAAGAGCAAAGCTCTCTCTGATCCAATGCAATGATCGAGTGGGGCAGAGTGTAAAGGGTGGGGAGGGGAGTGGAAGAGCGCACTCCAAAGAAGCATTTATTTTGTTGTTGGCGCTAATTTGCGTTAAAAACTTAAATGCAATGCCGGGCGATGAACGGGGGTCAAGTAGAACCAACTATGTACAGCGAATCGGCAACAAGACACACACACGGACATTTGTCACAGGTTGATGTCCGATAAAAGTTAGCAAAGCTTTTGTTTCTGTTTTTTTTCACGCTTCTTGTTGATTAACGCCTGAACTTTGTAGTTTTGATTTTTATCGTTTATCGTTATCGAAAAGGCGGCTTGCAGCGATTTGAATGCAATGCCATGAAAATTATTTGCCTTTTTCATAAGTTACAAATACATTCATGCATAGGTATGTATGTAAGTATGTATGCATTAATTGCAATAGCCTGTCATTACGCAGCAGTTTTTGTTTTTTTGGACAACAACAATTGCAGTCGCAGCAGTAGGCAGAGGCAATAGCAACAATTAGCTGCCGAAAGCGAAAGGGCGCAACACACACACCACACACACAAATACATAACTGAAACTGAAACTGCTGCAACAAGTAATCAAGCGCTGATGTTGCTGTTGTTGTGCTTTTGTTTTCTTGCGGTCGCTGCTTCTGTGTTTTGTGCTTCGCCTCCGTCTCTGCTCTCTGCTGTGCGACAGGCGGCAAGTTTGTCGGCAACGATATCGCAACGCGCTCGTTTTGGTTTTGGCTTTGGCCAGGCAACAAACACGTTCCGTGCCTGCTTTGCATGTTGTTGTTGTTAGCGTTTGTGTGCGCGCAAAATGCGTTCACTTTTTAACTTTTTAATTCCTCCTCTCTTCTACTTACTTTTTTTTTTCTTTCATTTTCTTATTTGTTGTCAGGTGGATGGAGCTGCTGCTGCTGAACTGAACTTTTTCGCATAACTTTTGATTTCGTCGTCGTCGTTGTTGTTGTTGTCTTCTCATACTAGTTGTTGCTGCTGTTTCGTTACTTTTATTATTATGAAATTTATATGTTTGTTGTTGTTGCTGACTTGCTTGGTTGGTTAGTTTACTTATTATGTTGTTGTTGTTGCTTGCGCCCAAAAGCAAAATGCTTAGTTTGTGTTATATCAAATCCTCATCGCTTCGTAATCATATTACGTTTCAACTTCACTACACACACACACACACATCCAAACATACACAAACACACACATACATACATACATATGTATGCACATTTAGTGACTGCGAGGCCAAGGGGCAGTAGAGGGATGGTGAGGGAGGGGAGGGGGGTGCAGGCAGCGGCTCTCTCACTTACTAGTCGACCACTTTTTACGAATATAATTCCATTTCCTGCCAAGGCGATAACAACGCCGTCCCGGCCGCTGCAACGTACACACATGCATACAAATAAATGTACATAAATACAAATTTATACAAACATACATATGCATGTGTGTGTGTGCATGTCCCGACGTCGCCATTGCTGCATGTGGCTGCAACTACCTACCTAAGCAACAGAAGCAACAAAAAAAAAAAAAAAAGTGAGCAGAGGAGTAACAGCAGGAGGTGGAGGAAAGGCAGCTCCTCCACACAGGCTGGAACATCAATTCATTTCATTCGATTCGATTGAATACAATTCGATTAATATGCAGTCCCAGGCCTCAGTCGCAGTCACCGTCGCAGTTCTCAGTCCAACTTGTGTGTAGAGTTTGAAGCCTCGCTGCATTCACCCACACACACACACACACATGTATGCACATTGAGATTGCACGCATATATCCATACATACAAAGCAACATGTTGCCAAAGTTGACGCCATATGCAAGTTGCCAAATGTGCAAGCTTTTTTTTCATACAAGTTATCAGAAATACAAATTATTAATAAATTATTTGCGTGCTACGGACGTTGCAGCCGCTGCTGCTGTGAGTGCTTATTCTTTTTATTATTATAGTTGTTGAGTTGTAAAATAAAAAAAATATATACATAAATAATAACTGAACGGCAAACGAGCTGAGCGAAATAAATATGTATGAATTGTTGGTGTGTTTTTGTATGTGGTGTGTATCAATACCGTGAACGTCCACGTCTGTCTGTCTGTCAGTGTGTGCACTCGTGCGATGTCGTCGCTCAACGTTCGCTATCTCCCACACCAACAACAACAACAGTAATAATAATAACAGCAACAGCTATGAGCTCCACTTGCCCTCTCTTTCGCTCTCCACACACACACTGACGCTCTCTCTGACGATCTTGACTGCGTCGCGCTTATTGAGCGAGAGGAGCAAAATCGTGCGCCTGTCTGACTGCCTGGCTGCGCTGCCTGCCTGTCTCTTCTTCTTCTGCTTCTTGCCTTCCACTTCATATTCTATTGTCATTGCCTGTGGCGCTGTTGTTGTAATCTTAAAATTGTCTTCATATGCGCCTTATGCCGTTGTTGTTGCCTTGCTAATGGCCGCTCAATTGAGTGCCAAAGTACATACACACACGAATATATATACATACGCATTAATATGCATGCACATGTGTGCGTGTCTCTGTTATTATTTCTTTCGGTGGGGTCGCCTCGGCTCGTTGGGCGCCTTCAGGGACGTGCAGGGGAAGCATTAAAATCTAACAAAATAAATATTGAAAAAACAACAAATATAACAAAAAAAAAAAAACAAAATATCGAATCTTGAGCTTAAAATGCTATTAACTTGCAAATATATATTACTTTGTGGGGGTCAAGCACTAAACAACGGTTTATTGTGTACTATACATGTGTATACACCTATATGTGTGCATTTGTGTGTGTGTGTGTGCTATCATTATTATAAAAAGCTGAGAGGTTAAGGTTAACTACAGATTGATTACTTTTGGAAACACATTTAAATTAATCTAGAAATTCAACGCAAACTCATTGAAAAAAATGAAATGAAAATAAAAAAAATTAAAAATGCAAATGAAATTTGAAAATCCTTCAAAAAGAGTTTTACAACCCAGCTGGCCTTGACTTAACCTATCTATCTAACTTTATTAACTATTTTTAATTATGTTGACTACTAAAATTTTTCAGTTCTGCATTTTAACATATCACATGATTCACTTAAAATCTTGGGAACAACTTATTTATTGAAATTTACTACTTTAAATTTTCCTTGCAATTGAGACTACTTTCAAATAAATAAAAAATTTACTAACAATTCATATTGAAATTCACGACTTTAAATATTATTAATTTCTTTAAATGATCGTGGTAACATTTAAAAATATGTTTTCAAATTTTTAAGTTTTTTAAGTATCTTTCTAATGATCTTTTCTTAAAATTAACACTATTCAATATACTTAAAAAATAATAATTTAAACAAAAATTCACTGTCTAATAATCAAACTGTGAAATTCTTAAAAATGTTGTTAAAAGACTTGAAATATATATTTTAGATGAACTCTTTGACATTTTGATAGCATTTGTATTGAATTCAGTTGAACCTTAAGTACAGTTATCATTATCTTAATGTGTGTTTGACTTATTTGATGATCAACAAGTTTGGGAAACCCAAAAAAAAGAGATAATTAAAAATAATTCCTACGAATATTCGAGTATATTTACGAGTTGTAATAAATGTTGAGTTGATTTTGACAGTTGGAAAAGTTGTAAAACTGTGACATGAGTGTTGACCCTGTTTTGTTGTCGACGTTGTTGTTGTTTTCAATGTTGTTGTTTTTTCAGGGGGTTTTTTCCGTTGCAATTATTATGATTATTAAGTGTTATTATTACAATATGCGACTATTTATTATGATTATTTTTGGTGTTTTGGTGGATGAAACTTTGTTAAGCAAAAGTTGCGTTTTTTTTGTTTTTGTTTTTTTTTTTTTTTGATGCGGGCAGCCAGAGACTCAAAATACAGCAATAGGAGGGAGGTCGGGTGCGAGAGTAAGTAAGAGTGAGAGGGAAATAAATTAAAACCGAAACGCAGGCAACATATTTTTTATTTATTTATTATTTTATTTTGCTTGCAACATAACTTTATTCTCCTCCTCTTTCTCTCCTCTTTTGATTCGCTTACCAATGCAAAAGAAAAAAAAATGTATATACACATTTAAAATAAAAACAACAACAACCAAAATCCAATCGCAATCGAATTCGAATCGAATCTATTATATAATGAAGTTGACTTTAACGTCGACAGCGACGCCGGCAGCGGCTGTGACGACGGCGGCTGTGCGGTTTGCCGTTTGTTTAGTAGATTTCCATTCACATTCACTGTCGCTTTTTGATTACTTGCGTGCCTGTTGTTGTCTTTGTTGTTGTTGTTGCTTTGCTTTTGTGCGGGCAGTCGTCGTTGTTGTTTTTGTCTGCTCTTTCAACTGGTTTTTACAGCAGCAGGACAACAACAAGAACAGCAACTTGTTGAGAGAACATAAAGTGTAGACTGGAGAGTTGTGTGTGTGTAGAATTGTAAGCAAAAGATCAAGAGAGCACATTGTAGTTTTAGCATCCCCTACTTGTATCCCTACACTCTTTCTCTTTCCCTTTAGCTCACTCACTCACTGACTCCCCCACCCCTGTACACTACCCTTGTAAGCTGGACCCCAGAGAGTCGTTTTTGTTTGTCTCTCTCTCTCTTTTCTTTTTCGACCACGTGTTGAACATATTCTCAACATGTTGGCAGCGACTTTAACTACCTCCCCCACTCCTGTTCCCCCCTCCCATCACATGCAATGCCCTTTTATTTTTCTTCTTCGGCTGTGCCTGCATTGCCTGCTTAGCACTTTTGTTGTTATTTTTATTATAGTGTGATGTTGTTGTTGTCTGAAAGTTTTTGGGTTGCGGGTTATCAAATTGCCGATATACATACATATTTATGTGTTTATTTATTATTGCCTGCGCCAATGCAATAGGAAGAACAAGAAGAAGAAGGAGAAGAAAAAGTACAACCTCAAGGGTAGGGGGTAGCATACAAGCAATTGTTTTGACTAAATAAAAAAGACAACTTGTGTAACTTATTATTTCTTTTTTATTATATTATTTTTTCAAAATAATAAGGATAGCCATTTAATACCCTATTTATATCATAAATATAATGCTCAGATTTCGATCATTTTAGGTTTAGATTACACATGTAGGGACTTGAGAAGAGTTGTGTTTTTGTGAAAAAAATATAATCTATGATATGTATGATATACATATATATGATATTAAGAACATATAAAGAACATTGAAAAATCGATGTTCTAATTTTTAGTTTGTCAGAATAATTACTTGACTAACTGTAGCGACGATTTACTATATTACTATAACAATTATTTCACCTCCACTGTCACTCTCTCTCCCCCCTTTTTTCTCTATCACAATCCAATCCACTTTGATCTCATTTTTCTCTTGTCTATCTTCAAAGTTTTATCCTGAGTTTTGTTGCTGATAAAGCTTCGTTTACATGTGTGTGAGTGTTTGTATTTGTTTCTGTTGATCTCCTTGTTGTTTCTTTTCTCTCGCCCCTTCACTTTGCCGCTGTTGTTGTTGTTGGTTCCACTTCTCCTTCATTTTGCTCGCTGTGTTCACTTTTCAGTTTTACTTATCGCAACAAAAAACAGCACACAGAAAAGGAAAGAACAAAAAAGAAAACAACGAATGAAAAAATGACAAAAAAAAAGATTATTATTATATGAACTAACTAACCCAATAATAAGTATTCTTATCGAATTAAATCACACACACACACGTATACACAGCGTGAGAGACACTTTGTGTGTGTGTTTGTTTTGTAGATATGCTTGTGTGTGTGTAAATGTGTTAAACAAAAAAAGTGTCAGCAAGGGGTCTCAGAGTTGGCAGATAAAGATAGACAGCTATGACAATGTTAAGGGGAGGGGGGGGGGGGGGTGTAGAGCGGCTGGTGAGTTTGAGAGTGAAGGGGCGGGGTACTTTGAACTGTGACAGCAACAACAAAAACATACAAAGTATACATAAGTGCACATGTTTTCTTTCTCTTGAAATGCATATTTTGTTTTTATAGTTTGTATGTAGTGACCAGAGAGTCAGAGGGAGAGAGAGAGAACAACCAAAACAAGATTGAGTGCACACACACACACACACACTCACACGCGCGAAAGCTTTTTGCTGATAAGCGCTAAGAACTTTGATATAAAGCAGCAACAACAACTACAATTGGTTGCCTTCTGACAGGAGACAAAAATGTTGACAGAGAGAGAGAGAAAGGGGAGAGAGAGTGGAGAGGGGAAGAGCGTTAAAGCGTAAGTGAATTAAAGGATATTTTAATCACGCATGTCACTTTTTGAAAATGTTTAGTACCAGATTTTTAGGCCTTAAATTTATAAAAACAAAATATAATTTAGTTTCGAAAATATTTAGAAATCGTTTTTTAAAATGCAAGTTCATTGTTATAATTCCCAACAAAAAGTTAATAAATACAAATTTATAAACGCCTTAAATATTAACCATTTTATAAAAACAACTAAAATTTTCCGAAGAATACAAAATTTACCTGTATGGTACAAATGTAAGAATACAAAAAAAGGTGATATTAAAAGTCTGACCACTGTCGATGACGATTACTGCTGATGTCGATGACGATAACAATGTCGTAAATTTGCTTGTCTCGTATGTATGTACTTATGTGTAGAGATAGATACTCATGTATGCACATATGAGTGTGTGTATATGGACACATGTTCATACATAAACAAATATTGTAAGTACGGACAGAGTAAGGCCCCGATAACGTTTGCCACTCCGGCAGAGAGCACTGATAGTCCACAACGTCCAACTACAACAACAGCAGCAGCAGCATCGACAAAGTGGAAAGGGAAAAAGAGGACAGAGGAGGGGAAAATAGAATTGAGAATTGGTGACCAACTAGCAAAGCAAAAATTGTCAATCGATAGTTCGATTAATAGGCGCAATATGTATGTATGTAGATCACTTATACTATATGTGTATGTATGTATAGTATGTATGTCAGCTTATCAGCTTTGGCAAGACGAAAACAGGGAGACACTGATACACGATGTTCTTAAGTTTTTATCAACTGATAATTAGTTTTGTAAAACATGCGATTTAAGAGATTAAAAACAGACAAAAAAACATTGATATATCTCAACTATTAGGTTTGGTTTATAAGACAGGTTAAATTAAATTTCATTTCATTGCATAAATTAAACGTGAGACGTGTTGATTATAGCGAATGTACACTGTAGGTTTTTTTTGTTTGTTTGCATATCGAAGATCGCTTTTTTCTATTCAAGATGGAAACAGTCTACAGTTTCAAAATTTGCATCCCATTTTGAATGCAACTAACCCACATGCATAAATACATGCAAACAGACATCACACACACGCACACATGTACACGGATGTATCGATAAATGGGTGAATGGAATTGACATTTTACCATACATATCCATATGAATACATAGATACATATGTATGTATATGCATTCACTCGCACGCACTTTCAGTATAATTTGCCCTCATTTTGCGATCCCTTTTTTCTTTTCTTTAAGTTTGTTTTTTTTTACGCTTTTTACACTCATTCACGCAACTTGCAATTTCGATTACAACTTTAACTTCGACTCGGAAACTGCAATCAATTGCATAACATTTCAATATATGTAATTATGTATGTGTGTGCAGATGGAGAGAGAGAGAGAGTTACAAAGAGTGAGATAGCGGAGAGTTTTAATTGTCTTTGGTTTTTGATTTTGCTGCTGTGAGTGTGTGTTTGAGTGTGTGTGGAGGGCAAACCCAAAATGCGAAAACTGCGCAAACGCAGCGCCAATAACAAAAACAATAAAAGTGCGCCCTGCATTGCGACAGCGTTGTATGCAGCACAGCTGCGACAAAAAACAAAAACAAGTAAAACAAACGTATAATATTTAATCTTTTAAACATATGTATGTATGTATGTATGAAAACCCTTCGACTTTGTGTGGCGGATTTGCTTGTTGTTGCTTTTTTTTCCTTCTTTGTATGTGTGTTTTTTCTGGTTTTTTTTTTAATGATTGCTGTGCTCCGAATTTAGCAAGGCCAAGTCGTTGTTGTTGCTGTTGTTGCCGCGCTTAATGTTTGTGAAGTTTTCTTTTATTGTATTTTATTATGTGTTGTGTTGTTATTATTATGTATTGTGTATTTTTGTATTGTATGTAGAGCCGGTTCGACCAACGGCTGCGAAAGAGGAAGCCAAGTCAGGTCTCCACGACTTCGACGTCAACGTCAGCGTCGACGTCAACGATTGGCAATGAAACGAAACTGGCACGCCGCGACGACGGTAACGAAGGCAGCGACGCATGCGTCGTCGCGTCTTCACGTCATTGCTTAACGTTTTGTGTCTCGCTTGCGCATGCGTAAGCTCAACTTTTTTAAGCTAATGCTCGCTCGCTTGCTCTCTCTTGTGTGCATGTGTGTGTGTGTGTTCGCTTACCAAATATTAACAACGCACACGAACAATGAAAACGACACGAAAATGTGAAATGCTCAAATCGACCTAGACCTCAATCGATGGATGGTTGGTTGGTTGGATGGGCCAAGTTGGTCGCCCTACCTCCCCCCTCTTCATCTTCATCTGTCTCCCTTTTTCGTTTGTTACTTGTTGCGTTGCGTTCAAGCCTTTGGCAACATTATGTAAATAATAACGTGGCAATTGCTTTTGTTGTTGTTGCTGGTTTTTTGTGGATTCCGATTTTTTGCTTGGGTTTTTCATTTGACATTGTTGTTGCTGTCGAAACTCAACAACAATGTTGGAAACGTCATTGAGTAGTTAACATTGCGAAATGTGGCTTACAGTACCCTTACAATGCTTACAGTTAGCCCAAAAAAGGTTTACACTTTGCAATTTGCTTTCCCATACACCGAGTACAATAAACATACACTCAGCACTAGATTTATTCGTACAATAAGAAATTATTTTAAACTAAATTTAAAAAAAAAAAACTTAAAATGGTTTTCGACATCATTTGGTTATTTTATTTAAAAATTAAACTTTTCTTTTACTCTCTGACCTAATATTGCCGCTGAAGTATATAAACGGAGTGTACGATTAAATCTTACGCTGACTGTAATTACTTTACCTTTCGTCTATCCTGTTCTATTGCACCCACACAAGCACACAGACCAAAGGAGAGAGGGAGAGAGAGAGAGATGCATACCCGCGTCACTTTGCATTGTGTGCTTTATCAACGTGTTGAGTTTTATTTCCAATTGCGAATTGTATGTGCGCGTGTATGTGTGTGTGTGTGTAAGAGAGTGCATTGATTACTCGCCAAATGAATGACAGCAGCCGGGAACAACTTAGAAACAGTAACTAACAATAACAAAACAACAACGCAAACAACAATAAAAAGCGATTGGACTGTTGATCGATTGAGCACGTCGTCGTCGTCGTTGTTGCTGTTGCGCTTCTCCCTTCCTCACGCGCTCAGTGGACTCATCATTCCAATTTCAGTTCCAATTCCATTCCATCCCATGGCTGTTGACCAGCAATGTTGACAGAATTCGAAGGGCTTAAAAAGCAAATCAATTTAAAAGTAGCCAGAAATAGCAAAAAATGTTGTAGATAGAATATACTTAAAAAAAAAAACAGAATAAATGTTAGTAAATAAAATTTTAATATGTCTTTTTCGTCGAGTTTCTAGCTAAATATTGCTGCATATTTTCAACTAGAAAATTGCCAAATCTCGTTGCTTAATAGCTAAAATGGCAACTCTGTCACTGGACTAGTTGATTGGAGTGGGGGTAAAGGGGAAGGGAACAGAATAAACATGTAAACGATGAAGCTGCTGTTTTTGTTGTCGTTGTCGTCTGACTGGGCGCCCCATGTGTTAATTACCAAGTCAAATTTGCCTTGCGACAATTAAAACGATCGACGTGTAGATCGTGAGTGGATGGACAAGAAGGAGAAACAGATCAGAAAAAGGATGGTGTGAGAAGGAGTGAGACAGTGAGAGGAGCAGGAGAAGTGCTCAACTAGTGTGTCTCCACACAGACTAGTGTTGCCAACGCCTCTACACAAAAAAAGGCCAGTTAAACATAAAAAAAAGATACAGAAAACGGACTGTGTATTTTAAAAGGACAAAAAATCTGGACCAACGATGTTTTCTGATTAATACATATAATAATATTTAATATAATAATATCATAGCTTTTAAAATAACTTCAAAATAACTTCAAGTATTAGCTCTTTATTGGCCAGTAAAATATTTTCCACAGAAAATGTATAAATTTTTTTTTTTTAAATTTTAAAGCTATTCGGCGATCTGAAAATGGATATATTAGATGACACATAGTTGTATTTGATAAATTTAATGACCGACTTAAAACTATAAAAAACGGATTAATAAAGGATAAAGTAAATAAAATAAAAAAGTAATTTTTCCGGATAGGGGATGTTTAAAATTTATTTTCTAGAATCGCAGTTTTAAAAAGGGCAAATGTGTCCGCAAAATGGACAAATTTACACCACTGGCTTCGATATTTGAAAATCAATATGAAAACGATTCCACATAGTTGTAATTGATAAATTGTAAAAGCGACATAACAATAAAAAAAAATATGAATTAAAGATAAAATAAAATACAAAATTCATTTTTTCCGGATAGGGGACGTTTTAAAAATTATAGGAAACCGCAGTTTCAAGACGGACAGATCTGTCCGCAAAAAGGACAAATTAGCAACACTGGCACAGACTGTCATCTCTGTCGGTTGTGCAAGGAGTTTTGCATTGAAATTGTTTATTGCTTTTGTAGATTAACATTAACTGTGCTTTCAGCACATTTTCGAGTATATTGCATTTGCGCAATAAATCGATTAATTTAAAATTGTATGCATTAAATATTATTTATAAATAATATTATTATTTCATTGTAATTTAAACTTGAGTTTTATAGAAGTCGATAGTTGAGATTTATCTGCATAGCGAAATTTCCAGTTTTCCAGATACATATGTATAGTATGTGTGTACATATGTATTTATGTATCTATATAATTCGTAACTAATTGCTAATGCTATTCCTCCTTCCGAATCAAATACATAGTATACATGTTTTTATATAAACGTATGTATGTACATGTAGATTTGTATATAAAGCGGCAACTTTGTTTGTTACCTGTTCGTGCATTATAAATAACACCTATAATAGCTATGTATTCATTTTCAATTCGCATATATGTATATACATACATATTGTGTGTTTATATATATAAACATATTGACATTCCCCCCCCCCCCCCCCCCCCCCCCCCTTTCGACCGACCCTCTAGCTGTATAAAAGGTGTGTGATCTGTGAGCAGAATAAAGAGCGACTCTGTCTCTTTCGCTCTCTCCCTCGCCGTGTGTGAGTGAGTGTGTGTGTGAGTGCTTGGACCTGTAGCTGTATTGGTGTTAGCTCATCGAGGTTATGGATATTGCGTTGTCGTTGTTGTTGGCTTTATAAACCAGTTAGTCAGTCAGGCAGTCTTCAGCATCACACACACACACACTCACAGGCACACCTTGCTGTTTATGCGTGTGTGTGTGTGTGTGTACGAACGTGTTTACGAGACAACCAAAGGCAGCAGCCGAGAAAGAAAAAAACAAACCAAACGATAAACCAACAACAACAACAACAGCACAAATCTTACCTAACAGTCCCAAATACATATTTACATAATAGTACATAATGTAATCCGCATACATATGTACATGCGTATTGTGTGTGTGTGTAAGTCTCCAAATTAAAGAATTGCCAATTGGAGTCTCGTCGTCGCTCAATGTGCCAAATTCCAACCGGAACTCAAGTTCCCAATAAAGCTTACGAATAATGCAACAAAATTCAAAAAGAATCGAGGCAAGGTCTTTGCGCCATTAAAAGCTCCAAATGAAAAAAATAATAACAACTAGATAAAACAACAGCAAATAACTATAACAAGTAAAATGAAAATGATTTTCGCTAGCTCACAATTCAAAGAAGAAGAAGAAGAGGAAGCATAAGCAACAACAACGACGACCACGCAAAAGTCGCAGACAAGAAGACTGCGAAGAAAAGTAAACTTATTTTCATTTTCAAATGAAAGGGAAATTCTCACCTAGATGAAAGATGTAGAGAGCGAGACTCACACATACAAACACACACACAGCCGCAGATGCAAACAAAACTTGCCTATACTACTTAATAACACACATACTTATTCACATTCAACTCAACTCACCTTAATACGTGCTGCCACTTTAGCGATTTTATAGCTAGATTCAGTTTATAATTGCGAAAGTTAGAAAATTTAAAAAAATAAGCAAAAAACAGTTTATTTTAGCTATTTGCTAAAAATTTTACTCTTAAAAAAAAATGATTTGTCTTAATTTTCGAACCAATATGGGTTGTTTTATAATTAATTTCCGACTTTTTTGTTTGTTTAGCTTTTCTTCCTTTTTTTCTTTGATCAAATTGACTACGAAATTCAGGCATCACTGCACAGCACTCACTTACAAACACATACACACAAACACTTAAAGCGCAAAAAGCAAAAGCAAAACCACAACAACTACAACTACAAAAGCTCTGATAGCGTCGCTGCCGGCGCTCTGATCTATTTTGTCCGTTTTCTTTGTATGGCGTGCGCGCAGAGTCCCAGCTATCCACCCCACCCCATGCTCCTTCTCCTCCTCCTCCTCATTTCAGCAACCAACCCCCTTACCCGCTTTGCTCTCCACCTAATACCAGGTAGCGTGTCTGCTTGCCGAATTGGGCACAGGGTACACGAGTTGTGTGTGTGTCAGTACTCCTGTTTATCTTGTCTTGAAACACACACACACACAAATCCATTTACACATGCAAAGCTGAATGCGCGGCCAGCTTGAAGTTGTTTTTGAACACGTTTAAGCGTTGTTTTTCACCTTTCCTCTCTCCTTCTTCTTCTCTTGCTAAATGATTGCCAGCCTGTCTGTGTATGTGTGTGTGTGTGTGTGGTTGTTGTTGTGGTACTTTATGCAAGCAAAGCTTAAGCAGACTGCGATGATGCCGTAAGCGCAAAGTTGGTCATAACAGTCGTAAAAGTTTGCTAACTTGTTGCGCAGACTTTGTGTTGTCGCAGCATTGCCACCTCGGTTAAAAATATCAGCTGAGTAAGGGGGTGTGTTTTTTTTCTCCTAAAATATCAATATGAAAAATATTTAGTCATAAAAAAAGTATAATTTTTTTTTTTGTTTGATATGTTTTACAAGAATTAAAGATTTCGACAAAAAAAAACAATATTGGTGAAATTTAAATAAAATATTTACAAAATTATCGAACAATTTTTTAAAAGTTGGCATATCGATTTCGATATCTTATCTTCAACCGTTCAAAAATTGCAAATTCAAAGAGGACGGAAAAAAATATTCTTCAATGGTGAATGAAAGTCAAACACACACACATAATATAGAGTTGACTAGTGGATACCGTTATAAATCCATTAAATGTCAACTGAAGAAAATAGTTAAAAACGAAAGGGTTGGAAATATTAACCAAAATTTGTGCATTGTGAAGCATTATATGAATCAGAGTAAAAAGTGAATAACCGGGAAGTAAAGATAGGAACCTTACCGTTATAAATTGCGATAAGTGGTAATTGAAAAAGCACAAGAAAGAACAGGCAATCGGAAGCGTTTTGTTGTGTGGTAATCATAATAATAAATGAATCACATAATAATAATAAACAAAAAGTCGAGTGACTTTGCGGAAATGAGATGTATTCAGTATGTCAAGTAATTGTTTTGACAAAATTTAACAAAAATGTTATATACAATTAATCAAGTAGTTGTATTAACAAATTAAATAATGTATACTTTGTATTTTTTTTACATTTTGTCCTAACAGTTACTTGACTAATTATAGTTGTAATGAATCAGCTAACAAATTAAAAACTTGCACTTTGAGCTGTCGTCGTGAGTTAAATTGCAACTTGAAAGCTTCAACAATCTGGCAACGCTCAAAGCAAGCCCGCCGGGCGCGCACGCGTCTGTTTTGCTCTCCCGCTCCCGCTCAGCTCTTGTGTGTGTGTGAGTGCGTGTTAACTGCCAACCAGTTTTGTTTTTGGCTGCTGCTTTTGTTGTTGGTCTTTTTTTTTTTTCCTTTTTTGTCGGCGGCTGGGCCCCAAAAATAAAGTTTGGTGTTTTGGCCGCGACGTCGGCTTTAACTGCTGCTGCTGCGACGGCGACTGCGAAGACCGTCTGTTGTTTCATTTGCTTTTGCTTTGCTTTTTTGGTGGTTTGGTGTTGTTGTTGCTGTGTGTTGTTGGCTTGAACTTGAGCTCTATACATATGTAATTGCTGTTGCTGTTGTTAGTTCGGCAACTCTTCTCTCCCTCTTTTGTTCCACTCTCTCACTCACTCTTGCTCTCTTTGTTGTTGGTGTGCGTGTGTTGGCTGCTTGGCTGGTTGCATAACGTGTTACAGCATCGCACGAAAATGAACAATAACAACAACAGCAACAATGCAACAATAAAACAAATTCGAAAAGAAAAAAAAAGATATCGAAACTGATGACGACACACGCAAAGTCGCATTCAAGTGGGTTGAGCAAAAGAGCGAGAGTGGGGAGAGAGAGAGAGAGAGACAAGAGGTGGAGAGTTGAATTGAGCAGCTGTGTTGGATGATGGAGCTTTTTGGGCGCTTGCAGTCGGAGTGGCAGTGGCCGCGACTGCGCAGTTTGCCTTTGTCTGTGTCCGTGTGCGTGCTGTTAATGCTGTTGCCATTATTAATATTGTTGTTGTTGTCGGTAGTAGTATTGGTTAATGGCTGGAAAATTACATTTATATAAAGTGTATTTATAAATAACATTTTTTTTTTTTTTGCAATATTAACATTACAAGCGACTGATGGAGGCAACATTAATTTCTGATGAATTCGCTGCCAGCGTCGCAGTTGCCGTCACAGTCGCAGTCGCCGTCAACGTTGGCTAGACAAGAAGCAAAAGTGAAGCGCCTTTTGCTTTTGCTCTTTACTCTTTTGCTTATAGGTCAAGTTAAAAGTAAAAGTATTATGTGTGTTGAACATTTGAGCGCGTCTCTTCTTTGTTTTTGTTTTTTTCTGCTTGCGTCTCCTTTGCCATTTGCAGATTACGCCAGAGAGTGAGAGAGCGAATTAAAGTGTATTGTGTGTGGAGAGAGGGAGAGAAGGGATTACGTGCGTTTTTGTGCCAAAAAAAAGCTCGACTCGAAATTTAATTGTTTGCTTTATTTTGCTTGGCTTATTGCAGGTTGTCAGTGATCTGCAGCAACAGCAGCAGTCGGATCACATCCTGATCGATGCCAACATGGAGCCGCAACAACAACAGCAGCAGCAAAGCGACAAGGATCAACAGTTATTGCAACAACAACAGCATCATCATCGCTTGCATAGTGTTCTCACGCGCACAATTTCACAGCCAACACAGCGTCAGGTGAATCAATTGAATCAACAACAGCAACAACAGCAGGCACCAAATGCATCGCTTGTTACCATCATTGAGGATCTGAACAGCATGAATCTGCATCGCAAATTGGAGCGCACACAGTCGGAGCCGCTGCCACCGCAACAGCCAATGAATACATCGCGGTGAGTAAAGCTCCAAAGAGAGAGAGTGTTCTAGCGTAAGACAAAGTCGTTGAGAGAGAGAGTGAGAGTAAATGGCAGCAATATGCCTAAAATAATTATAATTATAAGGCGAATACTGCGCGGCAACATTTCATTTCTTTTGTGTTCCCGCTGTTCCGCAACATGCCAGCATCATTTCGTATGTTACTAAATATTTCAAATATGAAACATTATCGATTGACTTTTTCCAAATTGTTATGGTTTTTTTTATCTTTGGCTTCCACAAGCTTTTATCACCATTTAATTAGGTCTAATATGAAAATGTGCTTAAGCATGTGTTAAAATGTTGATAATGATAAATAACGATAGTGTATCAGAAATTTTTAATTCCCGATAAAATCGATCGATGGTTTTGCTGCATTTGTTGCTTGTGTTGAGTTGAATGCCCTGTAACACGCCTGCAACATTTAATGTGTAGGGCTTATGTTGCTCAAGGCGTCAAATTAGTCGGCAACACTTGGAGTCAAATGATTTGTACGCTTGTTGCAAATTAACTTTACACATTCTAATGTGATCAGTTTATTTTAAATCTTTTATTTTTTTTAATGCATTGGATGTTGCTTGTGTTTTGTGCAATTCGTTTCCAACACTTTGGAAACATTTTATGTATACTGCGGCTTTTGCTCAAAGCAAATGTTGCCCAACTCACTCCTTAGCAACATTTTGATTAAAAGATGAATGTTCCGCAACATGATTTATGTTGATATTCACAAAATAAGAATATCTTTCAACATTTTAGTGTTTTCTAATTGGTTTCATTTCTCTCATTTCTATTGCAGCTACAAGACAGAACTTTGCCGTCCCTACGAGGAGGCCGGCGAGTGTAAATACGGTGAAAAGTGTCAATTTGCCCACGGATATCACGAGTTGCGCAATTTGCAGCGTCATCCCAAGTATAAAACGGAATATTGTCGCACTTTTCATAGTGTTGGATTTTGTCCCTATGGGCCACGTTGTCATTTCGTACACAATGCGGACGAGGCGCGTGCTCAGCAGCAGCAACAACAACAACAGCAGCAGCAACAACAGCAGCAACAACAACAACAGGCAGCGCAGGGAAAAACATTCCAGAAACCAACGCAGCTAACAAGCACAAATAACAACAACAACAGCAATACGAAGAACAACAATAACAACATTAGTCAATACTTTTTACCGTTGAGTCCACCGCTGAGCATGAGCACAGGATCTGATCGTGAATCCCCCACCGGTTCCCTCTCCCTCTCACCAACAAATTCCCTAACAAATTTCCCATTCCACGATGCAGCTGCATATTTGAATATGCCCAACAACAATTGCAACAACAACGGCAACAGCAACAATGTTAATTGCTCATCATCGGCTTCGTCGACATCCTCGGCTTGTGGCTTAACGCCTGCCACGCCTCCTGATAGTCCAAATGCGCCCATATCGCCGGTGCATACGCCACCGCCAACAACAACATCAGCGGCAGCAGCATTGTATGAAAACAACAATGTTGTGAAACAATTGTTGCAGAAGAGCATCAGTTCACCAATGCATCACCAGCAACAACAGCAACATTATCCCCAGCAACATCAACACCACCTGAACAACCTCCAGCAACAACAGCAACAACAACACGAGGAGGCGCCACGATTGCCCGTTTTTAATCGTTTAAGCTCCGCTGTGGAAATTTATCACTCCAATCTGGGTCTCTAGAGAAGAACTGAGAAGAATTCTCTATTATCATTTTCTCCTTTCGCATTTCCCTCCTCGCCCGCTTTCTATGACATTAACAAACTATTGACAAAATCTCAACAACAACATCAAGAATTATTACCCCCCCACCCTTCACTCTCTACACTGACTACACTCTCTTCCCCCTCAATCATTCAATCAAACATTTCTATTGTCTTTCATTCACACTCGTTAAGCAAACAAGATCTTTTTGGCAATCACACAAAGTGCATAAAACTGTAGCAATAACTATCGATATGCATAATAATCGATAAATATTTATATATTTGTACACTAACGATAAATACCGCTCATCTGCCCAAAAGTTAGCTCAAAAGCTTGCTCAATCTTTTACATACATATAAATCTATTTTTTATCGATTATCGATTTATGTATATATATGTCCATATCTATACATATAGAAAATCCAACTGGACTTTTGCTCAATCATTTATATATTTATATAACCTTATTATAAAATAATGTCTACTTTTTTACACATTTTCCACATCTATTGCATTTATCGATTAATAGTCGATATTTAAGTAAGAGTCTTCCCCCACCCACACCCTACATTCTACAAGTGTTTATGCACTTCGTCGCTTTTGTTTAATATATTTATATACAACAACAACAACAAATTATTAGTTTAGTAGCTACTAAGTTAAAGTCAGCGCCTACACTAAAGTTAGTCGCGCGTCTTCCAACAACAAAAAACAACAAAAAAAGGAAAAAAAGTAATTTTAATTTATTACGAAATTTTATGCAATAAAAAAAAAAACAAATGTGTACATAGCGTTAATTTTGTATCGATAACAAAAAAGACAGTTTAGCGATAACTATAGCGATATGATTATGATATACCTCTTACAGTTGATGTAACAACAATCGAAAACAACAATACCAACAACAACAACAGCAACAAATTATCAATTTTTCCAATTTTTAAATACAATGAAATTGAATTTTATTTTGTAATTTTTTTTGCTGATTTTTTAAACTGGAAACAGAAAACGAAACATAATTTATTTTCATATTATGCACAACAACAACAATTTACTGTTAATAATTTATGAAATACACATACATACACAAAAACCCACACATTTTTTGACCATTGATAATTTTATATATATGTATATATATGAATATTTATATATACATATATATATTTGCATATTTATGTATGTACGAATAACGCATAATGATAATTTTGTTAATTTAATAATTTTTTTAATTTATTGTTTATGCAACATTTCTTTCTTCTGGGTGCAGAGTTATATAATTTAAATATATATACATATTAATAATTTAAACTATTTATAAAACTATGTAAAGTAAATCGATAACTTATCGATTTCACTTATTTCTCTTTTGTAAAAACAACAATAAGGAAATGAAAACTGAGTACAGTGTTAAATAATATTATTAGGCGTTTTTTGCAAATGCAAGAGAAAAAGAAAAATTAAAAAAAAAATCAAATGGTTTAAGCCTTAAACAAATTACAAATACGCGCTAACTTAAAGCAATTAATTAATTAATTAAATTATTATTCTGTTTGTAAACATTTTTTTACGAGTTGCCTTTAAAAACCTTAGCTATATATACATTTATATATACATATACATATATACAATACTACTACTATATAGTATATAATATACAGATCTATCTATATATATAAATTCAAACTTTTATATATAGATACTACTTACAAAAACTGTTCAATTAATTTATATACAAATCAAATGTGTAAAGCAACAAACAACAACTAAATCAAATATTTAATTAATTTTCTATTTATTTTTGTTTTTTTTTATATAAAATATATATTTTTTTATTAAACTCAAGTTGTCAAATTCGAGCAGAGAAAAATATAAAAAACTTGAAAGTAATGATGGGGGTAAACAAATAAATTCTCAAAGTGCCTTAAACAATAATTTTATACCGAAAGAAAAAAAAAAAAAAAACAAAACAACAAAAAACAAAATGTGAATGGAAATGTATAAGAAAAAAAACAAACGAAAATAAGTGCAAGCAGCATATTTATTATTTATTATTATTATATTATTTTATTTTCATTATTTTTATTATTACATATTATTATTTTTATATAAATATATTTTTTTTGGTATGTATTTAAATGAGAAAAAAAGAGGTTACGTTTACATTCTATATCTTTCATATACACACACACACATACAATACAATACATTTATATATGCATATTTAATAATTTCTATTTAATTTTTAAGCAGCGTTTTTGGTTCTTCCTTTTTTTCGCTCTTCCTTTTATTGTTCAACAAAATCCAAATGAAACAAAAAAACAATTTGAATAAAGCGCTAAATTTTAATTGACGTCTTCCCTTAAGCTTAATCGATTACTTTGTATCGATAAACAAAACAAAAAAAACCAAGTTTAGTTTTTCGTCTTGCGTTCAATGCCAGTTTCTTTTTATTTTTTTTTATTTTCGTTTATAACTTAAACAATGTAATAATTATTACAGTACAGTTATTATACATACCTATATTTATATATATATATACACATATTTAAATACTATGTACAAAACCAACAACAACGAAAAAGACAATATGTAATAACAAAATTCTTATGAAAATTCATTTGTAACTGTACTATGAATTTTGTTAAATATTAAAAAAACAGTTATGCTTCCATTAAACACTAATTATTATGTGTGCGTATTTTTATATAGTTAATTTACCAATACAATATGTGGAGAAACAACAATTTAGTTTATACCGAATTTTAAGTTGATTAGCGATTAAAATAAAAACGTTACAAAAATAAATAAATAAATAATGGATTGCATTTTTCATTTATTAATTGGTTGTTTTCAAAATGGTTTATTGTTTTCCTTCTCTCAGCAGTTAGTTTCATTTATTCAAAAATATTAGAGGTGAAGAAACATCGATGTGTAAGTCCATCGATGTTTTCGATGTTTTAAAAAAAAGCATCGAAGAAAACATCGATGTTTCTAAAGACTCAGCGTCCCAAGATGTTTGAGCACATACAAATTTTTTGAAAACTGTTTTTAAAGCTATGTCATCAGGACTAATCTGTAAAAGAGATTGTTATTAAACATATTTCTCATAATACAGTTGAACTTCCATAATTCGAACTTCTATTACTCGAATTTCTCTCTAACTCGAGCCAAATGAGTGGCAGTATAATTAATAAACTTAAGAAACAAAACTCTTAGTCGAATATCTCCATAACTCGAACCTTTTCTTTGGATAATGGTGTTTCGAGTTAGGTAAGTTCGACTGTATTTTTAATTTCTTACCTCCCAATATTTTAGAGGTTCGCAATTTTCAGAATTGTTTATTTTTTGTCGTGTAAAAAAACAGTCGATAGTGGCTTATAAATCATCGATATCTTTGTTTTATTCGATGTTTCTCCACCTCTAAAAAGTATTGCAACATCCGTAAAATTCTGTAGCATACTTTGGGGCTGCGCAATATAAATCATAGTTGCGACACCTGCACATAGATGGCGCCACAACTTTCCTTTTGCAAACGCTCAAAATTATCCAAGCGTTTATTCCGCCGGATCCTGTCTGATGCTGAAAGGACATGAGTTTTTGTAGCCACAATTAACAGAGCTATCGATTGGCGTTTAAGGTTTTTCAGGATTTAACAAAAAAATATTAAAAATTTTTCCAAGGGTGTTGGTCAGAAAAATGGTCCTGAAAACATAAAATCCGCCGTATCTTGGCCATTTAAAGATGGATTTCGATGTCCTTTTCCTTACACTTAGATATTGTAATAAGGATTTACAAATTGTATCTTAGTCGTGGAACGTCCTTCAAATATTCAAGTTGTAAGGACTTTTATACTATTATAACTAATAGCTATAACTCTGGAGTCCTTCGCAGGATCCTGTTTTAAGTAGTGTCAAAATAATCTCTGAACATTAATCTATTTACTAGGCAAAGGACATTAAAATGGTCCTTGTAGTTTTCGAGTTATTAAGGATTTTGTGTGTTTTAGTCTGTAAATCATCGACTTTTGACTGAAATTTTCAAAGTGTTTGATCCTTAGATGACCCCAAAACGTTTTGATGCCAATCAAAAGAGTTCGTCCTTGCGAAGCTGAAGCACTGAGTAAAATCAAAATCTACAAGGATATGGACGATATGGAGCAAATTTTCAATGAAAGACATCTTGTTTATAGTTGGCATTTTAGGATTTCAAGGATCTTGTACCTAAAAACTATCTTATAAAAAGCAACATCCGCTGTAATTCCACCGTTCAAAGGAATTTTTCAATGTCCTTTGCCACATCGATAGATAATGTTACAAGGATACAAAAACTGTATCTTTCAAATAGTCAGGATAATAGTCATCCAGAATTTTGTATTTTAAAGCTATATTTTTTTTCTCTCTGAAACGAAAAAACATTTCCAAGTTGGTGATCCTTATATGACCCCAATTAAATTGCGATGTCAATAGATTCCTATTGGGATTCACAATTTAGGCTTTATTTTAATTACAATTCTTACCCAAATATTCCCAAATAAATCACTAAAAATAATTAATAATAAAATTAATGTATTTTAATGAAAAAGGAAATATAATTATTAAATTATGAAAGCTATTTACAACTAGCGAATGATAGGCGAACTCGCTTTAAACCTTGCTTTAGACTTATGCCAAACTAATATTATTTACAGCTAATATGTAAACGATATACGATATACGATATAATGGCTTATGTTAACGTATTCTACGCAACAGCTTAGAACTTAAAAGACACATGTTTATTTTAAATTACTACATTTTTCTTTACTCCATTTTTTTTTAAGTTTAAATTAAGTATAGGATTAAGTTTAAGTTTAAAGTAAAAAAAAATTAGATAGAATCGAAGCATTGCACTTTGCATTTTGACAATTTAAAAAATGTTTGTAATGGATATCTATAGTAGTTACTATATAAGGTATAGTTATAAAATGTGTTAATACTTTCTGTTCAAATAAAAAAAAACCAAATGTATAGTATATCTCTATTATAACATTTTCGAGAAATTTGTATAAATGGTTTTTGAATATATTATTCTAATATTCTTTAGTGGCAGTGAAGTACATATATATATGTATGTGTATGTGTGTGTGTGGGCTTCGAGCGTTAAGCTAAGGTAAGTATAATTAGAATATAAGAATTATGTATGTAATAAGTGTACATATTAAATAATCCGGAATCATTCTCGTTTCGTTGCAAAAAAAAAAACACCTTAAAATTTAAATCGTTTTGCTTTCGTTTTAAGCATTTACATAAATAACAAAAATATGGTACAAAGCTGGGGATCCCCCCACATTACATTCTCTTCCAGTGTTGTAAAACAATCACTCTGTCAATAAAAAAAAACTCGTTTACTGCATTGAAAATACTTAAAGTTAATATTTCTTCATATTTACAAAAGCATTTTTTTTGGGTCTTTTCAAAAAAAGCTAAAAAAGTTAAAAAAAAAATAGTGTTGGAAAGTATTCGACACAATTTCTTAGCTTTTGAAATTGTAAGAAATTGTCCTTTAAATGACTTGAAGAGTATTGCAAATATTGATTGATGGATGAATGTAATATAAACGAGTTTTCCGAGTTTTTCCTTTTCTTTCTGTTTTTTGTGTGAATGACGAGACGACTTGATTCGGTCATAGTCCTCATAAAATCTATGCATAAAACTAATCTTTAGAGTTAAATGGACGATGCTCTTTGTCAGCCCAAAACTTAAGTAAATAAAACATAATGGCACATTGAAAGTCCCACAACCAGAATCAGTATCTGTATCTGTATCTGTATCTGCATCTTCATCTGCATCTCTGTATCTGTATCTGTTTCAGCTTCAGTTCTCAGCTACCTTCTGAATTCGCTGCTTCTGTTGGCATTTGGCAATTCACATGTGTCCCCCCCACCAGGCGGCACTTGCCTCATAGTAACCATCGCTGCCCCAATTGATCACACTCAGCGGTGGCGGCGGCGGCGTCAATGAACGCACATCAAAATCGTTCCCATTCCCATTCCCTTCCTCATCCTGATCGTCATCATCATTGTCTTTGCGATTATAATAATTGTTGTTGTTGTGCAGCAGCTGCTTGAATCGGTTGCGCCTCCTTCCTCCTCCCCTGGGTGCAATGCGTCGCACCAGATCCCAGCCGACGGTGCCCTCTTGTTAGAAAACATTATGACTGCTCTTCGCCGCCAGGAAGGGCTTCTCCTCGTTCATCTTCTCCAGATTGCCGCTCAGCGTCGGATCCATCGGTCGTCGGCGCTTGAAGAATCCGCACTTCCACATCGCGTACGTGAACAGTGCTAATAAAATTAATCCTCCCAGCACCGCCAGGACATAGACCCACATCGGCGTATACGACTCACGTTGCTGGTCCAGGAGTTCCGGATACGCTCGTGTTTCCACCTGCAACGCAAGACATTCAATTTAAGATTAATCAATGACTTAATCTTTGACTAGTGATGCAAGTCAAAACTATCTACAAAGAATACTATACAATTTAATAATATATCGAGTTTTTCAAAAAACAAATGAAGAATTCATTGCCAAGTTGAATTAATATTTGTTGTAATATGTAACAAAATTTGTGTTTAGTTTCTGTTGTCTACTGTTTTGTTTAATGTGTTTGTAGCAAACAAAATATCAAATGTACACTAGTCGGCATGTTTATTTTGACAACATTTAAAGTTAAATCTACTCATAATTTGAACCTACTTCATTTACATTTTGTCATCAATGGAAAGATCATTTCAATTCCAATTGAATGATACAAAACTTTCCTTAACCCATTAAGTACCCATTGCAAATTTTGAATTCTTGTAAAGGTCTATTTTAGAACTTTTTTCTTCAAATTTAAAAAAAAAAATATTTTGATGCAAAAAAATTCTTCAAAAAATTCAACAATTTTTTTTTCAAAAATCTCCACTCTAGTATTTTTTAGTATTCCCTGAAGAGTATACCGAGTTTTATTCTCCATTTTTTATTATTTCCATTAATCGTAACTTTATGAAATGCAACTGAATTTAAGACAAAATGCTTTTTTTTTTTAGTACAAAGGACCACTATATCATATCATATCATAGCTGCCATAGGAACGATCAGTCGAACAACAAGTCTTGGGATGAAAAACTTTTGTTGTTGTTTAAGATATCTGAGCCAATAGTGATTTATGTGATTTTATTTTAAGCAGTGTTTGCTTTTCCATAGTAAGTACGGGGTGTCAGACAGTCGAGTATGCTCGACTAGTTTAAATTGAAATTTGTAACTATCGAAATTTGTAACTTTAGAATTTCATAAAATTGTTATTATTTGTTTCGAAATGGAAAAGGAAAAACAAGTTTCCTTAAGTTGTTGAGTGAATCGTAAACGTACCAGGATCTTGTCGTTGTTCTCCATCTGCTCGACACCAAAGTCGGCGGGGATCTTGACGTGGGCCGTGGACATGATGCGGACGAGATCAACCCTGGGATACTCCGATACCAGCGTGGAGTTCCAGAGTCGCGCCTTGAGCACTACTTGGGCCTCCGTCTTGGCGGGCATCGCATAGAACTCGCACTGGATCTTGATGCAGTGCGCCGTCAGCTTGTCGCAATTGAGCTCCACAATTTGCTGCTTCTTTCCCTTCGGGCTCGATTCACGGCCATCCATAAACCTTTCGGGGCGGACGATGCGCTCCAAGGTGTTGCGACGCAAGCGATTCGCGTGTCCAGCTCCAGTTCCAGCGTAGTCCTGGCCAGACTTCTGCTGACTCCAGCTCTGAGTCTTGTTGAGTTGGAGTTGCTGCAGTTGCTGCTGCTGGCGATGCGAAGGCCACTTCATCATGGCGGCGGGAGCACTGAGATACGCGGCACTCCTCAGATTCTGGGATGTCTTGGACGCCAGCTTGAGGGGATTCACATACTCGGGCGCGACGGTGCATTCACCCTGTCCAGTCTCGATGAAGGGCTTCTCCTCCAGATACTGCAGATACTGATTCTTTCCAGCTTCACTCTCACCCAGCTCCAATCCCTGGCCAGTCTCGAGCATCAGCGGCAGGTAGATGACCAGTTGGACTTTGGGCGCCGCCGAGGGACCCTCGTTGAAGATGGAGTACGTGTGCACCAGCGGTGATCCCACGTCGTCCAGTTCCATCGGCGAGTCCTTCAGCTTCGATGAGCCGCTGTAGAAACTCTGCTCCGGCTTAACCCAGCCCCTCAGCGTCATCTCCGCCCTTCGCACCACCTTCAGGCTCAACTTCTTCTCGGGCGGCTCCTGACCCACCAGTTTGGAGGTCGTGTTCGCAAACATGTGGAACATCATCTGTGTCTCCTCCGGCTCCAGGCTGTTGGGATCGAAGCGAATCGTCACGGATGTCGTCGTGCCGCGCAGCATCGGATTGCCCAGGCTGCATGCCACCAGCGTCGTGTTGAAGCTGTTGCAAGTGGCATTCGTCTGAAATCAAGAGACGGCGAAACACGATTAAGTTGCATCTGGGATTGATTTAATTTCGAGTTAGGAACGGGCATCGATATTATTAAATTACTTTTATTTAATCAATTTTTGGATTATATATTTGGACTTTTGTTTGAACTAAAAATAGTTATTTAATATCTATTGAAGAATGTTTTTTTGTTTTTTAAACATAAATATTATATGAAAGCTCGCGCTGACGGCGACTTTTTAATTTATGTTTGGATAGCTTTTTAATATTTTTTGAAAAATGTAGAAAACAAGATTTAAATTTCAATTAGCTTTTTAAACTTTTATATATAAATAATATTTAATATGAAAGCTCCCGCTGACGGCGACTTTTTTATTATTTATTTGTAGAAAACAAGATTTTCAATTATCAATTTAATGTTTTTTATTTTAACATAAATATTATATTAAAGCTCGCGCTGACGGCGACTTTTTAATTTATTGCTTGCACATTTGGATCGATCCAAGACTCTAGCGGTCTGTATTGTTGTTGATGTTGTTGTAGTGTTCTCAATTGGAAATAAGAAGAGTATATAGTTTTATGTTTGTCATTGCTATAATATCGTTATTGCCGAATCCTTTCAGTTTTTACTTAAACTTTAAATTTAAGAACAAAATTATTATTAAATTGAGTTAAAATTATAAATTTCTAATGTTTTTTCTCGACTGCTTTCATCTGACGATCAATAAATATTATTATTATTTTAAAGTAAAGATCGAGAGCCATCATCGCAATTTAGTTAGTCACTCACCGGTTTCTTTGTCGCTATGTAGGAGACGCTCTTCTGATGCACTATGAACACTTGGGCTTCGTACGCCGAGTCCGCCAGATTGCTGACGTTTACCGTGACTTCCAGTTCCGTTTTGTCGCCCAGAATGAACGCGTATTCTCCATCTGTCAGGGCGGAGAGTGTAGGTTGGAATTAGTTGAGGTTAAAGAAAAGAACTAGTTCCGCAACTAGTTGCGACTTGAACTAGTTTGGCTCATTTGGACTTATAAAAATTGCCTCTGACTCTATGAAAGTGAACTAGTTCTTGAACTAGTTCAATTAACCGAACTATGAAAATGTCAAGTAGCTAACACTCAACAAGTTTTATGAGTCACATCTAGCTCAATTGAAAAGAAGTTCACTGGAACTAGTTCCGATGGAAATTCATGGATTACTCACCCTCCGGCGCAAGATTGGGTTCGGCACGGAGTCGCAGATCGCTCTCGCACAGATCATCGTCGCCGCAATCCTTTTGGAAGGTGCCCTCGAACTCGATGTAGGCCTGAGTCTGATCCAAAATGGGATTCAGACGGGTGAGCGGAGAGTCCGCCAGTTCCGGTTCCTCCAGCTTGTAGTCGAGTCGAAACCGGATGGGCGTCTGAATGTCCCTCGTGTTGGCCTTGATGTAGCCCGTGATCATTTGGCACTCGACGCCTCCGTCGGTTCGGACGCGAACCAGTCGACTGATGACATTGCTCCGCTTGTTGTCGCGATCGAAGAAGACGCGCGAGAACTTCTTGTGGTGCTCGAAGGTCTCCGCCTCGACGGTGTACTGGAGATTGAGCTGCTTGCTCAGCTGCTCGTGGGGATCGATGCTGCAGCAGGCCTCGAAGGTGAAGCAGGTGAGATTCGTGGACAGATCCATGCGACAGCCCACCCGATTGGGATCAATGTTCCGGGTCTCGTTGCTCCTGTACGTGGTCTGTATGTTGATGATGGGCCGAGCGAGCAGGACGACAGCAGCCGGCGGTGCTCCGACCACCATGTCCACATACGAGTTGCCATCCAGATCCGTATTCCCGGCTATCGAGATGCCAAAGTTCCTGATGGGCTGGGGAAGATTCCTGCCCAGCTCCGAGGCCTGAATGCGCTGCGAGGGTTTCTCGTTGAGTCCGTTGAGGGAGCCGAGATAGACATAGACGACGCCATCGCCCTCGTAGGGTGCTCCAATGGCCAGATCCTCGCACGAGTCCTTGTTCAGATCCCCAATGTTGGCCAGGGCCAACCCGAAGCGACTCTCCAGGGCACCTGTCAGCTTTAGCGTGAACTTCTTCGGCAACATGTCCTTGTCATTCTGATAGACATAGACCGCTCCGCCCTCCGTCTTGGAGAAGTAGAAGGGAGCGGCGACAATGAGATCTGGTTTCTGGTCCCCATTTATGTCCGCCGTTGTCAGCTCGTAGCCAAAGCTCGAGGCGAACTGTTCGCCATCGATGATCATGCGCACGGGAATGGGACTCGTGTGGGCCTTGTCGAAGATCACCACCTGGCCGTGGCCATTGGAACGTGGCGCCCCGGCGGCGTACGACATCTTCTCGCTAAAGTAGCGACCTCCGGTCACGGACATCCCCAGATAACTGTACTTGTCAACCGGGGAACTTGCATCCGAGTGATCACTGTAGTACATATTCTTATCCCGTTGCAAGTATTCGCCGCCAATATTCGTTACAAAGATGGCGCCACGCCAGGTGAAGGGTCCGGGAGTGCCCAGCACCATGGTATTGTCATCCAGAAGGGCGCCCGAGGTGCCCACCTGACAGAAGCCATAGTCCTCGTGTTGCCTGCAACGGAAACAGCAGAAAACGAAACCAAATAAGCACACAGCCCACAAAGCATGACATTAATAAATGAGTCCAGGGTCACACTTATAGGTTAGGAACATTATGAAATGGAACGGGAAATGATAACGGGCATGGGAAAGGGAATGGGAACACACGCGATGCCAGCGCAATGAAAAATTGCATGTCCATGTCCAAGACCTCAACATGAAGTCATCTACGCGCAGCTCTTTGTTATACCCTGTACCACAAGGGGTACATTCAATTTGTGCAATAGTGTGTTCAGAGATAAAAACAAATATTTTAAAATTAAAGCTTAAAATATTTGATTTTAGAATGTTTTTTTTAAGTATTTATTCAGGTAATTATTGTTAAATTAACAAAATATTCGGATAAAATGGCAGTTTTACTGAAAACATTTTTATTTGCTTGAATCAAGAATTTCATTCTCGAACCGAGATAACCGAACTTTTGGCACCGTTTGGGATTTGATTTTATCCCGGGAAGTAGTCGAGTTAAGAAAGACTTGCCCAGACAGAGGTCTGTATAAACAAACAGGTCCCAGAGATGGTCAGAGCTAGATGCACCAAATTTGGCATGTAGACTCCTAATATGTTTGTATGTGTGTAAAATGGACACAGATTAAATAAGCAACTAAGAAGGTTAAGAACATTAGTTTCATGACATTCTAAAGGCGCAGGGTATTTCAAAGTTGGGCTTGCTCGACTACAATTTTCGGTCAGCGTTTGGGGTGCGGTGCGACCCTACTCACCCCTTCCTCTTTCCCTATTCGTAGTCCTGCCTTCTCCTACTCTATCAATTTGTGCTTTATGCGCTGACATTTAAATAAATTAAAATTTCGCCCTTATGACATGAGTTCCTGCAACGACGACGACGACGACGTCATCGCTGTCACACCTGACCACCTTTCTCTTCTCTTCCCTTTTCCCTCCTCTTCTTTGCTCCCTTCTCTTCTTATATGTCACACATGCTGCATGCTAATTGCCCTAAACTGAAGTTAGACACGCGCTTAGTCCCAACATTTCCCCTAGAAACCGTTTTTTTTCCATCATTTTCAAATACTTTACCTTGACACTTTTTCAGGTCCCTGAAATTCCTCCCTCTCCCATTTCTCGCAATGAATCAAGTCTGATTTGGCATTTCTAATTGATTCATTCACGACATTTTCCCTTTCTTTCCATTTCATTTTCCTTTCCCTTTCCACAACGACGTCATAATTTACAACCCGATAATGCTTGAGCATATCATTACTTTTCCCGAGTTGGGTTTACTGCTCGTAACTTAAGTTTTTAGTTTCCGGATATTTTTTAATGGGATATCCTCAAGATAATGCTATCGAAACGAATAACATAGCTTCTGGAAAATGAATTTTTATTATGACAAAATAATTTTATTCCTCTCCATTATTCGAATTCGACTCATATGAGGCTTATGATAAAGCAATCGAAAGCGGCTTCTAAAAACTTCTCGTTCAAGAAATTGTTTCTCTTTTTTCCTCTAATTCGAATTTATAAAGATTTTTAGTTTTTTGAAACTCAAATTCTTTATAAAGAACTTCTCTTTTGCAAACTCATATGATTTTGTAACCCTTTAATAACTCAATGCAACTTCTCAATGTTAACTTCTCTATGTTAAACTCAAACTCTTTTAAAAATAACTTTTCGCGAAAATAAATCTTTTTTTTCTCTCTTTCTCTCTAATTCGATTTGTACTTTTAAGAATTTCCATTCATATATAGCGATGTTTCACTGTAGTACTTTCACAACATACCTTTGTACGGGGCGTCCTTTGCAGGGTTCGTAGACGTCATCGTACTTGAGATCGTTGGTCAGCACATAGCAGAGACCTTGTCCATAACGGTTCTCCCGCACAATGGTCACATATCGATGTGCACACACTAGTACCTAAATCGATAAACATATCGATAAGTGAAATTGATAATTGTATAAAATTTAGCTTACCTTGCCGCCCAATCCTTGGGAACGCACCGTAACGCCCATCCATTGTCCCTCCTTGATCTCGTCGCTAGATGGCGGTATTAATTCATCTTCGTCGAAGTCTGTATAGATGGCGCCAGGTCAAATATAGAATTGGAATTGTTGTTTCTTGTTAGCAAAAACAGTGTGACCAAAGTTTCAATATGTATGTGTGTGTATGTGCGGGTGTATAAGTTTGTGTGTGTGTGTGTCGCATCAGTTACAACATCAACAACAACAACATCAAGAACAACAATTGTGATAAAAATATGCATATAAAACAATATGTATTTATGTATTATAATATGTACAATTCGAGTATTAATTAATTACAACAATAATTTCAATTGACACTAACAAACAAAATTTGAAAAAAGAAAATAGTTTCAAATTCTAAAACTCAAAAATTTACAGTATTTACAACGAGCAAGAGAGGAAAAAAGAAGAAGCTAATTATTGAAATCACTCTGAATTAACATCAACATTGGCAAGCTAGTAGATACCCTGTAAAATTCTAGAAACCTAAAAAATTTTGTGTTCATGCGAAAGTTTCAATCTAAACTTGAAAAAATTACATAAAAAAAGAAATTGAAAATTTTAAATTTCTTATTACATCTGCTTGAATACCCCTTTAAATCCATGAAACGGATATACATAAAGTATAAAAAGAGATAAAAGATAAAAAGAGACAGACAATTCCATGCACATGTGAAATTGATGTTCTGGGAATTTGTAGTTTGGGTTATTTGGTGGGGATTTGAGTGGGGGGTCGTGAAGTTTGAGAGGGGAGGCCGTCGCTCTACTTATAGAATCCACACACATGTTGAGCAAAAGACAAAGAACAGGAACAGGAACAAACTGGAGAAACTGAAGAGAAACGGGAGACACGGCAAGAGAAAAATAAGCAAAAGCAACAAGTGCAAAAAAAATGTTCGATTAAACGGAGCATGAAGAAAGTATGCGTATAAAGCGATATACATGCGACTGACCGACTTAAACATACCACGTGAACATGATGATACAAATAAGTATAACAAAGATGTTCCCACTATGAATAAACTATTTTCATGCTATTCAAATGAGCTTTTTAAGGTCGTATTTGTCGGGTTATTTTTTTTTAACTCATACTTTTATTAATAAACTGAAGCTTCAATTAGAGCTGGTTTTACTTAAGTTAACGCCATTAATTTTAACAAACTAATTTTAGTTATTGGTGCTAAATTGTTTGCACGAAGTTTGCTGCAAAATTGCGCATACCCGTTGCAAGTAATTTGCATGCAATAATCATAAGCGGCATCAAAAATGGAAAGCGCTGCCAGCATCGCTGTCAGCTTTTGATAGAATGCAGACCCAGCAGCAGCAGCAGCAGCATCATCAGCAGCAGCAGCGTTGCCGACGTCGACGTCGACGTTGGGGTCGGGGTTTTGTTGTTTGCGCCTGCTTAGGCGGCTTTACAACACAGAGCGAGAGAGAGTGAGAGAGAGTCTGGATGCATGCAAGTGTGAAATGTAACGAAATTGATTTAAAATGCATATTAAAGCATCAACGTGTTGAAATATGATAAATGTTTATTGCAGTGTGCCCGCAGTGCTTAAAGATGCAGACAAAGAGCACACGGAGAGGGAAGAGAGAGAGAGAGGGAGAGCCAGCTGATTGCAGTTATAACTGCGTTAAGTTGATTTGAGTGAGTGAGAGGTGAGCTTTTATCATTCGTGATTGTCGCACAGTCTCCTTATTTTTTTCTCCTTCCTTTTTTCTTTCTTGCCTTGTTAGTGGGGCGTGGGCTGATTCTGGCAATTGCTTTGACGCGTTTTAAAACGCGCAAAGTGAAAGTCGCGCAGCTGGAATAAACGCGCCCGCGGCCCACGCGTATTCACTGCGCAGCTGCAACTGCATTGCAATATGTATGTGAGAGTGTCTGTGCATGTGTGTCTACACTTAGAGAAAAATATGACACTATCTTTAGGAATTCGTATATTTTTTGAAATTGGCAGGATAGTTAGAAATACAGTTAGTCAAGTAATTGTTTTGACACAAAAATTCGAAAGTAACTATTTTATTTTCAAATCAAAATTACCTGAGTTTTTATATATTTTTTTTTGGTATTTTGGCATAAAAATCAAGGCAATTTATTTATATGACATGATTTTTTTCTGAGTGCACAAATTGTGTACATACAAATGTGTCTTTAAATGTGTGTGTTTGTGTGTGTGAGTTATTGGCCCAGTCCCAATGAACTTTGCACTTTCCGTCGCGCGTTTTTGACATTGAATGTCGTAGTTGTGGGGGGCGGAGTGGTGGTTAAGCGGTTGGGGGTGGGGAGAGGTAGGTGGAAGACAATAGGCATTGGGGAATGTGCCACAAATAATTTTGAGACGACACGCAGTCTTCCCAAGAATTTCTTTATGCCACACAAATTTGCAGCAGTTATTTTTATGCTTTGCCACACTTGTTTGTTGTTGCAGTTGTTGTTGTTGTTGTGCATTTTGTGAAATTTGTCACGTTCTTTGCGGCAGCATTGGGCGCCGTGGCAGTGGCAGACTTTTGTGGCAGCAACACGCTCTGATTGTCGCCGCGTTACCAATACCAAAAGGCCAGAAATAACACCAGCAACATCAACAACAACAACAACAAAATCGGGCACAGTCGCCGGTTCGCAACGTTTGGAATGCGAACAGCCCATAAAGCAGCGCTGTGGGGCGTGGCAAGGGGCAGGGGAAGGGGAAGGGGGAAAGCACAGCTGTTGCTGTTGCAGCAAGCAAACAAATTTACATCTCGACAGCAGCAACAACAACAAGAACTGCTATGAGCAATATTATAATTAATGTTAAATGAGTCGCTAAATGCTGAAGAATTCCCCTCTCACTTCAAAAAAACAAAAATGAGCAGCGCAAGCGCAACGTCGACGTCAACGTCAACGTCGCTGCTGACGCAGGTGTCAGTTCCGCAAAATAAAATGGAATGAAACAGAGGAAATGCCCAACGACTGATGACAAATAACAATAAAAAAGTTGATGAGCTTATTAAGAAGAGCGAGAAAATAAAGTCTGAAATTTCTACAACAACTACATTAAGATTTTGTTAAGACAAACTAATTTATTTAATTTATTTATAGTAAGTCTATCTAAATCTTTTAATTTTTTAACTACACTCATAGAAAGTTTAGCTCTTTTACGTTCGGAAAATCAGAAATTGTGTTCTAGCGCTTAGACAAGAAATTTTTTCAAGCTTTTGGTTTTTTTTTTTACTAAAATTTTATATTTTTTCTGAAAAAAAATTCTTCAGATTCAGAAAAATCTAAAAGTATTTGCCGAAATCCAAAATTGTATTTAATAAGCGGGTTCACTTATTTCTCAAATTAAGAATTATAGTAAAAATGTCCAACTAAAATGTCTAAATTTCCTCATAATAATAAAGTATTACATACAATTTTACAATCACATAGACTCATAGTATGACGTCACCTTATAAATTCAAAAAAAAGCAAGAAAACTGTCTAAAATCTTTTAGTATTTTTTCATCTCTACCCTCTTTTGGGTGGAAGGGTCATTAAGTTGGCTGCATTACATAGTTATTAAGTTGGCTGCGCCTCATTTAAAATCACTCGAATATTGGGTACAAAATGTTTAACAATTCAGAGTGAAATGTCAGTTACATATTTGGTTTAGTTTTTGCACGGGTCAATGGCAAACAAGTTATTAACAAAGATTTAAGACAAAGCGAAGCTAGCCCTAAAGCCAAATAGAAATTCCAGAGAGGCTCTTAACCTCCATTCAAAACAAAACAAGATCGCGATTCTCAATGCTCAATGCTCTAAGAATGCCAAGCGATTATTTAGACAATGATCTAGTTAATTACAATGAATGCCAAAGTCAAAGTGAGTCACCTTAAATAATAAGTTAGATAGATATAATATTATATTTGTAGTAAATAATTAAGTAAATAGTAAATAATAAATAAATATACAGAATATATATCTTAAGATAATTGGGAGTATCACTGCGGACGGCAGTCCGCGCTAGTGACGAAAGCAGCACGAAGGGTGCGAAAGTTTATTTACACATGTAGAAGTTTTGCGCATGCATATTTAAAACAAAATGGCGCTTAAAAGCCATGCGTGCGTAACTGTACATTATGATATATGTGAATTTATCGTTTATCGATAACATTTATCGCTTAAATATGTACAAGTTGTGAGCGTGTTGTGGATTAGAGTTTAGCCAATTTCATTCGTTCGTGTTATCGATAGTGGCAATCGATAATAGTGGTTAAGTGTTATCGATACCAAAAATTTATCGAATGTGTGTTGCATTTCAGTGGTTAAATTAATTGTGAGAAAATAAAGCGCAAATGCAAATCATAATAAATGTAAGTTTTGTGTAATATATTATTTTTTTAACATTAAAATGAAATGCTCAAATTGTGTATTAGGCAAAAACAACAACAAATAAAGCACCCATACCACTTACTAGGTTCATAAGCTCCGCCAGATGCTAAATGATAAATTCGTTTTTGATTTTATTGTATTTTTGTTTTGGTCGTTTTGAAAATGTCGAAAATAGTTGGTCAATAATTTTGGTTTTTTTGGTAGGGAAGATAAATGAGTTTTCCATATGCGCACCGAATATATAAATATAATATATGTAAATATATTTTTTTGTATTTTATTTTTTTTTTGGTTTTCGGGGGTTTTACGTAAAGAAGAAAACGAAAAACAAAAGTAAAGAAAAAAAGATAAAATTATAAAAAACAATTGATAAATAATTATTGGTTTGTGTTTGAATAAAATCACTAAATATTTAATAGAGCTATACAATAATATAAGATAAATAATAATATATGATAAACTATAGTAAAAATTACGCATAAAAAACACATAGAGTGTTAAAAGATGTTTTAGTCACAATTCTCTTTATACAGCAATTGTTTATATACAATCGAAAACTAACCAGAAAATAAATATATAATTAAGAGTAAACTATTTGTATAGAAATTAAAATTCTATAATACGTTTGGAGTTGATATTTTCAAGGATCTTAGCCAATTGTTAGGTTAGTCACATAATAAGCTTTCATATATCTAAGGCAAAGTTATTCTTTTCTTTTTTTTTTAACTTTTTCTTAATGACAATCAAATAAATAACTTTTACCTTTTATCGCTTTAAATGATTATTAACTAAATTATTTAAGTTTTTGCCCTTCTTAGCTTTTCTGTTTGTAGGAACTTTAGTTAAGCACAAATTAAAATTTGACAGCCTTTAATTGTTTAAATTAAGTTACATAATAAAAATAAAATTATTAAATTGTAGTTTTTAATTATATACGTAGTGCTAATTGCTTACAGTCTAGTTTTCCTTTTAATTTCTATATCTATATCTGATTTTGGAGCTACTTACATCGTCGTCCATCGGTTATGACCTGTTCACAATCGTCAAAGTTCGTCGATATGGGACACATATATAAGGCTCCCGATTCATTTGTATTCGGCTGTTTATTTTGATCCAATGGTGCGCCTACCAGTAAACTAAAATGAAGGCACAAAAAGAATTACAGGAATTAGAAAATGGGAAAATAATTAAATAAATTAGAAATAATTATTGTGAAAACTTCATCTTTCTAGCTTAAGCCGTTTGGCCTACACGTTTATTTTCAGTCAGTTTGTCAGTCAGGACAAAGAGTTTCATATAATTATAGATTGTAGTAATAGTTAGTTACATTTTTTTGTATACTACAATGCAGTACTAAAGTCTTAAATTTCATATAATGAGAACACTATAGTTCTAAAAATCATATTTAGCCTACTAGATTCAAATTTTAACCAAAAGCTTACTACTTAATTTTAGAATGATGTTAGAGTAGGTTAAAGATATTCACTTCCGAAACATCTTGCCAAAAATGAATGCCGGAACCGATCTGATAAATCAATATCCATTCTTCAGGTCTGCTTTCAACTATGAGAATTATGCGCTGTTAATATATTTTTATTTGTATACAGACTAAGATTATAATCTTAAATCTTATGATCATCGCAGACCTTTTTCAAAGCAAGAATAATCCCATTTTGTGTGGTTTTATTCTCCATCATCATAAAAATACTGTTCTATTTAAACTACTATAAAAATAAATGTATGTTAGCTACTGATAAACTGACCGTTGCACAAAGTTATGCATTTAACATTTCTATAAATTTGTTCAGTGGTTTGTCTGAGAATTCAGTTGCTCAGTTGTCGGTGTCGACTTGAAGGTTCACAAAAGTCATGAGGCTGGCCAATTGTGTGGCATGAAAAGCTAATTACGAATTGCAATTTGCCACAGGGCATTTCGGGGCTGGGAGTGCTGATTTTGAAGGTGTGGGGAAGGGGATTTGTGGGGGGATTATTCGTTTCAATTCGATTCGATTCGATTAGGCATGCCTGGCAATCAAATGGGGATTTCTGTAGGTGGCGTAGGCAGACAGTTCAATGCACTTCAATTCCTTTAGTGTTGTGCAGACCCTGTAGTTTGAAAGTATAAGGGGTCTGCTAAGAATGTCAAAAATGAATGCTAAGCCGGCAAAAGCAGGCGTTCATCTCAGACGTTATAAGAGCTGGAGTCAACAAATTTGCTATGTAGATTCCTGTGTTTCCTAAGCAGATCAGGCCTTAACTTGAAATCGAAAAATTAAACAAAAAATGCCAGTATCAATTTTAAAGCTAGAGACTAAGAAACTGGACTTAAGCTTAATTTCTCCTTTTTTTTGGTTCATCATACATATGTACAGGGTCTAATACTGTCGTGCCCGCTCGTCTCAACACATTTCCAGTAGCTCTGTTTTGGGCTTGCCAAAATGTAATTACTTAGGGAAGGCAGCACGACAGCTGTTTTGGGGTCCGATTGGGGAATTGCCAACTTGCAACTGGCAACTGGCAACTTGCAACTTGCAACTGGGCGCGTCAACACTTTAAGATGTGGCTAATGTGAAGGCTTCACCCACGTTGCACAGTGTTAACATGCAACTTCATTATCCGCAAGCAACAGCAACAGCAGCAGCAACAACAACAGCAACATCCGAAAATGTTGCAGCAGCAGCAGTTGTAAGTTTATGGCCGCCATTTAGTGTGGCACCTACACGTTGCCACATTGCATCTTTTACTGCCCCATCCAGCGTTCAACAACAGCAACAACAGCAACAACGACAACAACAGCAACCACATTAACAACTTTCAGCCAAAAGTTTAGGGCAGGTCCAAAGTCATTTGCTGTTTGTCGCCTTTCAATTGACACTTGCCCGCACATTACCCAACACTGGCCGTTTCTTTTTTACGACCTGTCCCTAAGTGTTGGCCATTAAATGTTTTCACCAAACACCAAACAGCATTCGAATGAGCTTTGCCCAATTTGCGAACTTCCCGAGAAACTGACTGAAGAAGGCTAAAGTTTAAATCTGAGAGTCTCTAAAAAAGATATGTTACTCTGATCCTAACTCAATTTTGTGATAGCTGCAATACTTAAAACCTAATAATATCCACCCAGATTTTTTTAAAAAAAGAAGCACAATAAAAAAACAGTTTTTTATTTTAAAAATTTAAAAGCAATTATTTAAAATAAGATAAAAGTATTATTTTCTTATTCCTTTAAAGTCATAGATTTAAATTTAAAGGTGTGGATGCTTATAAGATAGATTCATTGGCTTTCAGAAAACGTTAGGCTTTTCTAAGTCGGTTGTTCCATTCTCGAGTAATAATTAAAAATGGGTTGCATTTAAATAGGTCAATAAAAATTCTAATTGGAAGAAATCTACAATCTGGCTACAATGGCTACCTTAAAAAACAAAAAACTTTTAAAATATTTAATTGATTTGCATCTCTTAAAAAACATATTATTCAAAAAACCTTTAAAAAAAATAGTCTTTCTTCATCTGACGTAGTTTCAAATATAGTTCAACTAATTAATTCATTTTATTAATCATAATATAAAATTAAGTTGGAATCAGTTCAGATGCTTTGGACTCTAATAGAACTAGCTCCAGTCAATTTTTCTCACCTAACGTAGTTTTAAATATAGTTCAACTAATTAATTAAATAATTTTATTAATCATAATAAAAAAGTAAGTTGAAATCAGTTCAGATTCTCTTGACTCTTATTGAACTAGCTCCAGTCAAGCCCAGGATGTTTTCATTTTATTGCTAGCTGTACAATTCATTTCAAATACTGCATTGAGAACTAGTTCTTAAAGCACATCACATCATCAGTTTTATAGAGCGATCAATTTGATATTAATAACTTTAGAATATCTCAATGCACACCCACTGAAGCAGAACTGGTTCACTTAAAAAACTTAAGAGAAACAGGCAACAGGCTAGACCTGATTCAGACACTTATTGGAACGGCAATCGCCTTCCCCTTTCCCCTCACATTGCATCCCCCTCTCGCTTTGGGCCACATTGTGTTGACCACTTATTGTTGACACTCTTGGAGCATTCTC
Source organism: Drosophila limbata (assembly GCA_963924055.1). Taxonomy (NCBI): domain Eukaryota; kingdom Metazoa; phylum Arthropoda; class Insecta; order Diptera; family Drosophilidae; genus Drosophila; species Drosophila limbata. The sequence goes on from OZ001351.1 coordinate 28,865,680, forward strand.
AATTCCCCATTCCGATTTCCCAAACTGACTGACTTCCAGTCGTTTTATTGCCCCCTCGTGTCACGTTCCTGTAAATCTGCCTCCGATTCAGATTCAGACTGCAGAATGCCCTGCTGACTGTTGACTTGGCCTGGCCTAAACCTAAACCTCGTTATTGGCCAGTTTTTCAGTTCGTTGGCTCTTTTGGGTCGCGGCCAGTTGGCTGCTCATTTAGCATGTTTAGCTTCATGTCAACTTGCGAGATTTGGTAATGAAATAAAGCATACCAAAAAAAAAAGAAAACAACTTTGATTTGTCGACAACAAGTAATAAACTCTCTTTGAGTTTGCCGAAGTTTAAATGCTCTTCTAATTGATTGATTCTAATTAATATATTGTGAGCTTAGCTGAAAACTTGCCTAGATTTCCAAGTCAGATAAATATTTGATTTTATTTATTTTTTTAAAGAATTTGTTTTTATATGGGGTGCTGTCATTTTTTTTTGAATAGTTTTGGTTCGATTATCTTTAAAATTAGTAAGGTTGTTCGTATTCTAAAACAATTTTCAAAGCATATTTCGTTTAAATTTAGCTATAATCCAAGAAATATATTATTGTAAATCTCCATTCTGAACAATTTCGTTGAAAAAAAACTGTTTTTCTCAGAAATCCCATTTTTTATATATTATTTCTAGGATAACTTTAGTATGTAGTGCTGCGAATATAACGATTTTGACATATATTCTATATTTTGTTCTAAGTCACATTTGTACCAAGTTTCATGATCGTAGCTCCACTAAGAGCTCAGTTCAGATGGGTAGAAATGGTATAAATTGACTTATAAAGGGAGGAGAAAATATATACAGTCGAACTTCCATAGCTCGAAGTTCTATGGCTCGAATTTTCTCAAACTCGAAAGGCAATAGCGTAAACTAAATTTAAAAAAAAGAATTCAATAAGTCGAAGTCTCAATAATTCAAATTTTTTCTTTGGATATTTGTGATTCGAGTGAACTCCCTAACTCGAATCCCCAATGCCAAGGAAAACTGTAGCTATATTCATTAAATTTTAACTTGCAGAAAAGCAACATTATATGACAATTTTAATGTACTCTGCATTAGGGTATACTTACAAATAGAAGCGGGGAACTGTGAAAGAGGAAGAAGAGAAGAAAAATCTCCAACTCGTCGCATAGTTGGTCGAAACATAAATCTGGTCATAGAGCGCCGCTGGGCCATAAATCTTGAGGCATTGGCCATTGGCACTGACTGCACCGACTGCCGAGAGTGAAGAGAGAAGTCCATAAAAACAGTTTTAATGATCTCCGAGCAGCTTGGAATTTGAAATCCACCAAATTCTGAAGTCGAGTGCGGAGTTGGATTGAAAGGCAAAGACCAGGGCTGATTTTATGCCACTTGCCACTTAGTTTATCAATTAGCGCTTAGCTTTTGTGGAAATACGATTGGGAATATGGGAAAGATATAGAAGATGTTTCGATGCCGAGTTCGTTTTGGAGTCCGACACAAATCAATTATCGTTTCGGTATGAAATGAATGTTTTCTCGATTCACTTGCAACGCGAATGCAATTAAATGCTTATGAGCTTGACTTTTCAAATGCTGCCAAATGAATGCACTCATACACTCACAAAGCACTCACGATATACTCAGTCTAGAATGCATTTAATTAAATTTAAGCATTAATTGCCGCATAAACGCGCCGCGCGTGTCATTTCAATTGCCACAGAACCAGAACCAGAACCACAAACTGACTCTGAACCCGATCCCAAAAAATAAAGAGGAAAAAAACCCAATGAGAACCCTTTCAAGTGGCTTTCGGTCAGGGCAATCAAGTGAAAGCATCGCTTCCCACTCACCGCCTTTTCATGCTCTCAGCTCGCAGCTCGCAGCGGGTAGCCCGCAGCTGAAGATCTCATAGAAATTTGATTGCTTGACATGCAGCCCAAGTGCTTTGGCTCTTGAATTATATTCGTAATCAAATATTGAATTGAATGCAAAAAAAAAAACCAACGAAAAGAACTGAAAAAAATGGGGGAAAATTCAATTCGGAAACTAGTTCTTAATTGATTAAATTGAATTTATGCACGCCAAAATGCCTTTATTTTGGAAGTGAACTCTTTGAAGAGCTAAAATTTTTTATCTTATTGTAAAGGTATCTTAATGAAGTTGGCTTAAGAGCTACTGCATTTGTAAGAACTAGTTCTTATTACTTATTCGGGAACTATACTAGAATTTACTAAAACTTATTTATGCATTTTAAATTGCATTATGCACTTACAACTAATATTTGAAGAAAAGACATCAAAAGTCTTATTAAGAAAGATGTACAGGGGTGTATGAAATTAAAGTTAAATTCAAGCGAAAGCGATTTCTGTAGCACCCCTGATATTTGCAGAATTTATTTAAATTTTTGTTATTTTTATTTTAATTTATGCATGTTATTAAAAATATAATTTAATTAATATCATATTTCACATCAGCTGCATATGAGGTTAATAAAACAAAGACCATATTTAATAAATTTTGTTTTTATTTTAAATACGCTAAGCAAATTCTATAAGCATTTTTGAAATCTTTTTAGCGACCGTTTATTAGTTTAATAATTTATATTATTTTAAATTTTTAGTTATGCTTCTAAATGTAATTAAAAGATGCAGTGAATGTACTATATGAAGTCTAACGTAAAGAAAACTTTGATTTAAAAACATGCTGAAATCAGAATTAGAGTTTAATTCGAAATATGTAGGAAATTGCCAAGGATTTTAAGAAATTTGCTTAGATTTCTTGATAATTTTAAAAATTATTAACCCATTCCTGTAGTAAGAGACTTGATGATTTATCAGTTTAGTCGACAAAAGATGTTAGACAGTTGGTTCCAAGTTAGCTCGAAATTCTCTTATCTTTCAGTTGATATATTTGATTGATTTTTAAATTGTGAATCAGTTCAGCAGTGGATCATCGACTAGTTTGGAAACGAGTTTGTCAAGCAATTGAAATTCGATCGAATCTTGAATGTCTGTAAGCAGTTCAAATTGTTGGCAAAATGTTATTGACAGGAAGCATTTATTTTGTTGCCACAAGATGAAGAAGAAGAAGAAGATGAAGTTTGTTGTCTTTTGGGTGAGTTCCCGCTTGTTCCTCTTCTTCCCCATGTTTCTCTTTCCTTCTTAAGCAACCCTGGTCCCAGCTGTGTTTGTTTTGTTCTTCCTCTTCGACATCATCATGATACTTCTTCACATATTTATGTATATTTTGGGTTCTTTTTGGAGTCTTTGCTGGGTTTGTTATTTGTATGCCTTATTAGTCATCATTATCACAAGTGTTTTCAAGTGTTTGCATCCCAGCACCCAATACTCCATACCCAATACCCCTTACCCCTTACCCCCTACCTCTTACCTCTTACCCGCAATCCGACTAACGACACCCTCTCTCTGAGTTCTGAGTTCCTGACACGAGAGTGAATTGCGCTAAGTGATGCAGCATGACCCTCTCCACATCTCCCTCCATCTCTCTCTCCCCAAATGTGTCTTCTTCCATAATATTTATTATCATTTGTCTGCATTTCCCCCTTCCTTACTCGTCTGCCCCAGGCTCCCTCAACATGCCACAAGAATTTCATTTAATTTTCATGTCTTTCGGTTTCTTTGTTTGCGACAGTTTCCCTTTTTTCTCATTTTTGGTTTGGTTGGGATTATAAATATTTATGCTTGGATTGGAGACAACAAGAATGTTGACAGTATTGCCCCATCCACACTATATATTCCTCTTCTGTTTCTTTTTGGTCCATTTGCTTTGGCACTTCCCATTGCAATGCATAACAAATATCGGAAATACTTGGCGACTGACTTTACAAATTATAATTCACTACTCTATGGTATCAGTTAAGAGATAACAAGGCGACTCAAGTTGACTCAGGTGGCGCCCAACGGGGTCCCAAAAGCAAATGAAATCACGCACTTCCAGACGAGGTCTATAAGGTCTTCTTGTATAGTACACGCCAAAAGTTATGACACACTTGGCATACAGTATTTTTAAAGATAACTTAGTAATTACTTTTATTTATTTTCAGTAGAATTCATTACTCAACTTTAAATACATAAATGGGTTGTCTGTTTACATACGTCTAAAGAGTTTACTTGATTTTGTCAATATTTTAAAAATGCTTTGAAAATATGGCAATAATAATTCTGTCTTTAAATAAATTGCTGTTCCTTGCGAAACAAATTCATGTATTAAATCTATCAAATAAATTACAATCCAAGATTTATTTGATTTTTCTGTAAGCACAAGCTTTTAAAATATTTTTGAAGAGATTCTAATAATAATTTAGTGTCTTAAAATAAATTAATTTTTCTTTCAATGCAATGTTAAATCTTAAATTACCATCAAATGATTTGTTTCATAGATTGTCAAATTTATAATTAAAAAGCATTCACTTGGATTTCATAAATTTTTAAATATATTTTAAAATTATGTTCATCTATTTTTTTTTTAATCCATTGCATTCATAGAATTTTTAGTGAATATTCAATTCATTAAATGAATCACAATCTATGTATCTACACTGAAAATTTCTCGACTCATCATGAGTCAATGAGTCAACTCGCAAAATTTTGAAACACATCGAATTTGGATCAGAAAAATTCTCAAGTAGCTTTTGCTGATAAATTCAATGGAATAACATCGCATTTTGTAAACTTTTGCAAACTCATTAAAATTTCTATCTGAAAATTGTAGAAAATAAAGCGAAATTTTGAGAAGAGAAATCACTTGAATAAGCATATTGATAAACTATCAATTAGCTAGTGCGTGTGCATACTTTTTAGACTGACTATAGGCTTGCTTAGAATCAGTTTGGCAAAACGGTTAGTCAGCATTGAAGGCACTTTAATTGTGGCCACGGGCCATTTGGAATTAGTCACGTTCCTAATTGCGAATTGTTCTCGTCTCGAGATGATTTTCTATTTTATTTGTGCTTTGTTTTTTTGCATCCTGGTGCAATGCATCAAAACAGCAGGGCAATTTTCTCATTTCCATTGAATTGCGCTGAGGTTGACGTGATTTTTGTTGAATATGCACAACAAGCACTAGAAACAGGAGACTGAAATAGGGGCAGGGGCAGGGGCAGGGGCAGGAGAGAATACTTCCTGCTGACAGGATACCAGGATACGCCTGGCAGCTTCGTTTTGCAGCCGGCAAGTTGTGGATGAAGTTATCTGAATTTGAGTGGGTTTTCTACCTGGTCGCAGTTACCTGGCTTGTTACCTGTCAGATCGAACGCGTCGATAGGCGATGTAGGAGATGTCGATGCGGTGTCGTTTACCTGCAGCTGCCACAAGCCACAGTGTAGGAGTCCTGTTGGCCTCCTTCCTCTCTCTCTATCTCTATCTCCCTCTTCCTCCCTCTCTCGTAAATTCTTCAGCTACAAAGTGACCAAAATCAAATTACGACAATAGCCTGCAAACAACAACAATTCCAAGCGGCTAATTCAATTTGCGCATTGCCCCACAAAGAATAACAAAATAACGATGACAACAAATTGGAATCTGAATGTGAATGAGGATTTGAATGAGCATTCGAATGTACGGCTGACCGAATGTGGACAACGACTGACGATTGACACCCAAGTGCTCAATGTCAAAGTCGCGCTTTAATAAATGCGCTACAATTTGAGGCATGATTGATTTGTAGAAGCAAATTGTACACTACAAAAATAGTATAAATTTAAATAAAAATGAATAAAATAATAAAAATGCCATTGCAGACCTAGAAAGATCTATAAGGAATAAACATGAGTGGGACTTTTCAAGAAATCGATTGGAATCAAACATTTTAAAAATAAAAAGAAAAAATAGCGATAGTTGGAAATGTTGGAAAACATTTTTTCAATCATTACAAAAATCCATTTATAATAAAACAAAGAAAATATAGGAAGTCCAGGGGATAATTAGAGAATACATTTGTAGTATAAATAAATGGGATAGATATTAGAAATTGCACAAAACGTACAGAGCAATATTTGAAAATAGGCTGTTTAGAATCTAGAATATATACAAAACATGTTTGAAACTAAATTAAACAAATAGAAAATGTCCATAAGCGTCGGAAGAATACATTAGACAATAACAATAAAAAAAGTTGCAAATAAAGATTCGAATATACAAAAAAGTTTGCGAACACAAATTGTTTTTAAACAAAAATGTAGACAGCATGTTTCAAACATAGAAAAGAAATATTGAAAAAGTTAGAGTAGACATGGAATTTCTAAGTATTACAAAAAAACAGCTATTTGGCAATAAATTTAATAGTGTTGTAAGAAAGATAGGAATTACGAGGTATACAATAGCTATATGAGTGTTGAAAAACTTGCGTAACAATTGGAAAATGTGTAACCAAGTCAAGTATAGAGAATTTACTAAGAGTGTAGCGCATGCGTTTGTCAAATAGACCGAACTCAAAACACAAATAAAAAAAAAACGTCAAATGTTGACATTAAATCCAAAGAGATTTGTCAAAAAATTGTCTCATTCAGAGTAATTCAATAAATTGTTGTAGTAGTTGGTGTGTCTTTTGTTTTTCTTCTTCTGGTTACAACTTAAAATTCAAGACAGGCAGCCAACAAATGCGCATAATTTGATGGGATTTTTGGTTAAGTCATTCAGTGTATGACATCGTCTCTTTTTGGGGGTAGAGGGAAGGTTGGGGGCATCTGTCAAGGTGTTAACGCATCATGGCTATAAAAAGAATTGGCCCACACCCAAAACAAAACCAAAAATGATATCATAGTTACAGCTAAATGCCCTCAAAAGGGCTTTTCTTATTGGCGAACTCAAGAGCTTGAGTTTTCCATGCATTTGGCGCATTTTTCACAAATTTTTTTTGTATTTTTTATACATATTTCTGTTTTTTTCTTGGGATGGGGATTTGATGTTTCCATTTTGGCGTTGGCCAAATGCGCGTCCAGCACGCGTTTCCGGCCAAATTGGATAAGGAAAACAACAACAATTACGGCAGACACATAATGTGTCCATTAACTTGACCAAAAGCAGAGAGAGAAAAATCAAATAATCATGTTCAATTTGAGAAAGCTTGACTAAGAAATACGCTGTAAATTGAGGTATTAAATTTTCTCATTTATCTAATTTTCTCAAAAACTCAATATATATTTAAACATAACTTTAATATTTTTTGAGCAATTCTCATGAAATATTCGAATATGAAATTTCAAGATATTTGCTATTAAATTGAGATGGTTATGTGAGTTTATAAATTTTCCTGAAAATGGTTGAAAATATTAAAAACTACAAATACTAGTAACTTTAGCGTTAGAGCTTAAATTGTTAAACACACTATAAATTGAGGTCGTCATTGCTACATTTACATTTTTTAAGCAATTCTCATGAAATATTCAAAATATATATAGTTTAAATATTAATATTTACATAACTACAGCGAATTTCAAAATATTTGCTTTAATTGAGATAGTTACGGGAGTTTATAAATTTTTATGATATTGGGGAAAAATATTAAAAGCTACAGTGTGCAGTAAATTTTTGACTGTTCTCATCACTTACACACGCATACGCCTTTCGGCCTTGTTTATGCTTACAGGGTATACGAAATAAAGACAAGACAACGACGTCAGAAACTTGTGCTGATATGTATACTTGTCGGTCGGCATGAATTTTAATGGCGCCGTCAAGAAGTGTGGAAATTGAAATAAAAAAATTAAAATGAGAAAAAGTCGGCCAAATTTGGGAAAAATTTTAGGAAAACCGGCAAAAGTTGACCCCCTATCATTTTTGTTGTTGCTTTTTTTTTGCCGCATTGCCTGACTGACTGTCGTTGAACTCGAATGAAGCGTCGAATGAATTTCGAATATGTATTTAACGGTAGCGCCGGCCTCGCTCCAGTTAACCAAGTTCGGGTCATAACTTCTGGCTCATTAATGTGGTCAACGAAATGAGAAATTGTTGCGTTGCATGGCAGGAAATGCGCTTAAACAGCGAGGGGAAAGGTAGAGAGAGAGAGAGAGGGAGGGAGAGGGACAGAAGAAGAGGGGCAGAGATAGAGAGGGAGGTAGAAAGACTGGCAGCTGGTCAAGCTTAACTCGAGAGCTTTTAAGCCGCTTGGGGCACAGCCCACGTGGCAACATTGTGACCTCGCTCCAATTTGGAAGCTTGGTCAGCTTAGCAGCTGATAAGATTACAGCGAGAAAATGAAAGAGAAGAATAAGATGAAGAAGAAGTGAGCAGTCTCAAGACTGTAAACTGTAGACAGTCTTTGATTAATAGTGGGCTCCAAAAAAAAAAAAATGCATTTAAATACTAATAGGAGAGAATACAGTCGAGTGAGCCTGACACTGAAAGATCCTGTACATATTCTGCAGAAAATGTATGTACTTTGTAAGTTGTAGGGTTAGTGTTTCTTTTGGCCTGAAGCTGCATTAAATTGTTTTTTGAATTACTTTCGAGTTTAATATTGGATCATGATGAAATTTTCAGCATATATGCGGACTGCAACTGTATAATTATGCAATTTGTAGTTACACACTTACAGAATGCAAGGATGCCAATTTCTATCATCAGTACCGTTGTGCTGACTTGACAGTTGAGAATTCTAAGTCGCAAAAGTAACAAAATATCTGTAACGCTGATCTAGCCAATTTTTACGTTGTTTAAAAACTAGTTTTTTTACTTTGTCGTTGTTTCAAAATCAAACTTAAATTATGAGCTGAGATTTTAAATTAAAAAAAAAATTTCATCTGACAAAGATAAAAATAATTTTAAAAATCTAGGGATAATCACAATAGTTTTAATTGACTCAACATTTGTTAAAAAACAAATAAGCCCAATTAGATAGATTTGTGATAATGTAAGTCATAAACCTGTGTTCTTAAACTCAAAACTCTAGCTTTGAAATTGCTGTTTTAATCGGATTACGTAAGATTTTGTCTGCCACGCCTCCTTCTGCCTTTAAAACACAAATTTTATTTAATACAATTAATAGACCCTTTGTACCTGTGAAGTACAGGGTCTAACTATGTTAGTTGTCATATATCAGTTGCTTGTTCGAGCGTCAAATTGTTGTCAGCTGCTGCTGCTGGCTCTGACTCCTCCTTTCCCCTCCCCCATTCCCCACCCCTCCCCTTAGACCACCTCCCGTTGGTGCAACTGTCACACGTAACAAAGTAGCACAACATTTTTTTGTGGGCTTTCAGCTTATCGCGCTGTTTTTTACAACAAAAAACAACAGCAACAACTACAACAATAATAAACATGGCTTTACAAATTTCATCGTTTTCCATTTCCATTTTCAATTCCAATTTCGATTTCCATTTCCATTACGAAAATTGATGGCAAGGTCAAGCGCTTAGTTCAGCATTCGAAATTTGTTCAAACTACGAAGCGCAGGCGCAGCCAACTTCACGTTGTGCACATTGTCATTGTTGTTGTTGTTATTTCTTTTGTTTAATGCTGTTGAAGTTGTTGCTGTTAGCTTGGCTTGGCTTTTGTTGTTGTTGTTTTTTTCTGTTCAGCTTGTCGCTCATAAATTGTTCAACCAACAAATATTTTTGTAGTCGTTGTTTTTTTTACCCTGTAAACAAGAAATGTTTAAAAAAGGGTATGCCAAACTCGAGAGTTCATGAGTAACTTTATATTCTAAAATATATAATCTGGAAAATTTGACATTATAATTGCTGTAAAATTTAGTTTGCCATTACAGGGTATCATCTAGTTAAGCTCATGCGCCATTTTGCTTATTTGTTTCGTCTGTTTTTGTGTTTTTTTTTTTTGGTTTTTGTTGTTTGCCGCCAACGATGCTTCAAAGATCGATGGTCATGGATCATCATCAACGTTTGAACCCTTGCGGTCGTCTGGGCAAGTGGAGCGTTTTAGACCCCCCCACCCCTAGAGAGGAGGGAGAGGGGAGAGAGCGGAGAGAAGGGCAAGGGCCAAGGGGTGGGGTGGGGGAAACTGATGTGTTATGTAAGCCAGTGAGAGTGTGTGTGAGTTGCTTTTTAGTTCAACAAGCAAATAAAACTTATGACAGCTAAACAATAAATCTTAAGATCAGTACATTCGAACGTTTTACAACACTGTGTGCTGGAATTAGTATTGCTAAGTTTGGAAAAGATCTATTTCCCATTTAAATATCTTTTGGTTAATTGTTGTTAATTTTATTTAAAACCAACGATTAAAACCGTAACCATAACCGTAAGCGTTAACCGGTATTAACCGATTGAAGGTAGCAACAGTAACAGAAACTTTAACCGAAACAAAAACAAAACAAATATTTTTTATTATAGCGAAATTATTTTAACCGAAATACCCGTTAAGAAACCGATTCATGCATAACGGTTAATTTCGGTTCGGTCAAGCATAAAATTAAATTACGTTCTTAAGGTGTAATCATCATTTTTTAAAACTAAATGAAATTTTTACTTCTGCCTTAATTTTACATATCTTTAACATTTTTTAATATTAAAAAAAATCCTACCGGTATTTCGAAACCGAATTATACTAAAAAAAAACGTTATTCCGGTACGGATTTTAAAGGTTTCTAACTAATTACCTGTAATTGATAGTAATTGTTTCAAATATAAACTATAGTTTATTTAAAACTTTTCTTAATATGTAAAGAAACTTGTCACTAATCAAAATAATAATATAGGTACATATTTTAAAAAATTTCCTACTGTCGAATTGAACCTGTTGACAGTCAATTTGAGGAGTTTCCCGGATACTTGAGGCAGGGTTGCAACGTGCAGTGTCCAGGGAATACCTTTGGACAGTTGATTGTTTACCCTCAGGGTAGGGTCAGACCGAGGTGGGTTAGGTCAGTGGCCAATGGTCAACGTTGAGTAAGCACAGCCATATTACAAGGGATAGAAACTGGGACAGGGAGAGTAACAGGGGGACAGTAATGTTTGACCAAATGAAGTGTGTGTCGAAATTATTGCTGAGACTTTAATGATGGCATTAAAACGTTTGACGGTCTATGGAACGACGGCAAACAAGGCGGAGTCTTTGGTGTGCTTCCTCTTCCTCTTTCTCTTCTTTTTCTCCTTCTCCCTGTTGTTGTTGTTGTCGAATAGCACATGTATGACAATCACACGAATGATAATAAAAATCGTAAAACACGCCTAGGTAACGTCAGTATTTGTTTTATTGCTGTCTTTTTCTAAAGACGAAGTGGAAAAAAATATAATGAGCATTTGTTAGAGTTTGGGAAAGATGGGAAAAGATAGAGAGCGACGGCGACTCATTGGCATATTCAAACATAATTTGGAGTTTTTATTATCCTTTTATGCCCAAGAGCCGGCTTGGAGACAATGACAACGACAACGGTTAAAAGCCGACGCTAAGTGGGCGCCCAACAAACAGGGACAATAATCAAGAGAAACCAAGAGAAATCCAACTTCGTAGGGAAACTGAGAACGCGAGAACTGAGAAATGCCGGTATTGCGAGACCCTACGAATATTTATGTCCAAAGGTAAACAAAAACACCGTCACCGTGCAGGTAAATTACTACAAAAGCAACCTCAAAAGGATATGGAACAACTCAAAACGTGCGCATAAATAAACAGAACAGAACAGAACACAAAATATCTGAACTGAACTGAACTGAAGAGAAGAAAACAAACGAGATGATCAGCGAAGTGGGGAAGAGAATGTGCTATCAAAAAGGATACACTGAAAAAAATAAGAGCTGTTTCTGATATCGAGAATATTTGACTTTAATCTTACATATATTTAAAAAATTAAACACCTTTAAGAAAAAAAAGGATCTGTTTCTAAAATCAATTTCTATTTTTTAAATTTAAATTTAGGTTCAAAAATCAAAATATTTGTCAAAAAATTTACGGCGTTTCAACACAATAACAGCAACAACAAAACTCGGAGGGCTAAATCAGTTTTTCGGCTATTTTGTTAATTTTGCGACTTAGAATTCTCAACAGGTTCTAGCGTCAGCACGATGGTACTGATGACAGAGACTGTCATCTCTTGAAACAGATGCATTCTGCAAGTGTTTTGTGTGTTGTTGTTTGTTGACATAGTGTCATATTGACAATAATATAATACATATTTTTTTCAATTTTATTTATTCAACGTCAACTTAAAGCAGTTTAACAGAACTATAGCACTAAGTTAAATTAATTTTGTTGTTCTCAAAAAGTTTATGGATGGAATCAAAAATACAAAAAATTCGTATTACAGCACAGAATTTCTCATGGTTTAAAATAGCCAAGCACGAAAAGGTAAACAAAATTTATGGAAGCGTTAAGAAGACAAATATTTTTGCAGTGTATGCGGCGTTTGTTATGTTTTCGGTTTTGGTTTTTTGAATTTGAAAGGAATTGGCATTGGGTCGAAGCCAGACGAGTTGAGATGAGGCAAGATGCGGAGAGATGAGGAACGGCGAGGAACGCCGTTGGCATAACATGACCATGCCACGGACAATGCCACACAAGTTGAACGCTTCACGCTGCAGGTAACGCATCTGTATCTGTATCTGTGGCAACTGTGCGGGTTTTGCTTCAACGTGGAGCAAGAACAATAAAAAAAGACATTGGGGCAACCGTCAAATGTTAGGCGGGGGCGTGAATCCCTTAGAAATTGATAGGCGTCCACAGAACGCCTGTTTGTCTGCAGTCGGGATGCCTTCACAGCCTCTTCAGCTGCCTCAGTTGCCAGAGTTGCACTTGGGTATCAAAAGTTGAGTTTAGAACCTGATCTAGGGTTGCCATGACATTGAAAGTGTCTAGTGTGTAGTTAAAAATAATAGTCTTGTCAATTAAATAAATCACGACGATCAATATCACAACTCTTTGCAACTTTATTAAAATTGATGACAGGGTTGTCACCTTGCAGGTAGAGTTAACAAAAATCGAAGCTTATAGAGTAGTGGAGTATACTAGACTCTTTTTAAGAAACATCAGTTACTAGAGTTACTCTTGGGTAATAAAAAGTGAGTTGAAACAACCTAAAGAACCTGTTCTAGGGTTGGCATGATTGAGGAAAGTTGAGCAAGCGTGTTCTTAATTTATGAAAAAAAGCCCACTATTGTCTAGTCAATTAGTCTAGTCAAGATGACTCGGTCAAATTGCTGACAGAGTTGCCACCTGATAATTAGAACGTGAGAGGGTGCTGAACTCAACTCATCTTTTCAAGAGTTGTTTGAGTTGATCCTTAAAAGCCTGTTCCAGAGTTATAACAAAGTCAAATTTAGAGCTTAGTCTATTGAATAATAGAACTAGATGAATTTTAGAACAGTTGTATAACTTAACCTGATTTCTCATGAAATTCCACTTTAAATTGATTTAGGAATAAAGTTTTGGACATAGTCTTCTTTGTCTTCTACTTCATAGTTCTGTCAGATTATCAAAAAAATAATTTTAGGCTTAATTCTTATTCTGTCAACTTCTTCATTATACAAATAAACTCAAGAGTTAAACTATGTATGTAGATTAGACTGAACTTTGGCGCAGCGTATGATTACTCAATGAAAACTTTAGAAACAAACCTTCAAATCGAATTTAGAAAAACATCCCTAGACATATTCAAATCAAACTTCAAATATTTTTCTATTGACCATTACACATTAAACTTATCCAAAGTTCTGCGCTAGTTTAGAAAGAAATGTATATAAAGGCCAAAGCGATTGGGTTTGTTCAGTGAGTATGTATATAAAATTTGATATTACATAATAGTTGATAAGATAACGTCACACTACATTCAATATTTTTGAATTTCTGATAAGCCGACGGTGTTGAATCAAACTTTATATTGGACATAGACTAGAATCCAAAGGGTCCGACTAAATGTTGAGCATAAGCGCAATCGTAAGCATGATCGATTGATTCCATGCGTAATCGTTGTAATTAGGTCTATAATTGACCGTAGTAAGTGTAAGCGAGAGGGATATAGAAAGACAGAAAGAAAAAATGTACGCTAATTGTGGTTATTGGATTTACTTTACGTTTTTCTAATGCAGTTTAAAGTCTTTCAAGTGTAGAAAAGTATTCCGAAATTATAGAAACTCTTGGAAAGGGCGAACGAGAGATAAAGGTTGATATATATACAGAAAGAGATGGAGAGAGTTTAAGTACGTACTTATAAGTAATCTTTTTTATAAAATACTGTAGTATAGATATACATAGGTGTAGAAATTCTTACAACTTTTTGGATAGATAGACGCAAGAAAGTTTGGATAAAAATATGTAGATAGACAGAGACGAGTGAGTTTTTGTATACAAAAGTGAAAGTATGAAAATTTAAAAAATTAAAATATTATTTTTAATTTTTATTATACATAAATTGAAATTATTTTTTTTTGTTTTTCGTGATTTTATTAAAAAATTGATGAAATAATAAATAAATTTCTATTTTTATATAGAAATTATTCGAAAATTCAATTTAGGCAGATAGGCAGAGTGATCATTGAAAGAGCGAAAGACAGAGACAGAAAGAGATTGTGAGAGGGAAATAAAACAACTCATTAAATTAAATTATTGCCAAAGCGATTGAGAACTCTTTTTCAAAAATTGCTATTCTTTTGTCTTATGCTGGGTCGTTGGGTCGCTTGGTCCATTGGCTCTGTTTGGGACTCTTCACGGATGCGGGCAGCATGAGGCATTACGATTAATAATTGCCACATTGCCACATTGTTGTAACCGATCGAGGCATTGTCATATAAATTTTAATTATGTCACCATAAACTAAATGTCCAATTCGAAATGGCGAATGGCGAAACGCTGTTGTCATCAGAATAAGCTGATGATGGGCGCTCACTCTTCAGTCACCCCTCGCCACAGTGTGTAACTCTCTCCTCCTCCCTACCACCCTCTTCTTTTTAAACTCTTCTGCCCCGTAGGTTTTTCGAGTGGTTCTAGGCAACAATTTTTAGCGTGTGTTTGCGTTTTCATACTGTTTTCTGTTGTCGTCTCATGTTTCACTCGCTTTATTTCTGTTGTGTACGCATAAAATTTGCATAAATTACACCACACACACACACACACACACACACACACACACACATAGAGTGAAGGCCTCTTTTGTGGTGTTTTAAACCCATTATGTTAATGAGTTTTAATTGAAGAGCTAGAACAGCTAGAAAATTTATAATATTCTACTTGTTGAATTCAGAATTGTTGAATTATTATGGTGGCGTATTTACTTGCACCACCCTAGGATGTCGCTTGAAGAACGATTTTTAACGTCTTAAATCAAGTGATATCGATAGGTTTTTGGGTCACATGTCTGACACTGCAACAGTCGACGCATAGTTGATAATTCCAAGTTAAATCTTCCTCCTGAGAAATTATGCATAAAGACCACAATCGAAATTATCGATAAAAACATCGAAACTGTCGATAACACTGACGATAATAGATTTAACCATAATTATTGTATGTTCATTAATCGATAAATCGATAAGATATCGAAACTGTCAAAAAAAATTGTCGATAATACATATTCCTTACAATTTTTGTATGTTCATTAATCGATGAATTGAATAAATTTTGAAACTGTCGATAATACTTGTGTTTTCTAAAGAGGTAATTATCAATTGATGAGTGCTCAATTTTTTGAAAACCTTAGACCCCTAGAAAAATTTGATTTTTCCATCATTTAATTTTTAAATTATTTTACCTTTTGCTTCTTTTTTTTAACTCTTGGGTCCGTTTTTATCTAAACTAACTAAACAACACATGAACGTTAAATGTTAAAATTCCTGTCTAATTCATAAATATTTCAGTTCAAATTTCAACTATAAAAAAAGATCCTTACACAATCATATTAAATTCCTTCTTAGCCACGTAATTAAAAAATTAATAATTTCATTTATAATAAATTTTATTTTCTATTTAATACCTAATTCAATTACCGGTAGAATCGATATCGATATCGATAATATTCCCACCAAATGTCAATTTCTCAACTGATTTGCTGTTCAGCTTTTAAAGCCTCAATATCAGTTTGATATCGATTTGAATTTGATGTAACTGGGGTAAACAGCTGTACCCATAAATAGATTTGTGAACATCTGCCAGACTTATAGATATGCCCCGTTCCTGCTCCCCCCTCAGTTGCTCGTCACCCCTTCCCGTCTCCTTGTGGCATTCGGCAAAAGTTGATGTTGCCGCTGCGTTGCAACTGAATGGGAATTAGAACCAAATTGGGGCAACTATTTGGAACGCAGCCATTGAGCATTGAGAGATAGCTGCTATCAGCAACTGGGACACTGAGCCAACTACAAACACACACATTTATTCATATGTTGTTGCCAGAATTAAGTCAAATGATTATTGCTATTACGACTATTGATTATTGGTATTGAACCCTAATCCATGTCGCATCATTTCATTGAAATGGCCCCCGAGTTCACATTATGCTCAGACCAGATGCCATATAATTCTATATATACTGAATCCACTTGCATATTTGTATATATAAATATTTCTGAGTGTACTTACGATCCATATTAAGTACATATTTCTATGCTCAAGCATTAAGATTGGCCTTTTGACCGCGAAACGGCGGCGGCTTTTCTTCTGATACCCTGGAAACACTAAAACGGCTAGGGTATCAACAATGTCTAAAGTCAAATTACTCTCAAGTGGAAAATCATGCAAATATTTCTACAAATCTTCAAATTTTACATCATAAACTACAAAAAATCTTCACAAAAATGTTTACAGTGTAACTGACCAACTTTTTTTTGTTTGTTTCGATTCATTTGATTGCTTGAGAAATGCTTGGGATCGTGTTGCAGGCACTGAAATTACAGCCTGAAATGTAAATATCACATTTGATTTGATTCGATTAAAGTTTTTCCCAACGAGCCAAAGCTTTGATTTTATCAGATTTACTTTAAAAATTACCAAGAAATTACATAAAATAAATAACTGTTGATTTTTTTATCTTTTCGGTTGAGCCGTCAAATCCAAAATTTAAACAAATAATGAATATGATTGCTTAAAAGTCAAAATTCTTATAGGAAATTTGATACATCTCATTTTGTTACAAGTTTTCTCAGAGTTCAACAGGTTTTTAATACACTGAGCGAACACGACAGCATAGATTATCGAAAAAATATTTTAAATATTAAATTTGACTTTTTAGTTACTCGAAGATCTTCATTTAAAAAACCCAAATTCCTACAATCGCAATCCAAGCAAAAACATGACTCTACACTAAACAAATTAAAGATAAAATAAGGATTTTGTACTGCACTTAAGATCGTTTTTGTTTTTTGTATTAATATTGAAACTGGAGAATATTCTTTAAAATTTGCTTAAAAATCTTAATTTAAAAAACAATTTCATATAATCTCAATCCAAGCAAAAATTTAACTCTGCACTAAACAAAATAAAGATTAAATAAGCATTTTGTACCGCACTTAAGACCGTTTTTGCTTTTTCTTCATGTTTCATATTGAAATTCGAGAATATTCTTATGCAATTTATTGCTTTTGCTGGTCTTTAACCGAATTCGCAGACTTAAATTGAGTATTAATTTTTGTGAATGCGTTTTCTGACCCTTCCACACCCCGCCAATCTCTTTTTCTGCCCATTTCTCTGGTTATGTCTTTCTCTCTGGTATTTCATGCACATTCCTTTGCATTTATTTTTGTCATTTGCCCCTCAGTTTCAACTCTGTCAGTTCCCTTCTTGCCCATCGTTCTTTGGGACTCTGTCGAATTAGCTGTTTGTCTGTCACGTGTTTGCAGCTACGCTAAATTAGCTCTCATTATACCCTGTAGTCTTTAAAACAGTTTAAAAAGGAGTATAGGGAAGTGTGAGACAGACAACAGCTTTCACTGTCTTTCAGTAAGTGACTTTTAGAATTCTTTGAATATCACTCAAAAATAAATTTTATTTTTATAACATAAATTCTGTGCTTATTTTAAAAGTTGTGCCTTTGATCTTTAGTAGAAGAATGGTAGAGAGTTTCTAGTCAGTTTCCGCTAAATTTCATAAAGATTTCCAAGTAAACAGTACCAAGGAATCAGATCCTTTTTTAAAGATAATTTATGTTTTATAAATCATGTCCTTATTTAAGGCATTAATTAATAAAAATTTCTAAAATATTCAGGTGTGCCACAGAAATCGCTTTCATAAATAAATTTCATACAAATTCAAGCAAAAGCGATTCCTGTGGCACCCCTGACTATACCATAGATAGTGAGTCACATTCTTTAGTAAGAATATTTCAAAAATTAAATATTAACAAAAAAAATGTTCAATGCATTGAAACAATATTTTGAAAATTGTTCTTTTCATAATTTTAAAGACTTGCAGTCTTGTAAAATATTCTAAAAACTGTCGGATAACAGCACACACCCACAGCATTTTAAAAAACAGGGTATCTGTTGGACGATCTCTTTTAAATCGCGAATATTTATTGGTTTTTCCGTTGACTTGGCAAATTTGGAGCTGTCGCTGCTGATGAACGAAAAAAAGGGCGCAAAAGGCGTTGCAACGACAACAACAACAGCAACAGTTGCTGGCGTGTAGTCACAGCAGCAACATTAACATTTACAGGCAACTGGCAACTTGGAATCTGATCTTTTTGCATGCTCAATTAACTTTGGACTGCGACTCCGACACATGACCGACCGCAAAATGCGACCACAAAATTCATGCGAAACTTGCAAGTCGTTTAGTTGTTGTGGTTGTTGCTGTTAGTTGTTGTTGTTGCTGTTGGTGTTTGGTGGGTGCATTGAGAATGTATCGCCTTGTGCTGAAGCTGTCAGCCAGATGAGCGTCTACATGGCAGGCAAACAAGTCGCCATTGTCCACAAACAATGCTGCTGCTGCTGCTGTCCACTTCAACTTGCAACTGCAACTGCAACAACAACAACAACTGCACTCAACACTACACTCAACACAGGACTCGTCGTTGGTTCACAAAAAGCTCGTTAAATGCATATATATAAGTAAAAAAAACAAAAAAAAAAATACAACTAACTAAATAAATTTGAAATTCAAATGCGTTTCAGTTGTTGTTGTTGCTGTTGCTGCCGTTGTAAAACTTTTGTGTCGACATTTGCAACTGTGCAACATGGCAACAAAGCAAGCTCAACAATCTCTATCTCTCTCTCTCTCTCTCTCTCTATCTATCTTTGTCTCTCTTTCTACTCTTCTCTCTCACTTCTTGCCACCTAGCGACAACTTCAGTTGCAACTTCAGCTTCTGCCTTGTCTTGTCTTGTCTTGTCAACGGAAGTGTTGATGAATTTATTTGTCAAAATTGTTTTATGAAGTTGACTTTATTTAAATGAATTCGCAATGAACAACACAACAACAACAACAACATGTCGTATTCGTTATGTGCATAAATCATTACGATATTTCTACTTTGTTAAGGCAAATAAATGTATGGTTTATGCATAAAATTAATGAGAGAATTCCAATTAATGAAAAGCAATTTATTTGTTAGCAAATATCAAATTGAACAAAATATCGTATAACATTTGAAAAACAGTTGAACAAGTCTCTATATTAAATATCAGCAAATAAAGTTTAACAAAGTTTTAAAAGATTTTCTAATGTGTTTTGCTCTAAAGACAAAAGTGTTTTTAGACATCGCCAAACAAGTTAAACATTTTTTTTCCCATTTTAAATTTTTAACAAAAGAATGCATATGAAAAATTTGAGTTAATATTGTACAGCTTTTATCAATCTCCTTATCAAACTGACCTAGTAAGTAACGTTAAACAACTTCTGAGACTATCAAGCTCGAAATCTCCTTACTACAATAACTCTATGATTAAGAGATTTTTTTCATGTACGCTGCTAATGTTGTATGTTAAGATTTCCAATATTATTGTTGATCGACAGCTATTGAAAATATAATACATTTCAGCTTCCCACACTCCTTGGGACTTAAACAGTTTCAAAATAAAATCGATACTTTATTCGATTATCGATAGTTGGCAGAATGTGAACAAATGTTACACAATGAATATTGTGGTACATACATTTAGTTAGTAGTTAATCTGAGACTAGCTTGTCACCTCCTTTACTTTCTTTAATTTTCTTCTGCATGTTATCGATAATTTCAAAAATAATCGTTTTTTTTTTCCAAACAATAGAATTTATAGAGACCATATGGAGTTAACTCTCTGTGCTTAACTCATTCATATTCCCCCTACCTTATGCTACCTTTCATTAATTGTTAGCTCACCTCTGACCCCGTCTTCATTGCCCCCTTTCCTCATCCCCCTCCCCTTTGCGCTCACCCACGCTGAATCCCACACACACACACACACACCTCACAATAGCATCACACACGGTTACCATCCACGTCCACATCCATGTCCGTGTCCATGTCAAAGTGTCGCTGATTGACATTTAAATGGAACTGTCAGTGTAGTTGTTGTTTTTATTGTTGTTTCGATTATTGTTGTTGTTGTTGTTGCCGCTCGTTAACAATGGGCACACGCTTGTGGCACGGACACTGGGCAACATCAACAACAACAACAATGCTTTGTACATACATATCAATTGTTCGTCTTGTTCTTGTTGTTAATTAATCAAAAGATCCTCAAATCCCACACAGCTGCAACGGCAACGGCAACGGCAACAAAGATCATCTAATGGCTTTATCGTTGATCGTTTTACATACCTGCAATGAAAGAGAGTGGGAGAAAGCATGAGTGAAAAGTACAAACAAATATAATTAATAATAATGGAAAAGAAAACAAATAGTCGACTGCCCGACTATGAAATACCCGTCACCCGCACTTTACATTGGAGTTTAGAATACCTCAATAATATTAGAATATTTTCACTAATCCAAACAAGTTTTTTTTTACTCATTTTTCTTTCTTTTCTAAAATTTTTAGTTTTGATATGAAAATCTTAATTCCTGAAAATAGTGAAAACAACGAAGACAAGTCCCAATTCGTATTCGGTTGGAGTTTAGAATTCATAAAAAATATCAATATATTTTCACTAACACAAAAAGTTTGTTTTGATTTAGTTTATTTAGACCAAAAATTTTAATTCCTAAAAATACAGAAAACAACGAATACAAGTCCCTGACTAACCGCAGCTAAAATTTTTAAACTCTTGGAGTTCAAAATTCCAAAATAATATTAATATATTTTCAGTAACACAAAAAGTTTATTTTGATTCCGTTTTTTGTCGAAAATTCTCAATTTTGATATAAAAATCTAAATTCTTTAAAATAGTGCAAGCAACGATTCCAAGTTGGTGTTTAAATATCATAAAATATATAAATATATTTTAACTATTACCAAATGTTTTTTTTTACTCATTTTTTCTGATCAGAATTCTACATTTTAAATACAATTTATTTTTACAAACAGACAACGAATTTAATATACCCTTTCACTCCACGAGTTACGGGTATAAATATTGAGAGAACCCAAAAAACAAAGAAGCTTCATTCAACAATCAAAAGAAGAAAAAAAACAGTTGGCAGCTATTCAACTCTGTGGCAAGGAAGTGAAAAGCTGCAGCCGCAGCAGCAGCTGAGAAGCTGCCACAGCGGCGACAGAGGCAGCAGCAGAGGCGGCGGCAGCAGCCGGCGTCGCATCTCGTGATTGGACCTTCGATATCATTCGAGGGCATCAACAATGGCTATTGGATTCGGGATACAATAATGGGGGGAAATTTACAGAAGGCGCTTTCTGCAGCGGCAGAGGGGTACATGGAAAGGAGTGGAGTGAGAGAGAGAGAGAGAGAGAGAGGGTGGGAGGGGTAAGTGGACATATTGCAGATGTGGCAGCCGCCAAGAGCAGCTAATTTAAATTCAAATTTAAATTGTTTGGCGCTCGTGTTTTATTGGCAGCCACAACAACACTGCAAGCACTGGCAATTGCTGCGCATTTGGCTGCAATTTTTGTTAGCTTTTTTATAACCAAAATTGTATTAGAAAAGTAGCTAAAGAAAGAAATATATGTCCGGCCTAGTGCTTGAAGATTTTTTTTATTTATGCATAAAATGCATCTTTTGTAACTTTTTCAAACAATATTTTTAGCTTTTCTAAAATCCAAATTTCAGTTCAAAAGTAGCTAAAAAAATAAATATACTTTAAAGCAAGTGTTTGAAGTTTTTTTGAATTTATTCAGAAAATAAATTTCTTGTATCTTTTTCAAACACATTAAACTGATTTTCCATTTGAGATCGAGCTTGACACCGATCTGTAAATAGTATTTTATATCTTTAAGTATCTGAGAAAATCAACATGTTGCTAAATTTACCTCTTGATAAATTTATTAGAAAATGAGATGATTTATGGAAAAAAGTTTTCAAAATAATTTTTTAGATGCTTTACAGAAATGATCTTGATCACAGCTCATACTAATTCTTTATCCAATAAAATAACTAATACTGAAAGATTTCTGAACAAAGTTATACTGAGCCTACAATAGGAAGCTCTTTTCTTCTGCTTCTTATCAAAATTTTTAGTTACATTTAGCGTTGTTTCAAACGGAATGTGAATTCTCTCGCCTGCCGGGCTATATTTTTAGGCATTTGGTTAACTTTAGTTGGCAATAAGTTTAGTTCAAGTTCAAGATAAGATAAAATACCTTGTATGTTTTTCTCTCTTTACTGATATAGGGCCAGTTCTCTCCACCAACTCTATCGATCTCTCTTCTTGTCTTCTCCATCTCTCTGGCTTTAAATGGTTCTTTTAGCTGTTGGACAAACGAGCTGGCAGCACTGATTAATGTTGCAAATCGTCTGTGGCATGTTGCATGTTGGCGGTTGCATGTCGCTGGCGCATTATGGCAACACGTCGGCTCTGATCTCAGATGCACGCCGCCCGATTGCCACCATACGAAAAAGGAGGCTCCTCCGAGCCCAGAAAAACAAAACACAAGCAAAATAAAAACAAATCTAAGGCAAATCTCAAGCCGTGCCTCAAGAAGCCTGCAGTTGCACCCACGCAGAGGCAGTTGCCACATCCAGGGGCTGCCCACGCGTCGCTTTATTTTTTTGTTCGATAAAAGCAAATAAATATTATTTATGTATATTTTAGGTTATTGTTTTTATGGGATTGTGGACGCCTCCATGTTGACCCTTTGGCCTGAGCTGTCAATTAGTGGCGTGAGCGTTAATAATCGTTTATCGATAGACATTTTGGGTGCTGCCACTTACGGCTCGAAACATGACCCTTGATCCCAGCTGTCAATTAAAGTTAAACGTGGCTTAAATTATTTATCGATCAAGGAAATCATAAACAATCGTTTATCGATAGACATTTTTGGCGAGAAACATGACCAATGATCCCAGCTGTCAATGAAAGTTTAAAGCGAAATTAATCGTTTATCGATAAACGCACACTAACAATCGTTCATCTATAGACCTTGTTTGGGCGCTGTCATTTAATCGTTAATCGCTTATCGTCAATCGATATATTCCTGAAAAGAGCCAGAATAATCAAATATGGGAATTTAAGAGATTATCAGGCATCGATATTTCTGATAAATTTGTTTGGCAATTTATCGTTTATTGGTCATCGATAACTCTTTTGAGTGGAGTTAGAAATTCAATTAGGGAAATTTTATTGATAATCTGTAACCGTTGTCCCTAGCTGTCAATTAGTGATGCAAATTTTGGCAATTGTCTATCGGCAATCGGTCAGCGGTCATCGATAAACCCTTTTGGGCGCTGCTATTGCCACTGTTAGACAAACGGCATGCCGCTCATTAGAGTGCGAATGCGAACCATTGCCATAGACATAGACATCGCCCAACCAACATCATCATTATCATGAACATAAGCAACATGATCATCATTATTATGATCATCATCATCATTATGATCATCGTCGTCATGCATTGCCATTTTTGGTATTTTCTGCCAATTAGCGGCACAAAGGCTAAAAATGTTAAGTAAAAGCGAAACAGGCGAGCAAAACGTAACGAAGGAGCGCAGACCCAACAAACAAAACAGAGCCCAACAATAACAACAACAGCAAAAACAACAAGTCAACTACCAACTGAAGAACTGGCCAAGCAACTTGCATTTTTAATGGCAACAGGAACGGACGGAGACAAAGTCCAGAGACATGGACTAAAGGAGTTGGCGAGGAGACAGAAGGCTGAGTGGATGCTTTCGTTGAATTTGTCATAGTGGCCAACAAATTGTGGGCAGACAGCATCTTTCTCAGCCAGAGATGACAACGTGACTCGATCTTTTGAGGTTCAAATCATAAATTAATACAAAACACTAATTCCATAGAATATTCATTCGAATTCCCACAAAAAGCTTGGCAAAGAATATTAAGAATACCGAAATTAAAAATAGAATTTAATAAAGTCGACTCATAATACGTACAAATATAATACTTAATAAATATAAGACATTGAATGATTTTTTAATCCAAACTACAGTAATAATTATATTATTTGCTATCTCTTCAATTACTTGAAGAATTAAAAGCTTTGTAAGACATTTAACAAGGAAATTAATTCATCCACAATTTTTTGAGTTTTCCTTATCTTCTTAAGCTTTACAAGAATAAAAAATACTCTTTTACATTTCGCAAGAATTTAATAATGTTTTTCTATTTGACATGCATTTTCTTTGAATCACCCTATGAATAAAAGTCTTTATGACACATAACGCAAGTATTTTTATATTTAACCAATATAATTCAGTTTTTATCTTTCAGATTCATCCCCAGAAGAATGGGACTATGATAGCTTATGATATGCACTGATAACCACTGAATCATCCCAATAAAAATGTTATCTTTGATATCAACTTGTTGATACTTTTCGCAAATATTTCGTTAGGGAATTGTCCTTATCTGGTCAAAATCTGAATCACAGTTTAAATGGTGTCAACCATGATGATAATGTTAGTGAGAAAGTCACTATCAGTCAAAATCGATATTTTTTTCGATAGAGTAAATTGTTTTTAACATTCAATGAAGATTAATAAAAATCGATTCATCAAAAACATTTGAAATCAAATTGGAATAGGAAAACATCGCCTTTACAAAAATCGATGTATTGATTTTTGATTTCACAACATCGATCGATAAATTGACTTTAACTATGCTACAATAATCGGAAGTAAGAAGAAATACATAAATATATGGGCATACTGATATCGATCGATACGATTAATCGTTTAATCGATGTTTTTGAAATCGATATATTCATACAATTTTTGATTTGATGTCCATCTCTAGTATGTAAATTAATTAAATAAAAGTAGTTTAATCGTTGTATGGAAGTTTTTGAAATCAATAATCGATACATTCGAACAATTATCATTTTGATGTCCATCTCTAGAATGTAAAATTATTTAATAAAAGTCATTTAATCGATAAATCGATGTTTTTGAAAACAATAATCGAAATACCCGATCGTTTCGATGTCCATCTCTAGTATGTATAGATAGTATGTATAGTATGTATAGATAATCAATACACTCGAATAATTATCGTTTTGAAGTCCATATCTAGTATGTACATGGATTTAATAAAAGTCGTTAAATCGTTGTATCGATGTTTTTCACGTCAGTAATCGAAATACTCGAACAATTATTGTTTCGATGTCCATCGCTAGGCTCGTTAGTGAACAGCAGCAATCAAATGAAATTTATGCGATCGGCCTTAGAGATGGCATCCCTGGGCCGTGGCTGGTGACAACTCGGGGGCCCTGCGTTCCCCCAAATATGGCCCCATTGCCCCGTTTGGCAGGACTTTTAATGAAGCTTTAAATGTCATTGATGAAATAACTGCGCGATCTCTGGCGACGACGACGACGACGATGACGACGGCTGCTGCTAATTAAAATTGACCATCTATGGTGTGGTACTCCCCCCCCACCCCCTTGGATTCCAACTTCTTCCCCTTCTCCCTGACAACAACCACCTTCTCAGCAAACACACACAATAATTGGACAGATTTGCACAGTAGCGAAAGTGACGACGACGTCGATGGCGTTTGGGAGTTGGATGATGAAGTTAGAGATGGAGATGGAATTGGAATTGTGACAGTGTGCGAGGGAGGAGGTGGAGGAGTAGGAGGGAGGCTTGTGTAACTTAATACTTTGGCTGCCTAATTGGCAATTGGTCTATGCTTAATGGATTTTGACGCCGTCCAGTGACTGCTTCCGGCAACGTTAACTCCTCCCTCCTCTACTTTACTCTACTCTACTCCCCTCTCCATTCGATGCTGGGCATTTTTCCCAGCCGATTGACTGCGAACAATGAACAAATTGTCAGATTTTTGGTCAGTTGGTCAATTTGTGCACAGTTGGTTGAGTGTAATTTTATTATTGTCACAGCAGCTGCAAAATGCACATAGTGACATTTTCAGTGACTTGGCACGCCCTCTGGCAGGCATCTGTCAACCATCTGGCAACGCTCGTTGCGACCTTGAACGCGCCTTTTTCATATGATTGGGAAAGGGAAGCATTCAACAACGCATAACTCAACAATTTTTCGGTTCGTCTCCAGGCCGCAAATTATAATAATCATAATAATAAAGAGGAATGCGATCCTGCACCCTCGAATGAGTTTTAAAAACACACACACACTCTTCTTCTGTTCCCCACTTCTTGATCTCAGCCTCTGCTTTTTTGTGTTGAATAAATATTGATATGGAAATGGAGAAAAATATAATAAAATATGAGAAGTAGACAGAAAAAGAGACGAAGGTGCAACGCCCAAATAGTTGTCGCCACAACACCAACAACAAAACACATTGAGTCTCAAAAACAGCTCTGAAAGACGGGATAAAAAAGAGAAGATGGAAAAAAGGCACAAATACTATTCAGTTTTGTCACGTCGAAATTTAAATACACTCAAGAAATGTTAAAGAGATTCTTATTATATCACTTACTTCGCTTTCACTTAGATTAAACTGTTTAGTCATAGGACTAATTTTTACAACGATTGCACTGTGATAAGAGGTGTGAAAACGCAGATAAAGTTTAAGTTACTTCAAGATATTTTTTGATATATTGCACTCATCTTATATTATATATGATTAGTCATAAAAGAGCTGTGCTCAATATAAGCAGTATATCAATCAGTCATCTTATATACAATCAGTCATAAAATGAGCATAAGTTAGTTTTATAATCTTCTACTCACGCTGGGAAAGTTACTAACGTCGGGAACTTAGTCCTCTAGGCAAGAGGAGCTAACAGTTAGTTGTATAATCTTATAGCAATAAAGCCTTAAATATTTATTGTTGTGTAAATCTGAAATTTTTTCAAAATTTCAGTTTCAGTTACCAAGTTTCACGAAGAAAACGCTGAGTTTTCTAGTAAAATTAAGATAAAATTAACCGCTGACATTTTTAAGTAGTGGTAATAATAATTTAATAAGTTTTCTAATATTTAATAATATAAAAATAAAGAAATATTTATAGAACTCTAATCAAAACACCATCTTTAAATGCAGATAAAGTTAAGAACTGTTTCATAAATGTAAATGGAGTCCTAGAGAAAGGGTATTCAAGCAAGTGTGTCAAGGAAGAAAAAAATACTGCAGTGGGAATTTGGATTAGGACAATGATCGTATAGGGGCAGAGTAGGGAGAGGCAGATATGTGAAAGGGGGGAAAGAAAGACACTGCCAAGTGTTTGAATTTATGAAGTTGGCATTTTCAAACAGAATGTATCTGTATCTGAATCTCAGCATCTTTAGGTGTGCGAGTGCGTGAGTGTGTGTGTGTGAGTGTGAGTGTGATAAGCAAAAGGTGGGAAACAAACAAGGAGCTGAGAGATGTGGCTCACACAGCAAAGGCGAAGGCAATGGCCATAAAGGAAAGCAGAAACGGAAAAGGGCGAGCCAAAACAAAAAAAAAAGACGACACAAAGTAGAGAACAGGCCAAAGAAGAAGAAGAAATAGTGATAGAAGACTGGCTGAGGGGCAGGAGGGGGCTAAGCAGAGGCCTATATCGGTTATGAGAGTTGACACAGCAAACGCAGATAAACACGCGTTTAAACATGGCCAAGATAATGGCCAATGACTGTGCGAGGTGCGAGGTGAGAAATAAGAGTTCGTGCTCAACGCAGCAACTTGCAATTCCTCTAAGCGCTGGGCGTGGCATTTAGCTTGTAGCCGGAACAGACTGATGCACCAATGTAGCTAGCCCTCTCACTCCCTCACTCTCTTCACCTTGTGTTTCTGCCACTGCATTTGACCGCATTTTAGGACCCTGTACTTTAAAAAGGTGCTAAGAGTCTATTAAGTTGGTCAAAACGCAAAAAGATCTCAGAGACTATAAGGGCTAGAGGCATTAAAATTTACATGTAAATCCAAATCAGAATCAGTTTGCTTTAAAATTGTGGTCGGCACGCCTCTCTCTCTCTCCCTTTCTCTTTTTGCTCCCAGTGCTCTTTCCGTTAGGTTTTGGTAAGAGGCACAAGCTCTCGAGCACTCAGATGCAGTTCTCAAGCTAGCTTTTAAATTCAAAATAAAATACACGTGTCGCGACACAAAAATGGAAATCCGATTTCCGATTTACACATTTAAGGCTCTGTCCGACGGCGACTTTTTTTTTATTGCTCGGACATTTGTATTAAGTAATGGCTTTAATTGTGGTTTTTTTTTTTTGAAGATGTTGTTGTAGTGCATCTCATTGAAAATTGAGCCAATTGGCAGTGTCATCTTTTCACAAACCAAAAGCATGAAATTGAATAACAGGAACCGATTGAAATTGACTGAAAATGCGAGGGTTAAAATTCACAAAGATGTGAATCAAGTTTGGAGTTCAAACATCGCATAAAAATTTTGAATATTTTAAATTCTCTTATTTAATATTTGTTTCATTTTTAATTTGCTTTTTTTTTTCTTTTACAGAGCAACTACAGGGTCTCTAACAGATGCTTATGCACGTTTGCAGCTCGTTTCCTACTAGTTTTCCATAACAAAGTTGCCGCATGCTTTCAAGGCTAAAAGCCGAGCGCATCCAAGCAAAGCGACAAACAGCAGTCACCAGTGCTTTTTATTTAAGTATATTTTTTATAATTTGTGGACCGTTAGTGACCAGTGTGTGGTGCAAAACGTTGGTGCTACTACCGAGTACGAGTGGTGCCCAGTTTCTATTTGTACTTTCCCATTTTGTTGACGCATTTCAGTTCAAGTGCAGCTGCAGATTCGCTGAGATGGAGGCCGAGTCCGAGGCAGACAATCAAGTGGCATGCTCCACTCAGTAGCATCCACCAAGCACACCATTCATCTACCAGCTCCCATCTTCAGTTCCCATCTTCCATCTTCCGACGTCCATCTCCAATAAGTAAAATGTTTGCGCAAGTCGCACCACAAAGTGAAAGACATGAGTTTGCGGCTGCCAAGTCAAGTGCCAAACAAATTGAAATTGCGGCACGCAAAAACATCAACCAGTCTCTCATCTCTTTCTACTCACTCTTCCCCTCTCTCTCTCAATGTCCAGTGGTGTCCAGTTCAGTCCGAAGTCGAGTCGAGTTGAGTTGAGTCAGAAAGTTATCCATACTCCATCATCATCAGCGTTCATTAGCGTGAGCGAACCACATCGTGATCTGTGTGATCTGTGATCTGAGATCTGTGATCTTGCCAGCTGTGGCATCAATTGCTCTGCCCTTCAGTTGTTGCAGTTGCAGTTGCAACATGAATGCATCTATTCATGGCTGCAACATCCGCATTGCTCTCTGTCCAAGTCCCAAGTCTCAGTTAACCAAATTCTCTGTTGTTTGCTATCGCTTTGCTAATTTGCTGTCTCAATTATGACAACGTTGCAAAAAAAAATAAATACAAATCTATTTATATTACACATATATATATATACATATTTATCAAATCAACAGCTGGATTTTTTTAGATTCCGCAGAAGTCTTAAAAGAATGCTTAGCATCATCTTCATCTTTATCAAAACACATTCCAACAAAGATTATATAGCCTTCCAATATTTAATGAATTCTAACATAGTTTGATTCTCGATTTTCTAAATATTGGGAACCTTTTAAGCAATTAATTTTATTAACATCAAAAGTAGTGTTGCACAAAGTTTGTAGTCTTTTTATAGAAAACTAGTTCAAAATTCGCAAAACGCCGGCTTATTGCACGATAAAATTGTCTGAGCTGTGCTGTGTGAAAATTTCAGCTTTCTAGCTTTAACCGTTTGGCCTACACGTTGAATCTCAATCAGTTAGTGACTCAGTCAGAACAAAGAGTTTTTTATATATAGACATAAGGTAAAGGTATATGATTAACATAATTTTATTGCCTTAAAAGTTCGTAAATCAAAATTTTTAACAATTGAAATACATTTTGCAATCTTTAGTTGTCTGTTGGTTGATGATCTTCGTTTTTCTTCGAGGTCGAGGCCTTCTTGGGCAACAGCACCTTGTTTATGTTTGGCACTACACCGCCCTGGACAATGGTAACATTCGCGAGTAAACTAGATAATTCCATATCATTGCTTACGGCCAGCTGTAGATGTCGTGGAGTGATACGAGTTTTCTTGTTGTCTTGGGCTGCACAGCCAGCCAATTCCAAAATTTCAGCGACCAAATATTCAAGAGTTGCAGCCAAATAGACTGGAGCTGCGTTCCCAATACGTTTGGCATATTTGCCCTTGCGCAGTTTGCGTTCAATTCGGCCAACTGGGCATACAATTCCAGCACTTTTTGAGCGCGATGTTGACTTCTTTCTCTCAACTTGATTGTCGTCTTCGGACATATTTCCTATTTTCAGTTCATACAGCAAATAAGATATTTTATATTTTACACTAGAGGAATTACTTTATAAAAAAATTGTAATAAATTTTACCTGTCTGTGCTATAAGAAATTTCTTATTTCTGTTTTATTTCCAGCTTTTGTCTTAATAACACAGACTAAGCCTACTTTGTGTTAAATTTGTAGAATTTCTAATTTTTGGCATATCGTAAAAAGCAGCAGCTGCTATGTTATAAAAATATATTGAAATGTTTTTGAATGCCAAAAACTTTTTCGCAACAGTTGAAACACTGATTTTAGCCAAACCTGAAGGAATATTTTATTGCGACTAACTTTCAAATGTTATGCATTGATCTACACATCTTAATTATGTTTTTATTTGATTCAAAAATATTACGTAGTTTATTTTTTATTTTATTTTAACTTGTGTCGCACGCGACATTTTGTTCCAAGATATATTTATGTTGTTTCTGTCGCTCTTTTTTAAATTATATATCGAACTCTGCTTAAAAAACTTGTCTTAAATTTAATATTTCTATGTATTAAAATTGTTTATGTTGCAATCCTACTATCTTACAATCGTTAGAGTACAAACGGTCCATTTTGGAAGTAAATTTTTGAGAAAATTATCAAAAATATATAAGAAGTGAATTTATTCCAATGTAGAAACGGTATGATCATCCTAGTGAATTTCTTCTAGCGTTTAATACTTAAATAAATAACTCAAAAATGTTTCTGAAAGAAAAATTCACAAGATGTGAATTTTGACTAGTTTTAAGTTTCTGGCCCCGGTTGAAATTTCTCTGGAAATGCTGATTTTGATTGATATTTTTGCAAAATTCTTAATTCTGTTTTGTGATCTTTAATTTAAAGAAAACAGTGGGAATAACTTAATTTTATGTCAGTTTGTATAGTGATAGGGAAACTAGAAAAATCTGACTCGATATCAACAACTGTTTCTTCGCTAAATATTGGCTTAATATCTGCAGGAATTCCAAATATTGGCATCGAGAAAAGCAACACTGTTCACTTTTCTCATGTTTCTCTGCTCATTGCCAATTTCGCTGAATCATTTAGTTAAATTATCATACGATGACTGTGGAAAAGAAAAAAATACAAAATGGGAAAAACAGCAAAATTTCCACAGCAATTGCTGGAGAGCAGCGAACAATGACAACTTCCAAGTGGAAGGTGCTACAATAGCTGCGAATTCCATGAACTTGCTGGGTGGCTGCCATGCCCCAAGGGAGGCGGGAAGTGGAGCATAGAGAGGGGGGGGGGGGGCAAAGAGAAGAAGGGTCCGTAAAAGCCGGTTGTCGATTGTGAATTGTGGATTGTGGATTGCTTGCATTTATGCAGATGAGACGCGCTGTGCAACTGATGACTGTGATTATCGTGTCTCTTGACTGTGCCACATGAGGCAGCCCTGACCCCCAAGGCGAGTTGCGTCCTTCAACTTTGTTGCAACTGCAACTGCAACTGAAGCTGATGGATTTTGTTTCTTTTTTAATAAATTGATCACAACAAATTGCTGACAGCTGATGGGCCGCGCCTATGTTGCTGATGTTGCTGCTGCTGCTGGTTGCAACAAGTTTTCAATCAATGCTGCAACAGGTGCAGCTCAGAGTCGCCATCTCCATCTCCAACCCCATCGCCATCACATTCTCAGTCTCAGGGCAGCAGCAATTTGATTGGAATTTATTGTGAACAGCAGCCTCTGGTTGCTGATGCTGTTGGTTGCAACTTTGCAACAAAAGATCGAGCCGCAGCAATTTGTGGCAATTGAGAAGCCTACAGCAACAACAACAGCAAATTGCACTCATTGCTGACATTCAATGAGCTGCCGGGGCATGCAAATGACGAGCGTTTCCAGCTGGAGGATCCCTCGATCGCTTAGAGGATAAAAAAAAAAAAAAAACATTGCCTCCGGCCGGCAATCAACGTCAACGAACGAAGCGTTGAAAAATGGCCCAATGAAACGGAAGCTGCCAGCAAATTGTGGCAATCTGGCAATTAGCCATCATATAACCAGGGCTGCAGCACTCTATTTCATTTATTTCTTTTACTTAATACAACGTCAACTAAGCGCAACTAAGCAAAATTACTTTTGAAAATAACAATAAAATTAAGTAATTTAATCTATATTTATAAAACTCTTTTTCTTTACTAACTGACTCACTGACTGATGTAGGTCAAATGGTTAAAGCTAGAAAGCTGAAATTTTCACACAATTCTATAATGCGGCGTTTTGCGATATTCGACTTGTAAGTGGGTTAAATTCGTGGTCAAAGTTCAGGACTTTGCTCAGTATGAAAAACTTGTTTGTATCTTAAGATATCTCAAACAAACTCACAGATTGTATTTTTGGGACTTCCACAAATTTTATCAAAATCGAATTACCATATCATATAGCTCTCATTCGAATAATCCAATACAAATTAATTAATAAAATTATTTAATTAAGTAACCTTTAGTATACATTTAGTAGTACATTATAAAATTCATATTTATTTAAATTTAAACCGGCAGGATAAAATAGAAATTAAGTGTATTCTGCAGCCCTGAATTCGCTGCCTTTTGCAGCTGCCTCCTAACAGCGCTTTTTTTATTTTATTTTTATTTTACTTTATTTTTTGCTAAACGCGTGGGCAGCTTACAAAACTCGACTGTCCGGCTCAAGTTCTCAGTTCTCAGTTCTGTTTGGTCAGCTTCAAGTTTCGGATTCGAGTTCGGGTTCGGTCAGCTCTTGAAACACCTCTCTGGTTTTTCTCTAGTGGCAAAACTCAAAACAAGTTCTGAAGAATGCGCGCAAAATATTCGCCGGATCCATTTGCCATTACAACATTAGCCAAATTACGATATTTTTTCTCTCCCCTCGAAAAAATAACAACAAAACAATATTTTAATAGCGCCAACAACTGAAAATACTCTAGTTGAGTGTGCTGAACTGACAGATACCCTTTAGTCAGTGCACATACTTTGAAAATTGCTCTTTTATAAATTATACATCATTTTGGCAAATTTCTGTAGACTTTAACGAATCGTACATTTTTCTAAAAAAAAATTGAATGCATAGTAGAAATTACATTTAGCTTATAAAATCTATCAGATCAAATTGATCTTAGATAACATCTCAAGATGTATCTTTCAGTTAGATCGTAACCAAAGAAAAGTTTATTAAAAGAATCTTTTGTGTTAAGATTTATTAAATTAATTCTTCAATTAAAATATCTGAGATCAAAGCGATCTTAATTATTTAATCAGAGATCATTTATATCTTTCCAGTTTTTTACGTTCTTTTGAAAACTTGTGGCGCTGAGATGTTTATTTCGATGTTTAGTCGATCATAAGCTATATCAAAGTGATCTTCCATCCGAAGATCAAACAGAACTCAACAGTTACAGCAGCTCAATTGTTATTCATCATCAACTCGCAGCTTCTATTTTGACACACTTTTATAGGGTATAAAAATATGAGCAAAAATTGAACTTTTGTGCGGCGTATGCGTAAATTTTATTTAGATTGCAAATGCATTTGAACTGGCGGCTTATTAATTGCCAGCCAGCGGGTGAGTTGCCTTTTTGCCTGTGGCCCTGTTTGTGTGGTGGGTGTAGCCAACCGTTGGTAATTGGGTCGTGCCCAAGTGGTGGCTAAAAGGGGAGTTAACCAACCTAATGGATATGGTGAACGCCTCCCGCTGATTGTCTGTCAATTGCTCTAATTGTTTGTTAGCAATCAATGGAGCGCACACGACCTCAAAACAAAAGGATATACTAATAACTTGGCTCAGTTTGTGCCAAAGAACTTTTCTGTT
Organism: Drosophila limbata; assembly: GCA_963924055.1. NCBI lineage: Eukaryota > Metazoa > Arthropoda > Insecta > Diptera > Drosophilidae > Drosophila > Drosophila limbata. The sequence goes on from OZ001351.1 coordinate 28,900,157, forward strand.
TTTTTTAACCCCCACGTTGGGCGCCAAGCAACAAATTTAGCTTCAAATTCACGTAGGCATATTTCAAGTGCCATTTTCCGACCTTAAACAAAAAAATATACCAATAACTTTTCTCAGTTTGTCCTAAAGAACCTTTGTTTGTTTTTTACCCCCACGTTGGGCGCCACGCAACAAATTTAGCTTCGAATTCACTTCAAATTCACGTAGGCATATTTCAAGTGTCATTTTCCGTTCATATCAGTGAAGCTTTGACAGCCGTAGCACAATTTTGCATTTGAAAAACTAGTTTTTTTTTGTGCAGTTCAAAGAAACCGATAGACAACAAATTTATGAACTACAAAGAATTATTTAGCAATTTCTCAATATGAATTGCAATTTTTTGTTGTTTGCAGTCGTAACTCAGCAAAATCAATTGCCCAGGGGACACTGGAGAACTTTATAAGGTAGCTCTATAACCAGTTGACTCAAAATTTCATATTGACAATCGTTTTTGGGGCATCTAAATTGGAGCAACGCCTCCCTCTCATCATCGCATGCTGTTTCTGTTCGGAAGTCATTAAAACGCGTTCGCAATTTACTTGGCCAGCCCAATTTTGTATGATTTAATTTTTTTTTTTTTTCTTTCTGATGTGCATGGCAAAAATAAGGCTAGCAAATTGGAGACGCATTTAATTTTTTGATGGCTTTTTACCATTTCAACGGACAGTTTTAATTTGGCTGTTGACATAATTTTGACAAAACTACAAAATTTCGTTTACTGTCGCATTTTCCGGCCTCATTATACCCAGTGCCAATGAAATGCCTGAAGGGGTAAACTAGACTTGATAGACTTCAGTTTAAAGTGGAAATTTTGACAGCAATGTCAGTTTTAAAAAAAAATTATAATTTTTTAGTTTTTGTCGTACAGGGTATTGCTTGTTTCAGCACTGCCATTAAGTGTGTTTTGTGTCCGCTGGGAGCTCAACGAAGCGTTGCCAATTAATTGAGCCCAACAAAACTGAGAAAAGTGACTCAAAATGCGGCTTTATCGGGATGGGATGGGATGGGATGGGGGATGAGGAAGGTACTCAAAAGTCGCATGTGACATAATTCGATAAATGATTCGAATTGTTGGACATGGATCAATGCACGGTTTGCATGTGAATTAATTAACTGTGATTTTTCACTGCAAACGGAAATAGAAATGAAAAATGTGTGAACAATGTTAGAAAATTGTTTGGCCAGAGTTGAATTCAAACCCTCGGGTTCCATTATCCGGGTAGCGCACTTTCACTACCAATCCAAACCGAAATGAAATGAAATGAAACGAACCGAGACGAAACGAAACGAAAGCAGCGCTGCCTACGCAAAAGAAAAATGCCAAACAACAAAAAAATCATAAAAAGAAACGTGATTTGCTTTTTAATTACAAAACCAAAAAAATGAAAAAAAAAAAAAAACGAGAAAGAAAAACTCTAAAAAATAATAAAGAAAGAAAGAAATGAAATGAAATGCTTTTCCAGCTGTATGATTAACGAAAAATCGTCAACGAAACATTCTCACTGGTTCATAAATTTCAGACCAGGCGTCTCTCGCACGAAACAAGACTTGACACCCACTCGAAAAACTGGGCACAGTAGCTCAACCAGCCCCGGGCCGGAGTCTGAGACCCAGTCTGGGACCCAATCCAAGCCCAACTCTTCGCAATTATGCTAATTGAATAGTCGTATGCTTAGATATTCACTCAAAGAGCGCGCCGAATATTAATAACCGTTATTATGTTGACTCTTAGGCTCTCAACTGGCTCATAATGGTTCATTTGGCACACTTTTGAAATAAACTTGTTGGCTTATTGGCAGCAAAAACGTTTACGAATGCAGCACAAAGAGGAAAATGAGTTAATTAAAAGTTCTCAAGAGATGGATAGAAAGTGAGAGTGATCTTTGCGAGAGAGAGAGTGTAGAGAAAAGATTGTGAACTAGTTCAGCAGCACTTAATTTACAAGCTCGCAGGCAAATGGAACTAGTTTAATTGACAATTGAGCAAGCTAAATATTTTAAAGGTGTAAGTAGTGATGTAAATTTGAGTGAAAACATCGATGTCGATGTGCATCGATGTTTTCAAAATGAAACATCGATGTTGGTTGATACATCGGGTTCGAAACATCGATGCATCGATGTACGTCCCATGGTTTAAAACGTTTAATTTAAAAAAAAAAAAAAAAACAGAATTTCTTAGCTAAATAAAGGTGATTTATTCTACACTACTACACGATGGTGTTTCATCGGGTATTTGCTGAGGTACTTCTACAACATTTTCCTTGTTTATTTTATGGGCATTGCGTAGGTGGTCCTTCATGTTTGTTATATTTCCCGCAGTCCGAATTGCTTTGCCACAGATGTTGCATTTTGATCTGTTTGAATCTATTTTGCTGAAATGCTTCCAACAAAGGCTCGTCTTTGTTGTTATTCTGAAATTAATGCTTTTGTTGTAACAATAAATCCAAACTACAAGAAGGCTTTTTGATGCGAACTTAATATTCGAATAGACAAACGCCTTCTGGTAGCTATAGTCCTGTTGACCAATTTGAATAAATTTACTTACTTTGGCATTGCAAACACTGTTCATAAATAAACGCACACGCGTCAAACAAAAATTTCGTATTCAAGATGAGGCAACTGACAATAAATACGCAAAATTGTGAAATTAAGCCGATGTTTTTCAAAACATCGATGCATCGCCATCAAACATCGATGAATCGACATCTCCAAAAACATCGGAAAACATCGCCAAAAAAACATCGATGTTCGATGCATCGATGTTTTTTTACATCACTAGGTGTAAGCTTGCATGCAGAACAATGAAGCGAACTAGTTCATGAGTGGAACTAACCAGTTCTTTAATAACTTGATTGATTTCAATACTTTTACTAAAAACAAATTCAAATTGTTTCTGCATTTGATTCAAGTGCAACATTAGTTCATATTAACTAGTTCATTTGACAAAAGAACTAGCTCATGCGAACAAGTTCGCTTTTAAAAAAATTTCCCCTTCAATAAAAGTTCGCAATACGAAATACAAAGTCGACCTAAAATATAACTTCGGTTGAACGCCCCCCAATTTGTGACGCCCCCAAATTAAGGCCTGCAACGCCCCACAAAAAAAAATACTGATAAACAGAGCCCATGGGGGCTAGGCAAACAATGAACACAACAACAATGACAAACACTTGGTTGTCGCCAGATAAACTCCATTGCCATCAGTTGTTCAGTTGTTGCCCTGTTCAGTTGCATTGGCTTACCTGGAAAAAAGGCAAGAAAAATGAATGAAAGCAAATAAACTGTGGAGTGAACCACATAGCTGGCACCTCTACACACTCCGCCCTTCCTCTCACCCTCTCACTCTCACTCTCCCACTCCCTCAATCTAACAGCAAGATAGAGCCATTAACTAGCTCTAAATACCCTTGCGGACAATACGAGTGGTCTCAATTTAAACTTCTCTTTCAATTGATATAAAAGAAACAGATCTTTAGCGACCCTTGACATCATTTGCCGTTTTCGTCTATATTGTTCACATTTTATTAAAATCTTTTTACAAACTAAATCTCTAAATAATTGAATTGATTTTGCCATAAAAGATACAATTTTTATAAAATAATTTCCTCAACTTTTATTTGCAGAGTTTGATTGAGTTATTACTCCTGCAAAAAGTAAAATAAAACATGTATGCTCACAATTAAACTTAATATAGTTCATTCCCAAACATCTCAGAAACAAAATTATTTTTGTGAACAAAATGTTTGAAACTTGTAATTGATAAATGAAATAAAAAGAAATATTTGAATATTAACCTTGGTTTCCGTTTAGTCAGTTGAGATATTATTGCTTACTTTACATAAAAGAAACAAATTTGTAGTAATTATTACTTTACTGAACTGGGAGATGAGTTTTTTATTTAACGAGCTTAAATAAGTACAAACAGTTAAAATTTCCTATGGCAAATTCTCAATGGAGTACAAAACACATTTTTATATATAAAATGACAATATATAATATATAAAATTCAAATGGTTTCCTTATTTATTTAGAGATGCTTGTAGACATTTAAACAAGTTAATTTAAATATAGAAATCCATTGGGCTTAACAAACATTAATAATCTAAAAATCATTCTGTATAGATATAACAACATATTTTTTTATATTCATAACCATGATTTGTCTATATCTATGACTATATCTCGCACTTTATTTATATCAACATCAATATGCAGTCGATCCTTTCTAGCTCGAATCACCATTAACCAAAGACTTCGACTTATGGAATTCTTTTTTTTTCTGTTTATTTCAATCGATTTAGTTCGACTTAAAGAATGTCCGAGCTATGAAAATTCGACTGTATATCCTTAATAATCACTATAATATATTTATACATATCTTAACTTGTATCTACATTCAGAACCTATATCTATGACTATATCTTTAGAAATTTTTGTAACTACATGTTTATCTATTTTCTATTTTTATTTATATTTTATATAAATTATCTAATATCTGCGTTGCAAACTCGCTGACAAAATAGTTACACCCCTTATTTAATTTAGGGTATCAGAAAAAAGACAGCAAAGAAGAAGAAGAGGAAAAAAGATATTGTACAAAGTGCTGCAGGTCTGCGACTAATACAAGTCATAAAGTGGAGCTCAAGTACATAAAACAACGCGACAACAACAACAACAACAACAAGCGAAACGAGTTGTTGTTGTTATCGTTGTTGTTGTTGTCGTTTGGTAAAAGCGCCACGCCACGCCGCGTCGCAAGTTTGTCAACATCAATGTCGCCCCTCTTAAAATTTGTGTGTGTGGTGGTGTGTGTGTGTGTGTGTGTGTGTAACTCAATTCTTATCAAGAGTCGTGTCGCCATCGCCATCGCCAATCGCCCATCGCCTTTGGCCGTGTTGCAAGCGTCGTTGCGACTGCAGTTTTCTGCGATTTTGTGGCGCCCACACGCAGCACTCAAAATTCGTCATATATGCAACATGTTGCAAGCAGCAGCAGCGACGAATGTAAATGGGGAGTATGGAGGGGGGTGGGGGGGGGTCATGCAACACCCACTTGCAGTCTGCAAGTGGCAAGCAGCCGCCTGGCCTGGGCGTGGTAGGTGTGGCAGCCGCAAACGTTGCTGGCCCAGCAAAATTGCCGACAGGATTTTTGAGAAAAAAAAAAATTTTAAAAACTATGCCACACATGTGTGTGGCAAAGAGAGAATGAGTGAGTGAGTGAGAGGGGGAGGCGGACGGGGAGTGAGGGGCAACGAGACGCCGTCAAGTTTATCGGCAATGTTACACAAAAAAAAAAAAAAAAAACTCATTTTAAAGCAAACAAAATGCTCGCTAAGCAAATGGCCCAAAAGTGGGCGGCATGTTCGTGGGCGTGGCACAGCTGGGGCAGCAGCAGCGTTTGTTGAACTTTGCAGGCAAACAACAAAATCAAAAAAAAAAGGAAGTGTCGAAGCAACAACCAAAAAACTTGGAACAAAACTAATCAATCTGCGGCAAAAAAACACACACACACACAGCGAACTAAACTGCCATGTGGACACACACACACACACACACACAAATACGTCTAGTTTGTGTGTGTGTGTGCGTGCATCTTCTGGCCACAGCTGGCTGCAAACTCCATTCTCCATTCCTAGGCATGTTGCAACAACATCTGTGGCAACTACAACAGCCAAAAACTCAACTAAGTAAAACAAAATAAATAATCATAATAAATAAAACGAGCCACGAAAAAATCTCACAGTTGCATGTGAAGTTTCCTCCTTCCCTTCCCTTTCCTTGTTGTTGTTCTTCTTCTTGTTGCAACATCAATTTTTCCGCCGCACGAAAAGGCCCAAAATTGTAAAAGAAAATTGCTAAGCAATTTGAAAGATGAAAACACCTTGAGAAGCGCCAACGGATACCCCACACTCTGCCCCTCTCTCCCTTTCTCTCCTTCACTATCTCTCTCTTTCTTTTCCTGCAAGGAACTGACGAAATTTATGGCCTAAACAACGGATAACAGAGCTTAGAACCGAGAAATGCACAGTTGAAGTTGAAGAAACAAATCGTATGGCCAAAAGGCAACTAACAAGATTCTATACACTGGAAAAATCATCAACTTTTTTAAGTTCTTCACAAAAAGAAGCATTAAGAAGATTTACTATATAAACAAAAAACAAAGCAGAGACTACAATTGAAGTTAAAAAACATAATATTAAATTAAATATGAGCTAAGATCGATCAGTTTTGCAATTAACTAAAAGAAAATCAAAGATTGGAATTAATATCATTTAAAGAAAGAAACAAATTAAAACTGATGATTACAGTGAAATGTTACAGAATCTTTATTTAAAAAATTGAAAAAAATTTATTTGAGAAATCATCTGCATAAGAAATAAAAGCTAAAATTCTACAATCATGCGCAATTTAAGTTTCTTCAATACACTTAATTAATAACTTAACAAAATCATTATCAAACAAGGCAAGACAAATTAAATAATCCACATTAGAGATAAGAAATATAAGTATTTGGACAAAATAAAATAAAAAGTTAACTGAAAAATAAAAGACTGACAGAATTATTATCTAACAAAAAGTAAAACATTTGGCAGAATTAATTTTACAGACAAAAGAGTTAGAGAGAGAGCAAAGAACTCGTTCAGAAGATAGACTTTTAGTTATATATCTTATCGCTATGATTGGCGTCCTACAAAATAGTCTGCCAGCAACTTAAAAAAAGCAGACTAGAGTTAAAGAAGCAAAATCAAAGCCATTAGGATAATATTTATTTAAGAGCAATTAAAAACTCGTTTACTACATAAATCATAATTTTTTTTTAAATTATTTTGACTAAACTTTCAGGTAATCCTGCTAAACAATTCTTTCCATTTTCAATATATTTCATAAAAGCTCTCCAATTATTTGCGACTGTTGCACAAAAAGTAAGTTTAAGAAGCGCATAGAGAGGCGATGAAATTAAGAAAAGCCTTTGAAAGATCATCTTTAGCTGTCAGCTACAAATTATATGTATCTCTGAGATACAGCTACAAATGTGATATGTTTGTCTGAGCAGGAACTGCTTAAGCAGGCAATGGAATGCCTGAAGAAATTAGAAACATTGTCACTACAACAACAACACGAACAACAACAATAACAAGAGCAGCCACAAGAGCAATTGAAATAGAAATGGGAATAGCAAAGATTCCAAGCGATATCGAAACGATCTCACGCAAAATAGTTCGATTGAGGCTGCAACAAACAAGGAGAAATAAAACAGAGACAGAGACTCCAAAGCCAAAAACCGAAAAACAACTTAAATTACCAGCACGGCGTCAATTTTCATTAGAAAACAAGCAACAACAACGACAACAACACGATTCAAAGAAGCGATTCGACCGGATTTAAGAAGACACCAAGACAGAGAGAGAGAGTGAGAGAGAGACGGAGAGAGACGGAGAGAGAGGCTTTGGACATGGCTGAAGTTGAAGCTGAAGCTGAAAGCTGAAAGTTGGTAAGATGGTAACTGGAGGCTGGAGACAACCACAGCAACAACAGCGACAGCAACAGCAACAAATCCCAAAGTTTCAGCTTACGACAAGAGAGAGAAGCTCAAAGAGGCGAGAAACAACCGGGAACTGGCAAACTGAGAACTGAGAACTCTGAATTGCGAACTGAGAACTGGAGGCAGGTATTGGATTATTGGCAAAATGTTTCGATCAGTGGCAGCAGCAACAAGACAACAGTCCAGGTGCTCGACTTTTAGATGCCCAGTAATTGTCTACGATTATAAAGGGTGTTTTTTTAAAGGTATAGAACTTCGAATTAAAATAACACACAAGAAAATCGTTTTAACGTCCATTAATTTGGCTTTATTGGAAGGATAATTTTATGTCATTTCCGGCCTGTGGCCGCCGAGGCTGGCTCGAATATAGCCAAGTCTAGAGGTCAAATTTTCGACCACTTTTTGCAGCAATTGGGGCCATATGTCAGCAATAACGCGCCGAATATTCTCTTCCAAGGCGTCAATCGCCTCGGGCTTATTTGCGAAGACAAGCGACTTTTCATAATCCCACAAAAGTTAGTCTAAAGGCGTTAAATCACATGACATATGCAGCTAATTGACCAGCCACAAGCGTAAAATGAACTTTTCACCGAAATCGCCTCTCAATTGGGCCATTGTTTCGCGTGCTGTGTGGCATGTGGCACCGTCTTGCTGAAACCACATGTAAGCCTTTATAACCATAGATTGGATAAACAAAAAAATTTAAAAAAAAAATTGTATTAAAATATATTTAACATCCATAAAAAAGGACAAAGGAAAAACAAAATAAAAAAAGACAATTATTTACGACATATAGTAATAAACATTCTTGTAACACCAGAATATCTCAATTATAAAAAAAAACCTCTTTGGTAAAAGCCTGGCGACGAAAACACTTCCATGCCCTAAAACTCCTGTTATCCAATTTTGTGACGAACAATATTAAATTTAACATATAAATTCAACAAATTCTGTGCAAAAAATCTCAAGACTGAAGCCTTACACTAGCTCTTTATTTTATATTTTGATAACTTAAAAAAGAAAACAACTTGAATGCTCCAATTTTTACAGACTCTGAGATCTAGATACTTAAACGGACAGACTGACATTGTCACAAACCCATGACCCCTTATACACTTTTCGAACTGGGCTAACAACTGTCGTGGATTGGCAACGTTTTTGGTTTTGGGTAACGAGTTTCATTCGCACAATTTGAACGCCTCGGGGCGAGAGAACTGCGAACTGCGAACTGAGAATGAAAGATTTTGCTCCATAAATCTGAGCAATGTGAGGAGGGTTAATGTCCAATCCAAAGCCGCAATATCTATCTGCGTGTGAGATGAGACTGGAGACTGAAGACTGGAGACTGGAGGTTCCAGACTCCAGACCTTAGACTTGTGGTTGCAACTGTTTCCCTGTGGCTATGGCTCTGGCATTGGGTGTGTCCCAGGCACACACACAAACACACACACACACACACTTAATTATACACTAGCTCAAGGTATTATGAACTTTGGGAACTCAGCTCACAGCGAAGCTTTCTTGCTGAAATTTTACATAATTTTGTCCTTTGATAAATCCTATAATCACATACATATATATCAAAATCAAGCAGATCAATGACTATATCACTTAATTATACTACTTACAATTTGACAGCATTTTCATTTCTTATACAAACATCTTTTTTTTCAAGTCAAGTCATGTTATATTATATTTTATATACTTTTTTTGGGCAACTCTAATCTAAATCAGACCTCTACGTCATAGAGCTGTCATAGTTTCTATCGGTGTTATACTCGTAAAATCTTTTTTTTAGACCCCGTACTCTAAAAAAGTAAAGGGGTCTATTAACTTTGTCACAAAAAAAAATGTGCGTAACAGGCAGAAGGAGGCGTGGCAGACCCCATTAAGTATATATATTCTTGATCAGCATCAACAGCCGAGTTGATATAGCCATGTCCGTCTGTCCGTCTGTCTGTCTGTCCGTCTGTAAGAGCGCCTAGATCTCAGAGACTATAAGAGCTAGAGACTCCAGACTTGGTATGTAGGTTCGTCTATATTGCAAGCAGATCGAGTTTGTTTTAGATTTTTGATCGGACCACTATATCATATAGCTCCCATAGGAACAATCAGTTGAAAATCAAGTCTTAAGATATTTCAACTAAACTGACAGAGTATGCATGTATAATGGTCCCATACATCCTGACCAAATTTGGTTGAAATCGGACCACTATATCATATAGCTGCCATAGGAACGATCAGTCAAAAATCAAGTCTTAGTATGAAAAACTTTTTTTCCATAGCATGTACGGGGTCTCCAACAGTCGAGTATGCTCGACTGTAGCACCATCCACTAGTTTTTCTTAAAGGTAATCATATCTTAGGGCATATCTCAATTGAAACTATATCATAAAACTGTCATTGAAATATGGCTAAAAAGTGCAGTTTTTAACAACTTTTAATTTTAATTTTAATAATTTTTCTTACTAACATTTACAAACTGCCGTTAGCTCTTATAAAGTTTTCTATAAATCTTATGCAGAACTTTGACTCATTTTGACTAAAATCTACAATAAATCAAGTTAATTATCATTTTCCATGAGCTTAACAAATTTCTTATTCTTAAAAATTAACAGCATTTAATTCCTTGCCAGCTTATCAAATCCTTGATAATTTATAAATCTCTGGCAAGAGTATTTGCACTTCGTTGAAACAAAAATAAACCAGTTTTTTAAGTCATTTTCTTGGCGTTTCTTTTCGCTTTGGCCCTCAGGCAATTTGTCAGGCTCAAGATTAGAGGAAACGGCAGCCGCGGTTGCATTTTTGCTTATTGATTTATCGATAGACCCAAAATAAAAAAAAGGAAAAAAAAACTGACGACAATTTTGCAGCATTTTCATTTTAACTTTTTGGTTCGCTTTTATTTATTTATAATACTTTTTTTATATTTTTTTTTGTTGGCTTGTGAATTGATTGCGTGGGCCGTGGCGGGCTTTGATTTTGGAGCTGGGAACTGGGAACTGTTTCTCTTGGAGTCTCTGGGACTGGCGTTGCCCACACGCGTGCAACAAAACGCTGATGAATGATGTTTTTTTTGTGGCATCTCCAACTTCAGTTTCAACTTCAAGCTCAGCTTGCAACTTCAACTACAACTGCAACTTGGGCCTAGCAATTGGCAATAAATCATAACACCCACATGTCTCCGTCTCTTTCGTCTTTCGTCTTGCCTCTTTCGTCGTGCCTCGTGACGCTTTGCGTGTGTGGATTTCTCTCTCTCTCTCTATCTCTTTCTATCTTTGCATCTCTTGGCGCTGGGCGATGATTGCATTTGACTGTGCAGCACTTCAGGCCACAGTCTCATTAGTGCACACAAGTGACCTACCCCCCTCCCCCATCCCCTCCCCCCTCTATTAGACTTTTTTTGTATCTTTCAGATACATTCAACACTCTACAGCTGCTAGGCAAGTTTGTAATCGCTTTGCACACGCTGCAATTGTTGTTGTTGTTGCTGTTTTTGTTGCTGTTGTTGCTGTTGCTGTTCTAGGTGAAAAACCACAAAACGTTTTCCCACACATAACACCACACACACACACACACACACACTAGTTCATAGTGCAGACCAACTCTACTCAACTCAACTCGCGTCAAGTCAAAAAAAAGATGGGCAATTTTCCTAGCGCTATAAATACGCACGCCACGCCTCCTTTCCAGTTGCCGCCGCCGCCTCGCCCCCAATTTTTTCTCAGCTCTCTCGCTCCGAAAATCAATTGAATTTTCACGCACGGCATTTGCCGTACAGTACAACTTGGCCAAGTGTAACAAACGTTTGGTAACTTAATTAGAAACTCTCTATTCTAGACTACAGGGTAATCTTAATAATACACCTTACCAAATACACAACATTAATCCGAAATTCTTTCTGAGACCCTACACTAAACACAGCCCTACCTACCTACCCACCTACCTACCTTAACTCTTGCTCCAATCAAACACCGTTCTCTCTCTGTTCTAGACTACAGGGTAATCTGAATGATACACCTTACATAACATTAAGCCGAAATTCTATCTGAGACCCTGCACTAAACACAGCCCTACCTACCTACCCACCTTAACTTTTGCACCTATCAAACATCGTTCTCTCTCTGTTCTAGACTACAGGGTAATCTAAATAATACACCTTACCAAATACATAACATTAATCCGAAATTCTATCTGAGACCCTACACTAAAAACAAGCCCTACCTACCTACCCACCTACCCACCTTAACTTTTGCACCAATCAAACACCGTACCGTAGATATTTGGAGACATACAATGATTTAAACGAGAAAATAAAATTAAAATTTAAAGGCAGAAACTTTGATTAAAATGACTTTCAGCTTGAAAATCGCATCAGCTATGCAAAAGCTACGACAGTTTGAAACTGGTCTGATTTTTGACCTAGCAACTTTACAAGTCAAAATTTTTGTTTTTGACAAGATATTTAAAAAAAAAGAAATGTCTCAGAATCAAATTTTTGAAACTTGCTTTCAACTAATATTAACATGAGAAGTTGATTGCAAGTTATAGCTTAAAATTTTGAGCTTTTGAAAAACATCAAAGCATCAAAATCGCATTCTGATAAAAAAAAAGACTAATTAATTATTCACAAACTAAGAAGTCAAATCTTATTAAAAATTCATTCAGTTTTAGCAAAGTAATGAAAGTTTAATTTGATTTTTAACCTAACAATTTACAAGTACATATTTTAAATTATGTTTTATTTTAAAAAAGTTTGTTAGAATGATTCGAAATATCGTTATTATGTGGAGATACTTTGACAATTAAATTCCTTTTTTTTTGTCGACTTTTAGCACTAAACTTTCGGCTCTAAGCTCGATTTACTGTTTGCATTTACATCACTAGCTCAGACCCTACTCTACAAAGCCTTGGGCATTTCTAGGCAGCACTCACTGTACTTGCACAGTGCGTACTATCTGCCAAGTGTCTGTCTGGGCATTTCCTTGTTTCTGGCTCGTCGTTGTTGTTGTTATTTTCCCATGTTTCTTCGCAACATTTGTGTCTCATATATCTCTCTATTTCCAACCGAACCGAACGCTGCCTTCATTTGTTTATGTCTTTTGGGTACCGCCAAAAAAAAAAAAAAAAGTATTTTGCATGTGCTGCGAGTAAAGCGTATGAATACTGAACGAATAACGAATACGAATACGAAAATGAATAGGAAAAGAAATGGAAATGGGAACGGGAATAGGAATACGAGTATATGCTCCATCATCCATGTACGCTCGCCCCAGTTGAGTACAACAACAACAACAACAGCAATAACAACCATTAACGAATGGCCTAGCCTGTGCCTAACCCCCATCCCCTTCCCGTTACCCACACAGCCCCCCTTCTTCTCCTTATGTCTCCGACTGTTTGGCGTCTGTTGACCCCATTTCAATGAAACATTTTGGCGCACTTTTCGAGCGTACAACCCAAAAGAACTTACGAATTATTGTATCGTATATTATAAGCCAAAAGAACATGTGTCAGCCAGGCAGGAAAAAAAAGCATCATACACACACACACACACACACACAACAATAAGAACAACAAGAACAAGAAGAGAAGCACGCAAATAGATAAGTTTTGAAAATGAGCAGCAAAATTCATTTAAAACTGCCCCTATATCATATATACTATACTTATGCCCCTATATACTTATGCCAATTTCAAAGCTCAGCTGATTGTTTTTTACAATAATTTGAATAATTCTTTTTCTTCAAAACTCTTTATTTCTTAGAGAAACTATCTAACATTTCAAATTTTTCATCTTTCAATATTATCCAAAGTCCTTAAAAACTGCCCCTATATTATGATATGACATGGGCTTAAAGACAGTACTTATGCTAAATTCAAAGCGCAGCTGATTGTTTCATCTAAATTTCAAGGAATGCTTTAACTTTAAAATAAGAAATGCAAAGTTTTTAAAGTCATTGGATGACACACTTATTGTTTTCAACAATTCTTCTTAAAAAACTCTTTTGTCATTGGAAAAAAACCATCTAAGATTCCAACTTTTACATCTTTTCTTCAGATATCATCATCTTGCATCCGTTTCAAACTTTTCTTGATTATGCAAAGCGCCAAAAGTTATTAAAAACTAACCCTATATCATAACACATCATAGCTTAAGAGTTTTTATGTTACTTACAAAAGTACAGCATGTTTTTTTCAACTGAATTTCAGGAAAAAGTTTGAGTAAAGATAAGATTCATCATCGAATTTATCATATAATTTATTATATTTTATCAATATTTTTACTTCAAAGTTTTTTATTCTGATTCGAATCATATTTGCAAATCGTCTCAGATTGTTACATTTGAAACTAGAATTGGACCGAAACGCAAATCTCTCTATTTCAAAAGTTTAGAAATATGAATCATGCATTTTTAGCATTTTCACCTTGATTTGTATTTGTTTACAGTGAACCCGCATAATAATCAATGAAGCATCTACATATAATTAAAACTTATGGCCCATATGATTTCATATGGAGCGTTAACAGCTGCACGTGGAATCCGGTGTTATCCAACAGTACAGTATTGAATAATTGAAAACAAACAACAAATCGATCAAATAATTATGCATAAACTAAAAGCTACCCTAGAAGTTTATGAATCAAATGAAATGAAATGTTTACAAAAGTTGATTTATTTGCTAAGAGAGAAGTATGACAAATATCTAAGATATAGGCTTTGATATTGGGATTATAATACGAATCTTATAAAGTAATTTTATTTTGTATGAGCTAATTTTAATAACATTTTTAGATAGCTTCGTAGTTTTTGAATCAATTCAAATGAAATTATGAACAGTTGATTTATTTGCAAATACAAAAGTAAGGCAAATATCAAAGGTATAGTATAAGCTTTGATATTAGGATTATAATACAAATTTTTTAAAGTCATTTTATTTTTGATGAAATTTTCAGAAAAATTGTACAAGTTAATAACAAAAATATGGTAAATAGTTAAGTATTAAGCTTTTGATATTCGGACTGTAATATTAAAGGCATACCTGTTAAATAATGATTAGTAATTAAATTATTTTTGTTTAAAAGTCGAGCCAATGATTAAATTACGATTATTTTCGTTTTTTCCCAATTATTTAATGATTACGATTAGAAAAAATCAAAAAAAAATCTAAAATTATTACGATTATTCAAAATAATCAGAAAAAATCAAAAATAATCAAAAATAATCGTATCTGTGTATTTCGGATTATTTTTGATTTTTTCTGATTATTTCTGATTTTTCGATTTTTTTAGATTATTTTTGACTATTTGGTAAAAAAAACCAAATTATTTTAAATTTTCACAATTAAAATAGGCATCAATACTTACCAAATATTATTAAACATTTCAATTATTCAGAAAATCCACTAAAATAAATTCTCTTTTTACACAAAAAAACTCGTCAAAGCAAATTTTTCAACACGACAGGGGAATCAAACCTAAACATTAAAAATTAAGAGTATAACAGGTCAGCAACTCTAACTATTGAGCTACGAAAACATTCTAGCTGCCCCCTTCTTTCTTCTGAATTTAACTGCTTTAGGCAGCAAAAAAGGCAACTATAATCAAAAGCTTTGGCTACTTTGATTGGGAAAATTTAAAATAATTTGGTTTTTTTTACCAAATAGTCATAAATAATCTAAAAAAATCAGAAATAATCAGAAAAAATCAAAAATAATCAGAAATACACAGAAACGATTATTTTTGATTATTTTTGATTTCTTCTGATTATTTTGAATAATCGTAATAATTTTAAATATTTTTTTGATTTTTTCTAATCGTAATCATTAAATTATCACAAATTTTTCAACAGTGAATTATATAATCACTACGATTATTTCTAATAAATAATCTAATTGATTAGTAATTCTAATCGAAATTTAACAGGTATGATTAAAGGGTATGGCATAGCTTCATTGTCATTTCTTGTTGAAGATTTTGAAAAAAATCAAATAAAATTTTCAGAATAGTTAAAGAATATGTTAAGATTGAGTTATGCCAAATATTTAACAAATAGTTTTGATAATGCCATTTTAATACGACTTTAAAGGCAAATGCATTTTAAGGACTTTTTAAAAGTTCAAGCTACCCGTCAACGTTATAGGGTATTCTTCATATGACGGCAGCACCTGAACACGATTTGCATTTATTTATTCTCATTGCGATTTACAAAGCAAATTGGCGACACTCAAGCATTCGCATTTCACCAAGTAAATAAAATCTTATAAAAAAACCTCTTTACGAGGTAAAAGTCTAGTGCCGAAAACATTTTCATGCCCCAAAATTTCTGATATCCAATTTTGTGACGAAAAATATTAAATTTTACACATGAATTATTAAAAAATAAAATTTTTGTCACTGGCACTTCGCAAAAAAGTACTATTTAATAGGTTTGAAAAATTTAGCGCAATGTGCCCAGTGACAAAAATTTTATTTTTAAATAATTCATGTGTAAAATTTAATATTTTTCGTCACAAAATTGGATATCAGAAATTTTGGGGCATGAAAATGTTTTCGGCACTAGACTTTTACCTCGTAAAGAGGTTTTTTTATAAGATATCAGAAATTTTTTAATAAGACATCGGAAATTTTGACAATTGCAATATTTTTTTAAACAATTCAATAATTATATAATTAAGAGAATTAAAAACACATTCAATCAGAGACGTTTCAATATTATATATATTTATAAATATATTTCGATCTTGCTGTAATTGGAATTACAAAATGTTTCATCTGCCGCAAAAAGAATTCACCACTAGCAAGCAGTATCTTTCCACATGCACTGCAAGCAGTGCAAGTAGTGTACATGCAGTAGTATACATGCAGTAGTATACATGCAGTAGTGTAAAGGTAAAAGGTATATTCAATTAACAGGTAATATCTTGCCTAAACGAATTTTGAGAGATAGGTGTTATATGTCAAAAGACGCGGAATTGAATTGACTACAACATACTACATATTTAAAAGTGATTTCTTTTGTAGATTTTTCTTAAATGGAAAAATAAAAATTATTTCACCTGTAGCTGTTTACCTTTTTTCATAAAAAAAAAACTTTGAAGGTATGCCTAAAAGCCCTTCAAAATACCTTTTAATCGATATATAGATCATATCTGTAGCTTCTATAGTATGGATGCTATGAGGGTTTTAACTTTAGCGGTTTTTAGCGATTTCCCGCTAAATTAGCTATTTTTCGAAAAAGTCGTAGAACAAACGTTTCTATATTTTTGAGCGGGAACAAGTCCTCATTCAAACATTTTAGCTAAATCATCGCTTTGATACAAACAAACAAACAAACAAACAGACATACTGACTTTTCATCTCATTTTCGAAAGGCGACTAAAAATTTCAAAATTAATTTTTTTTTGAACCAGTAATTGGATTTCGATGATCGAGGTGTCATTCGACGCGTATTTTTGATTAGAATAGTAAAAAATTAAAAAAAAAATCAAAAAGGCCCCAACGGCCCCATTTGCCCCAATCATTAAAATTTTTTTCTTCCCACTTACACCTGTTTATCTCACGAACCAGGTGAGTTTCCAAAAGTCTTAGTATGCACATTTGTAAGTTAAATTGATACCTTTCGATCGGTATATAACTCGACCCGATCGGACGGTCATAGCAAATTTTCCATTCTTCCTGTGTATATATGCTAGTCGCCTTCGCACCCTTCGTGCTGCTTTCGTCACTAGCGCGGACTGCCGTCCGCAGTGATAAATATATATAAAAAATAAATAAATATAAAATACAGTAACAATAAATACGAAGGTCTATATTTGAATCGTGGCTTATCAACGCTTCTCCAGTCTAAAGTATAAATCGCGAAAATTTCAATGAAACAACAACAAAAATACTAGACACATTTATTTACTATTAAACAAAATAAATAAAATACAAAATCATTAAATGCACACGTGGAAAGTAAAATGTGCTTCAGGCATGACACGAAATATCACGCGTGACTATCGGCGGCTTTTGATATAAAGCACGACCGCACAGAAAGCGTGAAACGCACGTTCAAGTGGACAGCGGACTGACAGACAAATTGACAGACAGATGGACAAACTAACTGACTGACTGACAAAACATGACGGACATGACATCCGTTTGTCAGCCAAATCAAAATCAGAGAAACTGGGGAAATGGGAACTATGAAACTGGAATTCGAATTGAAATTGAAACTGAAAATGGAACTTACTCTCTGGGACTTTAACACTCGGAACTGGGACCGGGACTTGTACTGCAGTTCGGCGGAACTTTTGACTCTTTTTTTGTGTGTGTTTTGAACGTGTGAATGGCTTTTTGATTGCCGGCTTTTATTTTTTTTGGTCGCTGAAAAAGCCGCCAGCAATTTGTGAGTCTCACATTTTATGTACCCTTTAAAGTGGGTAATATACTTTTCTCACATGATATGAGACACGTTAAATTGGAGTGACAGGCCCTAGAAAAAGCGATCTAAGTCGCAAAAGTGACAAAATAGCTGTAAAGCTGAATTATAATGATATTTTGTTATTTTATTTTGAATCATGAAATCTTTACTTATCCTAGAGATATCTTCACCCAACCCACAGAGTCTTTTCTTAAATATCCTAAGCAAATTTGATGAAAATGAGACTACAACAATTTATAGCTATTTCGAGAATATCGGATTAAAATCAACACTATATATAATCAACTTTGATGTTTTCCGCGTTATCTCAACCAAATTCTCAAGAAAGGTACTAAACTACATTTTATTCATCATAAGGGAATTTTACCATTTAATAATTTTGTTGTTTATTTTACCAAAAATCTCCACCGAGTTCACAATTTAATTTCAATATTGTCTGAACGCAAAAGAAATTTAGTAAAATAAAAAAAACACACAACTTTATCATATATGAAATATCCATCGAAAATTAAATTACTTATCAAAAACTTCGTTTTCAAAAATATTTAAACAAAAAAATATACAAATCGTTTTTGACAATGAAAAAATAATAAATTTTATTCATTATAAAAACTTTTTGTGCAAGGGTATTAAATTTTTCACATGCCGCTAAAATTGATCGTACTTGTTGTTTTTATGTTTGGGGTTCTGTTTATTTTTTTTACGAGCTTAGCCTTGATCATGGCCAAAAGCTGTCACATTGCGGCTTTATGACTGTTAAGCTTTAGTTGTTGTTGTTGCTGTTGTTGTTGCTGTTGTTAATATTGCTGCTGTGTTGTGTGTGCGCTGCATGACAAATGCAATCTGAAACTGAGATTGAGATTGAGAGCCCGGAGAGGCTAATCAGAAATGCACGACCAGCAGCCGGTGGAAACACATGTCGAGCCACGGTCAGAAGGACAAATAAGTAAATTGGTCAATGGAATCCCAACTACAGTAAACACCGTTAAATGTGTGCCATGTGAAAAATATTTCATGTTATTTAACAAAAACAAATTTCTTAGAGCTTTCGATGAACTTTGACATCAAATGAATCTTCAAAAAAGCTGCCATCTTAGAGCAGTTGACAAAAAGTACATTAAAAATTTCAAAATAAAATTAAGAAAATGTATGTGATATAAATATTTATATAAATTATAGATAAACTTTTGTTAAAAACTAAAGGAATAAAAAAAAATTAAAAATTAAAAGCAATGCGCTTTTAGAACTTTTCAAGCAGCTTTAAAGCTCTTCTTAATAACACTAGTTTCAAGCATATTAAGAAATCGACTTCTAAAGTTTTAAAAGAAAAACATAGGAATACAACGATCTTAAATCTTCTTTTAAAAAATAAATATTTAATAAAATATAAGTTTCCAAGTTGTTAGCTTGTTCTTCCATATGAAAACTTAAATATCTGGATCTGCAAGGGGTTGTCATGAGATGTGATAGAAAGAAGAAGAAGAAAAATAAGCAGAAGCAACAACCTAATTGCTTTGACCCACTGCCTTCCCAAAGTGGACAAGTTACTTCCACAGAGATAGACTCACAGACAGCAACAACAACAACAACAACCACAACAACATGCAGAAATACATTCGTGGACACATTGCTCTTGTAATACATTTTTTTATGGCTCCATAAGCCATAAGACGTCTTGGCCAGCTTTGTGATGTGATGGCTTGACTTAACTTGACTAGCTCCTCTTCCTTCTTTTCATACTCCCTCCTCTGCTCCGCCACGCCCGTCGCCCTACATTCTCATACTTATGCATTGATTTTCTATTTTACTACCCTATAATCATTGCAAAGCCGGGTATATTACTTCATTCGCAATATTAATGCAAGTAATAATAGAAAGAATTATGTATATGAGAGGGAAAGAAATATTATACAATTACATATGTATTTTAAAAATAATAAATAAAAATTGGCAAAAGGTAAGAAAAAATTACAGAATCATTTTATGTATAGAATATAAATATAGAAGATACATTAATATAGATTTTATTCGGATAAAGTTAAATATATATTAATTAATAAATCAGTGCATCTAATTCATCTTTTATCTTAATTTTTATTTTAACTTTTTTATTCTTTTAGTTATGACTTCTAAGTTGAGATTAAATAAATAAATATAAATACGTAAAAACTATAAACAAAGATATCAACAAAATAGTTAAGATTTCTAAGAAAATTGAACATATATAGTCAGTAAAGTTTTGTGATGTCGATGATAATGGAATCTAAATCTAAAACTAATTGAGAAAACTGTGCATAAAGTTAAAGGATAGATTTGTGAAGCACAGCCAAAAAGTATTTAGGTTAGAATAGAGTAAAGTCTATAATTTATACTTAACGTTAAAATATTGCACAAAAAAACTTAAACAAAATATGATATGGTGTGATGTAGAATGCATAACGTTTTTAAATAGACTTTAATGAAGCTTTTACTATATTTATTAGTCTACAAAACTATAAAAACTGTTTTAAAATTACTTCACCACTACATTATTTATTTGGCATTTTTTTTAAATATATGTAAAGTGTTAAATCATTTAAACATATTAAAAAGTAATTACATAAAAGAAATTATTTGTTAGATTCAAAATGTAGTTAAATTGAAAACGATTCATATATAAGAGAGTTATAAATAGATTAATTTAAGTAGATTATTATTGTTTAATGTAGTTGAATCATTTGAAAATACTAAAAAATAATCATAAATAATAAATTATATATTAAGTTATAAATAGATAAATTCAAAAAGAATATCATTGTTGAATGCACTGTACATTGTATTTGTAGTAAGCGTATTTGAGGTTCGTCATCGATGCCATTGATGGATTCATGTTTGATGTGTTGTCATTTTATTGGCATTTGCGGTTGGCTCCGACTTGTCTGCCGACTTTGGCATGGGGAAAAGGAGGGAGACCGGGGAGGAAGGGAGAGGAGGGGAAAATGTAGACTGTTGTCACAGTTAGTTACTGGTAAGTTGGCGATATTATTGCTGTTATTGTTATTGCTGTTTCTGTATAGCCATTTTAAGTGCAGACGTCTGCAAATTGTTGGCCTAGCCCCCGAGAGACAGTGGAGACTCTTCTTCTCCTTCTCTTCTTCTGTCTTTTGTTGTTGTTGTTGTCTTTTTTAGCCACGCCACAAAGATCATTATCATAATTATAATCATCGCATTGGGATTGTTATAGGTTTGAAATGAAGCCAGCAAATACAAATGCAATTGCAAATGCAAATGAGTAATTGATTAGTCAGTTTAAAGACCCTACACAGAGAGAAAAAAATCCGTACTTAAACTTAGTTCGAATGAACTTGATTTAAGTATTTTCGATACTTAATATAGATACTTGAAAAAGTTCGTAAAATCTAAAATAAAGTTCTAATAATTATAATTTGTTTAAGTTATAATATTTTTCACGTTTGCTTGCTTAGAATTCCCAAACGGTTCTAGCTTGTCTGCTGTCTGTTTTTAAAAAATTAAAATTCTTAGATTTCGTCCTTGAAATAAGATCGAAATACTTGACTTTAGTAATCTTAGTGAGAATTCAAGTTCGAAATGTGGCGTTTTAAGTACGACAAACTTGATTTTTTCGCTCTGTGTAGCGACAATTTTATATACTTAGATAGATATAGATATATTAATGGATCGCTGACTGTGCCAAATTTGTATGTAAATTCAACTGTGTAAATGAAAGGAATATGCGACTTCTTAGAACTGTTCAGCAATCGGAACCGATTAAAATGCACACAAGTATTTTTATTTACTTTGCATCGAGTCTTTCCTTCCTGTGGCCCTCGACACAAATATCCATTATCTTCAACTCATAAAAAAAAATAAAAATACAATTTTCAACTCGCGAAAAACCCACACACAGATTGAGACTGCGAAGGAGAGAGACAAGATAAGTTTTTAAATAAAAATAAATATTCGAAACTGCAAAAAAAATAAATACAAATGGATAATAAGCGCTACACACAAGGAAATATATTGTTGGGATATGGGAATGTGTAAATATAAATAAAAAAAAAGGTCTTATCTTCAAACTCAGCCACAACTGTCGACAAAGTACACACAGATACACACACACACACACCACAAAGATTATAATTTAAGGGTTCGATTTTAGCTAAAAACTATTTGCAGTACGTTTTAAAGATTTCTTATGAAATTCGTGATACTCGTTTATTGAATTGAATGAGTGTCAAACTATTCATATTATACTATAATATAAACTAAGAAGTTCGCTGCAACTTTAATGCTAATTAATTAAATAAATTTGATAAGCTTTGTAGAATCCATCAACGAAATCTTTCTGAGAATCAGTTATTAGCATGTTCTTAGCAACAGATTAAAGTAATTTTATAATTTTAAAATGATTAGATCTGTTAACTGCTTGGACCATCAATATTTCGTATAAGACTTAGTATAAGTATAAAACTCTGTGTACTGACTGACTGACCAATGTATCAAAGTGTAGCCCAAACGGTTAGAGATAGAAAGCTGAAATTTTCGCAGAACATAGTAGAGATAATTTTATTGTCAAATACACTTTTAAGTTAAATTGCTTTCTGTTAATTAAGATATCTCAACCAAACACACAGATTGTATATTTGGGACTGCCTCATACATCCTGACCAAATTTGGTCAAAATCGGGTTACTATATCTTTTAGCTGCCATAGGAACAATCGAATGCAAATTAACCTTTATGACGAAAAACTTTTTTGTTGTATCAGACATCCCAACAAATCGGAATTTTCCCGCCAAATCTGACTTTATATTCCGTCAAATCACAAAATTTGACTTTTATCCAAAGTCCAAATGCAGGAAAAAGAACATTTAAACAGCGGAATATACATTTTTCCGTTTTATTTTCTATAAAAGTTGTTTTATAAAAGTTATCAAACATTTCAATAATTTTTTTTAGCTATTTCCGCAATTTATCATTTTTTAGATAATTCTATTTATATTCTCAAGTCCCCTTTTTTGGCAAATTTATTCATCTTAAGCATGATTATTTAGTTAAGATCGCATAACAAATTAAATTGAATTGAACACATCTGCAGAGAAATCTCTCAAGTTGTTCATAAAACGCTAATGGAATCCACATGCTATAAGTTAAAAAAATCTCCACATAGTATACTATTTATGTGTGTATGTTTGTTTATAACATCATCTTTATAAATAATCAATATTCATTTTTTATTATATGGTAATCGAAGTGACTAACAACAACAACAACAATGACAGCAACTAAATTTCAAACAAGTTTCGCACATTAACAATAACAACAATTGCAACATGAATAAAAAATAATGTTAGTGGCTGTTGTTGTTGCTGTTTTTGACCATAAAATCAATTTGTTGTATTTTGCAAAAGTTGTAGTATTAATAATAGTCAATGTCAGTCAATTAAGACAAACACAATTAAATTATAAGCACTTGAATACCCTATAATCTGTTGAATTTCTAAATTAAACAATTGATTACGTATTTTTTCAAGTAAGTATTTCAATGATATTATGATATATGGACAATTATCTACTAAATTTCACAGCTCTAATTTTTTATAATCTTTGGGATCAAAAAGTCAAGTTTCTGAACTTGCAGAGAAAAGAAATGATAGTCAAATTTTTAATTTCTACGAAATTTTAACGAAAACAAATCTAATTCATAGATTAGATTAAAAAAGCTATTTTTCTAATAAGTAGTTCATAGGTTGAATGATTTTAATTCTTTAAAGGGAAAAACACTTTTCAGGGTATTTTCTGAGCTGAACTTGTTTAATTTAATGGTTACAGGGTACTCGTATCTCTAGCACACATATTATTTTTAAAAATTAACACGATTCGATGGTAAAAAAAAAAGGTAAAACCTTTAACAATTTGTAAAGTATTTACAGAGCTTGTTGTTACCCTTCATTAATAATAAGTTAATAAAATTAAGTTCGACAGACCTCAAATTAAATTTTTGCAACTCTTAAAATCCAAAGTTAATGTAAATGCAAATTATGTGCTTAGAATTCACTGGGGAAATTTATTTAAATTTATAGAGTTTTCACATAGTTTATTGGTACCTTACATTCAATACCTAGAAATTTTTCGAATTATACCTGAACTTTTTAAAAAAATGTAGTTCAATTTTGGTTTAATTCAATTTCTCCCAATTTAAATTAAATATGAATTATAAAAAGTTACTGACCAACTGCTCTGAGTTGACATTAAATAAAAAAAATAAAACATATTTAAAAAAGGAGAATATTAAATATGTTTAGATTATATTTTAGGTAATAGCGTTTAAAAAAGTGGATGTCTCTTAAACTTTATAAGGCATTCGCATTATTTGTAGATCCAACTTTTTAAAAAAATGTATTTCAATTTTGGTTTAATTCAATTTCTCCCAATTTAAATTAAATATGAATTATAAAAAGTTACTGACCAACTGCTCTGAGTTGACATTAAATAAAAAAAATAAAACATATTTAAAAAAGGAGAATATTAAATATGTTTAGATTATATTTTAGGTAATAGCGTTTAAAAAAGTGGATGTCTCTTAAACTTTATAAGGCATTCGCATTATTTGTAGATCCAATTTATCAATATTTTATAACCGGTTTAAATAAAGTGTTTGATCGTCTTGAGCTCTCTTACCATTTGGTGTTATTTGTCCAATTGTACTCTCCAATGGTGTGCGTGGCCAATGAATAGCCGAAATATGAATTCTGGTGTCCGTACTTGATCAGAGGCTGTCGCTGTTCCAGATTGAAGCAAATGATGGGCGCAATCATGCACAAAACGCCACCCGCGATGAGTAGATGCGTGAGGGGGCGGCTGCGAGTGTGTCGTGAGTGGGTGGGGAAGGAGAAGAGGAAGGGGAAGGGGAAACGCACTCGCGGCGTTGGATAAGACCATAGCTCTCTGTCTATGGATTCTTTTCGAACTGAGGTATCGCTGTTTTTTTGCTGCAACACCATTTTCAAAATATTTTTGTGTTTGCACTTAATATTTTTTTGAAGTTTTTATTTTTATTTTACACGCGAGTAAAGGTAAACAACAACAACAACATGCAGCAGCGGTGCAATAATTCCCAATCACTGCAGGTTGCAAAGTCGCTTAACCTTCAGCAAATGCGTCGCAGCAGGGGATTAGCGGCAGCGGCAGCGACTGCAACGGCAACGACGACGTCGACGTCAGCAGCAACAGCGGCGCTACGCTCAACAGGTAGTCGACGTTGTTATTTTCAGGTGCGTTTTTCTGTCACTTGGCTGCTTTCCAAGTATTACTCTTGTTGTTGTTGTTAATGTTGCACTTGTTGTTTTTGTTTTATTTTTGGTATAATTATTTATTATGCTGCTTCACTTGACCTTTTCACCGGCAAATTGAAAAAGCGCGCAAAAAACTTTTTCAAAAACACAAAAATTAAATACAAATATTACGCAAGGTGCGTTTTTCTTTCAAATATTTTTTTGCATAACACTAAGTCACATTGATAATAACTATTATCGCTTATCACTTGACAACAAACAAAAAAAAGGTAAAGAAAACAATAGCAAAGTCTCGCTCTCTAATTTTTTTTTACGTCAACACAACAACAAAAATTTATTCGCCCGCTCGCGCGCTTGTTGTTCGTTCTTCGTTTGCTCACAACGACAGACAAATCACAATAAACCGCGCGCACACCGTCCGCAGTAGAGCTCAAAACGAATCATTCGGAATAAGTTCAATTGAACGAGCTACGTCATAACTCTGTTGCTTTGTTCGTTCATTTCGTTCGTTTTTAGTGACGTCAGTTGTGTCACAATCTATTTTTAAAATCAAACCATAGGTGGCGTATTAATGTTTTGAAAACAGATAATGAGTCTCTTAAATTTCTCTAGATTAAAAGTCACAGACTTTATTTTTAATTTTGTTATATATTTTAGTTCTTTGAATTAAATTTTATAAAGTTTGGAATTAAAATTGAGTAATTAACTAAATTAATTCAATTCTAAAAAAGTTTAATTTTTAATTTAAATTGCGTTTTTTATTCCAAGCAGTCAACAGATGGTGGCGGTCGGACGACAGACAAGCAGTATTAATCGACAGCAGCAAGCAGTTCAACAGCTGTTGTATACAGCGCATTGGCCTGCCAAATGTTGTCAACTATTTTCCGCAAGTTGGCAGACCTTGCGCGCGCATTTCTTAAGCTGCGCAGCGAGCAAGAAGCAAGAAATCAATGAAATTTTTATTCACTTGTGCGACGTTTCTAGAGCTAAAACAAATGTACAGTTGAAATGCAGCAACATCAAAAGACAATTACTATTAAACGCTAACAATAGCTTGTGACAAAAGTGCAATAAAATCAAGAAGAATTCAAAGAAAGAAAATAAGCAACAAAAGTGCTTGCAACTAATTACGCTTTGAATCGATAATCAGTGGAGGCTGTAAACACAAAAACCCCCCCGCCCCACCCCCTAGCAGTTGACTTGGAAATTCCTTTACAAGGGCATCGTCAGCAGCAGTAAGAAGAAGCAGCAGCAGCAGCCATGTCTTATGTGAGTTTTTGTGCATTTTTAAAAATAGAGTGAAGGGGAAATAACGGTTAATGAGAAACGCTTTCTTGTTTTGCAGCGCTTGAAGGCCACGAAATGTCCGACGGACGAATTATCGCTCACGAATCGCGCCATTGTCAATGTGGGTGATTTTCCCGATGAAGTCAAGTAAGCAAATAAAAAACAACACTTTCAACAATTTCTAGTTTATCTTATTTATATCTTTCTTTTTCTTAGGTATGCAGATATTTCACCTGCTGCGGGTCAGCATTTCATTTTCGCCTTGGAGAAAACGAATGAGGTGCCCAGCGGTTTTGTTGGCTTCTCTCTGGTGCAACGCAAATGGGCGATGCTCTCGATTAATCAGGAGCTCGAGGTGCGACCTTATCGATTTGATGCCAACTCCGACGTCATTACCTCGGTATCCTTTGAAACCGACTTTTTGCAAAAGAAGACGTAAGTCTATTGTACGTGTATGTGTGTGTGAGAGAGAGAGAGAGTTTGTGTGTGTGTGTGTGCAAGGTTGCATTTTTAAGTAAAGTTGGAATTAGATCAGCCTTAACCCGTTAATAGCCACCGTACCCAAGCGGGTACAAAAACCAGAAACTTTAAAGTAGCTGTTGTTTTAAAATTTAAATAGAAAACTAATTTAACATTTTAATCACATATACTACATAAAGAAGCGATAACGATTTTTTTCACGTTTCACTTTCTAAAAGCAAGCTTTTCGAGTTTCTTGTTTCTTTAGGTAAGGTTATTTTTAAAATTATTTTAAATTATAAAAATAACTTTCCTTTTAAATTACATATTAAAAAAATTAAATGAAATAAAAATTTAAATAACATACAATTTTTTGAATCGTATGAAAAATAAGAGTTAATTTTCAACTCAAAAAAGATATTTTTCAAAAATTTTAATGGTAATGAAGGAACAGTCTGATCTCTTAGAAACTCTAACTTTCCCCATTTTAACTCTTGTATTTAAGAGGAGAGCTAGACTTATTAAGAAAACATGTCCATAAATATGTGAGAACTAGACGCATGAAGAACAGACTCAGCTTAATCCAATCTCTGACTCAAATTTACGGCTTTTACTACAAAGGCGGAGCTAGACGTACCAAAAGCACATGCCCAGTCTTAACCCATTTAGAGCCACGAGTTTTGCGCAAAATTGCCGAAGACGTGTCAAAACAAAGCAAAATAACAACAAAAGCTATGCGTTGTCGCTTTTTTATGTTCTCAAAAGGACCTTTGAACAATTCTTTTTCTTGTTAAAAATAACGGCTTTTTAAACCTTTTTTAAAGTGTCTGATTTTCTGTACCTGCTTGTTTATTTATGGGTTAACGAATTCACTAAAAGTGACGAAGAGAGCTATACGTATGAAAAAACATGTGCAGGCTACTCTTACTCCTTGTGTAATGTAACTAGACAGACGGTAATGCTTCTAATAGAGATGCGAGAGCTAGACTTATGGAAAAAAGCATACCAAGTTTATACGAATCGCTTCTAAAAAATATTCCGCAGGGTCTCGCAGGAGCCTTACGACTCGGATCAGATGGCCAAGGAGTTTATAATGCAATTCGCTGGCATGGCCTTGACCGTGGGACAATCGCTCGTCTTCAACTTCAAGGACAAGAAGCTGCTGGGACTGGCGGTCAAGACGCTGGAGGCCATCGATCCGCGAACCCTTGGCGAGGGCAAGGAGCCATCGGCGAAGAATGTGCGCTTCGGTCGCATCCTGGGCAACACGATGGTGCAGTTCGAGAAGGCCGAGAACAGTTCGCTGAATCTGCAGGGCAAATCCAAGGGTAAGGTGGTGCGTCAGTCCATCATCAATCCGGACTGGGACTTTGGCAAAATGGGCATTGGCGGTTTGGACAAGGAGTTTAATGCGATCTTTCGTCGGGCGTTCGCATCGCGTGTGTTCCCGCCGGAGCTTGTCGAGCAGCTGGGCTGCAAGCATGTGAAGGGCATCCTGCTCTATGGTCCTCCCGGCACGGGCAAAACATTGATGGCCCGCCAAATTGGCACTATGTTGAATGCCCGTGAGCCAAAGATTGTCAACGGACCGCAGATCTTGGACAAATACGTGGGTGAATCCGAGGCAAATGTGCGACGCCTGTTCGCCGATGCCGAGGAAGAGGAGAAGCGCCTCGGACCCAATAGTGGACTGCATATCATAATCTTTGATGAGATCGATGCGATCTGTAAGCAACGTGGCTCCGTTGCCGGCAACAGTGGCGTCCACGACACCGTGGTGAATCAGTTGCTCACCAAAATCGATGGCGTTGATCAGTTGAACAACATCCTGGTGATTGGCATGACCAATCGCAGGGATATGATTGATGACGCCCTTCTCCGACCGGGTCGTCTTGAGGTCCAGATGGAGATCAGTCTGCCCAATGAGGCGGGACGTGTCCAGATTTTAAATATACATACGAAACGCATGCGGGAATTCAATAAGATGAACGACGATGTCGATTGCAACGAGATTGCGGCGTTAACCAAGAACTTTAGTGGCGCCGAGCTGGAGGGCTTGATCCGTGCCGCCCAATCGAGTGCCATGAATCGTTTGATCAAGGCCGATGCCAAGGTCACTGTCGATCCGGAGGCCATGGAGAAGCTCAAGGTGAATCGTGATGATTTCCTTCACTCGCTGGAGAACGATATTAAGCCGGCATTTGGCACCGCCCAGGAGCAGCTCGATAATATGTTGGCACGTGGCGTTATTAATTGGGGTTTACCTGTGAACAATATCCTGGAGGATGGCATGCTCTATGTACAGCAGGCCAAAGCAGCTGAATCCAGTGGTCTTGTCTCTCTACTGATTGCCGGTGCTCCCAATTCGGGCAAGACCGCACTGGCCGCCAAACTGGCCAAAATGTCGGACTTTCCGTTTGTCAAGGTCTGTTCGCCCGAGGACATGGTGGGCTACACCGAATCCGCCAAGTGTCTGCACATTCGCAAGATCTTCGACGATGCCTATCGCTCGGTGCTCAGCTGCATTGTCGTCGACAATGTTGAGCGTCTTTTGGACTATGGCTCCATTGGTCCCAGGTACTCCAATCTCACGTTGCAGGCGCTCCTGGTGCTGCTGAAGAAGCAACCGCCCAAGGGACGCAAACTTCTTATACTCTGCACCTCCAGCAGACGGTAAGTTGATCTTCCCTACATAGAAAAAGTGATTGAAAAAGTTCAGTCTCCTAGCTCTAACCGTTTGGGCTCAACAAGATTCATTTCGTTGGTCAGTACAAAGAGTTTTATATGCATATATAGTTAAGAAAATTCTAGTTTAAATTAACATTTCAAAATGGTTTATAATTTTCAATTAAAAGGGCTAAGGATACAAAAAGATTTTTCTAAATTGTTTGGCTCGAATTATAATTTGATATTGATAGCTTTTATAGGAACAATTGGTACAAAATCAATTTTAAAAGTATTAAAATCTTTCTTGTTACCTAAAATATCCCTACCAAATTCACAGAATTCTTCGTAAATTCGATTTTATACATCCTAAGAATATTTAATGAAGGTCAGGAGAGAATGTTATAGGAACAATTTGTACAATATTAAGGTTTAGTCTGAAGATATCTCAACAAAAGTTAAGATATGGCTCTCTTTAATAAGTCCCAATCAAATTTTTTTTAAAAATCGGACTATAACTATTTTGGCATTTGAACAAAATTAAAAAACATTTTTTAAAAGGGAAATATTTACTTTAATACAAATATATTATAACAGAGTTTTCTTCAAGGTAATTAGGTACTTCGCTCTCTTTCTAATTCATGTCGTTATCTCTTCGCAGGGAAGTATTGGAGGAAATGGAAATGTTGTCGGCGTTCACATCGGTGCTGCATGTGCCCAATTTATCCAGTCCGGATCATGTTGTTGCTGTGCTCGAGCAAACGGACATCTTTAGCAAGGGTGAAATTCAAGCCATTGGCAAGAAGATGGCAGGCAAGCGGTAAGATTTCTCCTATATAATTAACTCCCCTTGATAATAGCTAGACTAAAACAACAAACTCAACTTACAGCGTCTTCATTGGCATCAAGAAATTGTTGGATCTCATTGATATGGCACGACAGACGGAACCCTCGCAACGTGCCATCAAATTTCTATCCAAGATGGAGGAGGAGGGTGGACTGGATATGGTGGCACGCTAGAAGGCGAAGAAGGAAAAGAAGGAGCGGGAGAAAAAGGAGAGGGAAAAGAAATGGATAAAACGAAAGCAGAGCGTTTCCTGTTTCATAAATAGAGCAAATTGTATGCAATCTCTCAATTATTAGCTTCTAAGTGAAGAGTACGAGAAATGTTATCACATATACATATAAACTATATTCCGAGTTATATAATGATATAATCCCCAACAATAGACGCGTTAACTGCTTGGCATCATTTTATAACTGTTCCATTCCCATTACGTTCCTAACCTCACTCACACACACAAGTTCCAACAATAATTCCCTGTGAGATCTCGAGAATCGACAGAAATGTGAGACCTTGTGACCTGATTTGGCATTGCGGCTGGATAAACCATATAAATAAATAAATATACACACAGGTCTGTTTCGATATTCAATATCACTCGATATTGCAAATTGGAACATTCCTGTTTAGTACAAAACAAAAATATTACTCGTATATCAAATATTTAAATCAATCAAACAATAGTCGAATACGATAAAGATAAACGATAACACACCTATAAACTAATATGCATTTTAAGCTGCATTGTATTTGTTAATTAAAGCAATGCTATCTTCATTTTTTTCGTCGTCGTCGTCGTCTTGTTAATAATATAAAATCAATTTTCTGTCTTGTTAATCTTAAGAATTTTTTCCTCAGAAAAGAACACCAAATTTTTAGGAGACGTTTGTGAAAAAAAGGAGAAGAAAAAATAGAAGAAATAATTGGGAATTGTTTAAATCGAATTATTTAAAATAATTATTACGCATATTGTTAATCGCCAATGTTATAAAATTAAATAAAGAATTAAACCGATCTCAAAAATAAAAAGTATTAACGATTTCCTTCCTAATGAAATCAAGAGATTACAAGAATTGACTTTAACTGGCTTTTTTCGTATAAACACTTAACATTTTTATTGGTCCAAAACAAAGTAAAATTCTTAACAAAAAGTTATAATAAAATTGTCTGGGAAATACAAAAAAAATATAGTCAAAACTGGTATATATCGTTAAATAAAACGATTCAAGTATAAAGATTGGGTCTACAATAACATATAGAGACTTGTAACTAAATTGTTGTATTAGAAATGCTGAAATATGGGAGTTAAGTTTTAGATGACGGTGCGACTGTGATTCAGCGACAATTTTCCACTGCGAACGCGACGCTGCAAACGCTGTGAAAAACCAATTGAAAATCGAGATAAATATTTGAATAGTTGTAGAATTGTATGTGGGAAACTTACTCTATTGAAAACATCACGCATTATCCGATTACTGCGACGTCGACGCTCCTCGCGTTCCCGATTTTGTGCGGCGAGCACCTCGGGCAAATTCTCACAGCGTTTGTTGGTCAGCGCCTTCATCTCCTTGGTCGAAAAGATGCGCACTTTTGCTGCAAATGAATATCGATTTTTTTATAAGTTGTCAGGTGAAAGCTCTTTAGATATGATATTTTACTTAGTATCTTTAAACATCTTTTTTTTTTAAATTCTAGTTAACAAAAAAAATTTGCTAATCTTATCAAAGTTCTGAAACTTTAATCCTAACATTTATGTCTCCTTCTGCAATGATCCCTGCATTCTCCGCTCTGCTCACCATTGCAATTAAACTAGTCTCTATTAGATTATTCTATTTTGTAAGCATTCTGAAAATTCTCCTAAGTCTATTTTATGTGATTTATATTTATCTGAATTAAGTTCAGTTTATTATTATATTTTATTTAACAAATTTACTTTATTTGCACCTTTTCAGTGCTATGAAAATTCAATCATAAATATCACAAATAAAAATTCAAAATTAAAATCAAAAATCAAAAATGAAAAATAATTTTTTTTTTTTTGATGTATGTATGAAAAACGGTTACTAAACGGTTATTTCGGTTTACAGAGTTTCGGTTTTAAGGTTTTGGTCAACTGAAAATTTTTGTTTTCGGTGTCGGTTTCAGTTGAGGCTTGAAATTTAAATCGGGTTTTACCTGTTAAAGGTTGCGGTTTCGGTTAGGATTTTAGTCCCTGGTTTAAACCATGATCAGAATGACATTTCCCTTGAAAATCAGTTCAGTATTGGCAAAGTTTTGAAAGTTTCGAGCTGGTCTCACCTTTGACCTAGCAACTTGACAAGTCAAAAATGTGGGATGTATTTTAAATTTACAATTACGCTTACTTTTACATTTATTTTTAACTCAAAATATTGTAAATATTCGAAGATATAGCGACAACTCGATTAATATTTTCTGTCGATTTTCTAAACTCGACTACAGGTTGGGTTTACATCACTGACAGGTAACAGGTAACTACTCACAGGTAACCGGCGGTGGCAGCCGTTGCAGTTGTCTGTCGATCGTCTCCAGGCTGTTGCCCTCGATGAGTATGAGTTCGTCGAGTTCGCGTCGTCGCGCGTTGCGCAGAAGTTGCATTTGATTCAGGATCGCTTTGCGTTGTTTTGACTGGGCACAGAATTGTGGACGGGCGCGCTGCAAGTAATCCTGCACTGTCAGAGATTCGTGCAACACGCGTCCAAGATTGTCGCTGCTGCCGGTGAATTGCAACATGTACGCAATGCCACGTGGACGCATTTGCAGCATTTGTTGTTTTATTTCCATTGGCTGTTGTTCGACTTGATGTTGTCTTCGTTGTTGCTGTCGTCGTCGTCGTTGTTGTTGTTGTTGTTGTTGCAATTGCAATTGTTGGCATGCCACATCATCGTATTGATGTGTTGTTGTTGTCGTCGTCGTCGTTGTTGTTGCCTCACAGGCACTCAACATGCCACCCATCGGTATGGACATCTCCGAGCTGAGGCACAACAACGATGAAGATGAAGTCGTGCTGTTGCCCATGACGCCAGCAGCAGCAGTTGCGTCTGTTGCTGTTGCCATAGTTGCTGTTGCTGCTGCTGCTGCAACTGTTGCTGTTGCAACATCTTTGACACCTTGAGAGCTCAACACATGATAATAAACGGCGCCATCATCCGGACAACTATATGAATTGCCCACAGCCTGTGCATATTGCATTTGTACATAATGTTGTTGCTGTTGTTGTTGGTGGTGCTCGTGATGATGACAATGTTGTTGTCGTTGCTGTGACTGCAAGAGAATGGAACAGAGAGACAGCTTAGAATAATAACAGAGTATAAAGTGACGTAAGAAGATGATGCGCGGAATTCCATATAGAAAACACTCATTAAATTGCAGGAACAGTGGAATGGAACACTTTCATAAAGGTTATATAGCTCTGATTGCTATGATTATAGGATATACTCACAGCAAAAGTGTTTTATACGCAATCCCCAAGAGCAATAAAGCCATTCTTAGTAAGAAACAATCATTTTGCTGACCGGAATGGGAAAATGAAATACTTTTATACGAGTTACATGTCGCAAATAAAAAACATCTATGAAAGCGGCAGGAATAGTGTAATGGAACAGTTTGGGGAAGTAACATAACACTTATAAGCAATCGCGAGGAAATATAAAGTATAAAGCAATCATTTTACTGCCGGGAATGGTGGAATGGAACATTTTATACACGTTACAAATTGCCTATTGCTGTCATGACAGCTGCAATCGTTGTACACAAGATGAATTTATATATGGTGATGTATTCGCTCTCTCTCGGGGCGAATCTTTCAAATAGAGTCTGCCGTGAGAGAGACGACAGAGATACATATATAGAAAATTTGCTTTCGTAATGACATTTGTGCCCCTAATAAAGAGGGACCGTCAAACGAATACATCACTATATATAAATTCACCTTGGTTGTACACATGAGAAAACAAGCATAAAATAGACAGGAATAGTGGAATGGAACAGATTTATGACAGGACTACTGGAATAGGACAGTTTTGTGGACGGAACATAGTACTTTTTATTCAAATTATACGGTATATGTAATTGCAAAATCTCATTTGAAGCCATTTCGGTATCACAAAGTGTAAAAATAAAAATAAAAGCTTGGAATAGTGGAATGAAACAGTACAATAAGAAAAACAAAGTCGAATGCTCATTGAAAAACTGTTTTAAAATTAATATCCAAGACAATGCAGGACATTTTATGTAGAATAGAGGTAGAAAAGTGAATGGAATGGTGGAACGGAACAGTTTTATAAGAGAAATATAGCTCATATTAAAACGTGGAAAATTACATATAGAAAATTTTATATTGAAGATAGAATTGAAAAGAGGTTCGGCAGTCAATGCTAAAAGAGGAACAGACTGGAATGGAACATGGATTGTAAGTTTACCATGTGGCACGCGGCATGTAGATGATGTTGTTGTTGCTGCTGTTGCTGCTGGCGATGAATAAGTTGTTGTTGCTGCTGCAACATGAACAACTGTTGCTGCTGCTCGAGTCGCTGTTGCTGCTGATTCTGATAATGGGCCAGAAATTGTCGCTGTCGCTGCTGGACAAAGGAACAGACGCTCTCGCTGCTCCCCGAGTGACTCAAAGTTGGCGTTGCCATTTTGCTGCGCAGTCGAACTGCGGGAGCGACAACTGCTGCTGCTGCTGTTGTCAATGATGGCAATGCTGGTGCCGGAGGTGGAGGTGCTGCAGTTGCTCCAGTTAGAGCTCCTCCGGCTCCTGAAGCTGTTCCTGGTGAAGTTGCTACCACAACTGATGAAGGTCTCTCAGTTCCTGTTGCTGCTCCTGCTTCTGTTGCTGTTCCTGTTGCACCTCCTGCTCCTGAAGATGCTCCTGATGCAGCGGCTGTTGCTGTTCCTGCTCCTAATGGCACTCCTGTTGCTCCTGTAGATGCTTCTGAAGATGCTCCGGTTGCTGGTTCTGCAGATGCTGCCGACGGTGCTCCTGCTCCTGAAGATGCTCCTGATGAGGTTCTTCCATCTGCTATTCTTCCTTCGACTCCTTCTCCTGCTCGTATTGCTGCTCCTCCTCCTCCTGCCATAAACACTGGCGTCACTGGTGGTGCTGGCGGTGCAGGATGTCCTCCTCCTGCCGGCGGCAATCTCTGACCCATTTCCCGCTGCACCTCCTCCTCCCCGACCTCCTCGTGGCCTTGCTCCTTCCACTGATGCTGCGTCTCATCCGCGACAGAATCTCCACGTCCACTCCGACGTAGCAAATTTTGCAATGCACTCAGACGTCGAATCTCCGCGTCAATCCAATCGATCTGTGTGCGTCGCTCCATGGAGAGATTGTCGCGTTGTTGTCGCTTCTGCTCGTACTCAATCTCGCTCTGGGTCATGGGATTCAGATACTCCTGCATGGCCAACTGTTCGGCAGCATCTGTGGATTTCCTTTTGTCAGCTGGAGGATTGGTTTTCTGGGTAACCAGGTCATTGGAGGCGCCACTGCTTGTGGAGGCGTAGCTACAAGTGGCTGGCCCTGGACTCGACTCGGTGGGCGTGGCAGCAAGGCGTGTTCTGGGCGCAGGCACTGGCACAACTAGATGATGCAGTGGCTCCGTTGGCGGAGATCTAGATCTGGGCAGGATTAGGCTTGATCTTCTGCTTGTATTTGTGGCAATGTCCTGACCTGCAATGGAATGATATAAAAACCCAAATTGTTAGTATTTTTTATACTTTTTGGTATTTTTTTATACAAATTTAAGGAAAAATTATATTTTTACTATTTCATGACTTCAAAAAAATTTCAGTCGAAAAAAATCATTTGAAATCTTGAAATATGAGTGCAAATTTTGAAAAGCATATACCAAATATACCAAAAGTTTACAAGATATTTTTTTCTAAATGAATATCTTTAAAACTTTTTAGTTATTTTTTACATTACACAAATTGAAAAATTATTTTTATTTCTTACATTTATAAAAACATTGAGAAAAATTATTTTATGATTACAAAAAAAAATTTTTTTTCAATTAAAACATTTTTTTTTAATTTAAAATAAAATATGACTGCCTATTTCGAAATATTGAGAATACTAAAATACATTTTTTTGAATTTTTGTTAGTTTTTGTAAATGTTGTATCTGAGCTCAATTTTTATTAAATTTGCTTTAAAGCTTTTAAAGTAAACAAATAATTTAAAATTTTACATTTGTATTTAAAAAATATAAAATTTTCAAGGTGCCTAATTCAAAATATTTCATTTTAGAAAATTCGGATAGAGAATTTATTGAAAATAAAAGTTATTCACTAAATTTTAAGGATTTTTTTTTAAATATAACATAAATTAATAGTTCTGAATTTGTGTTAAAAATTTAAAATTAAAATAATTATTTGTGAAAATGTATATAGAGAATTGTTTAGTGCACTTTACCCCGAGCTTGATTTTGTTCCGTTTGCTGGGATTGTTCCTTGTGCTGGCTGCTGTTCCTGATGTTGCTGCTGTTTCTAGTGCTGTTCCTGGTGCTGCTTCGGCTGGAGGAGATCATTTCGAATCCAACCAGACGCTTGATAATATCTTTGGCCAGCTGCTTCTTCTGGCTCTGGCTGAGACTGCGCTTATTCACCAGCGAACAGAGCAGATCAATGCCCAGATCCAAATCATTTTTGGCCAATGCACAGCTCGAAGAGGAGGAGGAGCCGCCAGAATTGTTGTTGCCAGTGTTTTTGCTCTTATTTTGCTTCTTTGGCTGTTGATTCTCCTTGTTTTCCACGTGACATCGTCGTCGGCTCAAGACCTGCTCCAATTGTGCGCTATATTCGCGCTCCTGACGCTGCTGTTCCATATGACGCAGTAGCTCCTCGGCACTGAGACTGTGACGAGTTGAAGTCGTGGAATTGGAATTGCCCGCTGTCGAGGGTCGTGAATTGTTGTTGTGATGATAATCAAAGCTGCTGGCTGCAGATGTAGCACAAGATTCACGACGGGATAGGGAACGGGAATTGGAGCTTGGTAGTGGCGCCATCTGTGTTTGATTGCTGGCACTGCGATTCACCAATGTGCTGGAAGCCAAAGGTGGCGCTGTCTTTGTCGCTCCCTTTGTTGTTCCCTTTAACCGATTCAAATCCGTTTCGGATTGATTCGGACGTTGCAGCGTTGTTGCCGCCTCCAGCACGGAGCGTTCCAAGGTGCTAATATTGCTGGTGGACACCGCACGCTCACAGCTCAATTGATAGCCCACATCCGCGGCGGGATCCCATTCCAAACGCTTATGCGATTTTAATGCCGATTCTGGTGTTTGAGTTTTGCGCGTCTCTGTTTTTTTCTCCATTCCCATTTCCATATCCGTTTGTGTGCCTTTTGTTGGTGTGCGCAAATCCTCCACAGAGTTGGCCTTCTTCAGTTGCTCCTTCTCCATAACAATTGGTATATTTGTTATTTTTACTTCTTCATCTTCTCTGTTCTTCTTTCCAGTGACAGCGACAGCTGCTTGTACCCCCACCCCTAAGCTACTGGCACGACTGCGACTTCGACTTCGACAGCAGCTGCTGCTGCTGCGCATTCTTGTTGTTGTTGTTGTTGCTGTAGCCTCCTTGTTAAAACTCTGCGCGCCGACGCTAACGCCACTGCTTGCTGGCGATGATGAAGACAGAATCATAAAACGCTCCAAATCCACTTCACGCTCATTTGCAATCTCGGCGAGATATTCACGTATTTTTGGTGTCACGCGCGATGATGTTTTTCGATCATAACTATGCTTTTTATTTGCATTATTATTTATGTTTGACATAATTTATACATTGCTTGTGTCTTCTGTCCTCACGAATTGTGGTTGTTTTTGAATTTGACGCGTGGTGTGTACACACCAAAAATAATATATCGATAGAACATATCGATATTTTATGTTTCGATGCCTTTTATCTGCATTACTTTTGATGTTCAATATAATTGGGCATTGTCTTCTCGATTTGTGTTTGTTTTTTTAAATCTCGAATAAGATTTATAAAGGGTGCAAGCGAGCACACATGCATTGTAGGATTGCTTGCTTATCGAAAAAAATTTTTTTTTTAATATTTCTATCCCCAACATTTTGTTTTTTTATATTGTTGGGCTCCAAAACTTTTTTAAACTATTTTTGCGTTTATTTATATTTTTTTATAGTTCAATTTATTATTGTTGCAGGATTGCATTGGTGAATTTTGTTGTATTTATTGTCAACTGTATCTCGTTCCCAGTTCAACCACCCCGTCCCCCCCCCCCCCCCCCCTTGACCAACTGATTTAATCTTTGTTTCTTGATTGTTTTTAGTTTTTGCAACTAAACATTTTATTATATTTAGTAGTTTCTTGTAAGAAATTTATCGTTAAATATCGATATGTTGCGAGAACTTTCACGACTCCTTCTTCAACACTGCGTGTATTATGTCGTGTATTGCAACACGGATTTATTTCTCATGTTTGGTCCCTCCAATTCACAACTGGTTTTAGCTTTCAACTAATGGAGTGTTGCTTGTTTTTCTGTTTAAAGTTATCGCTTCTCGGCCTTATGGCTAAGATCAAAGTGTAGTATCTGTTCTTATCAGCTTAACATCTGATAGTTTCTCCATTGGAGAACAACAAATGTTAAACTGATTTTTGGAAATAGACGGAGTGCTAGGGGCTTGCTCCACCTCTGTCACGGGTTGGCCCGGTATTGCAGTACCGCCGGGATTCGGCCCAACTAAATAATAAATATAACAATAGAAAAATAGAATATAAAAGAAAAAATAAAATTAGAAAGTATTTTAAACGAGCTCCCTTAAGGGGTAACCCCTACTTTGTAACTTTGAAAAAAAAAATTTTTTTTTTTTAAGTGTAAACATCTGAGGACACGTCCATAAAAATTGACTGATATGAGAGTGGAAAGAAAGGAGAATTCCTTTCGTTAACGACTGAAACTTTGAACGCGTTTTTCTCGAAATGACATATTTTAAGTCGGTGACCAAAATGACTCGAAAACTACTGAACCGATATTTTTGAAACTTGGCAGGCTTATTCAATGCATAAAAATATAGTGTTTGAACGAGTTTTTTTAAATTCCCGTTTTATAGCCATAAGACGGCCGATTTTATTAGAGAAAATCAAAATTTTTGTAAAGAAATGGTTATTTTTTTTTAAATATTTCAATCGAACACTTGTTTATACTGGATTTTACCCAAATCCGACATTTTTGATTACAGCAAAAAGTAAAAATTTAAATACAATTTCTTTGGCGGCCATTTTGTAGCTTAAATATGTAATATTTTTAAGTAAAAAAATAGTGAAAGGTGTTCAATATAATGGTCGTTTAAAAAAGTTTCGTAGTTCTCGTAAAAAAATGCATGAAAATGACAAATTTTCATGCGCAAAAAGTGGAGGTAACCCCTTAAATTTTAGTCAGAAAATTTAAAAAAAAAAAAAAGAAAAAAAAAAAAAAAACTAAAAAGAATTGTTGCTTTTTTCGAACAATCTTTAATTATAAAGTTAAAATCTGAAGAAGTCACTAGCAGCTGTTTTTAAATATCTATTTAAACTTTATTAATCGTGTTTAATATAGTTCATTAAATATTTGACCGATTTAGTTAAAGATTGGCCCACTATATCAACTAGTCGACAGGGTTTGTTACTTGGTAAATTAAATAATATTTTGCCAGCAAGTGGAATAGACATCGCCTATCGATAAATGCAGCTAAGCGATAAGTCGATAACTTGCAATCGATCAATGAGCGTGGAATTCTACAAAGAGCGGCAAAAATATTATTACACATACGTATGTAGATATAAAAAATATACACAACAAACAAATTTTAGAACAAACGCCAAAAACAATAAATATATATATATATATATATAGTATAATATATGTATCTTATTATCGATTTGTTGCCCGTAGCATATGGAAACTATTTATGTTTGTATATTGCTTAATACAGAGACATCTAAAAAAGCACATGAGGAATTTTAAATTGAATTTTAAAATTTTTAAATGCATTGATTTAACAAATTATTGTATGTATTGTTAATAAATGTACTCGTACTCGTAGTTGTGGTTTATATGAGTTTAGATTAGGTCTTTGTTTGGGTGTTTTTAACGCAGGTGCAGCTGTGTTTTTTGTTTTTCCCCACATGATTTTCCTCTTCTTTTGATTTTCATCATTTTTGGTGCATGCTTTTGAGATCCATATGGAGGAGGATAGCATATTAATTGTTTTTGTTGCTTTATGGCCACCGTTGCATAATATTATCATAATAATTTGAGTTGAATCAATCACAACGTTTGCAGAATCAAATATGACTAGGCCGAACTTTTTCCACTCGTTTTTTCACTTCAACTTTTCTCTCTCTAGCGCATCTGAAGCTGCTGTCGCTGCTGTCCACGATCATAGAACAGCAGATAAGCTGGAACGCTGAGCACCTCATCAATGCTCACCTCCCGCACAATCGTATCCGAGGTGTAGAACCAGCTGTGAAGTATAGATTTTATTTAAAATTGTACTAAGGTATTTATATAAATATTTACTCACCGATGTGCATTGCGTAGGGAGCCGCGACGATAGGTGACAAAGTGTCCACTATTTGCCTCGCCCGAGTGCACAACAACCGCCAGCAGACGATAGAGATTTTTGGGAAACATTGCGCCGAATCCTTCACCGCCAGCTCCTGCTCCAGCACCATTCATGGGCAGACTCGAGGAATACAGCGACATGGTCGAGCCCCAAGGTGTGCCTGCCTGTAATCATGTACATACATATTTATATAATTAGAAAATGCATTTAAACATCAAAACGAGGGCTATTCCATAAGTCTTTACAAAACCCATTAATTTGAATTTAATTATTTATAAATAAAATTTGTTTGTAAAACTGTTGTTGGCAGCAATTATTCGTACACCAATTATAACAATTTTTAGCATACAAATTTATCGTTTTGTAATTTGTTTTATTTTTGTTGTAAAAAAAAATAATTTTCTTTATTAGTCAACTGTAGTCTAAATATATACAAAAACAAGCCCTTCAACAATTCGGCTGT
This sequence comes from Drosophila limbata, assembly GCA_963924055.1. Classification (NCBI taxonomy): domain Eukaryota; kingdom Metazoa; phylum Arthropoda; class Insecta; order Diptera; family Drosophilidae; genus Drosophila; species Drosophila limbata. The sequence continues at coordinate 28,941,759 of OZ001351.1, forward strand.
ACGAATAAATTTTGGGTTGATTGTGTATATCTCAATTATCTTCTTTGTTCAGTAACCAATTGAAATTAAATTTTCGCAAAGTGTGACACATTCCGTGTGCCAAATTTCAAGGCTGAAGCTTTGCTCTTGGTATTCTATTTAAAATGAACTTGATCTGCATGCAAAACTTGGATATATTGTTACTAAATTTGGTTGCTCTAATTTTAAGTGTTCAGAAGGATGGAGAGATAATCCTACAAAAAGCATCTTTACACTTTTGGATGCTAAAACCAGGGACTAAACCCGTAACCATAACCGTAACCGTTAGCCGGAACCGGCGGATTGAATTTGGTAACCGTAACTAAAACAAAACATTTTTATAAATACCATTAAATAGAAAAATCTTTTTTTGAAATCAAAGAATTTTTGTTTACATACTAAAATATTTTTGGAAAAATTATAGATTTTGTTTATTATCAACCAAAATCATAATCATAAACGTTACGAGACTGATATCCTACAATTTTGCATAACCGATAACCGTAAACCAAAATTCGAACAGATATACAGATATTCGTTTTGGTTTGAAACCCTGCTAAAGATAAATCGAAATGACTTAACCTTATTGAACAACCCACGCTGCTCACTCACCTGACTATTGAGATGCGGCTGGACAAAGCTGTAGGGCGCCATGGACAGGCTTTCGGGGAAGTGAACGTAATCCTGTCGCTTGCACACCTGGCCCGTTGGCAGCCAGACAGTGCGTGCAATATGTATGCACAGACATGCGGGCAACTTGGCAAACGTTACGGATTTCGTGTGCATCGTTGTCTCATTGCAGGAATCGCACTTGACATCGCTGAGATCCTCGGATGTGATGTATTCACTAAGCAAGTGACCCAAACTCAAACCGGACCGACGTTGCGCTGGCAGATTCAATGTAACGCTATCGAATTTATCATAACGCACTGCGGATTTGGAGCCACAGCCATTGCAAACGATTTGAGCACCCATCGCGCCTTGAAATGGATGCGCCACTTGGCTGGGCATCATGCTCGACCAGATGGAGACACGGCCGGGACCGCGATTAAGACGTTCCAGTGAGCGACAAGAGCTTGAGACGCGTCTATTGAGTCCCTCACCAGGATGATGATGATTATTAAGTTGTTGCTGCTGTTGGGATTGTGGTTGGCGTGGACGTGACAAGCGTTCGCCACCAAGTATGGGCGATGCATTCCCTGCCAGCGGCTGCTGTGCATCAATAAAGTCCAGTGCCGATTGATAGCCAAATGGTGAATTGGCCAGAAATGAATTGGAAGTGACGCCGGGCGTCAAAACATCCGCCGTTTCACGTTCGCACACCGAGGCTGGGGAGTCCGGTGTGTGGGCCTCGGAGCGCACCAGACGCTGCAAACTGGTCGATTCATCGTATTCCATATTCAAGAAATCCGTGAGCATGGCACTCGATGGTCGATTCGGTTGATCTCCAATGCCGCCAGTCATATTGCAGGCCCGGTAACTCGCTATCAAGCTGCCATTATCACCATCATTATCCATATCCAGATGATGACCATTGCCATTTGCTTTGGGCAACAGGGCATCCGATAGACAACCCATTTGCTGGGGCCTTGTTGCCTCCTCCTCGAGCGACGACAGCAGCACATGGAAGAGCTCATGGGCATCGTGCTCCTCCTGGGGTATGACCCAGCCCAATGTGTTGAGTGCCCGCAGCACGGCACCAGGTGAATGTGGATCACCACGTAGAGTGGCATGGGTGCCATTGACCACCTCCAGGGTGCTCAGCATTGAGCTAATCAAACTCTTGCGATCTGGCGTCGCGCCATTATACAATTGCAGCCAGGCTATGAACTGCGGACATGCGGCCAGCGCCTGTAGTAGAGTGTTAAGGAAGCATGTACGTCCAAAATTATGCAGTCCAGCTATTTGGCCACGGCGCTGACGTAAACGGGAGCCTGCAATGTCATTTATGTAAATACATACTCGATACTGCTTAAAATTACTCGATATTTTACCTGATGGACCCCAAAAGACAAAAGCACCGACCACAGCAGCGACCGTTACACCGGCGGCCATTAATATCTTTTCACTTTCCATTCTCACAGCAGTCGGGTAGCTTCAAACGGGGTGGGGCGGGGAGTGTTGCACACACACACACACAGAGAGTATTGCAACTACAACATCGGTTGGCATTAACAACGTAACACCCGTACCACTAGGCGGTGCGTTTATTATTTTGATTGTCTTTTTTGTTGTTTGTTGTGTGTACTCGCTTTTTGTTCCACACAGCTGTTGTTTTCCAAAAATTAACATAAGCCCGAAAAAATAAAATTCTTCTCTACTATTTGTGTCTGTCTGGTGTCTGATGTTTAGTTGCTGGCGTTGCCACATTGTCTTGCACTGCACTTTACTACAACCAGACTATTACTTTTATTTAACAGTCTGGCAGCGCTGTGTCGAAAGCTATCACAAGCAAAGCAAATTGCTTCAGATAACTTTAATAAGAAACAAAAAAGTTGTAAACCAAAAATTTGTATTTGACTGGCTCGCAAATTGCATACAACTATTAATATTGCATACATTTATTTGTAAATCATATAATTAAACTTAATTTTGCTTGCCAAGCAGCTGTTTCTTTTATTTAACGATCTGGCAGCACTCGTGTCATAGGCATAATATGCTGTAACAAGCAAAAAAAATTGCTTCAACTAACTTCAATTACAAGAAAATAAGTTGTCAACGTAATATTTTCACTTATTTTGCGCGCAGATATTAATCAATTAATAATAACTTAACTATACATTTATTTTTATTTGCCAGAAAACATTATTTTGCCGTGCCACAGCTGATGGCGCGGTGAGCTGCGTACTCATCTTATTCTCGAATGTTGTGGAAGGAAAGCGAACAGCAACACAACAACAAAAAAAAAGCAACACAACAAAGGTGGCCTGCGTTTGAAATTGAATTTGTACATTCATTACATTATTACTCACAATACAATTTGGACGTTGTTAGCGCGAGAAGCTTTCGGGCTGATATAGTGCTTTAAAAATTACAGAAAACGTATACAGAATAAAAAAAAAATACGGAATTAAATTTAACGTGCAAGTGCTTTTTGATCAAAAATTAAATATCAAACTAAAGAAATTTGACAAATTATAGTTCCTATAGGTGGTAAGTAAAATTGAATGTTCATATTTCAAAATGTAATCAAATGTGAAAACAATTTAATATTGTTGTAATAATTGTGGCATACCCCCAACCACCCAACCGCGCCGTCCTTGTGTTCATTTCAACTCATGCACATACACACGTACACGCGAATATTTACACACATATGCACAGCATGCAGAGCAGCGCTGCTGCGCAATATACAATATTTTCATCGTTTCTGTTTTCATAGGCTGCTTTATTATTGCCTCTTTGTTTATGTCGCCATTCGCATGTACGGGGCAATCAGCTCGTTGTGCAATCTCTCTGCTTTGCTCTGCTTTTCCGCGTTAATTTTGGAAACTGTGTCAGCGCCACAAATTCAAATTGCAAAACTTTTTCAATTCGTCTATTTTTTTTTTTAAGAATTTTCTGGTTATCTTTCACCTCCCCCACCACTTTGCCAGCATGCGTCTGGCTGGGTGTGTGTGTGTAAGGTGGCTGTTTCTTTGTTGTCTCACTCGTACTAAACGATTGTTGTTGGCTTGCATTTAACAACGCATTTCATTGGCCTTAGACAAAGCTGACCCTGAGCTGAGTCGAGCTTTGTAAAAGCTTCATCATCTCCTCCTCCCCGCCACTCCCCTCCCGAGCCAAATTGCCAACCCAAACCACTGCTGCAATTTCCTTGAGTGCAGGCGGAAATGCGACGCAATTGAAACCAATAAGGAAAAACACGTTTAAATCCATATTTGCAGAAAACCAGTTGCACGTCCAAAACAAAGACAAACAAATTCAATTCAAACAAAGAAAAAGGAACGTACAGACAAATTTCCAGTGAAGATCGAAGAATCGAAGCTTAAAACAAACATGGATGCCAAGCAGAACAGCAATGAGGAGCAACCGCAACAGGAAAAGAACAACGATGCAAATTTGCGTACGGACAGCGAAAGCTCAACGGACAGCATGACTCGCTTTTTACTGCCCAGCGTCGATGGCAGTCCACCCAAGGTGGTCACCATGGATGAGGTGTCGAGCATGTTTAAGAATCTCAAGAATATGGAATTAGCACATGAGATAGCACTCAATCCGGAGTTTAAGCTGCAGCCCTATGAGCCGCCAATGGATAGGTGAGTGCACTATTTCATTCATACATACATATGTATGTATTTATTTATATATTTGTCTCACTCTTCCTTTTGCTAGGCTTCTAGCAATACAAAGTTTATACGGCAGCTTATCCTGATATTCTACAAAGTAAAGCTAATCGTAGACAATAACATTTTAGTTAAGACAAAAAAACTGAATTTAGACAATAGTGCAATTATTTTATATGTTATTGATATATGTAGTAATATTATTATATTTGTGGAAGATAAGCTGCCGTGTAAACTTGCAGTAAGTAAGCTTGTTAATGCTAACATTCTTTCTCTCTCTTATCTCTCGCTCTTTCGTGCAGCCTGGAAGGTCGCATTAAAACAATGGTGCACAAAGCATTTTGGGATTTGTTGCGTCAACAACTGGAACGTCAGCCGCCATCTTATGACCAGGCCATTCGGTTGCTGGGCGAGATCAAGGAGGACTTTCCACAACTGCTGTCGGCGAAGAATGCCAGTTTATTGGGACGCATCAATGCAGCCTTGGATGAGACACTCATTAGGCAGCAGGCGGAACGGGGCGTTCTCGATTTCCGTTCCTATGCCAATTTCGTCATCAATTTGTTGGCCAGCATGTGCTCTCCGGCGCGAGATGAAACCGTTGCCAAATTGCGCGAAATTGAGGATGTGGTCGACACATTCCGTGGCATACTCGAAATGATGTCACTGATGAAACTGGACATGGCCAACTTTTTGCTGGCCATCGCACGCAGCGATATTGCGGCCAATTCTGTGGAATATGAGAAGCAAAAGTTCAGCACCTATTTGAGAGAATTCCATGGCAATGGTGAGTGAAATTCCAAACTCGAGAGAATTAATTATTTACAGAGTTTACTCACAATTTTCTGTTTAAATTTTATTTCCGTACAATTCCCAAAAAAATTTATATATTTTAAACGGAGGATAAATTATTATTATTTAAGACTTACATTTGTAAAAAATTGATAAAAATATATAATAACGCATATTAAAACTTTAATAATAATTGGATTTAATTCTCATTCGCTTAAAAAAAATACGAACTAAATTAAATTAAATTAAAGTTTTTATTTAGAAATCATTAATTATAATATTCTAATTAATAAATAATGAAAATGGGTTTTTAATGTTTTATAAATAAAAATCTAAATTTAATTGTATAATCTAAATTGAATTGTTTTTTCAGCTGGTTTTCCTGCCACTGAGGATTGGCTAAATCGTCATCGCGCTGGCTGCAACAGCACGGATGACATCATCTATAAGGCGTATATGCAGCTGTTGGATTATCCGGCGGATAAGCAATTTCCCGAGCTATTGAGCATTGATAAGGAACGCTTTGAGGGTCTCAGCTGGCGTGGACAGCGCTTGATACTCTGTGCATCTCTCATCTCCATAGCCCAGGGTGTTCCAGTTATTTCACAACGTCGCGAGAATCGCGTTAAGCTCGCCCGGCAACTGGACATTCTCATACAGCATGTGAAGCAACAGGAGTAAGTGCATCACAATTCCCTCTACCTTTGTCTATCTCTTTCTAATCGGTGTCACTTCTGCAGTCAAATTGATGCTGCCATTTCGAGTTGTAACGAGCAAATACGTGCATTTATCAATGAATGCCTGGTCGGTGAGCAGGCGTCTCCAATGAGCGATGCCCAGCAGGCACAGCTCCAGAATCAGATCCAACAGCTGGCCAGCAAGACGTCGCCAGTGCGCGCCTTAATGGGTAAGTACTGTTCTATAATAGTGTTGCCATTTTAGCTATTTTGTAGATAGACTTTAATATTTTTTTTTTATTAAAAAAGCTGTAAGACAAAAATCAAATAAACACATATTTGTAAATATTTTTAATTTAATTGAACTTCAATTTTAATTTAAAATCATAGGATACCTCTTTTTTAATTTATTTATTTAATTCACATACAAAAATTGCCAAAAACTAAATTTTTATCTTAGCACATTTGGTATTTAATAAATTTTTGAAATGTATATATTTTTTTTTATGTTTGATGATGCATAAACAATTTTTAATTTTTTGGTTTTTACTTTTTATTATTTGAGCTTAACAATATTTATACATAAAATTGGATAATATAATATCTAAACATTATTATTTATTAATTAAAATAGTTGTATCAATCAATCAATTAATCTGTCACTGTTTTGAATAACAAATTAGCTATTTTAGCCCATGAAATTTTGACAGCTGAAGTAATTGTTACTCCTATTGATGCTCTTTCTATTTCCATGTGCAGCTAATCGCTTGGATGGCTTTGTGCGCGTCGCTTTGCGCTCCAATGGCAACATCCCGCCACCGCCCGCTGGATTTGCCGACTACGAGGAGGAGCTGGTTGCATTTATCGCCTCGTTCCGTCGACTTGTCTCCTACAATCATGCCGTCTTTAAGGAATACTTTATACAGCTGCTGGACAAGCAGCGTTCAAGTGTTGAGCCAGTGGCAGATGCAGCTGGCAGCAGTGGAGGATTAGCCTCGGGTTTGGCACAGACGGCCAAGCCTTAGATACTGAGCATGAGAATACCAAATATGAATAATAACGAATATATATAAGATATACATAAATGTATCTGTCTGCTGGATGTATGCGTTGGAAGCGCAAAAAGCAACTATGGAAACGAGTGTCGAATCCCCACCAGAAACTGGAGATAAGTTCGAAATGGAACCGTTTATTTGTTATAGTTTTAAAATGCCAAGCTCTGGAGGATAATTCCCAAATCCTGCAGATATTTTTTAAACTGTGCTGGGCGCCTGTGATAAACAAATAAACAACAATAATAATAAAAAATAATAACAAAATACATAAAATGTTGAACAATGATAAACTGAAGACGCCCACGCTCAGGCCACGCCCACATCTGGATAACAACAAGAACAATAACAACGAAACAACAACAAGAACAACAGGAAAATCAACAAATGGCAACTGCAGTGTTTGATTTAAAGTAATTCAACAATAAATATCTACTTAAAACAATAAATTATTTAATTTGAACACAAAACTGTATTAACATTAAATTTAAGACCACGTGTATACCCTGTAATACCCTATAGTTTATATACATATATATATGAAATATCCTTAACTAAAGTGCTAAGACACGGATGCTATAACGCATAGTTTGTATTTATTCAAAATAACCTATAGTTCAATCTAATTTTATTATTATACAAATTGCGTTCGATTTAAGGGCGCTTTCAATAAATTTTAATCAAACAGAAAAATATTTTAAAACTATTGATTGATAATTGTATTTTATAGTCATCGATTGGAGCTATTATCGTCGAGTTTCTCAACACTAAAAGAGCTAAATTTTCCAACAAACAATTCTGAAAAAACTGATGTTTTTTCATATTTCTCAGGCATATGCTAAAAATCTCAAGCAATTCAAAAACAATTTTCAAATGTCAAAACATTTTTAAGCTATGTAATACATTTTAAAATTGATTTAGTAAAATGAAATTTATTTTAAAATTTAGTAAAAAGGCATAGATACATTTTAAATGAATTTTGTTTCTAGTATAATATTTGGTAAATTTTTGTTTTAATTTAAATTTCATAATTTTCAATGTACATACATATGTATATGGTCAACTAATCATAATTTGTCAATATTATTTCTGCAATGCTATGATTAATCTAAAAATTTATTAGGCAAAATAAAAAAAAAGGCAAATCACATTTGAAAAAATCCATAACATTCACTTTTTGCTATTTTTTGGCAACACTGCTGCTAATCTGAGAGTTAACAGATAGTAAGAGAGTGTCAGAGAGAGTGAGAGAACAGCTGATAAGGCTTCGTGCTTAGCTTGCACTTGAACCAGAACAGAATTGTAAACAGAACAGAGCGTGCGGGTTGTTGTCTCTGCTAAATTGCGTGCTTGTTTCTGTTTCTATCTCTTTTTTGCGGTTTCGGTTTCTTATCACTTTTGACAGTTGACGCAGCTGCCGAGTGCAACAATTACAAAACCAAAAACCAGATCAGCAATACACAAACGCACACACACAGCGCATACAGATCTGCGTACATACATACATATGTGCAAATATAATATTAATAAAAAGAGAAGAAGCAGAATAATAATCACGCCACTTTCTGTACTTTGACACTAGGCGAGAGAGAATTGTCGGGAATTGTCGTCGTCGTTGATTGTTGTGCCACGCCTCCTTCCGTTGCGCTTTACGCCTACATTTCAAGAACGTTCATCTCGCCCGTTTCGACGCTCTCTATTTCCCTCTCCCTCTCTTTCTCTTTAACAGCCTCATCCTGATTCCGTCTTATCGCTGTCGCTGCATTCTCGCTCTCCCCCTCTCACACACTCACTCACTTTCACTCTCCCTCTCTCGTTTCTGGCCACTCCATTGTATTAATCTTTATATGAGCATTTTTTTTTAGTCGTAGTTGGGAACTTTTATTATTATACAAATAGTGATAAGTAATCTGCCTGTCGTTGCCAACTGAAGCGTCTCTCAAGTCGCTGACGTCGCCAAAGGGGCGAAGGGGCAAGGGGGCGAAGGGCATACAACTCGAGTCTGATCAAAGTCCAATTCTTCTCCCCTCATATATATGTTAATTCTCCTCTGTGAACACAATTTTTAACTCATCATCTTCAGATCATTATGATCTTTAATGAAATTAACGTGCCACAAAAGATCGTAGACTGTAGACAGGAGACTGAAGACAGAAGACTGTAGACTGTAGACATTGGAAACCCGCTTTACCAGTAAGACAGTAGTCAAGACATGCGTCTCGCAAAAAAATCAACAAACAATTTGACCAAATCAAACTCTAGTCGAGCCAAAAAATACCCTGTAAACAGCGCTTGACTTTACGCTAGTGACGTAAGCGATAAAATGGCTGTAACTTCTATGTTTTTCCAGCATGAGTGTCTTTACATAGAAAAGAGTATTTATAGTTAATAGCATTTGACTTGCATCAACATCATACCCCATATTTCCAACGGCGTACAGGGTATTAGACGAAACTGTTAAAAAGAGAGAGAAAAGAAAAAGAATGCGCCAGAGTTTGTCTTACATATGCTTGTATATGTAGGAATCTGAACCGTTTTTGGGCCGAGCCAAAGACGAGACTCATGTATAAATATTTAACTAACCAAAGGTATTTGGCGTCTGCAACCCAAAAAATGTATCTCAACTATGTGAAAGCTCAGAAGGCTCCAGGACAATACATACTAATAAAAAAAAACTCTACGAGGTAAAAGTCTAGTGACGAAAACATTTTCATGCCGCAATATTTCTGATATCCAATTTTGTGATGAATAATAAATTTTTTTTTATTAATTTAAATGTAAAATTTATAATAATAAAAAAAATCGTTGGCGGCTTTTTCTCAAAACCCGCAAAAATGTGGGAAAAAATACCTTATTTCACCTGTAGCTTTTTGCCAAAGCTGCCTAAGAAAAACTTCAAAGGTATGCCTAAGAGGCCTGCAAAATACCTTTCCAGCGACATATAGATCGTATTTGTAGCTTCTATGGCTTGGATACTATGGGATACAATTCTAGCGGTTTTTAGTTATTTCCCGCTAAACTGACGATTTTTCGAAAAGTCGTAGAACAAAAGTTTCTAGATTTTTGATCGGGAACAAGTCCTCATTCAAAATTTTAAGTTATATAAGCGATTTGATACCAACAGACAAAGTGACTTTTTATCTAATTTTCGAAAGGCCAATAAAAATTTCAAAACTAATAATCTGTTGAACCAGTGGTCGGATTTTGATGATCAAGGTGTCATTCGACGCGTATCTTTGATAAGAATAGTAAAAAATTAAATTATTATACCAAAAGGCCCCAACGGCCTTTGCCTTGCCTCAATCGTTTATCTCACGAACCAGGTGAGTTTTCAAAAGTCTAAGTATGCACATTTGTTAGTTAAGCTTATACCTTTCGATCGGTACATAAGTTACTCGACCTGATCGGACAGTCATAGCAAATTTTCCATTCTTCCTGTATATATTGCTAGTCGCCTTTCGCACCCTTCGTGCTGCTTTCGTCACTAGCGCGGACTGCCGTCCGCAGTGATACATATGTATATATTAAAACTGAAACACAGTCGGGCATACGAAATGAGGTGCAAAAAGTGAAAAATCGACGAAAAGGGAAACTGAAATGGCCTCAAACAGATTTTGACTGCCTTTTTCGCTGTCATAAACGCCCCGTCATCATTATCATCATCATTATCGATCATCGAGCAACGCGTCAGCATCAGAGATCGAAAACCTTTAAAAAAAAAATTTAAAAAGAAATAAAAAACTTTGTACACATCAAAATTCCTTAGATTCGTTTGCCCCTTTTGTTGTTCTTGTTTTTTGTATGTTGGCCCTGTTATCTAAGGCCCCGCTCTATAAATAGGCCCGAAGCAGCAACAATTGTTGTTGAACTTCATATGAATTGGCACTCCAGGCAGCCCAGGTGAGTGCCGCGATAAGAAAACCATACCAAGCCATACCATACCCCATACCATACCGTACCGATATCATACCGTCATTTCACACCGTAACCGTGCAATTTAATCACGAGCAAAAAACCACATTACCACTTAATGTCGCACTTATTGCCTGTCATGTCCATAAACAATCGGATATTGTACTAGGTGCGAGTATATAAAAAGTTGATTCATATGCACGCTAGTGACGAAACTAGTATCAAAATAATCGGTTTTTCTTGAAAAAACATTGGCAAAAAAAAATTATATTTTGTATATTTTCAAGTATAGGTTGAGTTCCCCAAATCGTATCATATGCAGAAATTTTAAAATTACAATTTAGTTATAATTGAGAAAATAAAATTACGCTAGTGACTTTCTGCTTAGTTCAATGCATATTTAAAGGCTTTTTAAATGCAGTTTAAATAATTATATAATAAAGGCCCATATTAGTTTCATGATTTATAGCTCACGCTAGTGATTAAAGTAACTATACACACATTTGTCTCCGATACCATTAAATATACAAATTTCTTAAAAAATCAGAGAAATGCTGATGAATTAAATTAAAACTGATAGTACAACTGAAACCAACGATCTTTTCTAGTGTCTAAAGTGACTATACACTCACTTCCCTACATTCTTAAAGAGTATCTCTTAAGATTTATATGCAAAATACAACCTACTCATTCACGCTAGTGACTAAATTGACTATACACCCTGTTGAAACTTATTTAAGAGGCATCTCTTGAAAAAAGTCATTGCAATAAAGCTCATTTAATCACTAATTTTACCATTGACCACTCTCGCTGGTGACTAAAGCAGGCACTCAAGGGATATCTCTAAAGAAAGTTGTTGAAATGCAGCTGAATTAATCAGAATTAAAAAAAAAAGTTGTTATCGCTAGTGACGTACGTAGAAAACAAACTTAATACATATGTTGATTTATGGACATTAAACACAAAGGTTCTTTTTAAAAAAAATATATAAATTTTATAATAGCACTTATTCATGTGATATCGACGAGATTTCCAGAACACGCTAGTGCCGCAAGTGAGCAATTGAGATACCTTAAGCGTATAAATGTAGATAATTAGACTTTAGTATTAGCATAGACTTTAGCATTCCAGAGTTAACTCCACCTTTTAGCGACTGTTGTGTATTTTAATCAATTTCCTTGGTAAATCCATAGCATTATCAGATGCTTTTCCTACGAAGAAAGAACTGTTCAAAGTGCTATTTTTTTTTTATCAAAGAAGAGCACTGGTGTCCAAACTCACACAATCAAATTTTGCGCTTGTGTGCGTAGCAGCAAAACACGAAGTTGCAAAACGTTTTACTGCTTTACACTTAAAAAAATGAAATGAAAGCATGTTCGAACTGTTGCAACCTAACAGTTGGCAACTTAAAGAGAGCAAAGTATTAGTTGCAGTATATGATAAAAGTCTAGCGCTGAATATGATCTATCCTTATTGAACGCAGATCAGCGAATGACATCAAAAAAGGATCAGCCGATCAGATGCTTCGTGAGAGAATAAAAAGCAGAACCGCAGAATGTGCTATTTATAGAGCACACGTATTCTCTCTCTCTCTCTCTTTGTACGTGTGTCGGCTGCGACGCCGGCAGAATTATGAGCTACTATCCCATGGGATAGGCTGGTCTAGAGATAACTTTTTATAATATCTGGCAACAATTTTGGTTGCATACCATGAAATATCTGTATAATAAAGTATATATACTAATTTATGGATGAACAATTCTTATCGCCCTATTTTTACTAGGGGGAACTTTGGAATGGGAAGTCACCGTAAAAATGGAACAAAATATAAGTATATATAAAAGAGTATATAGTATCTTTATATAGTTTAGTTTTGTTGTATCTCTCGAGTGTTTGTCTATCAGAAAGTGTCATAATTAAAATGAATTTAATGCCTTTTGTTGTTTCTGATGATTTTTTAATCCTTGACGTGAACGTTATCTAAATGATAATAATAATTATAGACTGACAACTTATTTGGTTTCTTATTATTTTTTTTTTTTTGTTTCTTTCCAAGTTTTTTATTACTTTTCCATTTGTATTTAGTTGTGTGTGTTTATTTTATAATTAATATAATATATATAAATGTATATTTTTCATATAAAGCATAATTCATCATCATTATTATTAGCATTAGCATTAGGGTTAATTAAACATAAGTAAAACATCAGCATTATTATCATAATAATAATCATTTAGCATAATGAGGATCAGCCATGCTTAAATCGTTGATCACTCTCCTCTATCTCTCTCTTTCTCACATATACCATCATATGTATATGTATTTTAGTATTTTTTTTTAATATTTATTTTTTTTTTTATTTTTAGTATTACTCCATTCAAAGTGCATGTTGTGGCACATGGCCGCCAGTTGGCGCTATTTAGAACTTTTGTTGACTTTACGGTTATGGTTTTAGCATGGCCGCCAGGTGGCGCTTCTAGTAATTTTAGCACAGCTAAAAAAAACTATAGAAAAATGTTTAAAAACCTTTCAAATTGGAAGGCAAACTACAACTACAACTTATATCAAATATATATATAGGTGTGTGTGTATGCGTGTGTATGTGCATGTGTTTGTATGTGGATTACTTCAAATAAATATTTACAAAGCAAAAAAGGGATGTGTGTGAGTTTGTAAGTGTGAGGGTGTAAGGAGTAGGGGGTTGGGGTTTGGTTTATGATGCGTTTTGACGCAACAAAAACAAAAAAAAAAAAAATGAAATAAAATAATCAGAAAATGTGCTGTAATTTTGTTTTGTTTTTTCTATAGCTTGAATTTGGCAACTGAAACAACACAATTACTGTGTAGTCGCTGCCGCTGCCGACGTCGACGTTGGCGCTGCTGCTGCTGCAGAGGTCGACGCTGTTGGTTTGCTCTTGACGTTGTTGGAATTGGCTGATGTTCTGGATGTTGTTGCTGTTGTTGTTGTGGTTGCTGCTGCTGCATGGTTCGAGTTACAGTTATTGCCAAACGGTGTACAGTTGTCACTGCCTAACGTCGACTGTTCAACATTAGTGCCCATCGAAGAATTAATGAAATTGATATATTGATGCAACTTCAAGGCGGCAATCAATGAGCTCAAATAATCGTTGATGTTGCCCTGTTGGACCTGCTTGATCTGTCGGGAGACATTTCGATAGACGCGACGCGAGATCTTATTGGATAAGCGGCCGACTGTCTGGACTGTGTGTAGTACTGGGTCCTCGCTGGCGGGAACTGGCACTATAAATGACAACCAAGAAAAGAAGAAGAAAACAAAAAAACGATTAAGAAAAAACATCATATTTATGTGATTAAAATTAAATTATTTTGATCAATCTAGAAAACATTGTTATAACTAGGGCTTAAAACCGGAACCGTAACCGTTAACCGGTACTAACCGTTTGAAATTGGTAACAGTAACTGAAACCGTAACCGATAGAAAACTTTTTTTATTATACCGATACCGAAAAAGCGAATTATAATTCCAATCGAAAGAACCGTTAAGCAACCGACTCATGAATACCGGTTAATTTCGGTTCGGTCAAGCATAAAATTTAATTGTTATTACGGTTTTTCAAAATTCAATTTGATTTTTATTTCTAATTTGTATATTAATCTCAATATAAAAAGAATCGTAATTTTCGAAATATATGAGTGTTTGTTAATATTATTTTTCTGTGAACCGAAATAATACCGGTATTTCGAAACCAAAACATACAATAAACCGGTAACCTTTACGTAACCGAAACCGTAACTGAAACCGATATTCGATTCGGTTTCATACCCTGGTTACAACAAACAACTTTCTCTTATTTTATATTGATTATGGTACAATTGTTTTGTAAAATATTTTGGTATAACAAATGTCAACATATAAATTATAGTTTTATTATTATTTTTAGTAAAGCATCTTATAACAAAAATCAACAAATAAGCTTAATTAAAAGTTATTTTTTGGGATGCATTAAAATTCATAATTTGTATTATTAAATTAGTTTTTTTTTAATGATTTCTACCCCATAGAATTTAGCTTACCATCAATTTGTTGATTTCCCTATCGATAATGCCTACAATTTCCGGATTTCTTCTAACGTATTCAACAATTTCGGTTATGATTTTCAATGACATGGATAGAAATACTGTAGAGGCGGCTACTAAGAATCTAGTGTCAATCTCATGATCATAGTCGGGCTCCCCAATAACAACAACTACAAGAGATAGAGAGAGAGAGAGAAGAGAGCGGCATAGAAAGAGAAGAATTAGTCAACACTTTAGACAATTGAAGGGGGGAATAAAAAAACAGTTAAAGACTGTAGAAAAAGTAGAGGGAGGGAGGAAAGCACCGACTTAATAGGGAAACCCGCTTTAACTAAACATTTATTAAACTGTATTTTTTGTTAAGCAATTTGTAATGATTTATGGTTAGTTTTAATGGATTAGTTACAAACTCATGCTTGGTTAGAGAACACGCTCAAAACGTGTGGAAAGAGAGAGTAGGAAAACAAGCAAAATATACAACAAAAAAAAAGACCAAAACTTACTGTCATTTTCAGCATTTTTGCCATTTCGCACGACAGCATTTTGTTTATTATCTGAGAATTAGAATTGAAGTTGAGAAATGCTAAATGGATTCGTGGAACCAGAAGAAAACCCCAGAAAAAAGCAAAAAAAGAAACCCAAAAAAGAGACCGTATAATATGCTTAATTGCACATCCAACTTTTAAACTCAACAAATTTTATAAAACTTAAATTGTTTTTTTTTTTTTTAATTTGCGTAATTATCTAAGATGTGCAGTTAAGTAATGATGCAAATTAATAAAACCATAACAGGGATCGTAGCGATTGTAATTTTAAAAATGAAAAAAAGCACAAAATAAAATTTTTAATTTAAGTTTTTTTTATAATAAAACAAAAAATGAATCCTTAAGATAGCCCATACAAATAAAAGTGTCTCAGTTTTTATATTTAACTTTTTTATGGGTTTGATTTATAACTAGAAAATGCGATCCCTGAATTAAATCAAATTGTACCAATGATGGTTAAAGACTTCAAAATGCAAGCCAACTCACCATTATCCTCCTCCACATCGGACTCGCACTTGGGGAAATAGTATTCAAGGAGACGCTCGGCCAAAGCTGTTGTGGTGTCGACGCCATTGACAGCCAGGCTGCCGTATTGTGTGGCCAGCACCTCGTTGGCCTTCTGCCAGGCCAGATCCTTCAGGGAGGCGGCCTTCTGTTGGCCAGCTGCCTTGAATTTCACGACACGCTCCAAATGCGGTTGCACCACATCGATCACCTTGTTCTTGGCCTGCGTGTAAATCTCCTGGGGCGTATCCTTAATGATCGGCGCCTTCACTTCCAGCTGCTCGATGCCCTTGACCAGTGTCTGATCCACATAGGCAATGGGACGATCCAAGCGATTGACTATCGGAGCTGCTGTCGTCACGGCACGGGCAACGCAATCCTCGGCAGCATTCAAAGCCCAATTGAAGACGCGGTTTTTGCCTGTAAGAAAAAGAGAGAGAGAGAGAGAGGGAGACATATTAAAATAAATAAACTCTTCATATAATTTATATCGATAGTACCGTTTGTAATCAAAATCTGTCTTACAATCGGTTCATAGAATCTTCGTTTAAATTACAAGATATCTTCACAAAATCGATTTTTATCGATTCTGACAATCGGTTAATCGAATTTTTTATTTGCTCAGAAACTATGAAAAAACAACATACAAGCTGAAATTTTAAGATATCTATAAGCAATCGAAATAATTGATGCTTTCAAAAATCGATTTAAATAATCAGGGGTGCCACAGGAATCGCTTTAGCTTGAATTGGACATAAATTTCATACGAATTTAAGTCAAATATATGAATATGTTTGCTGATTCAATCATTAATTTTTGCCTTAGCTTTATTCAGCTAAAATTTAATTGAGACAAAAAAAAAAGTTTAAAAGAACTTTTAATTTGTTTTTATTTTTTAATTGCTCTAAGCATTTTGCTGCATCGATAAATTTAATGTTTTTTATTTCAAAAAAAACATTGTACGAAGACTTTTTTCTCAGCTCTATAAAATATGTATTTATAAAACTGCAAATTGAGTGCTGGCTGAGGCAAGTGATAAGCACAAAATATTTACCCATCAGCCCGGCCCCCCGTCGCGTACGCCCATGTTATCGCTTGATTGATAAGCAATTGCGCAGTTGCCTGGGCTCATTCAAAGCGTGGACTGCGCTGCCAGCAATTGCTGATTCGTTAGTAGTGTTGTTGCTGCTATTTTAGTTGTAGACTTTGACAGTTCATTTAGTCATCATCAAGCAACATCATCATCTTGTTAACATTTGAGGTGGCACTACAACAAAAACAACAGCAAACAAATAACACACAAACAAGTCAAAAGTCCAATTACACACATACATTCGTTGATTCACATTCATATATACATAGATACACACTCACACAGTGACAGCGTCGTCGTCGGTGGAAGCAAAAATTTGCTGGTGGCGCCCCCTATTGGATACGCCACTGACTGCATTTTATTGAGTTATTCATAGCGCAAAACATACATACGCACACACACATGCATGCGCAGCTTTTTACCTGTATGCGTAGTCACATTATTCATACATACTATATGTTCGGCAAGAAATAAAAAGAGAAAAAAAGTTCAGTCTACGTGTTTGGCTGGCAAAAATAATATTTTAAGTTATGTAAATTTTTTTTATTTTTGCACTTTGTACTAGTGGGTGGGGGGTGTGGCAGTATAAGAATTTCTTTTGTTCAACTTGACGTGCAGGTCATGGTGGTTGTTGTTATTGTCGATGCGCTGAGGTTTTTCATTTTCTTCATATGTTTTTTTATTGATTGTTGCGTCAATTGAGTTTAATTGGCATCAATTTGGCAATGGACAGACAATTGCAATTGCCGGTCGGTCAATTTAAAGTTTCGAGAGTTGAGTTTAAGTTTAGTGTTTTCTGCGGCGAATTCGTCATTAGCAATTTGCACTCAAAATGGCGAACTTTGCACTCAAGCCAAACCGAAAGCCGCAACGCAGCTGAGACGTCGCGCCGCCGCCGTCGCCGCCTTTGCCCGACTCAACGAAACAGCGTGTGCGCTAAGCAACGGTTATGGTTTTGCATTTTGCTTTGCTTTTGGGTTTTAGTTTCTGTTACGTTTTCAGTTTTTGGTTTCCGATTTCGAGTTGCAATTTTATTTGCCGTTAGATGAACCACCGGCAGGCGGCTCGAGAGTTCATTGCACTCAAAATCTGAACGCATAACCTCTAGTAATGAGCACACTTCTTACATTTATTTCTACATTGTAGATACACACAGTTGATCAAGAAACTGTTTTGACAAAATTTCAAAAATTTGCAAATTTTCTTTTTTAAATAGACTATTTGTTAAAGTTATAAAAAAACACGTTTTTTTTGTTAAAATAATTACTTGACATGCTGTTTATCAACTTACCCTTCACTTTGCCATAGACATCTTGTGATTTATCCCATGCGGCATTTACAACGGGCAACTTGATGATCCTCTCCAACGATTCCAGATGTGGCAACAGATCCTTTGCATCCTTTGGCGGCTCCGTTGGCTCTGTTAACGCACTGTTGTTGTGCTTTGCGTTGCCATTGGCTGTTGCGTTTTTTTGATCTGCACTTGCCATGTTTCTTTTCTGTCTGTTTCTTGCTTAGTTTTCACTTTTTTTATTTTATGCTTTTGCTTTGCACGGCACTTTTTTTTAGGCACCAAAGAAAAATATAAGATTGTGTCTCTGCGTATGGCTACCACGAGCTAAAGAACTTTTAAGGGGGCTCCGTGTATGTGTGTGTGGGGGATACAGAAGAAGAAGATGAATATACAATCTCTTTGGACACTGGCTGTACGTCTGCTCGCTGTGACACTCAACGCGTTTCTGACTGATTTGCAAGCTGCGCGGCTGGTTTATTATAAGGGCCTCTCCTCCAGAAGTCATCGTCGTTGTGGAGGCAAGCACGAGGTGAGCGTAACGCCAAAAAAACCAAACCAAAACGAGCGAAATTGTGAGCATGTGAGCGAGCGCTAGAGAGAGAACACATACATGTGCATATGGATATGTATGCATGTGTGAGTGCAATCGACGCTCTCTTTGAGTTTTGGACTTTGCTGGCGGCGCACAGCCGCTGCTGCTCAGCTGCAATGCGCTGCACTTGATCAACAGTGCGCGACAAAAGTGTGCGACTGTTGCTAGGCACGAAAGAAAAGCTGGCACCTAATCAATGCCAAGTTATTAAATAAAATTAAACTTTAATAAATGTAAAAATATTACCCTTAAAATGTTTATTAAGATGGAATACTTAACAATAATTGTATACAACATGACATTTATTATATTTTAAATAATAATAAAAAATTGAAATAAATAACGAAAGTTAACGAACATAGAGCTGATTTGATTGCACGCACATACTGCTGTTGGCCAGTGTTATCAGAGTCTCATGCAATCGGTGTTGGTAAGTGTCTCATTGTTACTTTGGACTTGAATTGAGTTTCAACATGTGAATATGACGTTTCGAAATTGGTGTAATCAAATTAAGTGTTTATTTGCATACTCAATGGGCGTCAGTCAGAAAAGGGGAGGCGATGCCTGTAGTCTGGAAAATGTCGATTCCAATTGGCATTTGCATAATTGGAATCACAGCAACCACGGGAAACGGGAATGTACAAATTTGAATCAGAGAGGCATGCGGTCGGCGGATCAAAGAGCGACTGATCTAAGAGAGAGAGTGAGAGCGAGAGAGTCACGCCATGCTTGACAACTAGATTAACACGCAGCCTAAGTTAACCCCCCCCCCCCCCCCCCACCACTTGCTATGTTATTCACCCTCCCATAGAATTTCACGTATGGAATTTATTATCAATTGTTTTGTTTGTATGCGTGTGAAACCTTTGACCCGACCGTGCTCTCTCTCTCCCTCTAATCTAACGATAAGGCGGTTATACTTTGAGTAGTATCATGTCATCAGAGTTCTCGATGGCGCCATGCCTACGATGTCGACATTTTACATAGTAAATATGTACGTAGTATTTGATCAGATCGATGTAACATCAACGCTATTCCAAAGTCCACTAACGGGTTCTCTCACTCAACAGAAATCGGTAGAACAAGATGACAAGCAAAAGAAAAGTGTGATCGACTGTTGGACCCCGATACCCAGACCCTTAGATACTCTAATACGAAGTAGCATACACTTAAAAAAAAAGAGAATTTCGAATTTTTTAATTTTAAAAAAAGTTCTTAGAATAATACATCAATAAACAGATCGGTAGTTCCAGCAAAAGGTCCACCCCACCCAAAAAACTTAAAATTGATCGAAAACTCACATCTTTTGAAATTTCCTTCCAGAAACATATTCAAGTTATTTTTTAAAAATGTTTGCTAGAAGAAACTCACTAGGACATTTTATATATTTTTGCCCATATTCTTAATAAATTGACTTCTAAGATGGAAATCTTGTCACGTTCGTGATGTCGCTAATAAAACTTGTAAAATAAATTTAACAATTATAAAATATCAAAATATTTCCTCTAAGCGGAAAACTACATTATTTTATTATAGCTTAAGAGTATTTTCTTCGAAATTACTCGCCACATTTCGTTGACTTTTTCATTTTTCAAGATGAAGTCAAAAATTACTTCCATTTTTGTCGCGTTCGCGATGTATCGTTTTCTATAAATAATTCGAAAGCGACAAGTCGTCAAAACATGTCTTTTATAATAAACGCGTAAAACAACATTTTCGAAATTTGAAATGTTTGAAATTTTTTTTTTTTTATTTAAATACGTACGAACGCAGCGTTCTCGATTCTGGAAATACCCATATACTGTGCCATATTTGGTTTTTCCATTACTTGCTTTTCGTTTTCATAAACTATATACCTTTGCTAGTCTCTGAGATCTGAATTTCTGTCAACGCTGATCAAGAATATATATGTTTTATGGGACCAGAAACGCCTCCCGCAGCCTGATACATACGTTGCCACAAACTTATAAGCCCCTTGCATGTTGTGAGTGCCGGGCTAGTGATTAAGCATGTACTTAATTTGTATACAGTAACATTTCGAGGGCCGTCTGGTACCGACGATAAGCCCGTTCCAGACACTACCCAATAATCATCCGTCTAATACGTGGCCCAGTTCGTCGACGGTCGACGGTAAATTCTTTAGTCATATGAATATCAAAGATTAATCCAAAGTTCAAAAATTTCTGTTCATCATTGTCGTCATATACACAATTACTGTATACTATGTTGTAACCCTTATCATCGATCGATTGATTGGTTTGCCCGATATCGAATAAGGTTCGAGTACTTTGTCATTTTACTGCCCAGTTTTCAACTTTGAGACTGTGTAATCTCAGTTACAAACTACGTTTCAAATAGAATCAGAGTGTTTAATAATGCTATAAACATCATAAACTGTGCAAATAAACAATAATCGCATCGAGTAACTGTATTTATAAAAAGCTCCAATTGCATAAAAGAATTGTAAATCAAGGCAAAGCCCAGTGTTTATGGATGGAGTGTAAATTTCAAACAAACTTTTGTATTTCATTTTCGTAACAACTGTTAAGCTAACCTCGTGATTTTTAGCGATGAACCAAAATTATAATGAAAAAGAAATTGTTAATATCGTTGTCAAATATTATAGTTTCTTTAAAGACTTGAGACTATACAGAGCAGTTCTAGTCATTCTATTGGCCTGGAGGACTAAGTTCCCGGTTTTAGCATAAGCAGATTTTTTTTTAAAAAAAAACATATTATCTCCAAAAGGCCCCCATATCCCAAATATGCCAGAAATAAACATCGCGTTGTCGGTTATTGACACTCATCATGCTTATCGTGTCTTCTGTTGTATTATATTTAGACACCGTACTTAAAAAAAGTACAGGTGTCTATTAACTTTGTCACAAAAAAAAATGTGTGTAACAGGCAGAAGGAGGCGTGGCAGACCCCATAAAGTATATATATTCTTGATCAGCATCAACAGCCGAGTTAATATAGCCATGTCTGTCTGTCCGTCTGTAAGAGCGCCTAGATCTCAGAGACTATAAAAGCTAGAGACTCCAGAATTTGTATGTAGGTTCGTCTATATTGCAAGCAGATCGAGTTTGTTTTGAATTTTGGATCGGACCACTATATCATATAGCTCCCATAGGAACAATCAGTTGAAAATCAAGTCTTAGTATGGAAAACTTTTTTGCTGTTTGAGATATTTCAACCAAACTGACAGAATATGCATGTATTGTGGTCCCATACATCCTGACCAAATTTGATTGGAATCGGACCACTATATCATATAGCTGCCAAAGGAATGATCAGTAGAAAATCAAGTCTTAGTATGAAAAACCTTTCTGTTGTTTGAGATATCTCAACCAAACTGACAGTATATGCATATGGGATGATCATATAGATCCTGACCAAATTTGATTGGAATCGGACCACTATATCATATAGCTACCATAGGAACGATCAGTCAAAAATCAAGTCTTAGTATGAAAAACTTTTTTTCCATAGTAAGTACGGGGGTTCGACTGTCGACGAGTATGCTCGACTGTAGCACCGTCCACTAGTTTAAATCTATATTTGTATACACGTACCTAGTGTAAAGTTCGGTTAAATCTATTGAAGAATTCTATTTAGGCAGCCGATTCGTCATCATGAATCTAAAATTGAGTAGATGATATATCTCTACTTTGTACTTGAAAATACGAAATGGAATTTGATGCGTAATTTGGGTGAGTTCGTCATGACATTTTGTTCTTTTCTTCTTTATTTTTATTTTTATTTTTATTGTATACTGTACCCAGTCCAGCAGTTCTGTATATTTTTCAATTGTTGTTCTGATAAGCAAGTTAAATATGTAATCATCGTCTTTTTTTCCCCCCATTTGTTGTGCTAAAAGCTTTCTATGAGACCCACAATTATCGTGATGGTGAATGAGCATTTAAGTCGCAGTCGTCTGTTTAACACACAGCTCTTATCGCACATCTGCACATATTGTTGTAGATCTTAATAAGAATCGCTTGTCGAGCACTTGAGCCAGACATGGCATATATTATATTTTCAGTATATTCTCTGGCTAGATGTCTCCAATTACCAGAGTCTGTTCACCCGTCTAATGAAAAACATACATCATAAATGGAGTTTATACAAACTGCTTGCTCAACACTTGAGCTACTAAACTTGGCCATAAATAGCAAAAATAAATTATACGCATAACACAGCTCGAGTTATGAGAGACTCTTACCGATCTATGTATTTCAGGCCCTCAAAATATTTTATTAGTTCAAAAAGTTGAAATATCTTCATAAAAAAACACTTGAATTTTGCAGGAATACGAATTTCTTGGGTATAATTAAAGATATAATCAGATCAGAAAATAAAATATCATCCTAGAATTACTTTAGTTTTGAAGGGAAGTGAATTTCTAGGGTCTCGAGTTACGATAGACTGCTGCCGATCTACATACTATATCAGAATAGAGTTTTATAGGTTCCAATATTAGACCCAGGCTATAAAACCGACCGGTTTCAGTATTTTGTATATCGGTTACGTAACGTTTACCGGTTTTCTGTATGTTTCGGTTTCGAAATACCGTTGTGATTTCGGTACACAACAAAAATTATTTAAAATGTCATAAGCATGCATATTTGAAAACAAAGGTTCAAAAATTAAGATCTTTTTCTTATACACACTAGAAAAAAGATTCAAATTTACTCCTAAAAACCAGGATTACACCTTAAATAATTAAAAAAAAAAAAAAATGTAATTTTGTTTTTTTTTTTTTTTTTTACCAAACCGAAATTAACCGCTATGGATGAATCGGTTTTAAACTGTTGTTTCGGTCGGGATAAATTCGGTTTTTCGGTATATAAGAGTTTCAGTTACGGTTTCCAATTTCAATCGGTTAATAACGGTTAACGGTTACGGTTACGGTTTTAATCCCTGATTAGAACATCTTCATAAGAATTATTAAATCATTGCGGGGAATTTCTAGGGCTTAAGTGGAAAAAAGTGGAGTTTCCAGGGACTATTGTCGATCTACATAGTATATTAGAATCATTTGTTAGTCTTTTATAGGTTCAAAAAGCTTACATATCTTCACCTGAAATAGTTGAGCTTTTCAGGGATATGAATTTCTAGGCAATACGCACTGTAGAACCTAAACTACTCGCATTTTTGTGCTTAGAATCCACACAAAGACTTTGCTTAGCAATTGAAATCCACCTGTTGGAACTTGAGAATCCTTAATCGTTTCACAAGTTTTTTACGTTTTACATGCACCTCTCTCTCTCACATACACTTGCTTTGTCATTCTGTGAGTGTGTGTGTGTGTTCGCGCCGTATAAAAGTTAAACGAAATTCGTCATAAAGCAGACCACAAGAGAAACAACCAGCAACAGTAACAACAACAAGAGCAACAGCAAACCAAAAAAAAAACAGGCCAGGCACTTGGACTTTGAACGCTCTACGTGTCGCCGCCGGCGTCGACGACGTCTGCGTGGCTAATGACGACGACGCAACTGCGGCCGCGACGCGACGTCAGCGTCAGACATTGGTGTTTTTGTTTTTGTTGCTGCGGCGAGGCATTGAGAAAATTCGATGAGCGAGGAGCGCAAGTTTTATTTTGGTGGGCAGCAAAAAACAAAAGACAAAAAGAAGAACAACAACAAAATTAAAACTCTTTTCTACTTTGACTAAATTTAGACAAGTTGTTTAAAGGCGGCCAAAGACCAACTCTTGGCATACGTCATCACAGTGGCTCGCAGCTAATTTGATCCACTAAATTTTTAGCTGTGTTTTGTTATTATTGCTTCATTTCAATATAAAATAGATCAAAAATATATGCAATTATTTTGCTTAAGTGTAAGCATTAAGTAATAAAGCTGCGTTTTAATTTTATTTTTAACTCCTTGCCATTTTAATATAAATTTATTTTAAATTTGGGTCAAGATTGGGTTAAGCCACTGCTAAGAGCCACTGTATGTATAGGGGTACAGTTTGACATGCCACACGCATTGATGTCGCTCTTAAATCTGATCTAAAGCAACCAATGGCAGATTAATTTGAGTGCAAATGTACTTGCAGACACACACACACGCATACAAGAAGGCGAATTGATTCTTGAATTTCATTGTTGTCTGGAGCGAGCTTTTTTATTTTTTTTGGTTCGCTTTAATGACAAACTGTAAACTAAGCTGGCGTTGAAAGTATGCACTGTTAGTTATGAAACTACAGACACACACACACAAGC
Source organism: Drosophila limbata (assembly GCA_963924055.1). NCBI lineage: Eukaryota > Metazoa > Arthropoda > Insecta > Diptera > Drosophilidae > Drosophila > Drosophila limbata. Next base: position 28,966,816 of record OZ001351.1, read on the forward strand.
GCTGGGAAATTGCCGACAAAATTGAACTTTGAGATTCCAGTCTGTTCTTTGACTGCGTCTCTTTCTTGCTCTCGCTCTCTTCCACTGTGTGTGTGTGTATGTGTGCGTGAGTATCTGTGAAGTGCTTCCGCTGGCTTTGGAATTCTTAATTTGATTTTGCCATTTTAATAATCTATTACTTTTTATACAAACGAAATATATGTACACATGCACAAATTTCTTAGCGCTCTTATAGATTTATTTATTTATGTATTTTGTTTTTGTCTTTTGTTGTTTGCTAAAAACGCAACCTTGATCTTTTTTTTTGGCTGTGTCTAAATTATGCGAATTCTACAAATCTATGAGATATGTATGTATGTATCTGTGTGTGGTTCCTATAGAATTGAACCAATAAATAAGCAATAAATGTGATACGTTTAGAAAAAAAAACATTGCACGCAGCTGAAAGAGGATTTCAAAATCAAGATTGTTGATAATAAAGCGATCAAATGTCACAAGCACAGCTGTCTTAGGGTGACCATAACTGTCATGCTGAATACGTTTAAATGATGTTTCATTTATGCTGCCTGGAAATTACTGCAAGTTGAAATGCTGGAGTTAAGCAAATGTCATAAGCACAGCTGTGTTAGGGTGACCATAACTGTAGTACTGAATCAATTTATGGAAAGTTCCTTTTATACTAGATGGAAGTTACTGTAAGTTGAAAAGGTGGAACTAAAACTCAAGATTGTTGATAATAAAGCGATCAAATGTCACAAGCACAGCTGTCTTAGGGTGACCATAACTGTAGTACTGAATCAATTTATGGGAAATATCACTTGTGCTTGCAAGAAATTACCGAAAGTTAAAGAGCTATTTGCAATTATTTTTAATTAAAGATCCCCATAATGAACTTTTCTTTTTTAATTATATGTAAGAGTATCATGGGAAAATTTATGAAAATTGCGAAATTGAAAGAACTAGGACTATAAATAATTGAAGCCAAGTTGTCGATTGAATGTCATAAATAATAAAGAATTAGACCAGGTCAGGTCTGCGCAAACACTGGGAACATAAGCAGCTGCTGTTTGAGTACGGTGATGTGGCCTCAACTCGAATGTCCTCCGTACCGAGTATCAAATTTAAAACTGTTAGTGAGACACTAACAGCGAGACAATGAACATGTCTGTGCCTGCGTCTGAGCCATTTTTGAGCCAAACAAATTCTGTATTTTGTTGCTATTTATTTTGGAGCAGTGTCCTCGTACTGAAGATGCTGTGCATGTCCTTGTTGACGGCACGCCAAAGGATGAAAACCAAAACCTATGCCAATCCGGAAGATCTGCGAATGGGACGCACGCCCGAGGTGCGTTTCAATGATGCCAATGTGGAACGCATGCGCCGGTAAGTGGATCCTATTCCTAGTTTCGAATTTGAAATTCGTTAAGCTTGTCATCGATCTTTTTTCATTCAAATATGGAAACATTTTTCATTCTCGCAAAAAGTGCACCAACATTTAAGATTTAAAGAAAATGTCCATCATTTTAAAAGTTATACACATTGGAAGAAATTAACTTTTTATATATTATTGCCTATTTTTCAAAAAGTTGACTTCCTAAATGAACCTTTGTATTTTAACGATCACACCAAGTAAAATATGTACATAGTAAAGTTATCACATGAACCATTTTAAAACATAGAAATAAATTAAATGTTTTATTAAACACGAGTTTTTTAAACTGTTTTCGATATATCGAATAAAATTTATTGAAAAAATTTTTGTCCCAAACTAGGTGGAAATCTTGTCACGTTCGCGATATCGCTAATAAAACTCGTAAGATAACTAAAATAATAGTAATATATCAAAGTAATTAATTTAAATGGAAAACTATTATTTAATAATGATTAAAGTGTATTTTTTTTCCAAATTACGCGCCACATTTCGCTGACTTTCGCATTTTTCAAGATGAAGTGAAAAATGACTTCCATTTTTGTCGCGTTCGCGATGCATTGTTTTCTATAAACAATTCAAAAACGACAAGTCCTCAAAGCTCGTCTTTTATAATAAAAATAGTGTTGATAAAATGCATTAATCACGTAAGAAAACATTTTTGAAAATGTTAATTTAAGAGGACAAATCGGATCAGTTTTGATAAAGTTATGAAAGTATAAAATTGGTCCCCACCATTAACCTAGCAACTTTACATGTCAAATTTTTTTTTTCATTTCGGCATGATTTTTTAAATAAAAATTTATCATCTCAAAATTAAGTTTAAAGTGTTATTTTATAATAATTATGCAATAATTATCTCAAAATATTAACAATATTTGTTCCCCTTGTGTTTTTCAAAAATTCATTAATTTAAATCTCAAGTTTTAATTTTCAATCAACTGCAAATTAAAGCTTGAGATTTAAAATAATTAATTTATGAAAAATAAAAGGGGAACAAATATTGTTAAAATTTTGAGAATTATTGACAACTCCATTAATTTGTTATTAATTTAAACACTTTGATATCAAACTCAATTCTCTGTTTGGACTTACATCACTAGTACTCATAACTCTTAATTGCCTGTGTTAAACACAGTAGCTTGCTGTAAAAGAGTTTGTGACGTCACGCTCCTGCACTTGCCCAGTTAAGCTCAACCTCTCTGACTCTCTCACGCTTGTTTGATTAGCAACATAACGTGCACAATTTGGTTAAAACTGCTCTCTCTCATTGTTTGACTCCCTCTTTTTGCTTTCAGTGCTCATCGCAATGATCTGGAGAACGTACTGCCCTTTTTACTCATGTCCCTGGCGTATGTGGCTTGTGGCCCCCACCCCTTGACCGCCAAGCTGCTCATACGCATTGGAGCCTGTGCACGAGTGATACACACGATTGTTTATGCTTGTGTGCCGTTGCCGCAGCCGGCGAGAATTTTGAGCTTTTTCATAACCTTTAGCATTGTGGGCTTTGAGGCGGTTTATGTCATTATTCGTTTTTTTAAGTATATCTAAATGAGCAGGGGGGGGGGGGCGGTGAGAGGGGGAGGGGGAGTGGAAGACTTAATGAGTCGGTTTTTATGCGCGCCCAGTTACCTAGACTCCTAGCCATTTGTGGAACCTGTTTGGCCAGTCGTTTTATAGATGCTGTTTTATTGAGCTTTGCTCTTTTGCTTTGTTTTGGAATAACGTCAATCGCTCGCCAAACTTTGCACGAAACACACACAAATAAAACGCGCTTTCAAAATGTCGAATAATATGACTATGAATGTAACCAAGGATCTGCTCACATTGGATAATCCCGTATTTTGTTGTTATATATTTTGGGCCACAGTGTTGGTGGTCAAAATGCTGCTCATGTCTTTGCTAACGGCATTGCAGCGTTTCCGTTACAAGGTAAGTGTTTTCCCCAATTTCATATTTGCAATCAGAAATGTTTCAGCATCTACATAAACACATTCCACATGCAGCTGGTAGGCCTCATTCCATTGGGTTTACGGCGCAAGGTAAAAAAACAACTCAGCAAAAATTTGGCACTTTGCACTCATCAAGTTTGCTATAAATGTTTGATATTTTTTAACTCCTTGCAGATATTCCCCAATGAGGAGGATCTATTTTTTAAGAACATTGAAGTGCAATTTGATGATCCACATGTGGAACGCGTTCGCAGGTACACAGTCCACAGACTAGAATGAGTTATGCATGGTTCACACTGTGTCACAGTGTAGAATTGTGGTAATGCTCCGTGACAGTCTGTGACGCAGTGTAAATCGATAGTATGCTTTAACTGTCTCTCTCTCTCTCTCTATGTTTTAGGGCGCATCGCAATGACATGGAGAACATTTTGCCATACTTCATCATGGCCTTAATTTATGTGTGCACAAATCCAAATCCCTTGATCGCCTGCAATTTGTTCCGCGTCGCCGCCGTCGCTCGCATTGTCCATACGCTCGTCTATGCCTTGTATCCAGTGCCACAGCCATCGCGGATTTTAGCATTTGGCACAATGTTGCTTATTACGTTCTACATGGCTGCTGTGGTAGCCTTGCGTACGCTAAGTTTTATTTAAAAAAATCGATGCACTGACGTCACAGTTACACTTGCTTTAGGGCTGCACAATAATATAAACAACAAGCAATTGTATTGTTGACATCATAGTTTCACTTGCTTCAGGGCTGCACAGGCGATAGTACAATAAAACTAAGTAACAACTTAATTCAATTGCAATCTTAAATTTATACAACGCGAGAATTGTTGATTGTATCATTAATAAAAATAAAATAGAAAACTGTCCTCAAAAACGAAACAAATTACTTAAGCGCGTTATTAATTACAGATTTGGCGCCACCTTGTAATTTCGCATACCATGACTAGTGTGCTGTTACAGTAGTAAACAAATCAAAAGCAAATGTTATTTTTGTTTAACAATTTTGGTTTATGTTTTCAATTAAATTAACTATAATTAGCTTGAGATATAACAACCGAACAAGGAAAAAAAATACAGGAGAGATATTAACTGGGCTGCTTGGGCATATTCTAAGTACTCCGCCCACATGACAGCACTGCTTGCCTAGATTTTGAAGCCAGCATCTCGCATGCACTGCTTATGCGCCTCGATGAGCTTTGTGCAATTCTCCTCGCCGTTCTCCACAATGCTGCAAATGGTGCCAGAAATTTTAAATGTTGCGTCACTGTTGATTGCATTGCACTTACCATTGATCACGTGCACGTTTTGTTTCGGGACAGGCGCAGCATGCTTTACATGCTTTCGGTTTGTCACCGGCGGCCGCTGCATCCGTCACATTGGGCGCGGGGGCTGCGGCGGTTTCCACGACTCCGACTGCTTTGGATGAATTGCTGCCCATTGCTTGCGTGTGTATTCAATCTGTAACTTTCACGTAAAAAAATACTGCTGCACTTATGCGTTCGCTCGGCATTTGTTTATGTAATAAAACTTACCAATTTCAAAATATGTGGGAAATATTTCACCACAATTGTATTTATCGGCACACGGATAAAGAATTCAAGTTCACACACATACACTCAGGCGTACTAAAAACAGCTGATACGCCAATAGACGAGTTATCGATAGTCAGCGTTGCATCGCACGTGTTCAACTAAATTATCGAATTCAATTTAGGAATGCAAAATAAAATATTTTATTTGTTACGTTCGTAAACTTCTATTTAGTTTATGTCTACTTTATGCAAAAGAAATTTTGTTGACAAACTTTAAGCAGTTGTGCATTATTAGCGAATATCGATAAATGAGAATAGATTTCTATGCCGTTTCCATTTGATTTTCGCTCGTCGCTTTGCTGCTCGTCGTTGCCTCAGTTTCAGTTGTTGTGATTGTCGCCTGTTTTAACCGTTGCAACATGTTGTATGACACCAAATCCAGCTTTAGATGTTGCACACTCAACGCGCTGCCATCCCAATCAAAGAGCATCTTGAATTTGGCCGCATCGCAGAGATTTAACAATTCTGTTGGCGAAAATTTGTTTTTGAAATGTTTGTTATCAATGTATTAAGGAGTAATTTCAAAGAATACCAGAATAGATATATCGATATTTTTGACAAAATACTGATATCGATATATATATATATATATTTTTATTAACTCTTCCAATATTAGTGGGATTCCGGTAAACGTTTTTGATTTGCTTTTGATTTGATTTTGATTTTTTAGTCAGCTGTTCACAGCTGCTCCATACAAAATTTTCAGTGTGCCCAGAGCAAATCAGGGAAATGTGGTCTTACTAATTGATTTCGTGAAATCAGCTCTGAGACTGATTATTTTTGCATTTTGATTTGCTTTCAACTCAAAACTGTGTCAGCTGTGTGTCATATGGTGTTTGTTTACATTCTGCTGTCATATCAATATGGATAACGTAAGTCTAATGCATTTAAAGTATTTGTAAATAAATAAATATAAAATGTTTGTTTAATATTTATTTAATGCTTTTTAGGATGCTTACCAGCCCCTCTTGAAAAAACGCAGAAACAACAGCATAATGTGGACGGAGTCAAAAGTACTCGAATTATTAGAGATATTCAATAAAAACATAATCGAAAAGCAAACTTTCGTTTAAAACGCGTATAAATTTCCTTTTCTGGCTTTCTTTCGGCATTTTGTATACTTTTTAGTTGTCAATCAGCTGTTCGCCCAGGCTGCCAGCTGTTCACGAAATCAAAAAATAATCAGTGTGCAAAAAGGGTCGTTCCGTCAAATGATTTTGATTTGGTTAAAAATAATCAAAAGCAAATCAAAAACGTTTACCGGAATCCCACTATTATAAATCTCACCCATGCCGCCACTTTGATACTCGTTGCGCTCCCTTTCCAACGTTATTTTGATGACATCCTGTCGTGCCGCATGCTGATTAGCCCGATGTTTGCCTATCGATTGCTTAAGTGCAATTTGCTCGAGTTCCTCATCGAAACGCTGCAGATAGAGTGAAATCAAATCCTCAAATTCCTGCGGACTCAGCGGCGTTGTGCGTCCCTCGTCGATATGCCCAAGAAACCAGCTTAATTTCTCGCCCATAATATTACTTTTGACGGCATGTCCCATGCGCACTTTGTGTTTGTTATTTTGACGACGCGCCTTTTTGCCCAGCGCCTTTGTCTTGCGGCTGTTGGGATGCTTGCATTTCTCTAGTTCTTTGCGCAAGTTTGTCTGCCAATTTTTAATGCGTACATATAAATTTAATAAGTAAATTAAATGAAATTAGCGGACCTACCATTTTGACGACCACGTTGTTTTTGTTTTGTATTTTGATCAGCTGATTTCAGTTATCGATATTGCTGCTGGGCTGCTTATCGATATTGCATATAACATGTTGACCTTTGAGTTTACAACAGATGACGCCAACCAGCTGTTAGCTGTTATCGATATTGCATATGGCATGTCGATTGTATGCTTTTACAACAGATGGCGCCAAAACGATCACAAACAGCTGGCGAATGCAAAACAAACTGAATTTTCTTAGAACGCGGCCACAATTACACTTGATAAGGTCGATCGTTTTGGGGGCCGTTGAGTGTTGAGTTTTAAACGCATTTAAGCAGCATTTTAAAAGGTGAATTTCAATAAATTTAACATATGTCTTTCCACTGTTTATGTTAATACAAATTGCGCGCTTTGCAGGGTCAACACAGAAAACTACAACTATGGCAATGGCAACGCATTTGCTACGAAATGGCAGCACATTTTGGCTGCGTCGCTCACGGCCAAGCGCTGTAAGTAATTGTTATTAATAATAAAAGTATATAAAAAACACGTTACAACAAAACCGCAAACGTTGTATGAAGTTCGTTCGTTTTGGAGTGTGATGATTGTTATGTAATCAAAAGTTCGCACAACAAGTGTGTGCAAGTATTCTGTATGTGTGGGAACGAGCGCGCAATAGCAGCTGCTACAGCATGCAACAAGTGTGACAGAGCAAGGGCGAACAAGTGTGACAGAGCAAGGGTGAACAAGTGCTGTAGCCGCAAGAGGGCGCATGTTTTTTTTGACTAACATTCGCAGTTATACGGCAGCTAAAACGGATCTAACAGAAAATAATTTTTAAATTATTAAATTAAAATATCTTAAGTGCTTAAAGCTCTAACTTAAATTTTTTTAATGTCTTGTTAATCAACAAGATTGCATTTAAAGCAACCTAAGCTGCCGTATAAGCTTGATGAATGAAATATAAAAATAATATTTAATATTCTTGGTTTCTTGGTTTTTAGCTGGCGCGTTGCTTGCATTTAACGGCCTGCCTGGACAAGAAGGTGGCCTTCAATCTGAGCGACATTGGCGAGGGCATACGCGAGGTAACGGTTAAGGAATGGTTCGTCAAAGTCGGCGACACCGTCGAGCAATTCGATAATCTGTGCGAAGTGCAATCGGACAAGGCATCGGTGACGATCACCAGTCGCTATGATGGCAAAATCACTCGCATTTTTCATAGCATTGATGAGCTGGCGTTGGTTGGAAAACCTTTGCTTGAATTTGAAGTTGCCGATGAGGAAGGCGACGAGGAGACATCTTCTTCCTCCTCCTCATCTTCCAGTGAGTCCGATGTCGAATCAGTAAAGACTGCAGCTACAGCTGCTGGAGCATCAATTGATGCTGCCACTGGTGGGCGTCTTATCACTCCGGCCACGCCCGCAGTGCGTCGCTTGGCCAAGGAGCATAAATTGGATTTGGCTCAGGTGCCGCCAACGGGCAAAAATGGTCGTGTCCTCAAGGGTGATATTCTAGAGTATTTGGGTCAAGTGCCAGCCGGCACAAATGTGCCACATCCCAGCATGCAGGCAGGCAAGCAGGCAACTCCAGCAGTTCCCGTTGCTCCGCTGGCTGCTCCGCCAATCCCGAAACCAGCTGATCGCGTCGAGGTCCTCAAGGGTGTTAGAAAGTCAATGCTCAAGTCAATGTCCGAGTCTCTGGTAAGTTTTAATTTATTTATTTATAAATTAATTAGATTTAAACCAGGGATTAAAACCCTAACCGAAACCGTAACCTTTAACCGGTAAAAACCGATTGAAATTTAAAACCGTAACTGAAACCGTAACCGAAAAAAAAAACTTTCATTTGACCGAAACCTTAATACCGAAATTCTGTAAACCGAAATAACCGTTTAGTAACCGTTTCATTTATAAGGGTTAATTTCGGTTTTTTATACATTCAAAAAAAAAAATTATTTCTCATTTTTTATTATGATTTTTGATTTTAATTTTCTTATGTTTAATTTTCAATTTTTATTTTTGATATTCATGATCGAATTTTCATAGCAAGAAGAAGAAAACTGAAGAATATATGAAAGAAATGTGTGAATGAAAATTTAAGAAAGTAATACATTTTTAATTATTATTATTATAATATTAATATACCTATATTTTTTGAAAAAAAAATTTTTTTGTGAACCGAAACCATACCGGTATTTCAAAACCGATACATACAAAAACCGGTTCACCGTTACGAAACCTTTATTCAAAGATTTTGCGTAACCGATAACCGAAAACCGAAATGCGAACATAACCGAAACCGTAACTGAAACCGATATTCGTTTCGGTTTTAATCCCTGATTTAAACTAAAACTACAATTATATATTGAAAATAAGGGAAAGTTTTAGTCTTGCGTAGCCCTCATTTTTTGGAAGAATTGTTGAAAGCTTACAAAAACCCAATCAGATCAATCAAATATAAAACATCTACAAATTTTAAATCTCTTTTAGAAGGTATCGTGATACAAAGAAAAAAGATCGTTTTGTATCCTGTACAATATACAAAGAGTCTATTAGTTTTTCTAAACTAAAAATAATAATAATAGTAAAAAAAAATTTTATAAACACTTGTAAAACTGGAGCTTTGACCTATGTCATGAATGAAATATATAATGTCCTATAATTTTATAACTGTCAAAAAATAAACTCGTTAGTTATTCAAAAAGTAGAAAATTCTGTTACCGTAATGTGCATAGTTTATTTTCATGTATTTAAATATCACTCATAACTTACAACTCAAAAAAGCGCGTTAAAAGATTTTAATTCAGACCAGTAAACTAGAATTGTTTTGAATATTTTATTATATTTATTTAATTTTACAATTAAGAAAAAACTCTTGCATTACAATTGCTAAAAAAAAAATTTATAAATCCGACACATAATATTTATTTAAATTTATATACAACAAATTCACATACAAAAACTAACAGTATTTCAAAAATGAAAGTTTAAATTTTGCACTTTTGTTAACTTTCGATATTTTGTCATGTACATTCAACTTTTTAACTTTTATTTACATATATGCAATTTTATATTTTTGAGCACATAATTTATTTGCAATCCCTGATTTTTATTTTGTTAGAAAATCCCTCACTTTGCGTACAGCGATGAGATCGACATGTCCAATCTGATGAAGTTCCGTGCCCAGTTGCAACCAGCTGCCCGGGAAGAGGGCGTGCCCAAGCTCACCTTTATGCCCTTCTGCATTAAGGCCGCCAGCATAGCCCTGGCCAAGTATCCGATTGTCAACAGCTCGTTGGACTTGGCCAGTGAGTCGCTGATCTACAAGGGGGCGCACAACATCAGCGTGGCGATCGATACACCGCAGGGTCTCGTCGTGCCCAACATTAAGAATTGCCAGGCCAAGAATATCATTCAAATAGCCAAGGATTTGAATGGACTCGTGGAACGTGGACGCGCTGGCACCTTGACGCCTTCGGATTTCGCTGATGGCACTTTCTCACTGTCCAACATTGGCGTTGTAAGTTGATTATGAAAAAACAAAAAGGAAAACTTATCGACGAGTTGAAATACATCGAAAAACCGAAAACTCCATTTTCGCAGAAGTGTTTTTCGAGTACTTTTGCACGATAATTTGTTGACCATCAATCTAGTTAATGAAATCCATTTTCATGAAATATTTGACAACTTTTAAGTTAGTTCATCGTAGTTTATTTGCAGAATTCATAATTATTTGATTTAAAATTTTAATTTGCGGAAAAGTTAAGGATCCCTTTGCTTTAAAGTCGATATCTTGTGGCACAAAATTATTTGAATGAAATGAAATAAATCTGAGCACAAATCTCAGATGGCAAACTATAATCAAAATGTGATAAAAATCTAGAATCAACTTGAATGTTTTGGCAAAGTTATAAAAGTTTGAACTTCGTCTGATTTTATTATGATTTAGTTAAAATATTGTAAAAGCGAAGAAGTTTTCCTAGAAAATTTATTTTTCGACTAGTCAAATTTGGTCAGCATGTTTAAAATATCAGTAGATTTTAAACTTTTAATTTGAGAAATCTTATCCCATGCTAAACATTTATTTTGGATTAATCTAAATTGCTCGATTTTTAATAGAAGATTTTTTTTTTCTATTGAATTTTTTTTCCTAACTTGAGTTTCTGAATAACATAATTTCTAGCGGTTTTTTAGGGATATTTTTTTTTCTAAATTACATGATTTCCATATTTCTTCTTTTATTTTATTTACTTTTTTTTGGTTTTCAAATTTTGATATTGGTGGTCAAAATGAATTTAAAAATAAGTTCAATTTGAATTAAATTAAATTATAAATATTTATTACCCCTCTCTTTCTTTTCCAGGTGGGCGGCACGTACACGCATCCTTGCATTATGGCGCCCCAGGTGGCCATTGGGGCCATGGGAAGAACGAAGCCCGTGCCGTGGTTCAATGATCAGGATGAGGTGATCAAGGCGTATATAATGAGTGTCAGTTGGTCGGCTGATCATCGTGTCATCGATGGTGTTACCATGGCCAGCTTCTCGAATGTCTGGAAACAACATTTGGAGCAACCGGCGCTTTTTCTGCTCCATTGAGGGGGCAAATGGCCAAGAGGCTAAATGATCAGTACACGGTTAAGGCTGTTTCTCTTGCATTTATTTACAACAAGGATTTTTCCACTTTTCCCCCTTTGGCCCGCCATGTGACGCATTTTTCCGAAACAAAAAACTCTACCAGAATGTGCATTTATAGCAGGTGCAGCTCTAGCTGTCGCCTTCTTAGCTTTAAGCTCAGCGCATATGGTTGGCCAACTAAACTACTCCCGCCTCTCTACAAATCTGTTGGCATTTTTGTTGCATTTATCAATTCGGAATTTGTAATCAACTCTTTTTTTTTGTGTGTAGTTTTTAATGCTGCTTACAGTCTAACTGTATTTTGTAATATATATTAATTATTATATAAACTTTATATAATCTTGTTGTATACGGCTGTCCAATAAACATCCAATGGTTAAAATAAAAGCTTCAAAACTTAATGAATCACGAAAGCTCATTGAAATCTGAATCTGAACAAACGAAGCAAAACTGCAAATGGTAGCTTGAAAGCTGCTGAGCTTTAAAGAGAAGGAATGAGACAGAGAAAGAGCTAGCTTATCGCTCTGACTCAAAGTTGATTTATTTCAATGGACTTTTAGAAACATTGTTGGCTGGTATAATTTATTAAAGGTTTTTGTTTTATTTGCTTTTAGTTAAATTGACAACTTAAAAGGCAGCTGAATTGATTGATAAAAAGTGTGCAAGGCTCTGACTAAAAGTCTATTGATTCAAATGGACTTTAGGTAACTAGCAATACCACTTTTTGAAATATTCTTCATACATATAATTTAAAGTTGACTGATTAAAGTAGATTTTAAGATACTCTCCTGTTAGGTCTTCTTCTTAGGTTGTTTAGCTTAATATTTAGTCATAGAATTGCATTGAGCTTTAAGTTTTGTTGAAAGTTCATTAATAGAAAGAGTGCAGAGCTTTCAAGTGCTTTATATTAAGTTGATTGATTCAAGTGAACTTTGAAAGTTACAGTTCAATATTTAAATTTCCAAATTTTACACTTTATAATTTTTATAGTATACTTTTTAGAGCGCTTGTCAAACAAATTGTATTAAGTTCAGTGTAGTCTCTGTGCTCAACGATTAAGTTGAGCTTTCAGCCTGTCAAGCTTTTCTCTGCAGTAAAAGTAAGCTTAAGCTAACGGAAAACTTCTGGAACTTTTTATAAATATTCCGTTACACACAAGGAAGGTTTGATATAAATAGACATAAATTAATGTAGCCTTAGCTTCATTTAAACTTTGGCTTTTTTAACTCAATTTCAACGGCAAATTTGACACGCGGCAAAAATAAACAAAGCAACAACAACAAAGATTCAGCCGCAATAGCCGTAAGCACACATGTACACGCATACACACTTACGAGGCATTGGAACGCACGTGGCTGGCAGCTGACATGCGCCGTATTTAACAGCAGAATCCAACAAGTGCGGCATGGAAATGGTATTCTAATGGAATGGCGCGTACGGCATTTTATTTCCAGGCTGGCAACGAACGGCCATTGCACGCGCGTATAGGAATTTTAACACACCATAAAGTACTCACCACCACCACCAAAAAACAAATTCACCAAAATGCCAGCAGAGCCCGCGTCCTGGATGTTTATTAGTCAGTCACAGTAAACAGTTACACCACGGACAGCGCGCAGCAAAGACGTTTGTACTCGACAACTAAACTAACGCCAGGTGGAGCCATAGCTGCATTTTAAGCAAACCGCTGACCGTGGAAAAAAATTGAAACTTTTTGAACCAAAACAACAAAAAAGGAAACAATAAATAAACAGCAATAAACCACGCGTAATTTACGAGTGTAAAACATTTATTTTTTTTTGGTATCATATCGTGTGATTTTTGTATGTGTGGTGCGTGTGCCGCGTGTTTTAATATTTTGCAATGCATCGCAACAATTGTAATACAAAATGTTGATGCATTGAGCAACAACAACAACAAAAACGAGAACAACTATAACTAAGCGACAAGAGCGAACGAGTAAGTAATACATTTCACCATGTATGTGTGTGTGTGTATATCAAACAGACACACACAGGCCTGCGTTTCGCATTGCTTTTGTGTGTGTATGTGTGTGTCTATACTACGACAAATAACAACAACAACAAGAACAGAACCAGCAGCTTTAGTATCGACACTTACAGTGTGTCAAATAATTGTTTTGACAAAGTAAAAAACATGGATATTTTATTTAGTTTTTTTAAAATAATTATTAGCATAGTATAATAATATCTATTTTTAATTTTAGTAGAATAAGAAAATACCATGCAAGCAAATTAAAGTTTGAAATTTTTTTTCTTTGTCTAAACAATAACTTGACATACTGTACATTGCTCTTATTGTTGTTGTTATTGTCTTTGCTGCTTCTGCTTAACGATTTTTCCAGTGACCTTGTTGCGTACGCGGTTGCCCGCTGCGTATACGAGCATGTGTGTGTGTGAGTTTTAGTGAGTGAATCGTTTATTTGTGTGTGTTTCATTGTTACTGTAGCTGCTGCTTAGCCTTGCCAAAGCCACCTCAGCTTAATCTCACCTTCAACCCCCCCACCTCACCTGCGTTGCCATCACGTATGAAATTTTGGACAGCTTTGGATGTCGCAGCTGTCGCCGCAGCGGCATACGATGAAAAATTTTTTTTCGTAGCACACTTTTTGAGCGTATTTAAAGTCTGTGTGTGTGTTTGTGTGTTTGTATTTGCTTTTGTGTTTGACTTTGCGTTTGCTTTTGTTTTTTGCGCTTGTTTTTCCTTATTCCTTATTGCTTTGCTGTTGTTATACAAAATTCCAATGAATTTTTAATGCAGCATATTATGTTTGGTAGCCATGCTCTTGGCATTAATTAAATTTACTCATCACATTTCACGCTGCTTCTACTTCTTCCATATCTGTGTCTGTGTGTGTGAGCTTTTGATAAGCGTCGACTGCGCTGCTGCTAAAATTTTTTGGCCTTGATGATGTGAATGCTTCATTTTCAATTTTTATTTTATTTATTTTTGTTAAGTTCTTTGCTTGCTTCTGGTTTATGCTTTTGACCATATAAATGCAAAACGTAAAGCAATTGCCGAGCCTTTTATCGATTTTATGCCAACAACTGGGCACGTGCGAGCCAACAACAACAACAAGAACAACAACAACAAAAACAAGTCATTCACACCACTCTAAGGGTCTCGGGACTCGACATGCCTGGAGACACATAGAAGACATGTATACAGACATTTGAACATGCATATACATATGTATGTGCACGCCTAGTGTTGCAAGAATTCTTAAGGCTAAAAAATAAACTTTGATTAAAAAAAAAAATAATAATATATTCAAGCTATCTGACTATCTGTAAAACAGCTTAAGGAAGCATTTCCAAAATGGCCAAGTATAGCTATAAAATAGCTAAAAAGCCAAGACTGATACATAGATATGTACATATGTATGTAAAACGAGTCACACAACGTCAAATTAATTGAAAAACGCAACGCCCCAGAGACATTCCTGCAAACACTCGTGTTGATAAGTAAGTGGCCCAGCCGGAACATGAAGCATTCTTTTTTCTACTTCCACTTCCACATGACACGTCTTTAAGCAGCTTGAGGTTGCGGTTGATTTAACGTTGCATACTTTTGTGCTGCACTTAAGCCACTAATAGACAGAGAGACCCAGAGACAAAGGATTTCTAGGAGACTTGGGAGACGGCACTTAATAAGACCAAGAAAAGAATGCGCACATTGTTCAATTGAAGCATAAAGCTTATTTTAAAGCTTCTTATTTGTGAGTAGAGTGCAATCTATATATGTATATAAAATTTCTTATATTTTTATACTTCACGGAAGGCTTTGAAATGTATTTATAGAGTTCGTTTGAGCTACATTTTGCTGCATATCAGTTTTTTAAATTATTTTTCTTGAAAAGAAAGAATTTTAAAAGAGTTAAGGGTGACAATTTTACAATATTATTTAGAATATTTAGTTCTATTGCTCGATATAAAATATAGCTTTACTATGCTAAATAGCTTATTAGTCTTAAATTTGATTCTGCATCAAAAAATGGTCCTCCTTATTGTGCCTTATTTATTTTAAGGTGACCAGCTACTTTGCTTATAATATTTATCTTATTTGGTATCCAATGAAATGTTATTATTATTTTTTCTTACATTTATTCTAAGGTGACCGTATTGTTAGTGATTACCAATGTGTTCAATATGATAATATTCTAAAAAAAAGTTAAGACTCTTTAATCTTAGTTACTTTTCAAGTTTATAAAGCTTCAAATCCATTGAAAATATTAGGATACTGTAGTTTAGTTAGGGTATTCTGTAGTCGTTTCAAACTGCAGTCACGCTCTGTTTCTCTGTCGCAATTGTCGCATTCCTTTGGCTCGTATTCTTTATGCGCAGTTGCTGCCTTGCATTTGAGTTTTATTATTATGCTTATTGTGACATATTTCCCTTTTTACTCACAGTTTCCTCTCCACTTTGTCTCTCGTAGAAAAAGTTTTTGTCAGACTGTTGTTATGGTTGCAATTGCTCTGCTTTTATTCTGCTTCTACTTATTCTTCTTCGTCTACTTCCTGTTGTTCTTGTTCTCTCTCTGTGTCATCATTCATTGATTCTTAACTATGACAACTTATACAACAAGCAAAATATCTTGAAGAACTTTGTCAAGTGGAAACAATTTCAGTTTGCACAGATTTGATTGAGTATCGAAATATTTCCAGCATTAAAATGAGATGCTGCCAAGGTTTTTTTATACTACTCTCTTTAATCATTTTGATAATTTTTTCTTTTCAAATTCATATTTTCCATATAATTCTGAATGTTCTTTATTGCTATTGAAATGCATCAATTTTTCCGAAATAGTTTTAAAATTTATCTTTTCAGCTTGAAAACTCTTTATAGTGTCCTATTAGCATTATTATATCATTTGAAAACACTTTCTTTTACAAACAGTATCTTTCTGAATAATTTTCTGTGTTTATAAGATCTTCTCAAAATCTAGACTTTGTTTGGTTGATAGTTTAACTATCAATTTCTATGCCAGAAAATATTCCTTACAATAAATTTCAAATGCTTAAGAGGACTGTCTTACCTATATTGTGGACTCTCCATTTGGTTACATTAGTTAAGAAATGCTTTTACATAAAATATTTACTATAATTCAAAGAATCCCAATATTATCTATTAATATTAAACTCTTTGTCCTGACTGACTGACTCACTGACTGAGAATCAACGTGTAGGCCAAACGGTAAAAGCTAGAAAGTTAGAAATTTTCACACCATGTAGCTGAGACAAATGTGACTTTATATTTATTTCTCATTATGGTTCTTCTCTATGGTCATCTAAAAGATTTGTATGTAGAGTACTTGAGTCTTACTTATTTTATATATTCCGAACTTTGTACTAAAGCCATATCAAGCAATAGCTTGAATTTATTGCATCATCTGATGCTGGAAACGCTTTGTTCTGTTCTGTCACAGACACATTTTAATTGCGTGGGGTTTTCTGTATTGAATTTCAGTGGCCTGCGGATGATTTCATAGGGAAAATGTGCGTAGCATTTTCTGTTTTCGGTTAATGACAGTTTTCTTTGGCTTGTTTGCTATTTTTAACGTTCCACAAAGGGAGGGCGATAAAGAGAGAGAGAGAGAGGAGTGGTGTGAAGTGGGACAGACAATTGCTGGCTGCTGTCTCTGATGTCATAATGCCAAAGCACTTCAACTGCGTTGGCGTCCATGTCATATAAAAAGTCCGAGACCGAGAAATGGAAATGGAGATGAGTTGCCCTTAAATGAAACGAATGACGGGTAGACAAATATTTCCCAACTCTCTTTCCTTTTTGCTCAATTCCCGAGCGTTCGCTAATGCAGCGGCAAACGTTGCATTAGGGTGTGTTAGAGGGTTAAGGGGGAGAGGGATGAGGGAGGGCTAAGGAATGTGCAGCCTTGACACGATTAGCCATGACATGTGCCACACTCTGTGGTTGCAACTGGACCACAGAGCATACTTACTTTAGCCTTGTGCCACAACATTAAAAAAAAAAACTGAAAAACTTTTAGCAGTAATGAAAATTGTCAGCGTTGAAGGCTAAAACGCAGTTGCAGCACCCCCTCCCCAAACCCTCTTAACCCCCTACAACTAACCCCCTAGATTCTGTAAATATGCATAGTCGTTGAAAAATGTTGTTTTGACTTGAGCTTTCAACATCTGCTATTAGTTGTCCTTGAGACTGTCATAAGCTTGTCAAGTGTTATCAAGGACTCATCTGGCTTCCTCTAACTGCCTCTTTCTCTCTCTGTTTATCTGCAAATCGAGCAAAAGGAACTTACTGTCATGCCATCAACAAAGTCACGCTCCTGGTCACATTTCTGAGCTTCTCAGTTGCGGCATTTGCATTCCATTTTCACTTGACAGTCTTTACTTTAATTTCCTTTTTTTTAATCCCAGTATCCCAAGGGGAACACGGGCTTATGGGCTCGTGATAATTAACAACTAGATCTCATTGACTATAAGAGTGAGTGCAGCAAAATCATGACAATAAAACAATAAAATTTGTGTTAGAATTTTGCAAAGAAATTGTAATAACTAATTGTAGAAAAGTAGGTTTTACTCAAATGTATATTTAAATTTTTAAATTTTAGGGGAGTGTATTTTTTTATCGTAGATTCTATTCAATGTATTTCTTAAATTAAAATAAATTGGGGAATTTTTGTACAGTTCATTTGGTTTTCTTCAAACCAATCTCTTTTCAGTTTTCTTTGTTCAGTATTTAATTACTATCATACTAAAGATTGTGGCAGTTATAAGATATAGTGGATATAAAAACAGAAAGAGAAACTCAATATTTTCGAAATGAAATCATAAATATATTTTAGCTGGTATGCGAATAGAGCTTTCGTTTCAGGTGACCCAAATTCAAAACCATGAAGAATTGACACCTTTAATTTTAATTTTTTTAAACACCTATTTTATTTATATATTTATATTTATTTATACTTATTTATATTTATATTTATTTCTGTGTTATAGTTGATTTTGTGTTATTTAATTTATGGTAAGTTAAACGATTGCAACGATACGAATACTAGGCATCTAAAAGTCGAGCAACTCGACTGTAGCATTTTAAGTTTTTTCCGTTTTCATTTTAGTTTGATTTCTCACCTCCCACGCTTTACACTCGTTCGCGAATCGCGCGCGTGACGTCAATGCGATTGGCAAATTGCAATTTGCGCTTTTTAAAGCGCTTAACCATCGACCATTTGTGCTTTTGCTTTTATTTTACATGTCTCGTCCTTCCATTTGTTCTACACACGGGCACGGGCATCCAACTAGGAACCGGAGCAATCCCAATCCTTGCCCTGTCATGTGTCCTGAGCTGGGCAAGGTCATTAGCAGGCCACTGACTTGATTTGACTGGTCCTTCGAGACTGATTGGCTTTGCAGGTCGTTGATTTATTGCCTTTTACTCGATTGGACTCGCCTTTAAAAACAGAAAACAATTTTCATTGCATTTTTTATGACCTCGCGGTTTTAAAAGTAAACGACGCAAGCAGAAGCACCGATGACCTTTCCATTAAATTAAAACCGTCCATCAAAGCAAATTTATTGGCTGCTTAATGCAATTTTCAATAGACTACATCAATTTAATGGCAACGACTCGCGAGATTTAAGCCATTAAAAATTCTATTTCACTTGTTTTTGATGAAGTTTTTAAAGTACTTAGATTCTCCGATAGTTAGGTCTAGGTATAAATTTTTTTAAGAGACAAAGTCATAGATTGATAGATGTCAAGATAACAACATTTTACTAAAACTTTAAGCTCGATCCAAAATTTAAATTTATGATAAGAACGGAAATATTTTGTCTTATCATTGAAAATAGATGTGTTTTTTTTATTGCATACTTTTAGGCACTTACATTGCTTAAAAACCTAAATCAGCCATTTCCATCTAACTATTTGTCCGATCTTGTTACGATTTAGTAGGATGATAGCTAATAATGGTTGTTCACATTAGTAAGCAAAAAACCCTATTAATTAACTTTTAAGTTACCTTTTCAGTTAGATAAAAGCACTTAAAGCGAATTTCAGGTTGCAATCCCTAGTTTCATTTCATTCACTAGTTAAAGCCGCTTAACTGAAAGTACGAATGCCAATGTGTATTAGAGATTTCTTAAGAATAACTTGACTTGTTCTTGTTCAACATATCGATTACTTAAGTCTTAAATACATAGAACGAACAGTTTCCGGAACTTGCGATACTGCGGAATTTCCGAGTGAGAAGCTTAAGGATTATTTGATTACAGTAGGTACAGTTGGGTATTAGATACGAGCATTGAGGTGATTAAAGTTTTAAATGCAAGTATAGAGAGTGAGTTCTCGGTGATTTTGCTTACGACACTCTGTGCGTTGTGGCTTTCTTTGGCTCAGGTATATCTTGGGTTACGAGTGCAAATAGGTTAAGAGGGGAGAAAATTGAAAAGGACGCAATTTCCCCAATCGGAAGGTGGCACAGAAGCCTTAAATTGAATTTGGAGCCTGCTGAAAGCCCCTTTGTGTGTGTGTCTGTGTGTGTGTGTGCCGAGCATAACTCGATTATTCAAACAAGGCTAATGGCACAACAGAAATCCACACTTTAATCTCTCCCCATTTCCCTCTTTCTTCTACTCCATCTCACTTTGTGCTTGTGTACTTACAGCAAGGTCCTGTCCAAGGATACTAGTTGGATAGAGAAGCAGCATCGTTAGGATGTCGGACCAACAACGAGCCTCGCTATGCCCTCGTCTGGTGGACTACATGGCCATTGTGGGGGCACATACGACCCCACCGATGCCCAAGGGAATGCAGGGCAACAAGGCGCCTCCCGTGCAGGTGAGTTGAAATTCAATTCAATTTCATTTCCATTGTAATGATGAGAGTGCAACAATGTAACATTGTTAGTACAAATGATGCCCAAAATATTTTGATTGATACAAATGAAATGAAATCTAAATTCCAGAAACTCATCAATTGTCCATTCAAAAGATTTAACTAATTCTCTTTTTATTTATTTATTTGTCTGTAAACTGTTTTTATACAATAAAGAATAATTAAAATATTAAATGATTAACATATTATTATATTAACATATAAATAAAATAGTATGCTGGAATTTGCAGCTTGAAAATGTCGTTTGAACTTTCTCAAAAAATATTTTTTAAATGCAAAGAATGCTGTTTAAATTTAAAAATTATTTAGAGTCGAGCCTGAATTTTGTTGACTAAAATATAAATTGTGTAAATTCATTGAAATTTTTAAATAAGTTGTACATTTATTTTTGAGAACAAACCATAAAATAATAAATCATAATTAAAAACTAATCTTAAGTTAGACTAAAAAAAAAAATTTAATTTTGTCGATTCAGAAAATCAGAAATTTAGAAGCCAACATAATTTAATTGGGATTGTTTTCATACTTAAAATACTTTCGGAAATATTATAGGCCAAACGGTTAAGCCTAGAAAGCTGAAATTTTCACACAACATAGCTGAGACAATTTTATTTTTTATAAATAAATAAATATAATATGACACTTAATTTCAAAGAGATGGATCTTTTCGTGGAAAATGAATCGATTTTAAAAATATAAACTAATGATTTGTTCACTAATTGTTAATTGTTTTCTTTCTTTTTAAAGGTGCCCGACTTGTTGCGTCGTTACCCACCATCGGATCATGCGGATTTTCCGCTGCCCCTGGACATGGTTTACTTCTGCCAGCCCGAGGGTTGCACCAGCGTGGGACCTCGACGCACTGGCTCCGCCATCAGGGACATGACATCCTTTGTTTTTGCGCTGACGGACAAGGATTCGGGAAAGACGCGCTACGGGATTTGTGTGAACTTTTACAGACCCATCGAGCGGCCCAGCTCGACGACAGGCGGCGGTGCAGCGGGCACAGAACGTGGTGGTTTAACAGGGAATGGACATGGTCATGGCACTGGTGGTGGCTCAGGTGGTGCAAGGGGTCGACGCTCGTCGGCATTTCGACGGGAATCGTGGCGCAAGAGCATGGAACGTAGCTCAGATTCGGCATTTAGCAGGCAAGTTTTGTTTTGTGCCGCAAACATCAACAGTCACATCACATCACACAAGAGTTTTTTATAAGGGACTCTGCGCTTTTGGCTTTACTTGTCTAACCGGACGTTTTTGTAACCACTTTCCATAATAGTTACGGCCTCTTAACTACTTCTAGCGACTACAGAAGTAACGTCGCGCCCAGCGATTCGGATCGTGAACTGACATCGCGTCGCGACTCAGATCAACAGCGTCTCCATTCGCATCATCATCAGCCAGGTCAGCCGGTGACATCGGTGCCCAAATTGGGCTTAATGGCACCCTCCGCTGACTCGGAATCTGGCGGAAGTCATACGCCGTCACCGCGAGCCTCCAGGAAACGCACCAAATTGCGTAATCAATCATTGACCTCGTTGTGCATCATATCGCATCATCCGTTCTTTACCACGTTTCGGGAGTGTCTGTTCATTTTGAAGAAACTGATCGATGCCTGCAACGAGTCGTCGTCGCCGAAACGTGTGGGAGCATCGCAGAAAATCAATCGGGATAACGTTTGGACGGTGCTGGCGGGACATGCCAGTGAGGCGACGCCCTCCATTGTGCTGCACGATGTGCGCGAGATCGAGACGTGGATATTGCGACTCCTCTCCACGCCGGTGCCCGTGCCGGGCTCCACGCGGGTCGAGGTAAGTTTCAACTAGGGATGGGTATCGATATTTTGTTGATTTTAATTTCTTTGTGTGTCGATAAAAAATTATCAATTATCATTATCAAATTATTTAAAAAAAATATATATAGTCTAATAACCAAAGAGATCTGGGTATATCGATATTATCGATACTTAAGAAAATAGCTTGATTGATAGTAAAAAAATTATCGAGTTAAAGTATTCGGAAATCGCTTCGCGAAAATCGAGCTCTCGATTTAATCGAAAAAACGATGTATCAAGAAATTATCGAGTTAAACTAATTGAATATCGAGTTTGGCAATATCAGGTTGAATGAAAATTCATCGAAAAATCGACAACTTGATATTGACAAAGCGATATTTACGTACTTTAACACGATAATTTTTTAACTATCAATTGAAAAATCAATAGATTTTCATGAAAATTTCGATAACTCACTGAAGTTGTTTTATCGTAGTTTATTTTCAGAATATATTCAGCTATTTATGACAGGAGTTAATTAAATGTTAAAATTTGAGATTAACAATTTTCGAAAAAGTTAAGATTAGGAAAAGTTAATTTGTTTAAATATCGATATTTGGAGGAAAAAAATATTTGAATTTTTATTTTAGTAAAACGAGTTTCGACGCTAATACTTTTCCTGATAGAAAAGAGAGTTTTAGATACGCAAATTTCATGTTAGTTTTTCAACCTATTCGAATAAATTGATAAACGGCAATAGTAACTTTTTGTATAAGCTTCATTTTCTTATTGTTTATTTTATACACGATTCCCAATAATTTCCATTTGTCAAACTCTTTTAGCTATTTTAGAAAAAGGGAAAGAACTTTTTGAAAAAAAAGTTAAAAAGGTTTGACAAATAGAAATCAGTTATTCCCCACTTTCACTTCAAGTTCAAAGCTTATTCCAGAGTTGAGGCAACAATTAAAACACAAAGTTATTTTACGAATTTTCCATTTTTTCCATCCATCTACAGGTGGAGGTGCTGTCGCCAACTGTGCATGAGCCTTTGCTTTTTGCATTGCCGGATCATACGAGATTCTCGTTGGTTGATTTCCCACTGCATTTGCCGTTGGAGCTGCTTGGCGTTGAGACATGTCTGAAGGTCTGGACATTGATAATACTGGAGAATAAGGTGCTCTTTCAGTCGCGTGACTATAATGCCTTGTCCATGTCGGTAATGGCATTTGTCACAATGCTCTATCCGTTGGAGTACATGTTCCCAGTGATACCATTGCTGCCCACATGCCTCAGCTGTGCCGAGCAACTGCTTTTGGCACCCACGCCCTTTGTCATCGGTGTGCCCGCCTCTTTTCTCATCTACAAAAAGAATTTTAGGTAAGATAGAACCCTTCTTTCAATTATGAACAGCTTCATTGTCATTTAACTTTGCAGGTTGCCCGATGATATATGGGTTGTGGATTTGGATTCGACAAAATTGACACCGCCAACAGGTGGTTACGATGAGATTCCACCATTGCCCGAACCGGAGGGCACCATACTAAAGAATCATCTGAAACAGGTAAGTTCATCCCTTCCCAGTTGGAAACGGGTTCGGGTTTATGCACTTTGGATTAGAGAAATTGGGGAAAACCTTATCCATATGCTTGGTTGGTGTTTTTAAAGGCCATTTTCCTTATAGCGTCTGCTTGAGAGTCTCTCGACAGGCGTACAGCAAATTCCAGGCCTTATTGTAGAGTTCCACATCAAGGCTTCGGATGGAATGTTCTCTGTGCAGAAATCTCTCAAACTTATCGCACTCGTTGCGCATCTTGAAGACAATGCTTGGCAGCATATCCTGTACTCTCTTTACCACACGCTTTTGTATTCTAATGCGAGAATCCTTGGCGCCTTCGCGTTTGAATCGCTCCAAACGAATCAATTCCATGTCACGTTCCTGCTCATAATGAAGCTTTTGTTGCAACAGATGCTCCAAAACGGAACTGTACACGATCAATTGATCATGTCGTGGATCCATCGAACTGGACACTTTCTGTAGATATTCTGAATTTTTGAGAGATTCCGTCCATTTTCTGTATCCCGAATTTCGAAACGATCTCTGCAATTCTGTTGTTATTTTGGTCATTTCTGGCATAAACATCTTTTTTTTTTATTTATTTATATCTTTTGATCTTTTTAAGTGGGTTTTCTTGGGTTAAAAACAAAAAGAAAATCGGGTAAACGATTCGCTGACAAGAAATCAAATCAATTCCAAACTAAACTTCCTAAAATTTCCTAATAACAATACGTACAATAATAAAATGCAAACTGACAGTGGAGCCAACGACATTTAAGTCGGAGTGTACGCTAGGAAAATACCTTCCAAATATATTCTAGGATATATCTAAACTAAACTCTAACCAATCATATGGATAAGCATGTTTTCTACTTATATCAAAATTTTGCAGTCTAATAAATATATGTACTTATATGTATCCAAGCTTAAACTGCAACGATTTCATTTCATACAGCAACTTGATATACAAATTTCTGTATTCCTATTTGTGATTCATATATATTAATATTATATCATATAAATATATGTCATATATACTATATGTAAGTGTATATCTTGATATGGTAAACGCTTTTTCAAACTGAACGTCGTCGTCGTCTATCTCAAGATATGTGACTTTTTTAATTGATATCGCTATCAAAAAATAACTAAACTTATTGATTACAATGAATTAAAGTTGTCACATATCGTTGACTATATTTTTTTTTGTGTGATTGTGTTCTTTATAATGCTAAGTATAACACATGCCCCTCAAAAGAAAAAAAAAAAAAAAACACTTCATCTATGTACTATTCATATATGATTTAAGTTTTTCATTACGTTGTTCTTTTTCTGCCTCCAATTTATTGAAATATCTATCTATCTATCTATCGATCTGCCTATCTTTATCTATCTCTCTCTGCCTCTTTGCCTCTTTTACTTCTCTAATGCTCTACTACTCTACTTTTAACATTCATGCATTATCTCTATTTTAAAACGTATTTATTAAAACTCGATCACAACAACAACAATAACAACTACTACTACTACAACAACAATCCTCTACTACAACAACAACAACAACAACTGCAGGCTATGCTACTTATGGATGAAGCTGGACTTGGTGTAAATATCATTCATTAAATGTTTCAAATACAAATTTTTCGTTTATCGTTTTTAAAAGATTTTCCCTTTGTTTTTTTTGTTGTGTTCTTAAGTTGAAGCGTTTTGTACATACTAGATATAAATACTAAACTAAATACTAATACTAGCGTGGAGTGCAAAAAATTACCCGAAACATTTAAATCTATAACTATATGAAACGCATGCATACAGTCATACCTTCTAAATATATATACATGTAAATGTAAACACAACATCTAATCGATAAATGTGACCATAAATGGATATGTCTAGCAATAGCTGAGGTTGTCCCCTATATGTTAAGTCCTCTGTCCCCCTCTCTATCGATCTGTCTCTCCTGATCAAATTATCTATTTATCTGTTATAATTGATCAATTGGTCTATCTCTCCCTGTCTATCAATTGATCTATCTGCCTCTGTCTCTTTATTAAGTTTTTTTTTCATATTTCCCGCTCTCTATTAATTGATCTATCTGTCTCCCTTTCTTTCAAGTGATCTATATTTTTCCCACTCAACTGATCTATCTGCCTCTCTCTCTTTATTAAGTGATCTTTTCTTCTCCCCCGCTCTCTATTAATTTATATATCTGTCTCCCTGCCTATCAAGTGATATAATTATTTCTGACTCTCTCTCTATTAAATGATCTATTTATCAAGTGATCTGAATATTTTCCACTCAAGTGGTCTATGTGCCTCTCTCTCTATAAAATGGTCTTTTCTTTTCTTTCTCCCTCTATTAATTGGTCTATTGATCTATCTGTCTCTCTCCCTATCAAGTGATCTAAATATTTCTTCCTTCTCTCTCTCTCTATTAAATGATCTATTCTTCTCTCTATTAAGTGATCAAATTATTTTTCTTCGATTGATCTATCTGCCCCTCTCTCTCTATTTAATGATCTATTTTTTTCTTCCTATCTATCAAGTGATCTTTTTCTTCTCCCCCTTTTTATAAATTAACCTCTTTCGCTATCAAATGATCTATCATTCCTATCTCCTTAAAGAACTGTTTTGACCAAGTTCAACAGTTCCAAGTTTTCGCTTTTCTTTCTCTTTATCTCCGTCTCTCTCCCTCTCTCTGTATGTTATGCTTTCGCGGGCATTCTTTTTAGTATTTCACCTACTGATCTTCAGTTTGCATGCCTTGTCAGTGTTTTCCTCCTGTGTGTAAATATTTTAAAGTTCTTACTTTTCCCTCAGGTTTTCTGCCCTGTAACTAGCCAATCGACCCCACTGTTTCTCCCTCCCTCCCTCTCTGTCTCATAGTTAGCCATGTTGAAGTTGCAGCTTAGTTGTGCTCTTCTGTCTGCCTCCTATTAAATCCTTCACTTTTAAATCCAATGCAGGCATTAACTTCAATGACGGCCTCCAATCAAGCCGTATCCTCGCAGCAACTCTTGCCCTCGGTGCGGGACAGTCTCCAGGAGCCGCCATTATTGGGGTAAGTCTAACAATTAAATGATCCTATTATAATTATGTCACGATAACCTGAGTCAACGTATCGATTTTCAAGCTATCTTTATGAAACGGTCGTCGTTTCTAATCCTTTTTTTTCCTCCTTTTAGTGTCTCCCAAGTGCGTCTGCCTCTGCAAACGCCTCCGCACTCGGCGCAGGCAAGTCAAAGGAACTCAGTGTCCGCCCAGGGAGCATTGATGTCCCGTCAGCCCAGTCCAATGAATTCACCGGCTCTCAATCCCTTTGTGTACGGCACGGACGTTGACTCTGTGGATGTGGCCACTCGGGTGGCAATGGTGCGCTTCTTCAATGCCCAGAATACATTGGCTAATTTTGCGGAGCACACCAGAACTTTACGTCTTTATCCACGTCCTGTGGTTGCGTTTCAAATAAATAGTTTCCTGCGATCGCGACCCCGTGCCTCATCGTTCCTCAATCAGTTTGCACGGACGCAAGCGGTGGAGTTCCTTGCGGAATGGTCATTGACGCCCACAAATGTTGCCTTTCTGCGCGTTCAGACGGGCGTCATGGATCCGATGCAGGTGGGCGATAAGCCCAAATGGTTTGCCCACTCCCTTACTCCGATACGGTTTTCGGTGTGGGACGATGGTAGTTCTCTGAATGGCGCCTTGCGTTCCCTCAAGCAGCTCGAGTGCCAGCCGACGGATGAGAGTGGTTCGGATTCGGAGGGCGGCGATAGCAGCAGCTCCTCGTATAGTTCCCTCAGTGACTTTGTCTCGGAGATGGCTTCGTCGGACTTGTCGCCCAGTTTGCATGATGTTTTCGGCTCCTATAATCGACCACATGTGGTACCACAGACCTTGTCCTCCAATTTGGATCCTGCGCTGGTTTATCATCCGCCCAGTAAGCTGCAGTATCCAGAGGGTATTGCCGGTCCGACGACCCACAAAGAGGATGAGGAACGTGCGGATTCGCCGGTTTCTTCCTCGTCTAGTCGCTCGGATCTCAGCTCGCCCAGCTTCAATCGCGACTCTGAATTTGATTTCCAGCCCAAGTCAGGCCCGCAGTCGTCGCAGGCGGCCTTTGAGTTGGCCACGCCTTTGGCCATGCGCCTGGAGGCGACAATAAAAATGGCCAGTATAGAGGCGGAATCGGACACAACTTCAACGGTCACTGGGAAGAGCATAGCTAGCAACAAACTGCAGCGAAATACCAGCGATCTGGAGCGACCTGAGAAAAAGAGACCGGTAAGTCTAGAAGCCATCTGAAATTTACCTCAAAACAAAACCTATTATTGTGTTTGTAGCCTCCGCTTACGCCTCCCGTCAAGCAACCGAGTGTGACCAACATTTTGGCGCGCACCGGCAGCTCTGGCTCCAGCTCGAGCAGTCCCGGTCGCCAGAGTTCACAGAGTTCACTCTTTGAGAATTTTGCCTCGCATGCCAAGGAGCTGGTGCGTGAAACGACTCGACAAAGCAGCCAGGAGGGTTTGCTAGCCCACGTGGATAAGGTGAGTGCTGATGTCGACTAGAATAATTCGACTATTCTGTGCATCCATTGTCGGAATCAATGTATGTGTGCTGTTGTGCTACTCTGTTGTGCATACACGTATTTATTTATATTCTTGCAGAAGCAATCTGTCTATATATCATTATAACAAAAAAATATATGATGTAGACGAGGTTTTAAGTGATCTACGTTGGGCGCCAAATTCTTATTAACCTATTTTCTGTACCTATTTAACCAGATTTTGTATAATACCTATTGATATTTTGAAAATAGCAGAGTCTAGTTGTACATATTACAATAACTGATATTTCACAACGGTTAATTTTTTCAACTTGGTGTGATATGCAAGCCACACACGTTGGGCGCCAATCATGTAACCGTTAATGGCAGCATCTCCCCTAGAGATGTTGGGTATTTATAATATTGAAACAGGCCTAACTACACTTAATCACTGCGGACGGCACTACAAGCTAGTGACGAAAGCAGCACGAAGATTGCGAAAGGCGACTAGCAATAGATACAGAAAGAATGTAAAATTTGCTATGACTGTCAGATCAGGTCGAATTATATACCGATGGAAAGGTATAAATTTAACTAACAAATATGCATACTAAGACTTTTGGAAAGTCACCTGGTTCATGAAATAAAGAGGTGTAAGTGGGAGGGGCAAAATTTAAACGATTGGAGAAAATGGAAAATATCCGTTGGAGCTTTTTAGTAACATTTCTCAATTTTTTATTATTCTTATAAAAAATACGCGTCGAATGACACCTCGATCATCAAAATCCGACCAATACTTCAAAAGATAATTAATTTTAAAATGTTTAGTCTGATTTTTTCGAAAAATCGCTAGTTTAGCGGGAAATCGCTAAAACTCGCTAAAATTTACACCCCCATAACCCCCAAACGAAAGAAGCTACAGATAAGATCTGTATGTCGTTGGAAAGGTATATTGAAGGGCTTTTAGGTATACCTTAAAACTTATCTTTTGTCACTAGACTTTTACTTAAAGAGGTAAAAGAGTTTTTTTTTTTTTATAAGATACACTTCTTCTGCAAGCTTATAAAATCTTCGGATATCCGAAGAGACCTGTATTTATTTTTTATGCGAATTAAATGAATCAAATTGAAACGAATTACATTGAGTTACAAAACGCACGTTCTATGTATGTGTCTAATACTTAAAAACAATATATGTATGTATAACTAAGTATAGCATGCACTGGACGAAGATCTAGATGACAAAATGCGTCACACCTTTGAAAAGGTTGGTACTCAGCCAGACACACACTATTACCACATTCACAGAAACTCTGCACACCTCTTCCATATGTACACCCCTCACTCACATCAAACATGCAATGCAACGAGTACATTTGTGATCTTCAGCTTCTCTGCCTTTATAAACATTTTGGGAGATTTTAACCCAGTTTTTGACAATGGAGTTCGAGATCTGCAAGATCTTAAATTTTTATTTTGATATTGTTTTTATTTTATTTTTTCAATTTTTAATCCAAATTCAGAAATAATTGTCACGCATTTCACACCCATAAATGGCTTGTTGGCTCCTACATTTAGTTCATGGTAGTTTCCCGATCGTATTTAGTATTAAGTAGTTTAGTAGATGCAGCTGCTGTCAAAAGTATTGCTATCATAATACTACATTTATTGATTAAGAATTGTGGCTAATCTATGGGATTTTCTTCACAGTTTACGCTGCATGCAAAGAAGGCAGCTGGCGAGGCCTCGAAGCAAGCTTTGGAGGTGTCCAAGCAGGCGGCGGGCGTTAGTAAAAATACCTTTGAGGATCTAACGTACGTGGGTAAGTCCACGCTAGGCGATTTGACAAAGACGGCCAAAGAGGCCGCTACGAAGAAGGGCATCATTAAGGTTGAGGAGCATGGTCCTGGTGGTGCTATGGGTAATCCCTCTGCCTCACCCAATTCCCAACTTGCGACACAAAAGCAGGTGCAACAAAGCGGTGGTGGTGGCAACAACTTTTTCAGCACCATTGGCACCGATTTCAATGGCTTGGCCTCATCCACAACGACCATGTTCTCGGGCATGTTTGGTGGCAAAAGTAAGTGTCGATTCAGATGAAACTCTTTAACATAATATAATAATTGATCATTTCTTCAGAAAACCAACAAAAGCAGTCGGCGGTACAGCAAAGGTCAGGCAATATGGCTTCAGGAAAAAACAAATCTGGCATCAATTTCGATCCTTTCCCGAGTCGAAAAGGACTTGTGGAACGTACACCGTTGATCAAGCATGCGGGACCACGACAAACCCAAGAGGAATTGACACGCCAACAGAATCAGGAACGTTCCCACAGCAATGCCGAGAATCAGACCTTCCTCAAGGATGTGACCAATCAGGTGCTCGCTGGCGAAGGTGTCGGTTGGCTCAAGCTCAATCGTTTCAAAAAACTCATGGAGGATGAATCCTACCGCACTCTGGTGCTTAGCAAGCTGAACAAGACGCTGGACAAGAAAATAGCACCCGATGATCATATCGATGATGTGGTAAGTGACAACTTTTATTATACACTTGTCACGAAATGTGTAACCCCTTAAAGAAACTCTTTGTGGGGTCAAAACGGTAAGAGCTATGAGGCTGCAATTTTCACCCATCAAAGCTGAAATAATTTTATTAGGCAGTAGGACGGCTTTTTTGTAAAATTTGATCTATAGAGTGGATAACACTTTTTTTTTGGGATGAAGTTATGTACTTATTTTTACTTATATACGGAAATAAATGTAGTTTCTTATTTATTCCTCAACCTAATCACCTTATTTATTTTTCTTTGCCATAGTGTGTGACCAAGCCCGTCTGGAAGGGCATGCTGAAGTGTGTGCAGGCCATTGCAGGCGGTTTGGACGTGACGTTCAGTAACTTTGGACTGGGAGGCATGGCCTCGGTGTTCCAACTCATGGAGGTGGCACATACACACTATTGGACCAAGGAAATAAACGAGGGCAGTGACATTTCATCCAGTTTGTTGTCGAGTCATGCGGCCAGCCCGATGGGCAGTCGCGAGAATTTACGCTCGCCAAGCAGTCCGAATGGTTCGCATTCTGGGTTGGGCAGTGAATGGGCATCACCTCAAGAGTCCCGTAAAAGTTCAACGCACACAACGCTGCCAGCATCGGCGTTGGCGTCGACGTCGCCAGCGACGCGTCGTCTATCATCGGCGGACAGCCAGGATGGACAGTCGACGACGGAGATGTTCAAGGATATGTTGTCGCAGAAGAGAAGTGCCTTGAAGAATATGCTCACCTCGTTCGATTCCGATGTAAGTTGAGAATTGTACCCGTCAAAATATTACCCCGCCCAGCATAGTAAAGTCGCATTATCATATATAGTATATATATAATCATAGCTGCCACGCCCATGCCCATGAAGCACACAAACCTTGTCCATGTCCATGTCCCATGCCTCATGAATTCATGTTAGTTAAAAGCGTGCCCAGAGCTTCTCAATACAGCAGTATAAATATAACAGTATCTCGCATTGCTATTGTTAATCGTTATCGCTAATCGTAATCGTTATCGTAATCGTAATCGTTGTTTTTAAATATATATATATATATAATATCGTATATGTAGAATTCGCTTATTAGACATGCATATACATATATTTATATATAATCTATTTAGTCGCATAACGGGCGCATAATTCAATATATACCCGATTTAATCGTGTCGCAAAATATCGATATATATATATATCGTATATCGTATTGTAATTCATAGGCTGCTGGCTCCACGGGCGCGCTCTCCGTGGTCAGTGATCTGCTTCCCGCTGGCAGTCTAAGTGTCCGCATGCCATCCAGCTGCCGTTCCACAGTCTCAGACACCGAATATGAAAATGTAAGTACATATGTCGATGTCGATCGATAATAACCCGCAACAAAATACCGATATTCGTATAGTTATCGTTATCGCTAGCTAGCGATTAAATCCCCCACCCCTCTCAATCGTAACTCGCAAAGAATACCAATTATCAACTTGTACTTAGTTTTGTTGTTGTTTGATTCTCTGATCAGCACCGATCATTGTACACTTCCCTAGGGTAACCCACCAACTTTCGAGTCGGAAACCAACTAATTGTGCTTAAATTTCAGACCACGACATCAAAAGATTCGAAACGGAGTTCCGGAAATCTTTGGTCCGGCAAATCAACGCTCAGTGCCGGATTTCGTTATACAGGGGGACATTTAATCAACACGTCTTCTTCCCCATCGCCGGACAGTCCGAGGGTCTATCTGTTTGAGGGACTGCTGGGTAAGGATCGTCTCAATCTATGGAATCAAATGCAATTTTGGGAGGATGCTTTTCTGGATGCCGTCAGTCAGGAGCGTGATATGATCGGCATGGATCAGGTGAGCAAAGCTACCTTTAAAATTGGTTAAAGAAGGCAGAAGAATCATTTCAATATTAAAAATTAAAAGAGTAGTAACTAGAAGACTAAAAAAAATAAATAAGATAAAAAAAAAATAATAAAAATATTATAAAGAGCCAATTAAATAAAAGAAATCATATTTTACGAGAATAAGGGTTAATCGTAATTGGCATGTATCAGGTGAGGAAATCTATTAATGGGTTAAAAAGGGAGAAGAATCATTTCGATATTTGAAAAATAAAAAAAACAAAGTACTGAATGTTCAGTATTCAGCTAGTGAGTTGTAATTTGTTAAATAGTGGAAAATCACATATATTTTGGTAGAAGGCTTAATTTTAAAGGGTTTTCCTGACTGTACATCTTCAAGGACCGTCTTAATAAAAATTCATCGTTCCTTTCAATAGGGTCCCATTGAGATGATGGAACGTTACAAATCGTTAAGCGAATCTGAGCGTAAGCGTCTGGAGCACGACGAAGATCGTTTGTTGAGCACGATGCTCTACAATCTGACCGCCATATTGGTAATGCTGAATGTTACCAAGGACGAAATTCGTCGTAAGATACGACGACTGCTCGGCAAAAGTCACATAGGACTTGTCTACTCACAGGAGGTGCACAATGTGGTCGATCAGATCAACAATTTGGTAAGTGAAAAGCAAATTTGGAAACATTTATAATTCAGATGGTAATTGTGCAACATTATACTCTACAGAATGGCAATGATATTGATCTAAAACCCTTGGGATCACGTCTGTTGCATCGCCAGAGCTTCACGGTGCATCAGGGCATCGATGTGAATGGCCCGTTGCGTTTTATGGAGGTGCGTGACGATGGTTTGGTTCTACGTTCCGTGGATGGCACCATTGTTGAGCGTTGGTGGTACGAGCGACTGGTCAACATGACGTATTCTCCGAAGACCAAGCTCCTTTGTCTCTGGCGTCGAAATGGCGGACAAACACAACTCCACAAATACTATACCAGAAAGGTGAGATCCATTTGAGGTTTCTTCCATTTTGTATACCCGTTACTTAAAAAATAAGTTAAATTATTCGTTGCAATGTATGTAACAGGTAGAAAGAAGCAGCTCCGACTCTATAAAGTACATATATTTTTGATCAGCATCAACAGCCGAGTCGATATAGTCATGGCTGTCTGTCTGTCCGTGTGATCTCAGAGACTACAGGAGCTAGAGCAAGCACATTTGGCACGCATGCCAAGCCCGTTTTCGCCTCCGCAAATCGCGAAAAACCATCACACGCACAGTTTTCAAGATACACATAAAGTTTATTTGTTTTGGTAATTATCGTTAACTACTATTGTTAGCTATCATTCTACTAAATCTCAACAAGATCGGACAAATAGAAAGGTGGTAATGGCTTTTTTTTTCATTTTTAACAATAACGAAATTTCTTTTATTTGGTTAGTGTGGAATCCGTGCATACAAATTAGCAACATAACCAACACAGATTTAGTGTAAATAAAATAAGGACCAAACCTCTTGCGTAACGCAAAGGACTTGCAAAGAATATCAGATATTATGAGGGCGCCTGAGGGATTTGGCCAATTGTTTTGGCGAAGCCCAATCTTTTTAAACGCCTTAAAGGCCTGGCTGGGAGAAGTCGTCTGGCGAGTACACTTTGGTGTCTTATCAGTCGATCACTATATCTGCTGGTGTGCCTTCCGATCTGCTCCTCCACTGTGTGAAGTTTGAGGTCACGGTGAAGAGTGGAGCCACGTATATACCAGGGGCAGTTTGTTATTTGTCGCATTGCACGGTTCTGCAAGGTCTGAATGCGCCTGTAGTTGGATTTGGCAGCAATTCCCCAAATCTGCACACCATAGAGCCAGATCGGGGCGACACAGTGAACGTAGACTGCTCTTTTGGCCCTGAGTGTCATGGTGCTTCTTTGATTGATGAGCCACCGCAATTGCTGCATCTTTTGGCCACATTTTCCAGCCGTAGCTTTCAGGTGGGGGTGGTAATGGCTGATTTAAGTTTCAAGCAATGTAAGAGCCTAAAAGTATGCAATAAAAAATATATTATATACATTTAAATAAGTATCGGATAACCCATAGTCGGGAGCTCGACTATTGACTTTCCCGCTTGGTTTAATTTTAAAAATAATTTTTGCAGTGCAAGGAGCTGTATAATTGTATTAAGGAGGCAATGGAGCGTGGTGGCACGCCCACAAATGTACCCGAATTGGGCGGTGAGTTTCCCGTACAGGATATGAATACGGGCGAGGGAGGTTTACTGCAGGTCTGTCTTGAGGGTGTCGGTTTGTTGTTCTCCAATAGCAAGGTAAGTGTGGCTCTCTCTCAATCTCTCTTCCTTGAGATCTATACCATATACAATATATACATACATACACACACATAAATACACATACACACACTCACATACACATACACATACTCGCCGCTCTCTAAAAATACTCGTTTTGTGTGAAAAAAAAAACATGAAAAAATAAAACTCTCTGCATCTATAAAAAGCCATAAACATAAGCATCAGTCTTAAGAAAAAATATAAACAAATGTAACTCTGGCCCTCAAAATCAGTCCAAGCCTTTGACCCACCCAACCACAAATTACACCCCTTCCCCTATCTCTGTCTCTCTCGCTCTCCCTTTATCTCTCCTTCTCTCTTTATCAAAACGATAAAGAAGACACTAAAATCCAATATTAATCAAGACAAAGAAAAGTAAAGCTTAAAAATCATAAAAAGTCTCTTACATAACTACAGACATTTAATTGTATTATCTTATCTATGTATTGACATTTACATAGAGTTCGTCTTTCTGCTGGCAAATTGGTGACCAACACCAATTCAGGGCCAGGGTCAAAAGTCCCCCAAAAAGTCCTGTTATTAAAACTAACCCAAAAAAGAAAAAAACTTATAAAAAATGTGTTTCCAATGTGCGTCTAAAATTCAACTTTAATTCTTGTGTTTTCTTATCGTTTTCTTGTTTTTGAAAACATACGACAAAAAGTACAGTACAAATTCAATATGAAGGAGATATACATACTAAATACTTGTACTCACATTTTTGGGCGCATTCTAATTTATTTTTGTCTGTGTTGCGTTTCCAAATTGGTTTCATTTTTTTTTTTTTTTTCATTTACAGTTTACTTTATTATTTACGTTTCTTTTGCATTTCGTTTTAGTCTCTTGGTTCGTTCAAGTTTTTGTCACTTTGTGAATTGTCGCAATCAAAGATTTCTGAGATAATATCTTACGTAATACAAGGACCTTCTCAATATTTTGATTATTATTTCAATGTTTTTAAAACCGTCATAAGGTGTAGTTCCATGAGGAGCCCTTACGATCCACTCAAGCGCCTAGATATATGAATATATAACCCAGTTCCCATTCGACTTGATTCGTTTCTCATTAAACGGTCTGTGAATATAGTCAAAATCACATATTTTGTAGCTTCATTATGAACCTGGTAGTCTGTAGAACAAATCCCTGCGGTCGCCATTTTGAATAAGATCTTTAGCTCAATAACACTCCAACGACCTTAACTGTTTTCCTTCCCACATACAGGCTAAATATGTAAAATCGCATCTATCCGTATATTTATAAAATTTGTTTTTAATTTGATCACGTAACTCCCACCCAAAGTGAACTTAACCTTAAAAAGTGACCGTGATTTGCTCCACCTAAAGTCAAATTTTCTTAATATTTCGATATTCTCTCACGTTTTTTGTTATCTGGCTTTCCTTTTATTTTTTGTATTTAATTTTCACTCGACTTCCTATATATAATTACTTACTTAAGACTTGTGTGATTATAAAAAGCGCAATCGAAACAACCGAATCTTTAATCGATTAAAAAAATAGATAAGAAAAATAATAATATTACAATAAAAATCCATATATCATACCCATATATTGTGCTAGTGAATGTACTGAATGCTATATTCATTATACTCTCTATTTTATTTATTTAACTAACCAAATTAAAAAAAAATATATATTAAAAAAAACACATTTTTCTTATCATCTTATGATTATAATTACGATTCTTATCATTAACTGGGCATTTTGTTTTAATCTTCTCTTTAATTTCCATAATTTTTCGACTTGATCACTTTATTAACTTAAAAGTCGTTCGATCCAAGACAAATTTCATCATTGTCATTTTTTTTCAAATTTCTTTCGCTATTTTTGTAATGTGTCCATTTTTCAATTCAACATAAAAACCAAAAACAAATAGAAAGCTTATATATATACATACGTACATAATAAAAGTTAGGACTGCTTTTTCTTAGGCCCAAGCTCCCATTATTAAAAACGAACCAATAATTATAGTTTCTGACTTTTTTACCAAAGAAATTCTTTAAATTGATGTCAATCTCAAACTTAGTTATCGATTCATTTTTATATTCGTTACTTAAAAAATAAGTAAAAGGGTATATTGTATTCATGTCATGTCATGTCTGTCTGTCCATCCGTTCGTCCGTGTGAGCGCATAGGTCTCAGAGACTATAAAGACTTGTTTAAACCAGATCAAGTTTGTTTGAAATTTTTGCAACGCCCCTTTCCGCCTCCTCAGCTCGCAAAAAGCCACCACACGCAAAGTTTTTAAGATATTACGTTTTTTTGGTCATTAACGTTAACTACTATAATTAGCTACCATCCTACTAAATCGTAACAAGTTTGGACAAATAGAAAGGTGTTAGTGGCTGATTAAAGTCTTTAAGCAATGTAAGTGCCTAAAAGTATGCAATAAAAATATTTAATGTATTTTAATAAGTGACGGGTATCCTATGGTCGGGAATTCGACTATAACCTTTCCCGCTAGTTTTTTTTACTTTACTCTCTTCATTTTAATTTCTTGAACTGTATATACATACATGTTAAGAGAACGATCTGCAGAGTCCTGTCGCTCTGCTCTCTTTCGTATTCTGTCGAGGCTGTTGCAGAAGAGAGCGAGAGAGCGGTCTATGGATCGATTAGTCGATTAGTGTTAACCTATTATCGTTTATCGTATATCGTTTACGTTGTATTTTTTCATTCCTTCGATGTTCCTCATCTAGGCAATCCACGAAAGAATATACGAATAAATATCGACAAAAGAGAAAAGACAAGAATGAGTAAAAAAAAGAAAAAAAAAAAAATTGATTTTGTGCATAATTCTAAGCTGGTAACTTTTGAGATGGTCCTTGTGTATATTTGCAGATTTCGTTTAGCTCTCTTGTTCTCATTTTTTTTGTTTCCTTTCCTTACTTTCAATACTTGCTTTCTCTTTGATTTTTTTACTTACTTATTCGGTATATTAATATATATATTCTAAATTTTTAGTGTTAGTTCCTCTCTCTCTCTCTCTCTCTTTCTATCTATTTCCTCAACTCTTCTCTGTCTCTCGCTCTCTTCTTCTTTCACTTGATTCTTCTTCTACAAAGTTTGTTCGCTTTTTTACAGCTCAAAATTTGAGTTTTATTTAGTATTTCTTTCTTCTTATTCTTGAACTTAATCTCATTATGATTTTTGAACTTTTTTCTGTATTTAATAATAAACCACAACAACAACAACAACAGCAAATACAACAATAACAACAACAATAACTAAGATTTAGCTGTCCTTCCCATTGAAAAAGTTTCCACCGTTACCGTTATCTAAACCCCCCCCCCCCTCTAAAAATGTCCCAAAAACACAAAAGAATACGACTCTTAACACAACAACAACAACCACATTTCATATCGTTTCTAAACAAAATTCGCTAGAAATTCTACTAAAATTATTGCAATTCAACAAAAATACAGAAACAAAAAAAAAAAATACTAAAATTACTAAAACGAAAAAAAAAAATTAAAATATAAGCCAAAAAAAGCGTTTTTCAACTTTCTTTTTATCATTTTCTTTGTTGTTTGTTTAATGTTTTTGTCGTACGTGGAACGCTGCACCGTTGATCTCCCATTTGTGGACTCTGATAAAAAAAAAAATCACGTTCCCTACGAATAATTCCAATGATTGGTCTAAATCTTTGTCAAATTAAAAAAAAAAAACATACTAAATCGAATTGATTCACAATATGATCTGACAAAACAAAATCAAATAAAACCGAAAAATATATCGTCTGACAAAATACGATTAAAGGATTTCGAGGTATTGAAATGAACAAATTTCTTGTAATATTTGAACTTAAATTTATAAGCAACTATTGTTCTTTAAGCCCTGTTTCCCCCAACATTTGCGTTTCTTTAATTCCAAAATACCATTTTACTTCACATTTTATGTTTAAAAAAACTTGATTTTTATACAAAAACAAAAAAAAAAAAAAAAATTACCAAAAAAAAAATGCATTCAACAAAAACCAAATTAGTAGTTGATATTTAAATTTGAACAATTAAGACAGCAAATAATAATATATATATATGACAAAATTATGTATATTATCTAAAAGCTTTTACGTTTTCGAGATTATTTTTGAAACTGTTGGTTGGATGGTTGGTTTGTTTGTTTGTTACATTTGAAACAGAGCCGTAAGACTTGTTGACGTTTCCAATTTAAAAGTTACATCAAATCTTCTTTATCATTTTCAGTGTATCATTTACATTAGCATTTATCTTTTGCCGTTTATCTGTTATCGTTATCGATTTCATTCTCATTTATCGGTTCTTAGTTATCAATTCGAATTCATTTCGTTTCAATTCCAAATACGAATACTGCATATACATAGCGGGCGTTTGGAACGTTTTGGAACTAGTACATAAATATCCTAGATATAACTATTTTATTTGTTAGCCACTTCTCTTGTGTGTTGTTCAGTTTTCAGTTCTCTATCTCTCTCACACACAGACACACACAACACACACTTTCTCTCTGTCTCTCTCTCTCTCTCTCGCTCTCTCTCTCACTTTATACACTTGAAGACAAGAAATACTCAAAAATACAAAGTTTTTGGGGGGGCTATTGAACCAGTATTTTTGGTTTATTTTTTCGAGCATGGCTCGTTTGACTGTACTTACATACATGTATATCGATAACGATAACGATATCAGTAATAATGATTACTTCGATGGATTCACGCACTGTAA
The DNA here is from genome assembly GCA_963924055.1 of Drosophila limbata. Taxonomy (NCBI): domain Eukaryota; kingdom Metazoa; phylum Arthropoda; class Insecta; order Diptera; family Drosophilidae; genus Drosophila; species Drosophila limbata. The sequence continues at coordinate 29,006,361 of OZ001351.1, forward strand.
AGCACGATATTATTAGGATCTACATTTGCATTTGTCGGTCTGAGGAATGATGATATCGTCGCATGTTCACCAACTGGTTGACAATTGCCCCCTCCACACACACACACACACCCTCTCTTACGCTCTCTCTTTCTCACACACACACATGAACACACACACACACTCAAACATACATGAATAGTGAATAATTTATGAGTTTTGCTTTTGATTTGGCACAAGTTACAAAAGCAAGTTCTTTGAATGTTTAATACGCCCACAAAATACACACAGCTAATAAAAAAAAAAACAGCCTCAAAACCCATTTACAGAACTGTTTACAATTTATATATTACAAAAAAACAAAAACATATAGTTACAATATATAGTTTGTAGCCTGTAGAACGTAGCCTTAGCATTGTTCTGCCGCCCAAGTTAGTTGGGTCGAGCATCGATTAAATTAGTTATGCCAGGATTAGCTAAAAACCAGTTCAGAAATCCAATTCAAATTCGGCTTGCCGGATTAATTCAATGATTATTTGCGTTACATCAAGCATTTACAGTCGAAATTCATATTGATTTTTCTAAAGAGCGCAAAAAATCATCAATAAAACCAAACAAATTTGTAATATTTATAATTTTTGCTTGTGTAGATTTAATTTTGTATAGCAAAAAAAAAAGTTCTGAAAACGCAAAATTGTAGTTGTAGTTTAAATGAGAAACTTTTGAGAGTGTTTGCAAAATTTCGAAACTAAATAAAACGATAAACCAAAATAGTTATTAAAGTAATTTTAAGCGCTTATTCTATCTCTCTCTCTACCTCTGACTCTCCTGCTGTCTCTATATTCTCTCTCTCTCTTTCTCAAACTCTAAACGTTAGTTTTTGCGTTAGACATTTCCATTTGGTTTCTAATCTGAACTTTTTACATTAGTTTTATCTTTTGGAGAAAAAAAAAAAGTATTAATTTAAATTTCTAAAAATTTGTTGATGCCAGTGCTTTAAATTCTCCCTCGCTCTCATTCTGAACCGCCCGCTCCAATTGAAAAATATCAAAAAACAATTTATAGAACCTCTGTGATAGTGAAAGCATGCTGTTACTGTTACCAAACACCGTGTGTGTGCCGCCTGAAACAAAAATAAAAAATAAAACACCGTACACAGACACCAAACAAATGTTTTAGGAAGAAAATGAAATGAAAACTCGACTCGATTTCATATAACGCTGTTAAGTGCTGCCTTGGCGCATATTTCACATATCATGCTGTCTCTCTCTCTCCCTCTATCTATCTCTCTCGTTCTATTGCTATATAGCAGCACAAAACCGCTAAGACATCCTATATCCAAACCTACAACCAAGAACCATAATCACACGCAACGAATCCTTTATTTCTATAAAATCAAGTTTATTCTTTACTACACACACACATCACACACACACACACACATCACACACACATACAGCCTTTGAGTACAATGCATAGTTGTTTATGTATTAGTGCAAAATTTAATTCAGAGTTCTTTCAATTTGAATAGTTCTCCTCCCAAAAAAAAAAAACCAAAACGCCTTTTTGTATCCAATCCAAGCAAATTATTGAACGACCATCTCACAAGTGCTAATTAGAACAATTAAAAAAAAAAACCTGAGCAATCGATATATATATATTCGATATATATTGTTAAACCAAAAAAAAAAAAAAATGTTTACATATAAAATAAACTGTCAACCAAATTTATAAATTTATAAAAAAAAAAAATAAGATTTGATTTTAATTTTGCTGCATTCTCCAAATGTTTCATTTTTCATATGTTTCTTTCAATTTTATTGAGTTGCGTGTATCCAAAAATAAGTTTTAATAATTGCATTTTTAGTTTTTCCTTTCTTATTATTATACATTTTGTTTGTTTATCTCTTGCCCTTATATGACAATATTTCTACTTATTAGTGCTGACCACCTGCTAATTGTATATACTGTTGTTAGCTCGCTGCTACGGCACTCGAAGCTGAAATTTCAGTTCAGCTGGGAGCTGATCACCTTTTTGCCTTGCATGCCTGCTTTTGCCTGACTCTCGCCTGCCTTGCGCTTGCGTAGCATTTAGCTTTTTGTTTGTCTTGCTGCATTTGAGTTTTTCGTTTCAATTCCGTTGTTTCGTTCGTGACGCTAGTTCCACTCCACCCACACACACACACAAAACAACACACACACAGTCTCACACATGCATACTAAATAGCAAACACGTGCTTACACTGAAACAAAAAGAAATGAAACAAAATGAAAAAATTAATTACAATTTCTATAATTTATCATGTTCATAAGTATATATATATATATATATATAATACAAATATATATATATATATGCATATTAAGTATTATCCTATCATATTACGTACTATCACAAATATTTCTGTGTACAGTTTTTCATAATTTTGGTTTATCTCTTTGGCGTTTTTCATTTGCATTTCCGTTACGTTCCGTTTGCCGCACCGATAGAGACGGTATCCAATCAGTGATATATTCAACTGGAATCCAGCCGAGCTAATAATCGTATATATCATTTTCTTTCTTTTGGATACAAATAATTTCAGTTCTTTGTGCGTTTGGATCATATACGCAAATGTTTTACACAAAAGGGCGGCATTTTCGTATTGGAGGAGTACAGTAAGTACAGTCAACAGGTGTTTTAATTCCAAGCGTTTCTCTCACTTGTTTGCCTTACAGATCCCAAGACGCGCAATCTTGTTCAGCGTAAATATCAGTCAAGCATGGTAAGTTTTCCAAACACACACACACACACACACACTCAGTTATACATATACATATAAAGTACCCCTCTTTAGTCTCAAAACTCACACCACTGCACCACAGCACTATCTTTTAATATTTCTCACACATTTTGAAATTAAAACTTGTTCGATTGAATATTGAAATCCTTTGCACTCAATCACTTTATACATGTGCACATTATATGTACATATGTATGTCTCAGGGACCGTTGCTGTTTCAAGTTTTAATATATAAAACTGCAAAAAAAAAAAAAATATATTATACTATTTTTTTTATATTTTTCTTAAAAAAGAATTCTCATTTTTAAATTGTTTGTTCAAGTTTCGGAATAACTCCTTTTTTTTGGCTTATTTTAATGTGACATACATATTTTATAAAACGTATTGCTAATTTTAATATAAAAATTAAGGCACAAGAGCTTTTCCGTAACTTTTAAATTCAATTTAAAATTTACTTTATGTGTTTTAATTTTTAAAATAAAACTCACAACCAATATTATTATTGAAAAAAAAGAGTTTATTTTTGCCGACTTTGTTAAAGAAAAGGGAAATGTAAACTTTGGTGTAATTAATGTCCAGTACATTCACATTAAAATTATCTTTATTTTTTAGTTTATTTTATTTAAATTTGAATTCTAAATTTTAAATTTTCGGTCCCTGATATGTCTGCATTTATAATTATTCTGAACATATGTATTTAGTTAGCACTACAAAACTCTGTATATACATAATGATTATAATATATATATATATATATTTATATATACATATAGTAAACATATATCAATATGGTTGATTTGCTTTACCTTTTTCTATTCGTTTCGTTTCGTTCTTTGCTGCCACTTTCGTTTGTTACCTTGTCAACATTTTCTATGTATACGACAATAACAACAACAACAACAACAACTAACAACAACAACAATAATAATAACATGCCTGCCACAACAACCACCACAACAACAACATTAACAACAACAATCACAAATCACCACATCAATCACTGCATCAATCAATCCATCAAACACCTTGAATGTGAAATGTGAAATTTGAAACACAAGGCAGCTGAAATCGTGTTGAGTTTTCATCGAGTGACGTCCGTGCAATTTGCCTACATTTGTCATCTGAACGGCAAGCGAAAGCGGAACGCTGGCAGTGAAACGACAATGGAACCCTTGGCAATGGAACAGGCCGTTATGACAACAAATGACATGTGCATTAAACAAATTTGAAAACAATCAAAACAAAAACAAAATTCTTTTTTTTTTTTTTGCTGTAAATAAAATTGACAACAAAATTTGATTTAGTTTTTCGAGTATGTGTGAGTGTAAACATGTGTGTGTGTGTATGAAAAACAAGCACAACAATCACAACAACAACCACAAAATGTCACTCATTAAACGCAAGTTGTAAAAGATAAATATAAGAAAAAACTTAAAATATAGTTTCAAATTGATGTCTAGTATTTTTTGTGTTTCATTCCATTGTTCCACTGCGTGCAAATTGTTTTTAGTTTGTACGTATTGTGCGTTTGTTCAATTGTTTTTGTTGTTTATTAAATTTGTTACTCGTTGTGATAAAAACACAAAAATAAAAAAAAACACATCAAATCACAACCACAAAGAAAACAAGAAACCACCCAACATTCTGCCCCCAAGTCACAGTGCTCATCTAGTTATTGCCACACTAACCAAATTGCAATTTGGTGTGCAGTCGGATCAGATCTGTTACTCGGTGCTGTGCGTCTTCAGCTATGTCGCCGCTGGACAGGATCAGAAGAAGAATCCCGTGGTGATAACGCCACAAATTCAGGACATACATGCGCAACAGAAGCAAAAGCATCAACAGAAATCAAGTGGCGGAGGAGCAACAACAACAGCGGCAATTACAACAGCAGCGACAACAGCAACAGTTGCTACACGAGGTGGCAAACAAGCGTCAGCATCAGCATCAGCAACATCAACATCCTCGTCATCAGCAGCAACTGGTGGCGGCACCGTCACCATACGCCACACAATGCCCATGCAAAAGCCCACCATCACCATGTCCACGGTGCAACCACAGGCCAAATTGCCGCCACCATCGTCGACGGTTGCCAGCGTTGCACCACCCACAACCACAATCACTCCCGTTCAGCTGCCGCAGCTGCCACCGCGTGTCCCCTCACAACCCTCAACCGAAAGTCTATCGAGCATCAGTTCACCGCCGCCCAAGCAACGTGTGGCAACAGCCGCAGCACCGCTGGGTCCACCACCGGCGATACCACCACGCACTGGGGCCATCGCACGCAGTGGTTCCGTTCAAGTCCAGCCGACGATGACGCGTTCGTTTGTGCGTCAGGCGTCGGCGAATTCAACGCCACCGCAATACATGCCACAAGCACCGCCGCCATTTGTTATACCCAAGCGTTTGGCGCGTGCCTCGACACTGACGGCAGCGCAACAACATCATCCACAACAACATCATCCACAACATCCACAACATCCACAGCAATTGCATATGCAGCAGCGCGCCAGCTACGGCAGCGTCGCCGCCGCTGCGCTGCAATCGATGCCTGAGGGCAGCGTCGGCCCCGTTGCCAGCCCTGGCCATCCGAATGCCAGCCCTGGTTCCGTTGCAGGCGCATCGCCTCAGGCAAATCGCAAACACTGACGAAGGAGTTCATTTTTCAAATTCAGTGCTGGTGGTGGCGGTGGTGGTGGTGGTGGTGTCACTGGTGGTGCTGCTGGTGGCGGTGGTGGCCCCACTGGCGAGGAACCGCATCCGCAGCCACACAGACGTGACGTCTGTCGCACCATTTGCATTCCCTGGCTCTGAGCACGGATTAATTAATCATAGAAAATTTCACTAGCGACTTCGGCTCAACCGAAGCTTTCATATCCTTGCAGCTTAGTTAGTTTATTAAAATCTCTTTGGAAAGCTTACCAAAAACCCATTGAAAGCTCTCAATCTAGCAGATTTGCAGTGCAGCTTTTTACATAAAGCTTTTGGACAAGAAGCTTTTTGCATAAAGCTCTTTTAAACAAAGCTCTTTAATAAGCAGCTTTTTACAAAAAATTCTTTGTCGAGATGCTTTTCATATAAAGCTCTTTAACGAGGAGCTTTTTGCAAAAAAAAATTTATTTTTAATTAAGACAACGTAGAAACCCAAGCTTTATTACAAAATGAAACAATCGTCCGATAAAGTCTTATTCGAGACTTTGGCACTTTACTTTTTAAGACTGTTCCTAAAGCAGCTTAATGCATGATTATTGAGTACCAATAAGCTTTGATCAAAAGCATTTGATTGGCACAGCTTTAAATTTGTAATGCGCACGATCGCTAAGTTTAAAAGCTCTGAGTAACTTGCAAATAACAACAGCTTTTATAGATATTGTCCGATGAAGCTTTAATATTAATATATTTAAAGCCCCGCATTGCAACCCGATTAAAGCTTGTTCCTAGCGCAGCTTTTTGTGTTTAAGTTGAAGAAAGCTTTTCAACCCAATTCGCTTGTTCCTACGACAGCTGTTTACGATTAAGTCTGTCAATCTGTTAGCTACGATTTAAAACTAGAATAGAAAAATGATAACATAAATGTATGTATGCTTGAGTAATTTATTGACTATATAAAAAAGACAAAAAAAAAAAAACACACTCAATTGTTATACTGCAAGGGTATACGAGAGTCGACTCTAAAAATATTGTTAGATTGCGATTCTCGTTAAGTTGATCATATGTTATGTCAATACCAAAACCTACCAGATGTACTTACTATGGTACTTATATACCAGCTATAGATAACGATATTTAGCCGCATCATATCATTAGTCAACCTTATTATGCTTATAGCTGGCAGAGGAGAAAGGGGTATGATAGATCGTACGATCGAAATGGGCACAAAATACCTAAAGGAAATTGAAGGCAATCTAGATAGGGAAATGTAACATACCAATTATAATAATACCACATAAAATAATACATTCACAAACTATTTAACAAAATGTATTGTAAAGGAATTTAACTAGTTATATATATACATATACTTACACGATCTATAATGATAACAATAATGAAATGAATACCAGTTTGGGATAGCTTAAGGAATTGTCAGGGAACACAACACAACATAAACACAACCAGCCAACAGTTTTGAAATCAGTTGGGAGAGCAATATATGTATGTATGTATGTTTGTAACAGAGATCAGCCTAAGTATCTATGCATGTATATCTAACTATACATAACTCTAATCATATATATATATATATATATTTTTGTTGTTGAACCTAACACAGTTGTTGGCTTTAGATGTTAACTCAAGAGAACAATATTACGCTATCTACATTAAAAATATATATTCATACACCATAATGATCTAAAACATAACAAAATAAATTGTATATTCCATAGTTCAAAAATGCGTGAAATAAAACACATACTTATAAATATTAAAACATAATTTGTTTGTCTATTTTTTGTGGGGAAATTCGTCAGCTGTTTTTAGAATAACAATTGCCTGATAAGGTTAAGGTTCTACAGATTCTGATTATATTCTATACTCAGCAATTGTTCCCATTTTAAAGTCCAAGTTTCCCATAGTCAATAAACTGCGTCACATTTTGATCATGATTACGATTATCAATATAGACATTGCCATTTAACTGTACGGGGGTCTTTTATGACACACTCTAATTGTACTCATAAAGATTAGAATTATATGTAGATTTCAATTTAGCAATCAACGTTTTTAAACACAAAATTTCGCGTAAACAGAAAAGCAAAACAATCTTTGGGATGCCGCAGGTTAAATACACAAATTGGTAAATATGTGATGAAATAGTCTTTAGATTTATAAAAAGTTTTGAGACCTAATCTAAAATGTTCTTTAAGGTCTCACAGGTTTATAAATTGGGAAAAACCGAACCGATTTTCAACTTTGAAACTTTATAACTTTTGTACAAATATTTGTATTCCAAAAACATTCTATTATATATGTTTATTTTATTTAAAAAGCCTTCCTGATTTGGCCTTAAAAATCAAATGTGAACTATTAATAAAAAAAATTAATATTAATAATATTTAATATTAACTATTAATAAAAAAATTAATTTAATTTAATTTCTTATTTATTTTTATTTATTTCTAAAATAAAAATTCAAGAATTCAACTTCTGGCCACCTTTTTTGATTTTTTTATAAAATTTAAACTTTTTATTTTTTAAATATAAATTCCCGAATTTAACTTTGAGCTTAAAAATTTGTGCAATTAACTCATTAAATTTAAAACATGAGCACTAAAACAATTTTACGATTGTAATATTTACACTGAATATCTTATCTATTTATGTGAGTCTATTCAATAATCTACCTGGAAGTCGAAAACATAACGTACGTTTATAGCGAAAAGCGGGCTCGTAATAAATGCATTTGTGGAACTTGCACGAATATATAATATTTAACATTGACTGAAAATGTGATAATAAACATAGAGCAATTCTATCAGGAACAATATTGAAATGCGAAAAAGAGTAGAAGAAGCACATTGATCAAAGTACAACTAGATTCCATTGTGTTCATTTCTTACGTAACTTCCTGAAGTTCAAAGTCCAGTAGAAACGTGTCCAAGTCATTATCAAGCACAATGGCGTAGATCGATCCAACTGTCCCACTGAACTCAGCGATGGCAAGAGCTAGAGTCAGCAAATTTAGTATGTGACTTCCTTATGAGCCCCAAAGTCTTTAAGAAACTTGTTTGAAACAATTCTAATAATAATTATTTCGATCTAAGGCCTTAGCTTGCCAGCTACTCCACTGAACTCAGAGACTGTCAGAGCTAGAGCTACCAAATTTAGCATGTAGCTTCAAAAAAGTCAATATTGCGGGATAAAATCAATTCCAAATGCTGTCAAAAGTTGTCTAATCTCTCAATTTCTTAAATCATGCTAGAATAATTGATTCAAGTATGATTTTTCAATTCCTTTCGCAAATATTTTGATTATCTATATAAGAATTTCTTCAGTTAAAACAAATGCTTAACCATAAAATATCCCAAATACAAATTTTAATAAAAATGCATGCTAAAGTCAAGAATTTTAAGCTTCAATTTTAAAATAATATTTTTCAATGTTTTATCTACTATCTATACACAGTACAGGATGTTTGTTAAATTAGTTTTATTTAGTTTACTTAATGTACAAAACATTACACATAAACAAAAAAATTTGTATATATTAAAATTACAATGAGCTAGAAGTCAAGTGATATATCTAAATATATATATTTGATTTGTCCGAAGATTCGAGAGGGTGGGGAGGGACGGCTTAGCTGACTGTGGAGCGGGGTCGAATGCAGACTTGGACTCCGTTGCCGCTCTTCATGACCAGCTCGGCGAGGGGATTGGGCTGATGACCCTCCACAGGCAGGAACTGATAATGACGCAGCAGCATGGACAATGAACTCTTCAGCTCCAACATGGCAAACTTTTGACCTACGATACAAAAGAAAAAAGATTATTAACTGAGAGTTTTAAGTAGGGAAGTTAATGTTAATGAAGTTAAGTAATGCTAATGAAAAATTGTTAAAATACAATTGAAAATATAAAGTAATTACCATTTTTTTTGGCATTGAATAATTATAATAAAAACTTAATTTGATTAGCATTATAATTAAATTTTTAAAAGAATTCATTTTTGGGAAATTTGATATTTCAAAAATATTTAAATTTTTTTTAAAAATGTTAAAATTTTAAGAAAATGCTTAAAAAAGTTTATGAAGTAAATTTTAGAAATTTGGCATTTAAAAATAATGTTAAATTTTTTGAAATTTTTTTAAAAATTTAACAAATATTTTTAAAATTTGTTATAAATTTTACAAAGAGTTAAAGTTTTTGAAAAATGCTAAAACAATTTTAAGAGTTTCAAAAAATGGAGAATAAAAATGTTACAAAATTTAAAATGGTAACATTTTAGTTAATGTTAAAGTTTTTGTAAAAAAAAAAGTTAAAAAACAAATGCATTAAAAAGTAGTTAACTGGGCCCCTTTACAGACATTTATGAACTTTACAAAAGTCGATAAATCGATATAGAGAATTGTTTTACATCACTCGTCTCAATTTTTGTCCTTTTTAAGCTTACCTATACAATTGCGTGGTCCGGCGCTGAAGGCGGCAAAGGCAAATGGATGCAACTGCTGTTCATTGAGATAGAAACGATCGGGATCAAAGCGTTCGGGATCGGGAAAACTGTCGGGATCGCGATGCAGCATATAGATGAGACAACTGACGGCGGCACCTTTGGGAACTGTCAACTTGCCCACAGTTAAGTCCTCAGTAACGCGGCGAGAGAAGAATGGCACCGATGGATAAAGTCGAAGTGTTTCCTTGATAACCGCCTCCAAATAGGGCATCGATTCCTTTTCCCTGCCCTCCAGTTCGATGGCCTCCTCGTAGACACGCTGCTGCACCTCGGCGTGCTTTGACAGCAAACTGATGGCGAAGGCAATTGCCGAGCTGGTTGTGTCGTGTCCCTCGAACATAAATGTGTCCACCTCCTCGCGTATATCGACATCAGTCAGATCGGAGCCGCCCTCCATCTGGGATAGCAGCAACATGTCCAGAAAGGCCAGACGACGCTTGCCTCCAACATTGTCATTGTCATTGTCCTGCTCCTGCTGCTGCGCTGCCTCTGCCTCTGCCTGCGCCTGCTGCAACTTCTTGCGTCGCATGTTGATCACTCTATAGGTTTCCTCGTGCAACACACGCAACGCTTCGTTGCGCGCTCGACCCGCCGACGAGAGATTGAAGATCAGATTGAAGCGTTGCCAGACCGAGAAGCTCTGCTTGTGCAGAATGCGGCAAATTCTAAATAAAGAGGCAAATAATCAAGTAAATAAACTTAAGTCAAACAGGCTAGAGAGACCCTGTACTCAGTTTGCCACAAACTCATAATCATGCACTGATAATAACAATAACACAAAAATCACAGTCTTTCAATCAAGATGTTTTCTCCTATTAGAAAATTGAGAATTTTTTGTCTAAAAATTGCGTCATTAGGTAAAAATATAATTCCTTAAAGAGTACATAGTTTCTAAAATCAATATTGCAACATAACAAAATTTTATATAAATAAATAGTTTTTGTAAAATAAGACTTTACAATCAGGATGTTTTCGCTTGCTGGAAAACTGCTCGACCCTTTTTATAGACTCAATATCATAAATTTAGTATTTTTCTCTCAATGATAAAAATTGTCATCTTAAAAATGCGTCAAAAACAAAATCTTTTTTTCTTATATACAATGGAATCTAACTCAAAAAAAAAGCAACGCCCTTCAATAAACTTTCTCGTTTATTATCCGATCACAATGTGATTCATGACGTATCGGAGTCCCGTCATCGGAACTCAAACATGTGTGCTACAACTCAAGACTCTAGCTCTTGTTCTTAGCGAAGGCGGAACAAGAAGCGACCATATTCAAAAATGATCTTCATCTGTTTGGGAAAACTATTTTGATAATTTAAAAAAATAAAATTAAAAAAAAATTGTAACTTTCTCACGAATCTGCATACCAAATTTCGTATCTCCAGTTCTTAGTGTCTTTGAGAACTACGTGTTGTATTGACTTCTGGCTCAAGAATGTATACATATTCAGGGGCGCCACAGAAATCGCTTTCGCTTGAATTTCACATCAATTTCATTCCGCTGTGCCACAGGTAGCGGAAGAAACTAGCGCTAAGTCCGCTAACATCCGATGCTGTTACGAAGAGTTGCCAGAGTTGTCGAGTAACATTTATTTTGTCGCGCTAATTACTTTTAAATTATCTTTAGCTAAACAAAATCAACTATTATATAAATAAATTAACTTTTATAAATTAAATAAGAACAAAATTAAAAATGATAAACTTAAAAAAGTTGCTAAACAAACCGTTGGGTAATTTAATCTGAGAAGGTGTCAACCCTTAGCAGCCTAGTTCGAAAATGTTGGTTAAAATGCTAAAACAAAAATTAAATCTCTCAAAGCTCTGTGGAACCTCGAAAATTTCCGTGCGGAAATGCTTTCAGCGGAATTCTATTTCGCTAGAGATTTCTGTGGCACCCCTGATGACTTTATGTGTTTTGCCACGTCACTTTCTGACCGTTTCTCACATTTCATTTCTGACAAACTAGATATACTCTATCCTTTTTAAAGGTACAGGGTCTAAAGAGAGCTCAGCCGTTCAGTTGTTACTTACGTCTGCACGGCACGCACATACTCCGAGTCGCTCTGCATCTGAGCGTGCTTCTTGATGCCCATCGCCGTCTCGCAGATGGCATCCAGGGCGAAGAGTGTGATATAGGGATAGATGTCAAAGGGTTTGCCATCCGCATGCTCCTTCAACCGACTAACCAAAATGCGACAATTCTCCTCCATCGGTTCCTTGAACTCACTCAGGATGCGAAAATGGAATCCGGGCGTCAAGAGTTTACGCCGACGATGCCAGGACTCGCCGCCATTGGTGAGCAGACCCTTGCCCAGCCAAGGACCCAGCAGCTCATAATTCCTGGACTTGTTCAACAATGAATTATTGCCCAGCAACTGTTTGATGTCCTCCGGCGTGGTGAAGAACACCATGAGATCCTTGCCGAACCAAATGCGAAAAACAGGACCATGACGCAAACGCAGCTCCTTCAACCAGTTGAGAATTTCTGCAGAGAGAAATCATTTAAATTTTGACCTTCAAAATAAGTCACTAAATGGTTGCTGCACAGAAAACAAAAATTAATCTCAAATTCAAGCTTAAAATTCGCAATTTTAGCATGTTTTTTTTTTAAGTATGTATTCTGGATATTATTGTTAAGTAGAAAAAATAAGGTAATAAAAAGGCAACCATTTTATTTCACTGAAAATTTGCTAATTTGCGTTGAAGGTATTGGAAAATCGTACTTGTTTTAAGTATTAAGTAATTTGTTTAGTTAAATTTAAATTTATATTATTTTATTTCATTTTATTCCGAAATCCAGTATATTTTTGTGTGTGCCACTTACCCCCTTTTTTCACATTGGCAATTAATTCACCGACACTCGGTCCTGGCAATGTTTTGCTCCAACGTTGCAGTTGCATGAACCGCAGAATGTGGGGCAAGTAGCGTAGAAATATTGCCCACGCGGCAAATGCCAGCAATGCCAACGTGTTCATCTTGTGTTTCAACTTGAGTTCAATGCAACTATCAATGTCAGTGTGTGTGTGTGTGTGTGTGTGTGTGTGCGTGTCTTTCTTTCTTTAGTTTCTAGTTTTATTTTTTGAAATTTATTGCACAATGCGAGTCAATCAACCGTTCAGTTCTCGTCGTGAAGCTCGACTAAATCATTGCTAAACACTGCAAAATATAGTTGCGTCTTGGCGATGATCGTGCCATTTTCTGACCAGGCCTTACATATGACGGCACGTCAATGCCCTACAAAACTGCAACTCAACTTGTGAAAACTATTTTTTTTACAAATAAATAAAGCATTAATTTTTAATTTGATAAATAGATTTTATAAATATATTATAAATATAATACTAAATATGACGGCACGTCAATGACCTACAAAACTGCAACTGAATTTGAAAACAATTTTTTTTAACAAATAAATATATTAAGTTAATTTTTTTGAACTCATTAAGGAAGAATAAAGCATCAGTTTTTAATTTTATAAATAGATTATATAAATATATTATAAATAGAATACTAAATATGACGGCACGTCAATGCCCTACAAAACTGCAACTGAACTTGTAAAAACAGTTTTATTTTAAATAAATATAGCAAGTTTATTTTTTTGAACTCATTATGGAAGAATAAAGAATTAATTTATAATTTAATAAATTTTTTTACTTTGTATTATTGGGCAAAGATCCCAAGTTTAAGCATTAATTGTTTATTCCTTAGAAAACTCTTTACATAGAGTTGAACTATAACGAATAATTTTATGAATACCCTACAAAAGTAGAAGAGTTCTCAAAGAAGAAATTCTTTTGAACATAGATTGAGTTTACTTTGTATTGTTGCATTTTAGAATGCAATTCGGCAGAGATTTTAAGTTTTCACATAGGAAAATATTTCTTTTAAGAAAAATATTTATATAAATACAGATTATAAATTACAAATATGTATTTCCATAACATTTTAAGAGATTAAAAAAAACACGAGAGCAAATGAAAGTTCTTGAAGTATTGTATTTAAATATGACGAACTCAAATCATATTTTCATTTACTTTTTAATCTGCACACAGTTGAGTAGGAATTCATTTAATACATTAGTTATTAAATTAAGTTTGATTACTGTATTTGTATTTGATTAAGTAAGTCAATATTAAAATTTAAAAAATAAAATAATTCGTCCTTAATACAAAATTTAAATCACACTATACGAGTTAAAAGAATTTGTCAGATAGTTTTTGAATTGCAATTTTAACATGTTCTCATAATCTTTGTAGATTTTGTCATTTTCAACTTTATACAAAAAACTTTTAAAAGTCTCAAAGATAATAATAATATATCTTTTATTGTTTATTTATTGTCAAGCTATAAGCAACAATGTCAATTTTAATTGCAAATTAAATTTAAAAAATTTTAAATTATAACATAAATTAAAGTTAAAAAAAAGTATATTTCAATTTAAAAGAACTATTTTAAGCCTTTCTCTGCCGCGACAAAAAAAGTATTGTGCCCATCGTTGAAAACTACTTTTGTAATGTAATTGGGACCTTCTAAAATCAAATATGAGGTTGAAAATAAAATGTAAATTCACATTTTTAAAAATTTAAATATTTTTTAAATTAAATTTAAATTAATATTTTTTTTAAATATGGTAAGACCAGAGAGAACATACTCTTGATTTTCTAATTTTCTTAATTTTCCATTAGGAATTGAATACAGTGGCAGAAAATGGGTTAAAGGCCGGAATCAAATCGTAAGTTGCATGATAATTCACTTATGCTCTGATCATAATGTAGAGTACATGCCACTAACTACAATAGCAACCTGTCGAGAGCGTTTCGCACTTTAACTATCTCAGTTCCGATCGAGGAGTTCTCGCTCTACTTCTCCCTCCCTCTCTCTCGCTCTGTCTCTGTCTCTATCTCTCGGAGATTGCTTATTGCGTATTATATAAAAAACAAAACACAACAAGTTCCATAACAAAGTCGGACCTGACCCACATAAAAAAATAAATCGCAAACTGTCAACTGATTGGAGGTTACATTCAATTTTAGGCCGACACCACATCGGATCATATAACTATATAGTACTTATACATCACTAAACTGGATAGTTGTAATCGTAATCGTCTTATTTAATACTTAGAGAGTGTATACAACAATTACAACTACAACTACAACTACATGTATGTAGTTTTGTCGCTTATGAGCATGTTTATTTATTCTTTATTCAAATGCCAGCCTGATTTGGCTTACTTGCAATATTTTGATATTATAAATGCAGTCCAAAGTTCGACATCTTATGCTTATCTGCTTATCTGCAGTCTCTCTCTCTAAACAACTTGTGGGCTTGAGGTACAGTTGTGTTCAAAAAATGATCTGTGATCAGGTTTATCGGATTTTACCATTATATTTCAGAATTTATGCTTTTTTTTGATTAAAATCAATAAATAATTATCAATTGATTTAATGGTTATCTATAGATTACAATTGCGCTTTCTTTCTCTCTGTCTTTTGTTTTTAATATTTTATCTTTACTGACTGAAAATGAATGATTTTTCCCATTTGAAAGTTATTTTTAGAGTTAAACTCCAGTCTTCTTCTAACTCTTTGTCTTACTCTAGAATACTTCGGAATTTCTTAACCTGTTTCAAAGTTATTGTCCAATCTCTCTAAAGCAGCTCATCTGCATTTTTAAATTTAGCTTCTGCCCATGGAAGATAAAAATATCACCAAAAAATATGCATATTCGTATCAAAACAAAGTCGTGCGTCACAATCTATGAATATTTTGTCAATTTAAATCTATTTTTTGCAAAACCGGCTCAAGTTTTTATTTTTGCGAGCGAAATCTTAAAAATACAGGGGTGCCACAGAAATCGCCACCGAAATAGAATTCCACTAAAAGCATTTCCGCACGGAAATTTCCGAGGTGCCACAGAACTTCGAGTGATTTAATTTTTGTTAGCATGTTCAGCAACCTTTTCGAACTAAGCTGCTTAGGGTTGACCTCTCCTCAGATTAAATTACCCAGTGGCTTGTTTATCATTTTTTTTAGTTTATCCTCGCAGAAGTTTTTAATTTTTATCTTAATTAATTTATATAATTTACTTACTTATATATAAATTAATTTTGTTTAGCAAAAATAAATTTAAAATTAAGTTTTAATGCTAATTTTTATCTTTATTTATTTATATAATTTAATTTACTTATATAAAAATTAATTTTGTTTAGCAAAATCAAATTACAAATTTATTGTTAATGTTAAATTTATCTTTTTACACTACAGTTAATTTAGTAAGCTATATTAGCTTGTAATTAACTTGAAGCAATATTTTTTAAAACTATTTTCACTGCTGTTTTTGAATAAACAAATACACAAACTGATTAATAAATCAAAACAAATACTAGACGATAAGATACTATAAAAAGCTACTCACTAGCTGGAGTTTAAAAATAGAACTGGAACTACGAGATAACAGTCATTCATAAGTTTTTCACACTAGCTTAGGCAATACTTATAGCCAAATTCGACTATTATCTGTGCTTGGCATGGAATACTTTTAGGCTCTTCTCTATATTCAAAGCTCGTTTCGTTTCTTTGCCACACAAAGTTTATTTACTTTTGACAGCATTTCTATTTATTTTATTAATAAGTATTAAATTTACATTTGTATACTCTATAATTAAGCGATAATTTTTGAACAGCAACAAAAAAATTTTAATTAAATTTGTATTGTATTGGAAAAAGGTTAATATACTGAATACAATATTCTAAATTAATATGATAATTTTTAATTAATTAATTAAGTCAAGTTTTTAGGTTTTAATTAATTTTTTAACTCTAATATAACTTGACTTATTAAGCTAAAATTTGGTATGCGGGCAGTTGACATAAGGTTCTTAATAATTTTCAGCATGAAACCGGTCTGAGGTCAACTTGGGGTCATTTGCAAGGTCTTTTAAAAACGTTGATAAGGCGTGCTGTGCAAAAACTGCGCAAATTGAGAACCGGTTCAGATTCCAGAACAACATACTCTCAATACAAGAAATACTATAGTTAGGTCAGGCCTATAAAAAAATTATTTAAAAATGCAGATTAACTTTTAAAAAATTAGAAACATGCATACAGTCATGAACAAAATAAAAGGTGCGCTCTTTCTTTTACTATAACAACTATTGTAATTCAAGTCTTTAAATTTATAAAATATATTTAGAAAGGTCATCTAAATTCCGTTTGAATGATGCATAACTTTCCTTAACCCATTAAGTACCCATTGAAATATTCGAATTTTAAAAAAAGTCAACTTTCAAAACATTTTTCCTCGATTTTCTCCAAAAAATGTTGGGATGCAAAAACATTCTTCAAACAATTTTAGGAGTGATTGCAAAACAAAAATTTAAAAAAATCTTTTCGCTTATATTTTTTATAATTTTTTGAAAAGTGCTAAAAAGACACTTTTTGCGTGAAAAGTAGGAAAAAGGTGTTAAATTGTCATTTTTAGGATTTTCAAAATATTAGAAAAAACACTAGCAGATATATTTTTGAAAATTTTTTTTAGCAGTCACTCCTAAAATTATTTGAAGAATGTTTTTGCATCCCAACATTTTTTGGAAAAAAATCGAGGAAAAAAGTTTTGAAAGTTATGCATCATTCAAACGGAATTTAGATGACCTTTCTAAATATATTTTATAAATTTGAAGACTTGACTTATGTTTCAATAGCTGTTATAGTAAAAGAAAGAGCGCACCTATTATTTTGTCCATGAGTGTATGTACACATGAGTATTCTCTAACAAAATATTCAACATAATATAAATAAAAAAAATTTATTATTTTGGTAAGAAATAAATCTCTTTTCCCACAGTCTAATAAGAGTTATAGATTAAAGAGAAAATGAATTATTAATGCAAAAAAAAAAAAAAAAAATATTTTGGTAAAGAGGGATACAGATTAGAGAAAAATGGAAATATAGTTTATATTAAAATATTTAATATAATATTAAAACATAAATTGAATAATTAAAAAAATATAAAGAATAATTACGGAATTCTCTTTAAATAACTTTACTTGTAAATCTTTGGCATTCCCCCATTTGTCATTTGTCCACTGAACCATTGTTTGGGTCAAGGCCGTCCCACAATTTCGAGGTGCTTCATTTGGCACTCCACGTGTCTTCTGGGCGGTCAGCCAGCTGTCCACGCACACTGCTTGGACGTCTTGTCGATGGTCGATGGTGGATTGGGCATATTGCCCAATGTCCACTGTCCAATTGGACAACGTCTAGGCGACAGGCATTACGCACTTGAACGTGTTCGCTGGGACGTGTCGCCTTTTCCAGTTCAGAGTCGAGCACACATTTTTTTGTCTTTATTTTGGAATTAATGGTATCGTTTTCTGCACTCGACATGCGACTATTTATGGTCGCTGGTCAGGTGAGCTCTATGCAAAACAACTTGACCAAGAGCTACCCTGTAACTACATTATCGAAACCTAAATAAATACATTTAGGGGTGCCACAGAAATCGCTTTCGCTTGAATTTCACATCAATGTCATTCCGCTGTGATAACGTCCGATGCTGCCACCTAGTCCGATTTAGATTTTCGCAGTCAGTGTCAGCGATGCCACATTTCGATGTCAGAATTCGAAGTAAGGTATTTTAAAAATATATATGGAACCCCTTCTGTTTTCTTTAAATTAAGCATTAAAAAATTACCGCAAATTAAATTATATAAATAAAATTAGAAAAAAATTACAAACTTTTGGTTCTGCAATGATAAACTCAAAAAAGTTGCTAAACAAACCTCTGAGAAGGTGTCAGCCCTTAGCAGCCTAGTTCGAAAAGGTTGGTGAAATTGCTAAAAAACATTAAATCATTCGAAGTTCTGTGGCACCTCGGAGATTTTCGTGCGGAATTGCTTCAGCGGAATTCTATTCCGCTAGAGATTTCTGTGGCACCCCTGATTGACAAACTTTTGTATTTATCAAGCGCTTGTTTTGAACTGAATAGTTAGTAGAGATATTAAGAAACTCATCTAAAAAGTACAGATAGAATTCAAACTGAAATTTCAAAAACTAGAAAACATGCTTAAAATAGTGACAGTGACTAACTCTTGTGTTTATTAAGCTTTTTTCGTGAAATTTTCAGAACAGTTAATTGACATAAAAACACAAAAAATTGCCAGTTATTGGGTCTCCATCTTTTGATTTCAGCTGAAAATCAGCTTTTTAAGATCTCGAATTACTTGGGAAAACAACTAAAAACTCTTAACTCATGGTATATTTAAGTTTTAATGCTAAATTTGTTATGTTAACCTTTTGGACAGCGATTATAAGAGCCAAGCTCGGTGAGTTCACATGGACAGTTTAGTTAGTCAGGTGCATTAGGTCGTGACTGCCACCTGTTTGACAGTTTACTTATGCACGGGCTTGTTATACATTTTCAAGTAATATTTATGATGTTTACGGTTCAATGCATAGCGACATGACCTGAGAACCCCAAAGCACCCCTTAAAACCCCATAAATTGTAGCTTATGAATTTGCTTAGTACGGCAGAATTTATGTTATTGTTATTGTTGTTTTTATTTAGTTTAATTAAAAGTAGGTTAGTTTTGGAAAGTATGTATTTTCGTAGCGCTGAGACAGCAACACCCCGAACTGAACCCCTTCCCCCGTCCCATCTCCTCACCCATCGAAATTCCAGTGAGAAATGGAAATTTCAATGTGAATGCATCACAACACAACACAATACAACAACATCGCATCGCACCCGATCTTGACCTTGGCATACCAAAAACCGCTGAGCAACGCAAGCTCCACAAATGCAGCTGTGTCCCTCTGCCCCCTTCCCCCTCACCCCTTACCCATCCACCTTATATGAGATTAGACGAGGGGCATCTTTTGACTGTCAATATGATGACGATTGGGATTTCGAGCGCGTTGACATAAGGTTGACCCAACGCCTACACCACGACGAGGCTGTCAGTTTTTAGACCCTGTAATGCAAAATTACAACAAGGGTATACTAAACTTTAAAATAAATATTTGCTTAACAAACAGAAGCATCAAATCCCGAGTCAATATGATCTTAGAGGCTACAAGAGCTAGAGATAACAAACTTGGTATGTGGGTTCCTCTGTATCTGTTTAGGAATTTTCTAAATCGAATGATAAGAGCAAGAGCTAGAACCTCGAGTTTTGGCACATCTAAACTCACGATCAGATAATAATCTCGAAGGATATTGAAAAAACCATTTGACGCAGCGACGGACCAAAGGAAGCAATTTTTATTTTGTTTTATTTTTTACTTATACTTATTATGTTACTTATTTTAAGCTTTAAATTGTACTAGTGTAATTTTTCAAAAATCGCATCGCTAGTATTTTTTATAATTTTTGAAAAACTACAAAAAAGTATGAAGAGGAGGAAAAAGAGGTTAAAATAGTCATTTTTTGCAGTTTTCAAAAAATAATACAAATGTTAGATTTTTGAAAAAAATTTGTTGCACTTACTATTAAAATTGTTAGAAGAATTTTTTTGTATCCAAACAATTTTGTTTAAAAATCGCGGCAAAAAGTTTAAAAATACACCTTTACAAGAATTCAAAATGTACAATGGGTACTTAATGGATTAAGGAAAGTTTTGTATCATTCAAACGTAATAGAAATGACCTTTATGAGGTTCAAATTATGAGTCGATTTAACTTTAAATGTTGTCAAAATAAATATGCCGACTAGTGTATACAATTTTGCTATTCAGAATTTAAGCTTTCAACATTTTTCTAACTAATTGACTTTAAAATTAAATATTAAATTTTAAAATTGTATAATTTATAATATTTAATTGTTAAAATTATAAAAATGTTCTAGACAATTCATTTAAATTACTTGTAGTCTTTTTTGTTACTTGTTACGCAAAAAGTACAGGGTCTGTCACAGTCTGGTTTTTTTGACTGTAGCCTTTTCGACAAGTTTGATTTTCGGGCTAACCAGTTTTTCAGTTTCCACAGCAGCTTCACAGTTTTTGGACAAATTGAAAATGTAAATTCAAGTGATGCATTTTGGAGACTGCATCGCATTTGGATTATCTATTTAACGAGCATTGTCTTTATCAGTCCATTGGCTACTTGCAAATGAGTATATATAGTCAGTATAGTCAGTTGTTAGATCGACTTCAGTCCGTTTATTGAGCTATGGGAAGCTACACAATTCAATTGACTGAAAAATAGTTGGAGCTTCCCTTTCAATATTATCATGCATACAATAGATGTATGTATTTCAGTGTGGCAAGTCTGGGAAATATACTTTTGAGTTCCAAATTATCATTACAATAGCTAATCTACTGATAGCGTTAACCAATTGTATGTAAAAGATGAGAGCATACAAAGTCGAAATTGGCATTAAAATGAACAGTCGTGTTGATTTCTAATAATCCCTCTGTCTAAGCTCGGAGACTAGAGTTTGGGAAATATATATATTGAAGCAATCTGCAATCCACATAGCAAAAATCAATCAAGATATTTCAAAAAGCTTCTCTTTTCAATTGTGTTCCTTTTAAATGAGAATTTCTCACATTTTACTTGATGGATCTTTTTCTGAAAAGAGTATCTTCTTTGAAGCTTCTTCGTGTAAAAAATCCAATTTATTTGAAAACTCTAAATTAAAATTGAGTTCTTAAATCTTAAAAACAAATTTGGATTAGTTTATATAAATATTAGATAAAGTATCTTACATTTTCCCTGATGATTTCCGGATGATTTTCCTGATGATCATATTTATTTCCTGATAATCTTAAATATTCCATTATTATTCTCATTTATCTTTTTACACAGTTATCTCTACAGAAAAACAAATGTTTTTCGAAAGTATTTCAGTTCAGTTTTTAGGCACTATCGTATTTTGAATAATATCCCAATTTTCTCTCTAATTTTCACAAATTTCTCAGCTTTTTCATTTCATTATTTTAGCTATGGACCATAGCCTATGGTATTTAATAAATCGTCTTTAAAAGTTTGGGAATAATTTATTTAGGCGTCGATTCGAAGCTGTTCAAATAGGCCGAGTGAATATTTACAGACTTGGCTTGTTGGACAAGCTGATGGACTTCCGTTGAGTCTCCACCAAATATCTGTTAGGCTAAATCAATAGAGTGATCGTCAAGTCGAGTTTGGATGAGTTTGCAAATTTTGTTGGCAGATGGGCGGGTTAATGTCAAGCTCCATTGCGATCACTTTATCCGCATCTCTTACAGGTGACTCAGAGTCGTCAGTTCGTCTGGAAAAGTTTTAAGCCAAATTTGCCTAGAGTTCAAAATTCAATCTTGGGCATTTATTGACTTGGACACGCCTCAGTGAGTTGAGCAGTTCCGGCAAATATTTAGTTATAGAACAGATGACATGCAAATATCGCATGGGAATCGAAGGACGCAAAAGATATGCGAAATCATCGATAGATAGCTTTCGTTTTCTTTTATTTGCCAGTTCATTTCACACGATCAAAGGGCGCAGTCCCTGTAAATACTTCTCGAACAAAGTATTTTGGTATCGATCAGACGACTGATAATCTTTCAATTTATGCAAATTATTGAAATAAACACGCGAATCCATCGCATTAAAGCCAACTAAAATTAATTTGTGGCTTATAAAAGCTGTCGGCAGTGGAACAACTTTCAAAAACACAATCATCATTATGATTAATTAGTGGTCCAGAAGTTGCTTAAATATTGCATAAATCTTGAAATTGAAATTGAAATTGTGGAACCTTTAAAGCTCAATGAACGGCTCAAAGGTTAGTTCCTTCTTTGCCGGATAGACATTAAATAAACCAATGGCAAAACAAGTATCTCTAATGTAAGCAAATGAAAACAAGCGTGTCTTGCCCAATTGGGTGTGCTAGGTCAAGAGATACCCTGTATTTTGTAAGCAATTGCTATATTCAGCATATTTTGTTTAGTTGCTTAAATAAATACATTTTAAAAATCAAATCAAAGTTGAGTAAAAAAAAAATTTGAAATTCATAAAAAAAATTAAATTTTAATTGTATTTTTTAAGCGATTCAAATGAAATTTTCAGAATAGTTAGCTAAGATATTTATATAAGTAAATGTCAAATATTAGAGTTATAACTTTTAGATTGCGCTAGTTATTTGTTTTAAAAGATTTATGGTTCCTTGGAAGAAACATGTAAAATACGTAATAAACTTCTTTTAAATTTTTATTATGAGCTCTAAGCTGTCCAAGTACGAAATTTGGCAACTCTAACTTTTATAAACGCCGAGTTACGATAGGTTGATGGACCTTTTAATACCATTCAACTGATTACAGGGTAGATGAAGCATAGGTATTTGGAATTTGTTGATAACTTTTGGCATATTATTGCTTTTTTGCTTCGTTTGTTTCTTTATTTGTTAACTTCTGCGAGTTGTAAACATAAATCTTTGTTTTAATTTAATGACAATGCCTTGAACTTGAGAGGGGAATTCAAAGTGGTGGCAAAAGGTACGAGTATGTTTAGTACAGCGTATTACGGTCTCTAGTCTTGTGTTTTAGCAAATATAGATAAACACACACACACACACATATATAACGTATATATACTCTTATGTGTTTGTGTGTTTGAGGCGTGAAATACGCGCACATAAATCGCTTTTATGGCATTCAAATTGTTGTTGAATTGTTGTTGTTATGGCTATTTGCAGTTGTTATTGTTGCTGTGAAGATTCTACATAGTACATTGTAGATTTATTGCCTGTAGGTTTGTGTCGTGCTCAACGAGCAAAGTGAATTGGCTGCTGACTCGTTCAGCACAGAGCTCTCTTCCTTGTTCTTCAGCTGTCTTCAATTATAGCCACAACAACAACAACTCTGACAACAACTGGACATACTAAGTGTACAGTTGACATTAGCAAAAGGTGACAATGTTGCTGATAATTGAACAGGTTTCACTTCTTTTAAAGATCTTCCCAAATAAAAATCCTAATAAAAAAGAACAGAAAAAATGGAAAAGTGAGACTAAGTTGTACCCTATAAATAAATAGATATGTGTTATATTAAATTTAATAGCTTTTAATTTTTTTTGTATTCTTTCAGTTTAAATGAAAAATTTTATAAAATTCGTAATAATTAAATTATTATTATTAATTATTAAATTATATTAATTAATTAATTAATTATTAAATTATAAAAAGAATACGCTGTTAATAAGACCCTCTAATAACACGGTATATCTGAGTCATAATCATAAAAAGAAAGCAATATTTAAAGATAACTCGAGTAAACTAAGAGCTACAGCTACCCTACAGATACCCTGTAATACTTGCACATATGTCAAATGTCATAATATTAAAAGAAACAAGTTCTTTAAGCTAAGTAAACAAAGTGAATGAATAAAGTGTGATAGCTGATGGACAAATGGGTGATCTATGAATGAGAATGAAAAAAGTAAAAAAAGAAAAAAATTGATTTGGAGAAATTAACTGCAGAATTGAGGAATCAAAAAACCCAAAAATTAAAGACTTACATACACATGACTGTTGTGTTGTGTTGTGTTGTGTTTAAAACTGGGCGTTGTCTGCCAAGCCAATGACAAAGAAACGCTTGTCAGATTGAGGGAATGACAAAGTGACAGAGTGAGAAAGTGACTCAGTGCCTGAGCGATTATCGTTGGCGTGACAGCAGTCAAAAAAATAAGATGACCAACTCTGTAGACTGACCATTCACTTAGCACTCTTCGCAATTCCCTCCCTCTCTCTCTCTCTCTCTCTCTCTCTCTATATGTATATAGTACTTTAATTGGGGGAATTTCAGCTGAAAGTCGTAGCTGATAAGTCTTGTTTTAAAATAAGCCTAAGCCACTGAACCTTAAATCTGTCGATCCTTAAAGACTGTTAGTAATAGGTTACGCTTAATAAATTCGCTTTAAATAGGACGTTTATTCTTCTTTAGAATTGCGCGTTCTCTAATTTGATTGTGCATTAAATTTGCGTATTAAATTTGACGCATATCCCCCAAAAAAAAAGAGTAGTCTAGATTTGAATACCCTACACAATAGTTACGTTATCACCTTACGTTAATCACCTTATTTAGATTTACAGCCAAGGCTGCAAATCTCTGAAATGTTTAAAAAGATTCTGTTTGATTCTGTTACAATTGTATTTTTTATTGTTTGCCGTGTTTTTAAACTATTGAAAAAATTAAAAAATTATTTAAAATTATTTACAACTCTTGAAAAAAGGAATCTTGAAAAAACAATTTTTTCAAAGCTTCAAGATCAACTATAAATAATAACAAATTAATAAGAATTTAATTATAAATAATAAATAATAAGCAAGAAATTGATTTAATTCGTTATTTTTCTGGGAAATCATTCAAAATTCAACTAATTAAATTTAAATAAAAAACAAAGACGTTACATATTCAACAATAAAATAAAAATGCCCAACCAGGAAAACTAACAAATGATTATAAAAAGTGGAGTTGAAGAATTAAAATGCTTGTACACAAATTCTGATATTTTAATTTAATTTGTTTGTTTTTCATCATGCTCTTCTTCTTCTTGTTTTTAAGGGTAATTGCGAGACGTAATTTAAATTTGAAGTGTTGCATTAGTCGCGACTTTGTGTTGTTAATTAGACAAAGAGCCAATTAAAAACAATGCCTAGCCTAACTTTGACATGAGTCTGAACCTCAACTGGCTCTGACTCAAACTGAGACTGAGTCGAAGTCGGAGTCGAAGTCGGAGTCGGAGTCGAAGTCTGGAGATCTTGATTGGATCAAACGACAGCATCACTGCCCTTCAAAGAGCCAAAGTGACTTGACTTGGCCAACAACCCCTCCTCTAGCCACTTGGCCCCCTCCTCCTCTTCCCCCATTATTACACCTCCCCCCGCCCACAATGCGGTGTATTATCATTTGGTCAGAGCCAAAAGAAGACAAGCTAACATTCATGACTATTTAAAATTCCACATACGCATCGTTGCAGCGATTGTCGAAAATGGAATATGGGCTACAATTGCCAAGGTCGCTGCAAACCGAACCAAACCAAACGAAAGCGACCCAAAATGCATTATAAAACCCCAAAGATACAATATACATATATGTATATAAATCCAAATAAACGATGGCTGTCAATATCAATCGACGACGGCGACTTTCGTTTTCACGTGCCTAAAAAGAAACAAAAGACTTAAGCGAGCAACTTGATTGCCATCATTATGGAACACATGGGTGGGCAATACCAACCCAATGTATCGCCACCCCACTTCCCACCAACCTGGGCCTTCCCCCCCCCCTTCGCCTCCGCCAAATGCTGTTTCCCACGACTTCAAGCTGTTTTTTTTTGTTTTTTTTGGGGCTCGATTTAAGAGGCGTTACGAAAGTTCTGTTCATCTGTCGACTGCAAGTTGAATGCACTTTAGTTGCTTTTGCAACGGATTTTTGGTAAATTTTAATGCTTTTTTTGGGACACTTTGTTTTAATTGCTTTTCATTTTGACTTATTTTTTTTTAAATCAAAATATGTTTATAAGAAAGTTTGGTGCTGTTAGAAAAATCTTTTTTTTATTTTTTTGGTTGTTTTCTGAGGGAAACAATATAAGAGCTAAGTGCCGAGAACAAGTTGCAGTTACTAAAGTTGCTGTCATGACGAATTTTGGCAACACAGAACGAGCACTAACAAATTTTAAGCACGCACGAACATGTCGCATCTACAAAATATACAAGCAAAAGAAACACTTTTCAACTTTCAGCTCTTTATTAGCTTATCTAACGCTCAAGTCCAGTTGAGAAATTTGGACAGTTAAGGGCGTTGGTTTTGATGGTTTCCAAAAGTTTTCCCAGCTTTTGTTTATTTTCTAAACATTTATTTATTTTTGTTATTTTTCTGTAATTGTTAGCAATTTTATGGCTCTTTTTGTACATGTAGCATGGCAAATTGTGTTCATATGTTTGTCGACTTTAGGCCAGGTACCATTTGAACCACACAGTGTTCTCTACCCCCCTCTGTACTCTCCCCTCGCCCTTTTCGGCCCATTGAATGCAGTGGAAATTTGAATTTGCATTTGCATTCGCTGCTTTGTTTGTTATGACTGTTGGCTGACAAAGAAAAGGGCTCGGCATTTGCATAGTTTTCAGTTAACTGGTTAGGTCTTTTGGCCATAAAGCCGACGACAAAATTTAGCACAGTGGGCCAGGTTATTGTTAAGAAAAATAAACTTGAAAATTAAAAAAATCAAACAGTTGAGAAAAATGTTGTCAACTTTTAAAAGAATTTCAGTATTTAAATATTAATAATAATATTATTATTTATAACAAGGGAATAAATAATTTTAATAATTTGAAAACTTGGTAAACAGTTTTTTAACTATAATAAAAGTTTAAAAAAATATTTAACATATTTAAAAAAGGATTTTCAATATTTTATGCATTCCAAAAATTATTAAAATATTAAAATTTATTTAAAATATTTTTTGGTTTGAACTAATGTAAAGTATTATCAATTTTTAAATGAATTGCCGTAATTAAATATAAATAGTAATAACAAGAAAATAAATAATTTTAATAATTTGTCAAATTCATATAAGTATATACAGTTTTTTAACATTAAAGGAGTGTAAAAAATATTAAATATATTAAAAGAAATATTTTGAATATTCAATGTATTCCAAAATTGTGTAAAATGGTAAAAAATATTTTATATACACACTATATATGTATATATATTTTATATATATTTTTTTTAACTTATGTATAAGAATCAACATATTGTGATTTGTAGACGAATACTTAATATTAAATATTTAAATAAATTATAAAATTAAGATGACTTTTGAAAGCGCACAAAATTCAAGCCGAAAGTAAGTTTTTGACCCCATCAACTAGATTTATTTGCCTTCTATTTATTTTGTATTTTTTGGTTACCCTTTTGGCGACGCTGCGTCATGACCTGCCACAAATTGTCGTGTGTTTTGTGCACATATGTTTTTTTTTTGTATTGTTGTTGTTGTTGTTGCGGTGCAAACAAGAAATGATCATCAATGAAGCGCGGCCTTAAGGTGCGTTTAGAAACATGACGAGTTTGAGTTGGCCAACTTCAAATTTCAGTCTTGAAAAATGAAAATTTCGCACGAAATGGCAACAAATGGCCGAAAGCAACATTTCAATTGGCAACCGCGACAGCACTTGCAACATCGCGTGCAACAACAACAACAACAACAACAGCAGCAACCAGAACAACAATAACAACGAGAAGTGCAAGCAACTAAATCAAGTCGCCGTTTACTTGTTGCATTCACTGTACGAGTTGCTTGCGCTTGTTGCTTGCCGCTTGCCACTTGAAAAGTGTGTGCAACATGCCTGGCTGGCCAACAACAACAACAACAACAGCCACGAACGACGCTGTTAATGAGACGCTGCTGCCGCTGGTTCCGCGGAACCAAACTCGTTCAAGTCTCTTGCTTTTGGCCACAACAGTCAACAGTCAACAGTGCGCTCAAGCTGAGCTCCACATTGCCACATTCTTTGTGCTGGCCACCGCTGCACCGGTCGGCCTAATTGCCCGCCACCAGGGGTGTAGTCAGCTAAGAGGCAGAGGGGGGCAACTGATACCCCCGCCCAGCCCATGCAGCACACAAACCAGAGAATAAATTGTAGAAAGTTCCCAAGTATTTTATGTTTTTGATCAATTTTATCAAATCAAATTATAGTTTTTAAAATATTATTTACGTTATGTTTATTGATCAATTTTATAAAATCAAATTATAATTTTTAAACAATTAATTATTAAATAAAAGTTATTTGTTGATTTTTATCAAAAAAAAAAAATTGCAAGAAAACTCTTAATTTTCGATCTGTATAAAAAAATTATAAACTAATTTTACATTTTTATAATAAAATATATTTTTAAAACGATTTTTACTAATTTGGTGAGAAAATTAAATTAAAGAAAATAATCTAGTAATATTTCATATAAAAAACATGCGATGTCTCTATTAAAAAAGTACTTTTTTTTTCAAAATATAAATACATTTTTTTACTTTATTTGCCCTATACAAAAAGACATATGGGCTAATCCTGAGTTGTTCAAACTGATGCAGCTCGCGTTCAGATCGGTGAATTTTAATGCAACTTGATGGAAAATGCATTTCCTTGGGAGTACTCTTAAACCTATTTTAAGACAAAAGCCTTACTGTTTTTGAAAAAAAAAATTAGGCTTGCTGAAAGTTGCGTTGCGGCCGTTACAAAGAATGGAAGTCGATGTGAGGTTAACGTGCATTTGCACTTATATAAGCGAATTCTGCATAGTAAACAAAAAATATCCAAATACAAAAAATTAAGTGGAATATATGACCATATCAATCCAGCATCCAAAATAAAGATAAGTAGTTTCGTTAATTAAAAATCTTAGTTTTTGTCTGTTGCGGACGTTACACTTTTTACACACACACTTTTTTTCAAATTATAATTATATAGAAAGTAACTTTTCGATACAGTTTTAAACTTAAATAAAAGAAAATGAAACAAAGTTTAAGATTCGCTAAGCGCTAAAGCTCAGACGACCGTTTTGGCCACTAAAAATACCTTTTTTTACAAGAATTATTGAAATTGAAGGCAAAAAGAGAAATTAATGAATTAGGCTCGGCCATGAACAACCAAACCACCGTAAAACCCTTATAATTTTGTAATTTGTAGCCTGAAAATGTGTTCTATTTTAGCAAAAAACAACTATTTTTAAAAAACAAGCAGATTTTTGACAACTTTAAGTTTTTCAAGTAAGTGTTTAAACAAACTAGAAAACTTGCAAATTTTATTTTGATTCAAATAAAACGTTTTCTTGGAATTTATTATTGTATTATAGTTGATTATGGTTAAACAAAATATGAATTAAAATAAAATAAAAAATATGTATGATTTTTTTTTTTGCAAGACATTTAATTGATATACTGTATATTAAAACAGAGTGTTCTGTCTTCTTCCCCCCATTGGCATCCTGTCTACGCTCTTGGTTGGCCAGCAACCAAGCGGCCAACGAGTTGCCAAGTTACCAAGCTGCCATGTTGCGGCTATGACCAGAAAGAGAATGTTATCTATTGAATTGAAGTTGGTTCCGTTCCGTTCCGTTCGCAATTTACTTGTCGCAAGAATTGAGCTTGCAACTTTACAGCCGGCTTCAGTGGCAAGCAACACCCCACCCCACCCCCCTCCCTCCACTCACCCTCCTACCAGCAATCTCCTTCTGTCTCTGTCTGTCTAGCCTGCTTTGAGCCGCATTTACGGCCACGTTTTTATGGGCAGGCGAGCTGCAAATTGTAGGCAGGCGCTTGAGTAATTTGATATTGGCAATTGGCAATTGGCAATTGGCAACCAGGCTCACTTTCAATGCTCTTGCGTCAGTTTTCGCTTTTTTTTTACGGCGCTTCAAGTGTTTTTTTTTTTTTTTTCTTTTTTTGTTTGCCGCTTAGCCACAAAGCTTCTTTTCATTAAGTACTTCAACTTCAACATGAGCATTTATGCGGCCAGTGAACCCACTTTGTGCGTCCAGTCCTCACTCATCCTCAGCCTCATCTGCAGCATCATCGTGCCACAAAAAGCGGTCCTCAATGAGCGATTCTTGCAGCTTTTTTAGAGACCACATACCCTACCCTAGCCATCCATGGGCTATGCTCGTTTTCTGAGCCAGTATATAACACTCTGTTACTATAAGCTAAAATAAAAAACTTACCATAAGATATTTGGAAAAGTGTACACTGATAAAAAAAGGGATTCTAACCAGTGACCGTAACTTTTATAAGTTTTAAAATAAAAATTGCAAATTAACAATTATTTTCATATTGTTATTTTAAAGTTGCGAAATAACAATTATTCTTAATTTTTATTGAAAATGTCAAAAATAATCGTTAAAATTAATTTTTTTAATAAAAGTTGAGAAATAAGACTTATTACTGATATTTTCAATACAATTAAAAAATAAGCGTTATTTTCGATTTTTTTTTTTTTTAAAGTTACAAATAAGTATTATTCCGTAACTTTTATTTTAAATATCAAAACATAAAAGTTAAAGTGGCACTTGTTTATGGTATTTTTAAGATTTCTAGTATATTCTTGGTATTTTTAGTATCAATTGGTATTTTGTTTGCCAATAATTACTTCATACATATATTACAGCAACAGAATACAGGAGAAAAAATGAATTATATTAGAAAAAGTCGGATCTTTAATTTCATCCTTGAAGGACACGTGATGCAACATATGAAAGGTCTCGAGTCATAGATCAAAAATAATTTTAAACTTTTGTAATACACCATTTGGTTCAAAAGATTTTCAACTTAACTTTTATTTTTTAATTTTTAAAATTAGAGTTACGGAATAACTCTTATTTGTAACTTTTAAAATAAAAATCAAAAGTAACGCCAATTTTTTAATTAAAAATAAAAATCAGAAATAAGTGTCACTTCTCAAGTTTTATTAAAAAAATTAATTTTAACAAATATTTTTGACTTTTTAAATAAGAATTAAGAATAAGAATTAAATTTGATTTATATCTTATAAATTCAAATAAAAGTTTTTGGCTAATATCGATAGTTCCGACTGAAATAGGAATTTTGGTGTTTGCCATTTGACTGTAGCACATTTCCTTCACATTGATTTTTTCAGTTGAAATTAGCATTCATAACTCTTATTTGCAGTCCCTGATTCTAACAAGTGATCGAAAATCGATTGAAAGCTATTTAAATAAATAAACAAAAATAATGGCTTCATTTATCGACTATTTCCTCCCTTATGAATACTGTTACGCCAATTAAAGGGTATTCAAACTTGGACATACTCCTTTGTTAGGTCTTTACCATCGGTTCTATCTGTTTGCTGTTGGGAACTCAGATTTTTCAGTGTGTCTTGTTGTTTTTTATTTTATAGGCGCTTGACTCGCGAGAAAAGCATAAAATAAAAACATAACAAAAAACAAGTTGTTGTGTTGTGTGTTGGCCAATACCTTGGCTATAATTATTTGTAGACTTTTTGCTAGTTGATCGCGCTACGCTCTGGACAATTGCAAAATCGCTTATCGGGCATTGAGACTTCGGCTTCAACTTGAGCAGTTCAAAATCGAGCGCAACTTAAACAGAAGACAGAAAAGAACACAACTATTTATACATACGTATATTTTTATGGTTTTTTGTGACTTCATTAACTATTCGCAGCCCAGTTAACTGTTCGATTTTTGATTTTTGTCGTCGGCTGCAAAATATCTTTCGCCGACCTACTTTTGAGTCCGTCCACCTATTGTATGATAATATAATGATATTTCTGCGGTTTGATCGTAAACTAAACACGCATCATTAGAATCAAAACAACGTTTTGACACAATACTTATAAGAATAATATGCAAATTTTTTTTCTTTTTAAATAGTTCTATAGTATCGAGTGTGCTTTTCAATCGCACCTAAAATTTACTCGTAACTCTGTCTTTATGAAAGTGGACTTTTTTCTAGACTTTTTGCTTATATCCAAATAGAATTTTCTTGATTACAAGAGAACTTTTCTTGGAATTTATTCATTTACTTTTCAATTATAAAACTGAAAAATTGAAAATGTCATCGCATCAATCTTGCAAGTAGTTTTAACTATAGACATTTTAAAACATTTAGACTGTGAGTCATTTCATAGCACTCTCAAAGTACGTGACAGATGTGATCATAATTTTGGGATTTCCCCAATCAATTTTCTTAATTGATTAAAACGTTTAAAACTGTATTTTCGTCTATCAGATTTTCATGGTTTAATCTACTTTTAAATAAATGAATCAGAGAATGTAACGATTATAATTTCATTAAAAGAAAACTCTTATTTTTCGATCTAAACACAAAAATTATAAAATAAAATTAAATTAAATTTCAATTTTATTTAAAAATTATTATTTAAATTTTATAATCAATTTTAATCATAATAAAGACTTTAAATAAATGTTTATCCAGTTTCTCATAACTCTTATCTAATTTAATTAATTTCAATAACTTTCTAATTTTATTTAAACTAAGATTTTACAAGTATTATACCTAATTTTTGCTAATTTAAAATATAAAAATTAATTTTCCAGAACTCTGAGCTTTTAGAATTAATTCTTCCCTTTACATTTTTGGCTTAAAAAATGCTCATTAATCAGTTATTTATTTAAAAAGTCAACAGAAAACAGAATTTTGATAAAGTTACCAAATCTTGTGTAACATTTAATTTTTACGTTCTTATAAATGAACTCGAATTGAATCGATTTTGATGCAAAACGAAGTTTAATGTTTAAATATAAAAACTTTTTTAGTTCAATAAAACTAATCAGATGAAAAATGATTACATGTTGTCTTGTTGTATTTTGAGTGACTAATTGACATGTTTTGAATACTGAAATTAAGCAAAGTGGCTTGTGAAACATTTTTAGTTTTCATAACAAAAAACACTGAAAAAAAAGCTCCCATAATTGTATAAGATTGACAGTTCTATAGCTCGAAGTGTGGCATAGAATTTGGCGAATTGTGGGAATAATTGTGAGACAAGCAATTAAATGGAAGATGGAAATGGAAATTGAAACAAAGTGCGTTCATTTCGATTAGTGTGATTTGATATAATTTAATTTTATCTAATAGAGCATATTGGAAAATGCCGCAATTGATTCGTATGCGAGACACGAAGGCGACACGAATCGCAGTCGCCGAATCCAATTCTTGACTTGGGATGTGCAGCTCTCAAAATTCGGTTTGCATTTGGTTTTGTAATACAAAATGTGGCTAAAAAGACACAACACAAACACACTAAATACATGTGCATGTGTATGTGTATGTGTATGTTAGCCGAGTTAGCGAACATGCGAAGCTACGAACCGTCGAAACCGTCGAAACGTTGCAAACCGTCGAAACGGTTGAAGCCGTCGTTAAGCGGCGTCTAAGCGGTCTTCGTACGTTTGGCGGCACTTGGACAATCAGTTGACGTTGAATGTTTCGTGTTGGCGGTCGCTGAGTTTTGAATTAGTCGCCGCTCAAGTACCGCCCCTCAACCTACCTCGAGTTCCCCTCGAAGCCACGCGTAACCACCAAGAATCTTCAAAAGAAAAAAAGAAGCACAAAATAAAGAACCAATAATAAATAAGAAAACAAAATTATTATTGACAAATCTACGAGAAATCTACGCGATCTTTTTTTTTGTCACCAAGAATCTTCAAGAAAAGCAATAAAAAAGAATTGATAAATAAAAATAAATTAATAAATCTACGACAAATCTTTTCGACCTTTTTTTTTTTTAATTATTCATTTACACTTTTTTTTTTTCGTCGCGCCACAAAAAACTGTGTGTTTGTAACGCGTGTGATGAAAAAATAAATAGTAAAAATAATTATAAAATTGAATTTGAATTGAAGCCACCAACGGCATGTTGGGCTTGTGGACGCTGGTGACGGTGGTGCTGCTGCTGTTGTCCTGCTCCGGCGCACTCAGCGGTGCTGCAGGTGGTGCTGGTGGTGCCGATGGTGTCACTGGTGGTGCTGCCGCCTCGGTGGTGAATCCCACGTGCAGCTTGAAGGACAATTGCAATTTGGGTGACAATCTGCTGGCATTGCCTTCTGCCTCGGATGCCAACGACGCAGTCGAAAGTCAAATTGCATCCATATTCGAGGATAAGGTCAACTACAGTCTGAAACTGTTTGCCGATGATGCGGCAACGGGTCAAGCAACGGCGACAACAACAACCACAACGGTGCTGGATGTGCTGCACGATGCGCTGTCGTCGGTGGGAAATCTGAGTGAATTGCACCACAGCAGCACGAGCAACTTTACGCTGCGACAGCTGAGCGACAAGTTGACCCCAAATGATCGTGATCACGATGATCAGATCGAGGATGATGAGAGGGGTAGGTGTCAGTTAAAACCAATTTTGATTCCTTCTAAAATGCCTGAACCAAAGAGTTTTGTTTCAATTTCTATTTAAGTCCATAACATTTTTTATTTAGAAAATATTCAACTTTATGAATATGTAATTTACGATAAGCATTTTTTCATGGCTTAAACCTAAGACCAGGATATTTTTACAGGCTTTTTTTTTGATATTTCAAAATCAGATTGTAAATTCTTTTATATTCTCAATTGTCTAAACTTACTCGATTTTTAAAGCCTATGCTTGAATAAGAGAATTTCGAACTGTTCAAGAAGTTAACTAAAGATAAAGATTATTATATCAATTTTTCACAGTTGCAAAATAAAGCTAATAAATAATGATGGATCGTAAAATATAAAATACACAGCATGAAAATTTGATAATAATATCAATTTATAAAAAGGGGTTCAGTTCGAATTCAGGGAGTAAATAGGTTGAAGGTTAGACTCAGACATTGCTTTACAGTCTGACCAAATTGAATGTTCACACGATTGCCCATTTCATGATAAAAGCGAAACATGAATTCGCCTTTCGTCTTTGCGACTTTCTCACGCCACCCACGCAACGTTGCCTCAGGCAACTTGTCGTTGTTCAATTTCAATTTCAATTTCCACTTCAATAACAATTGTCATTTATAGCTGTTAATGTTATTAAACACACACACACACCTCTCTTTCCCCCCCCCCCCCACGCCCTTTGATGATGTGGATTTTACACAACTCTGCGGAATGTTGCATAAGCTGCGCGTGCGTCAAATAAAAACAAAATCAATTGCTCGATTATAAGTAGTGTCCGTCCGTCCGGCTGTCCATGATATCATGATATATATCTCTGGGCTTTTTTCTTTCTTGTTGTTGTTTTTGGTTTGATGCCAGAGTCACCACGTTCGCCATCAAGTTTAATGGCCAAAAAGACCTCCGAAATGCAAACCTCCAGCTTGGACATGGACGTGATCTGAACCTAAAACCCTTGGACCACATAATGCCATTAAATATTGTTTTATAATATAAGCTGTAATTTAAAAAAAAAAAATTTTTATTTTTTTTGAAGGGATTTTTTAGTATTTTTGGGTATTTTTTAAGTGAACTTACATTGACATGTAAGTGAAGTTTACATACCAAATAAATACCAAGAGTTATATATATATATTTCTTTTTAATGATTATTGAGTTTCATTATAGACACTTTCTTCTTAGAACTTATCTCGATATGCTAAAATCATATGGTAAAGTCCACATACCAAATTTCATAGCTCTAGCTCTTGTTGTTACTGAGTTACAGATAGAACATCAAATAATTTACTCTATACGTACAATATTTATTATACAAAGCACTATTTGAATTATATTATTAACAAAGCAGGCTGAACAAACATAAAAATTCACATGTCAAGCGAATAATTTAAATAAAGGCAGTTCAGAGCTAGAGCTGAATTCTCACGTAAATATTAAATGTAGGCTTATAAAAAAAATATATTTATTTCTTGATCGTAATTCGCATATTTTTTTAAGATTTGTAGCTTTTTGTAGGAGCATATAGTACAAATAAAATGAACTTTATTCAAAATTCATAATTTGAAGAAGAGTTAGCATGCTAAATTTCATAGCTCTAGCTCTTGTAGCTACCGAGTTACAGGTGAAAGACAATTTAGTACATGCATGAAACTTTTCTACCCATTAAAATTCGTCGCTTAAAATATTCACGTCTTATTATTATCAAATTTATTTCTTGAGCATTTTTGGTATTTCTTTTAAAGATTTGTAGTTTAGTATAGGCTTATAAGCTTTATTAGATATGCTAAAATTATGTAAAAAGTCGCATACCATATTTCATAGCTCTGGCTTTTGTGTACGCTGAGTTACAATCGTTTGAACAAGTGCATGTATTTTTTTATAGGCGTTTTATTGGTTCTTTTTTTTAATCTTTTTTCGGGCAAAAGGTGAAGTAAAGAAACTGTAGGCCGTACGTAGGCCAAACTAATTGTTTGGGGCGTTTCCGGCTTGTTCAAAGCAGGTCATAAACATGTTCAACTAGCTGGTTTACCTCGCCCCACCGCCTCCCTCTCAAAGTTGGGCTTTGTCCCCTTCCTCCCCTCGCCCTTTTTTATTTTGCCCAATTTGAATGGTTGTCCACTAATTCTTGCTAAAAGGTTCGGCCTTGTTGTTAAGTCTTAGTCAAATATTTGCGGATTGAATGCGAGCTTAAGTACTGCACAACAATTGTGGAAAGATACTCCCGCTTTTGGGTATTGGTATTGCCTAAACTCTAGACGAATCTATTGAATCATCTATTGAATCATTGCAATGTGTCAAATGTAATTTGTGAATTTTCACGCGAATTTTCACGGGAAAACTGTTGACAAATTATTACAAATAAAATCCTTTGCACTTTAACTAGCTAAATTCTTTATACAATCAACACTAGAGTGAGAGCTTCAACTCTTGAGATGCATCATGACTTGGCCAAAAAAATAACTTGTTTCAAGCCATAAGATATAAATGATCATGATCATGATCATTGCTGACGACTCTGACCAAAATAATGATTATGATTACGATTATGGTAATGATGATTTGCGAAAAAGGCAACTCTCGGATAAGAGGCTTGTTCATTAATTTAGAGTTGAAGACAGAATTACCCAACATTTAGATTAACCAGAATTCAAATATGTGCAGCAGCAGCCACGATTTGCAGTTACCCTGTAGACCGAATATATGAAATTTTGAGAGTACATCAATTACATATTTATTTACTATATGAGTACGACAAATAAAGAGAGCAACTTTCAAGTTGTAATTGTAATTTGAGTTATATACTGAGCATTAAGCATTGTGTTTCCAGTTTTACAGGGTATGCAAAGGCAAAGCGCAACGGCAAAATACAGCAAACAACTTCAGATTTAACTAACTGTAAATTTGTTGGTCAAATATTGAAATTCTACTTTGTCTGCGGCTCCCGTCCAAGCAAATACGAATATTTGATGTGATACATACTTGATATAGACTGCTTCAAGACTAATTCTCAACAATAAAAACAAGCTTAAAATTAAATAAACGAAAATGTATACTCTTATGCCAAAGTTCGTAATTGAATTGATCGAATTGAATAAATTGAAATGCAATTCAAAAACGATTCCATTTATTTAATACTTTTTTTATGGTCGGGTGATATTTATCTGACTAGCCCAACAGTTCAAGTTCATTAATTTGTGCCTTTTATTAAGACTGGCTTTTTGCTTTGATTTGGTTTTGTGCAATTAGATCACTAAAAAACAATGAATGGATGTTCTGAATAAATTTATATTATTATGTCAGATTATTTAAATTAAAGTTATTTTCATTATTGCAATGAATTACGAATTTTGAAATTTGTGTAGGAAATTCCACTAAGAAAAACATTGAGAATACAACAGTTTGGAAACTAAAATAAGAAAAACAATTAAATTAGGAAATATTAGGAAATATCTATTTTATTAATCTGAACAAGTTTAAATATTATTGGATTTTTTAATGGTACAACAAATTGTTATTTCTTTCTGGTTGCCTTTTCAGAGTATAAAAGTGTAAAAATAAATTTAAAAATCTGGCGATTTTTTGACATTTCCTAATTTTTTCGTATATTACAATTTTATTTTTAATTTCCTTACAATATGCTCTCTAGTTTTGGTTTCCCGATTTTTTTTTCAAAATTACATGGTTTCAAAATAGATTTTTCTAAATTTTATTCTGTTTTTTAATCTCAGACATAGCTTAAGCTACTATATATCGATAACTTTATTTCTTCTTTGAATTCCCGTAACGAAATTCATGTTCTTTTGTTATTTCCCGGTCGTTGAATCGCATTTACCAATTCCACTCACATAATTGAAGATTTATAAGCGTTAAGCTTGTGATTTCGATTATAGAATTTTCAATTCTTCCTTGACAACCGATTACGTTTACGATTAAAGGTCTCGTTTTCTTCTATTATATAGAGACACACATGTATCTAGAATATATGACGACAGTCGTCGCTTGTGTCTGACGCATTTTAGCACTTTGGGACTGCCCAAGTACCGACCTCTCCCACCGTCCCCCTTTCAACCGTCAGCCAATGGCATCGACAGCTCGAAGACGGATGCAGGCAATGAAGCGTAACTAGTTGACAGATTTGTCAGTCGTCAGTCTGTCGCACGCACTCAGAATTTGTAATGAAAGATTTGCTTAGCATAAAAAAAAAGAAGACCGACGACAGGTGAACCATGATAATGATAATGTTAATAAGAACAATACAAAAAAAAATCAACACAAGCTTAACGAACGTTGCCGTATTGCATGCTGATCATGGCACGAGTACGAGTTACCAACTGTATTAATTCGACTTTGGCTTCGTTCGACACGCACATCATCCTACCAATCGATAAATGTTGAATCGATAACAAAAAATCTTTTGATAAGTTGTCTGTGTTTTATGCTTGTGGCATCTAATTAAAAACCATTTCTATGCAATCTGCTGATGTTTCATTTTTTGGGTGGAATTGACTTCCTGTTTGCCCACATCAACTGATAACGATAATAAAAAAAAACTACAATATTATTAATTGCCAATCGTTAATTACCAATCAAATATCTAACGAATCGTTGGCAACGCCAATTTGTCTTGTTTACAACTGCAGTTGCGACAATTGGCAGTTGGCGCCACAGCTGCGCAAGCAACACTAACAACGCTAATTTACCTATTTATTTACTTGTTATTTACAGTCTTGTTGTACAATATTGGCAAACGCTTTTTGGCCATCTCACAGCCCTTTGATGCTGCACGTAATCCAGATGCCTCACCACTGTGCCGCACTCAGATGAGGCGCTATTTGAATGCATTGAACAATTTCGATTTGTGGGCCTTGAAAAGTAAGTATCCGTTTAGATATGTACATATGTAATATGCATGTGTGTATGTATGAAAGCATGTAGAGTCTCAAGATTCTATTTGCGAGGCTCCAAATTCGAGTCATTGCCAACTGGGCAAGAGGCAAGTCGAAGCCGCATTGTGACCGCCAGACGCGAGACGAGACGACATGAATTGTAAGAGTGCAAAGTCAAATGAATCAAATAATCAAGTTCTGAAATTGCAATCACACACACACACACATGTCTGTAGATATTAGTGTTACCAACTTCTCACAAGAAAAAAAAGCTAATTGTAGCGAAAAGAAGGTCGAAAAAAAGCTAAACTTTTAAACAACTCTTAATGTATGATGTTTTACAAGCAAGTTCTATAAATCTGGAACAACTCAATAGCCATTGTCGTCGTTCCTGATCCAATTATATACAAATATATACAAATTTAGAAACATCGACAATTTGTTTGCTTGCGTTTCAAAAGCCAAATGTAATAAAAATCTCCAGTTAAGTCTTATAATAAATAATTTATCAATATTTATTTTGCAAATTCTCCTAATTAAAAATCTGAATAAATTGTTAGAGTCAAAAATTTCTTTAAAAAAAAGCAAGGCACCTTTACAAAAATAAATCGAGATTTAACGTTAAAAAAGCGGTTCTGACAACACAGGTAGACACATCTATGCTTGTATATGTGTGTATGTGTGCATGAAGCTAAAGTGAAGGTCACGCGTCGAACTTTACCCACATTTGCAGCAGCGGCAGCAGCAATGCCAAGCACAACAAGTGAATTTTTAGCCAACTGCAGCAAATTGCTGCCACAGCAATAATAACAACAACAATATCAATGCGAACTTGGCACAAAACTGCTGGCCAGCTGGCATCGAAGCCGAGAGCTCAGAATCAGAACGAACGAATCCGAAAACGAGTTGCGAATATAGAAGCTGACGACGCCCGCTGAAATCACAGTCAAGGTCATCATCATCATCCATTCAATTGGCATGCATTGTATTCGTATTCGTCGTTGTCTTGGGGCATGCCACAACAAACACACAGCCATACATTTATTACAAGCTCAACCTTTTTCCCTTTGTTCTTTGCAGTGCACGATGCTAGCGGCAAATTGAATTCGGGCATTTTGAATGGCAACATTAATCAGCCGGGCGACTTTGATCAGTGCATGGGCATTCAGCAGCCCGGTGATGACGTCACAAACGATAATAACGCTCATATGCTGCGCGGCCAATATTGTACGGCATATGCTCAGCCAGTGCTACCACACAAATCGAAACGTTTGCAGACGTTCTTCAAGCTGTTGCAATCTCACGGTCCCTTCAGAAGCGAATTTAATGATGTGAGTGCGATAGAGAGATTCTGTTTCAAGTTCGTTGTCCAAGTTACTGCTCTTAATGCAAGTTTAATGGCGCTCGCCGCACGTGACTGAGATTTGTAATGAGTTCACACACACACAACAGCTGCAGGCACATATGTATGTACAAACGTTTGCATGTAGTTGCGGCGAAAGCTCTCACGAAAGCTGTGAGCGCAACGAAAACTCGCGGCATTTCGCCGCGTAGCTAGACAAATTTCTGCCAGTAGGTGAGAGCGAGAAGGAGACAGATAGCAGCTGCGCCAAAGTTGGAAGTTGTAAGGAAGAGAGAATGAGAGAAACAAAGATCTGCGACATTGAACTTGACGAAAATTGTGAGCAGCAAAAGAAAAAAAAGAAACAGTCAAATAAATTTGAAACGTGTGCTAATCAAAAGCAGCTAAGTTCATTGAACTTCAAACGTATAGTAAAAGACAAAGATGGATTGCAAGATTTTAATGAAATGCAAAGATTTTCAGCCAGTTCTCTTCTTGTTTTTGTTTTCGTAATTCGCCGAGAAGTTTCTACAAGTGACTTGGACAACAAACTTGTATTTTTTTTTTCTTATTGAGCGCAGCCCTTTTAAAATGTGTTTTGTTTTTGTTTGTTGTCTCTTCTCACTTTTTTAGCCGGGTCATCGCGTGCCGCGCTACTCGCTAATTAACTGGGGCATCTGTGTGCCGTCGGGTTGCACCCACCGCGATGTTGAGTACAGTGTGGCCGAGTATCTGCGCAATCAAACCATTTCCACGGGCATCACCTTCAACGTGCGCGTGGAGTCGAAGATGTGCCAGGTGCGGGACCCACAGCCCTGGGACCGCAACACCACTTGGGCGGTGCGCTTCTTTGTCCTCATTCTCTCTGTCGCCGTCCTCTCTACCGTCTACGATCGTTGCACGAAGACACAGCAGCAGACGAAGCAGAGTAAGTGCATCATTTTTCGTATTTAAATTTTATACCATTATTATTTTATTTTGCATACAGGGCAATTCCTAACGACAAAAAGCCATTATAAGAACACATACTCCTACAAAATAATAAGTGTAGTTTATTTTTAAGATATTATAATTAATATGCATTTTTTCTTTTAATATTCCTTGTATCAAGACTTTTGTAGAGTCAATTTTGTGACTCATTTTGTTCAAACATGAATTAATTAAACAAAGGCGGTGATCTTAAATTAAATTGGTATATAAGCAACAAATGAATTCAACATACTGCATTTAATTTTTTTTCGTATCTTTGTCGAATTTGATTTGGTAGGCCAACAAAGTAAAAACTTGCTGCTGTATGAAGACATTTGTGGTACACTGTATACTCAATGGATCTCATTATATTTTTCATCACCTTGCAGAGGGTATTAAAGTTCTGTCGATAAATATGTAACTCATTAAAGGAAAACAAGCCTCCATAAAGTATTTACAATCAGTCTTCTTACTTTCAAACAATTAATATTCCCAAATGATATTTTTAGTTTCCATTTTCAAAACTTTTTTCTGAAAATCATTAGCAAAAATATAAAGATATACTTTTTTTGCTTTACAAAATAAATAAAAAAACATAACTAAATAACATTTCTATCTTGTTTGTTTATGATAACCTGCTCTCCCAATTAGATGACTGGTGCACGGCTTTCTCGCTCGACAAGAATCTTCGCTGGCTCTTCAGCACGAGCAGTTCCCCTGGCGACATTGAGGCAGTTCATGGCATTCGATTCCTTAATGCCATGATGTTAATTTTCTCACACAAATCGATGGCCATGTTCTTCAATCCGTACAACAATCGCACGGCAATGTCAGAGAGTCTCGGTCAACCCTGGACGGTGATTGGACGCGCTGCGTCACTTTATACGGATCCCTTCCTGCTTTTCAGTGGCATGCTGACTTCCTACTCCCTGTTTGGCCGTCTCATGAAGCATCAGCCCATACGTCTGAAGAACGAGTACATTAGTCGTTTAATGCGGTAAGTTCTCCGAGATAATATTAATGACATACCCTGTAAAAAGTTTGATGTCAAGAAAGTGTCGTCGAAACTGATAGAATAGCTTGAATTAAGAATTTCCAAAAGCAAGCAGCAACGTATTCCTTAAAATATAATCGTTATAGCTTAAATTATGAGATATGTTTTAAAAATGTGGAAAAAAAAGCATTTTACAGGGAATTTTCAGTCAATCACTCTCAAATGATTAATGTAACAACTTATGTCTCGTTAGTTTCTATTTCCAATCATTAAATTTGAAAAAAATGATATTACAGGATATGTAAAAGTCGACTACACTCACTTGTAATATTATATTATTTCTTTCTACCATCAAATCGAGGAAAATTGTAAGATATAATGAGACACTATCAATATAGTTCTTATTACAGGGTATTTACAAGTTGACTTCTATTAATTATATAATTTAACTGATCTCCTTTTCTTTCTCCCACACAGCATTGTCCCTCCTCTGGCCGCTCTGATTCTCTTCTGTACGTACGTGCTGCCTCTTTGGGGCTCCGGGCCACAGTGGAACCTCGTTGTGGGCCACCATGCGGACATCTGTAAGAAGCATTGGTGGCGCAACCTGTTGTTTATTCACAACTATTTTGGATTCAGTGAAATGTGCTTGACGCACACACATCATCTGGGCATCGATACCGAATTGTTTGCAGTCGCTCCACTTTTCATTCTCGGACTCTGGCGTTGGCCACGGCGTGGTCTCCTCACGCTCCTCCTGCTCTGCACAGTGGGCACCGCAGCCAGATACTATACGACCATTGTGAATCAATTGTCCAACTACATTTACTTTGGCACCAAGTGAGTAGAAATTCAAACTGA
Source organism: Drosophila limbata (assembly GCA_963924055.1). Lineage (NCBI taxonomy): Eukaryota > Metazoa > Arthropoda > Insecta > Diptera > Drosophilidae > Drosophila > Drosophila limbata. The sequence goes on from OZ001351.1 coordinate 29,050,248, forward strand.
ACATTGAGTTTAAAATTGGATATTAAACATCGATTAATCGATTAAGACAGATTAATCGAGTTTTAAATATAAAAATTGTAATATTGAAAAATTGACGAAGGTTCTTAATACTTAATCTTATTTTTTAATATTATTCATCGATATTTCATACAAATGTTGCAAAATCGAGTTAAATCGGTTAAAAATTGGACAGTTAATATTAGATACTTTTTAACGTTGTCATTACTAATACTTTATTTAATCCTCGACAGCATTCAGCGTCTGTTTCGCACCGCCGACTACATGTACTCCTTCCCGCCCCATCGCTCCACGGTCTACATAATGGGCATACTCCTCGGCTATGCTTTGCGTAAATTCCAGGGTATTCAGCTGAGTCGACTGCAACTGCGTCTGGGCTGGCTTGTGGCCACTGTCTGTGTGCTTGCCTCCCTGTTGGGCCCGGCACCGATGGGTGACATCAACTACGTCTACAACTCGACACATGCCGCCATCTATGCCGCATTCGCACCCATTGCCTGGTGTCTCTTCTTCTCCTGGATCGTCTTTGTCTCCCACAATGGCTACAAGAGTGAGTTTCATATCAATTAATCATCTGTGTAATCTGTTTAATCTCTGTTTTTGATTCAATCTTCAGATAAGTTGACGAAGCTGTTCGCCTGGCGCGGCTTTCAGGTGTCCACAAAGCTATCGTATGCCATTTATCTGACGCAGTTCCCCGTCTTTTTCTACAATGTCGGACGAAGGCGTCACATACATCATTACTACAACTTTGTCTCGATAATTGTGAGTATACTTATTATATCTAACAGACAGTAGATACAGCTCGCAAATAAAAATTAACAAATACATATTTGATATTTTAAACTATTTACTGATTCCAATTCAATTAAATTTCCTTCTCTTTCAGCTCGATACCAACGAATTTATCTCGATCTTTTTGGCATCTGTGGCCTTAACGGTGCTCTTCGATGCGCCCTTCCAGAACCTCAAGAAGCTGCTCATTAAGCGGCCAAAAGCAGCTCCAGCGCCTGTGACTGTGATTGTGCCTGCAACTGCAACGACATCCAGCTTAATGCCAAATGGCACTGCCCAGCAACCTGAGGAACTTCCTCATCCTCAATTGCAATCGCAAACTCAACCTGAACCTCAGCCTCATTTGCAAACGCATCCGCACGCTGATTAGCCCTGAGCTTATGTATTTGTATCTTGTACATTTTATCTTAGCATTTAGTGGCAATGTATTTAAATCACCTGCCTTCCTTCCCCTGCACTATCCACAATCCCATCCTATTCCATTCCAAACTCAACCGAGACCCATTTTCAGCCCTTAGTCATAGAGAAACGCTTTATACATTGTAAATTGTACTGTTAGTCAACCGAACGAAAGAAAACAAAATGAAGGAGAGGAGAAGAGAAGAGGAGAGGAGAGAAGAAGCGTTAACAATAATGTAATGCAATTCATAGTCATTAATAACCAACCACTGCTTGTTGTTTATACTACGATACGATATTATCTTGCTTGGCTAAAACTCTTGTTTTATTTTAATACATATTATATTACCACATACGAAACTTAGTTATTAAGCGAGGTCGATTGCTTTTTTTTTGCCTAATTTAATAAAAACAAATAAAACACATGGAAGCACGTGCACATTATTTATGTTTATTGTTTTCCACTCGATTTCTTTTCATTTTAAATTCATATTTCTCGTTGCATACTTTTGGGCGGCGGCTGCATCCGATATTACTCCAGCCCTGGATCAGGGCAACACAAAAGCAAGTTAATTGTGCTTGTTTGAAAGTTCGACAACTTGCTATAGTTTGTTTTTGAAATTTTAAAGCTAGTCTGATTTCCGACCAAGCAATTTTGCAATTATAATTATTTGTTCATTTTGGCGTTAGATTTTACAAAAGTAAATAAAAACGTCTCAGAATCAAATTTTAAATGCTGTTTTCTACCTTTTGATTGAACGTTAAAACTAAAAATTTAAAATGTTGAATTTCTGAAAAACACAAATCAAAATCTTAAGGCAACATTTTTTTTGCTATTATTTTATTAGCAAACTAACTTGGCTAATTAATTCAGAAAAACAAATTTGACCAATAATTAGTTTGTGTAGAAAGACTACACCAAGCATTGTTGTACGATCAGAAAGAAAGGTGAGATTAATCAATAAAAGTCTACTACCGTAAGGAGGCAACAATTATAAAATTTGTATAATGTCAAAAATGTTTGTAGTCTGATTTTCGACCTTTAACTTTAAAACATACAATTGGTATATAAACTTAATATATCCCTAATTTATGTTGATATTTCAACAATTCAATTTTGTATTTGCGGATTTTTCCATTTCGATGTGTGCTTAAACTAGATTCAATGTTTGGATTTACACTACTACTAAAGATAATGAATCAAACATTGTTTACCATCATAGGGAAATAACAAAAAGAGATAATAAGTGTTCCCCAGCTAAATATCTAAGTTCCCTTTAAGAATCAAATCTCCATTACCATTTTTAAAAAGTAATTTAAATTTAATTTTAAAAACAGTCCAGCACCTAATATCAGCATAATACTATTGTTAGTTATTATAAGTTAAACTTGTTTAATCATCAACAGAAAATTCCACTTTTTAGTTAGATCCCTTGAAGATCACTTAACTAGGACCTACAAGATTGATTTGTAACTGGTAAAAACCAAATCCCTTTAGCAGCTCTCAGTAATGGAACTACTTAAGTTTTGTTGATTAACAATATGGTTGCTACAAGTAAAGAAGTAAGAAATGTAATAGGTAGTTTACATTAAATGAATATGGATTCCGATATAATATAAATCACGCTGACATATATCAGAATAGCCCGGATTTTAGAATAGGAAAGCTTTAGTTAAGAGTGCTCGGCTAAAAGATACTCTGGTCCAATCTCTTAGGTACTTAGATACTAAACATGTCTGCTGAAACTCAAGTCGCTAGCTTTAAAATTGCTCTTGTAATTCGCCTGACCAGGGTATAAAAAAACGCACATGGCGTTGCCTGTAATTTGCTTGATCTGAACATGATCCACATACAGTGTGAATACTTAATCTTCTGCTGCAATTGCTACATATAAAAATCGCTAACTAACCAGACGCATATTCCTTTGGTGCTTTTAATGATGTTAGTTAACAGTTTCAAAGCTTGCTTTGCAGACCTGCTGCTTAGTGCAAGCGAGCAGACAATATAATTCGCTCCTTATCCAATTCGCCGTAGGTCTGTTGTCCGCAGCATGAAAATGTACATGGCTCATGGTGGAATTATAAAGGTGGTGTGTTGATTTCGTTCGGCCTCTGACCGAGTGAGTTTATGCTGTCACCTTTGTAAGCCAAAGCTACACCATGGTTACATGAAGGAAGGTGTCGCAATAACAACAACTTTAGTTATGGCATTCACTTGAATAGTTGACGCATATCGGCCATTTGCAATAGCAATTCACAGTAAAAAAATATAAATAAAATAAAAGCTTTGCTAATTATGCTTTTCACTAATTTGTTGTTGTTGTTGTGACACACAAGTAATACCATCAAACACCGAAAAAAATACAGCACATTCACTTAATCAAAAAAAAGTTAATTTATTCACTTAATGCAATGCAGCAAGTGCATAAAGATTTTCTCAATCATTTCTTTTGTTGTTGGTAACTGCATATGCTGGAGATGTTGCTGAATTTGAATGCTGCTGCTGCTGTTGCCGAATGATTCACAAGAGTGCGCTTATTTGCCGGTCTGGGCCTTCTTGGGTTTGGCCTGTGTGCCCTCACGGAAACCGTTGCGGAAACGACGGCGCACCACCTTCAAGTGGCTCATGCGGCCAGTGCCAGTGGTCTTCCTCCTCTTGGCCTTAACGGACCAGTTGTCTAAAGTATTATAAATAAATAGTACAAATTAGTTACAATTCATCAATAGATGTCTATGACAATTCGTTTACTTACACGAACGCAACTTGGCTGCGGGGTAACCGCACTGGGCGCAAGTGGACTTCTGGATGTGGTAGGAGGAGCGTCCACAACGACGGCACAGAGTGTGCGTCTTATTGTGGCGTTTACCAAAGCTCGAGGTACCCTTCGTCTGTAAACAGTTAACAATGTTTGCATTAATATATTGCACTTAGTTCAAAAAAAAAAAACAATAAAAAAATACAACTCATAAAATCGCCAATTTGTTTATTTTGTTTATGTCGCTAATGCAAATCCAGTTTTCTCGGCATTTGACTATTTGGTTGCACAAAATTTTACAAATTTCACATTTAATTGCACGCACGCAATTTGATTGGTATATTTTCAGTGAAAAATATTCGCGGATGTTATTAGAAATTGGCGATTTTATTTTCAGTTGAACGTGGATAATTTTCTTAACGCACCATCTTGTATGGCGAACACTCGAAGAAGAAAGAGCGAAAGAGAGGCGCAGCAAGCAAACGTCAATTTGACAGCAGCAGTCACAGTGTCGCGTGCCAGCAGGGTTGTATTGTGCTCAGTGTTGCCAGGTGTTCAGCGCCCGCTAGATTCTCAATTAAAATTAGCTAAAATTAAAAATGCAAAAAAAAAATGCAAGAAAACATAACAAAATCATTTGGTTCTGCGACACGATAATTATTTTATCTATGCTTGATGTAAACTAATTTGATTTGCTGGCGCCGTTGCAGCAAGTGGCAGCCCTGGCTAAGCTTGGCAAAAAAAGTGGCAACCTTCACGTTCCACGGATAACTCAAATCCTATTTAACTTTTTAAATAAACTGTGAACTTGCTTAGTTTTGAAGATAGAATTTTGAAAATTGCACTTGAATTTTTGTTGAATTTTTAATTTTTTTATATTTAGAATTTCTTACTAAACTTCCCCACGCGAAGAGTCTCATGCACCAAACCAATTTTGAAATGAGCTTCATTTTCTTAGAACATTTTGAATTTTGTTTGTTTTTTGAATTTGTAAGTACAAGTTTTTAATTAATTTTTTAAAAATAATTAATTTCATTAGAGAAAATGACGTGGGACCAATTTTATATCGATATTTTATAAGAGAGAGTCAACAAGTGAATAGCGAGAGAGAAGATATTCGATATTGTCTAAGTGTGGCAGCTTTGGCACAAACAAGGTCGCATTTTTGCGCGCAGCCAGCTTCAAGTGAGTCCAAAAGTGTGTGCAGCCAACTTCAAGTGCGCAACTTCGTGTACAACACGTAGTCAATAGATGGCGCTTACATTAAATGGCGCTTACATTTAAATACAATTGAAATAAAAGTCGTTGTTTTATTAGTTAAAATGATCATTGTTTTATTTATGAAATAAATTATTATTATTTACATTGGAAATAATGCACGAAATACAAATAATATTGCATACTCTGCGGCTTTTTTGCATAAAATTTATACACTCAAAAAACAAAAAGCTCTAAAATACATATTTATATGAAAAGTAACTATTTTATATGCGAAAGAAATATGAAATTTGAAATGGTGCAGCGAGTAATGAAATATAGATATATATTTATTTAACTAATATTATGTGTAGCATGTAGATATATAAATTGTAAATTTATATCTTTTTATTATTTTAATATTTTGTTCTAGTTTTTCTTGGTTTTTTTTTTGTTTTCTGTTGCAACTGTTGCCGTTAATGGCACGCGTACTACAATATTATTTATGATTTTTTGCTGCTTTTGTGATCTATGAAATGTTGCTGGAAGGGTAAGGGGGGAGGGGGGAATTGCATAAAACATTTTACGTAACTAAGTTAATTATTGCCACTATGAGCAAGTCGATTTGGCCTAAGATTCGCCCCAAGCCAAACCAAGTTGCACATAATTTTTGCTGAGGGAATGACAGGGGGGGACAGGGGGCAGGGAGAGTATTTGGTGAAGTGGGTATGTATTATATTATATTATTTATGTGAAGGCTGTGCTCTTGTATATATAGTATGTATTTCAACTAATAACTAACACAATAAACCGCCACGCTTCGCTTTCGCCCTTTTCACACATACATTTGCTTTCTTTCTTGTTTTTACAACTAATTCATAAAAAGGTTTCAACTAAAATCTTGAAGATGAAATGGAATTACGATATACGATTTACGATATTGACTTGCAAATGTTTTAAATATTGCTTATCTCTTTTTCTTATAACATTTTGCCTCTCTTTCTGCTCCACACATCCATCTCCGATTTGTTATTATTATTATTATTATTATTTGTTTTTCACTATGAACAGAAAGTTGTTTAACTAAACTAAAAGCGCTGCCCATAAAATACAAATATAAAAAAAAAAATTATATACCACACTTAAATTTAAACAAAAAAGGTTTTCGTTGTGCGTTTTCCAGGCTGCGACTGCGACTGCGCTGCGACTGCGCTGCAAGCTGCGCTGCAAACTGCGCTGCGACTGTTTAAAATTTGCTGCTATTGCTCCACACTAATGGTTATGATCATGGTTGGTCAATAGTGTCCGCCACCGCCGGCACCACCGACACCACCGCCATTCACTCCGCCGCCTCCACTGTGCCTGTGGTGATCACGTCGGCCAGCGGACTGATCCCGGTCACGATAGTCGCCGTTGCGGGAGCTGCTCTTGTGGTGATGATGGTGGTGACGCTTCTTCTCCCCCTTCAGGCAGACGTCGGAGACAACCATCTCCGAGTTGTCGCGCATCCCATAATTATCACGACCACATCTGCAATTTAAATTTGAAATGAATATTACAGTTTATGGCATATGAGAATTTATGGAATACGAGAATTTATCTAGTCGAGTTTAGATTTTATCGTGTTCCGGTTTTCATTTTCGCTAATTTGTCTTGCTGATCACATATGTACAGTTATTCCAGAAATTGTTTTGACAACATTATAAATTCACATTTATTACTTATTCATCATTATATAATTTTGCAAAAAAAAAAAATATAATTTTTCCTTAACATTTTTTTTTAAATAACATTTTTTTTTATATAATTTATTGTGTTTAGACGGGAAGTTTTATGATCTATTGGATTTAAAAATGTAGAAAAATACACAACAAATATGTGAAGCGCTTATTTTTTTTTAACTGCAATTCGCTGAAATACATGAAAACTGGAACACTGTTAAAAATATCAACCCCAATCATGACAATAAAGTAAGCGACATTTTTTTGATTTTTTTTTGGATATTTGAAATGAATAAAATAATTAGTTATTTTTCTTAAAATTTGAGCTTAAAAAATAAACGATGTTGATTCCGATAAATATCAAATTAACTCGATTTTTTTTTGGCTATTTTTAATTTTCTTGCAGAAATATTACATTTTTTATCAAAAAGGAAATTTAATATTCTGAACTTTAAACAAAAATTTTAATAAAATTATTAATATTATTAAATATTTAAATTGCAATTAAAAGAAAATGCTTTTCCACTTTACAAGTTTGCTCCATGTCGCTTGCGTAACTGTCGTGAAAATAGAGCGCTATAATATTTCCCTCTCGCTCCACTCACCTGTCGAGATTCTCGCGAGAGCGTTGCATGTTGTCTCTGAGATTGTCACGGGAGCGCGTCATGCTCGGAGGATCGAGAGTCTCCTTGCGTCTCAAGGCATTGTGAGAGCTGTTCTTGGAGGCAGACTCATGGAGATTCTCCCAAGCCTGGCGATAGTATCTGAAAAACAGCAAACAGCTTTTGTCAGTCACCAGGCAAAGTGAGGGCACCTTTAGTCGAGACACAAACCTGTTGAGGCCATTGCGGGAACCGGAAGTGGAGCTGTCAAAGCTGGCGACAGTGTTGCAGTCGGGCGAGGCGCGATGGCGATAGTGTTGCGTCGTGCGGTTTCTAGAGAGAGCGAAAGAGAGCGAGAGAGTGTGTAGAAAAGAGAGAGAAAACTTTGATATTAGTCAAAATTCAAAATGTTAACTAAAACGTATATCTAATTTACAACTGTTTGTGTTAGTTACAAAAGAGAGAGCAAATAAAGAGAGAGAGAGAGAGAGAGAGATAGAGACAGAGAGCGTGTGCAGTTAGAGACATACAGCATACATCAATCAACGTTTACAAGACAAATGAGAGCGAAAAAATATATAAAAGACCAAAAACAGCGCTTGGACATAGAACAGAAAGGGACAGAGCATATACAATGTGTGTGTGTGTGTGTGTGTTTGAGTGTGTGTGTGTGTGTGTAACCCGACAACAGCTTTAATTGTTTGTTTGATTGATTGATTGATTGATGAAATGAAAACCAGCAAAAAGAGGCAGCCACGCCCACAGCATTCCATCCAAAAGAATAATTCCATTTATTGTGTGTTCTCTGATCTGTGTGTGTGTGTGTAAGTCTTTCTTTGTTTGTGTTGACTGATTGCTTGATTGAGCTGAGTGTTTTGTTGTTGTTCTGTGTACTTTTTTTTGTTTTTGTTTTTTTTTTGTAGTATTTTTTGGCTGCTTACATTTGTGTTTATGGCCTTGATTGAAGTTAGCAGTAGTTGTTTTTTGATTTTTCTTTTTGTTTGATTGTTTGATTGAGTAGAGTGTTTGATTGCTTGATTGTAGCTCATCTTTGGCACACGTTCACAATTAAATTCGCAGGTAGTTTTCGGTTTTCATTTAGCTTTTGCTTGCATTCCATTCGATTTCGTTTCAGTTTTTTCGTCTTTTTTTTTTTTTTTTTTTTTTTGTGTTTCTGGTCACTCTTTGGCTTGAGCTTGTTTTATAGCTCGCTTTAGCTTTTGATTTTTATTCTTTATTTAATTTGTTTATTTTTTATTGGTCACTCTTTGGCTTGAGCTAGTTTCCATTGCTCGCTTTCATACTCTTTCTCAATATTTACCACTTTAGAAAATGGTCTTGCAATATTTTTGTTATTATTATTATTATTTTTATTATTTTCTGTTGTTAGCGACCTTCCTTTGGTTTCTCTCTTTTTCTGTTCCTTCCTTCAGCTTTCTCTCTCTCTCTCTCTTTCACATGTGCGTGCTGCTGAAGAGTCCCGCTCTCGCTCTGTAGCCTCTTCCATAGGTGCTCAGCTCTCTTCTGGCCAGTTTCTGGTCATCAAAGGGCAGGGCGAGCACACTGTACCACAGGGAAGGCGCCGCTTCGCAGCGTGTGCTCGACCCGATGCTGCCGTAACCATCGCCAAAGAGCCGCAAGTGATAGCCACCCATGACACCACCTGCACCACCAGCACCACCGGCAGCTCTTGTGCTGTTCTTGCCACTGCAGCGGGTCAGTTGAGCGGTTGAGGCAAAGCTGGTGGCACTTGTTGCCGTTGCGGTTGCATAGCTGGGCAATCTGGCGGTGGGTGGTGCAATCGGTGGTGCTCCTCGGTGGTGGTGCGATTGCTGCTGTTGACGCTTCTCCTGACGTTGTCGTTGTTGCTGTTGTTGTCGCTGTCGTTGTTGATGTTGTTGTTGCTGTCGTTGTTGCTGTTGCTGTTGCTGGTGTTGATGATGATGATGATGATGGTAATTGGTAAAATGTTTAGCAAGGTGCCGCCGTTTGCTGTTCGGGGTGCTGATTGATCACGATTGATTGATTGATTGCCCGAAGAGAGAGAAAGAGAACGAAAACGAGAAACGAAAAAAGAGAGTTGTACAACAAGAAAAGAGAAAGCGTTTCATGCAAAACTCAAAGTGACTCAAAGTGTGTGAGAGAGTGGAAGGTTTTTTCTCTTATGAATATGAATTTGAGTGTAAGTGTATGTGTATGTGTGTGTGTGTGAGTGTGAGTGGTGAGAGACTCTCTCTTCTCTTTAAATATGTACAGTTATGAGAGGTATGGACAGTGAAGAGTTTTGAAAGCATTATAAAGAGTGGTAACAACAAATAAAAGTTTATCCAAGAAGAGCAAAACAGGAGAAGCACCAATGAGAAAAGACAACAACAAACAGCACTAGAAAAAGAAGCAGTTACAATTACAGCAGGGGGAAGGGGGATAGAGAATATACAGAGAGCGAGAAATGGAGAAGTTACAGTGAGTGGGGGGCGGGGATCAAGCTTCAAATGCATTGGAATTTGATTTATTACATGGCGGATATTGATTTCTGATAAGCAACTTTTATGTAATTATATCTACCTACATCATTCCATTCAATTTCAATCAAAAGTTAAATTTTTTGAATTATTTCGATTCAATTATTTGGTTGACACTAATGTAACAAGGACTTAACATTAATTTCGGATTGATTTGAAAACCAAAATGATCGCAAAAATTAATTTCAAATTTAACAACGAAATTTAACTCAAATTGAACAATAAATATGCTTTTTTACTCCAAGCTAAACTTGAAATTGAATCGTGAGATTAACATCCTATTTTATTTCTTATCTTCAGTTGAAAGAATTGTTTTGAAATTTAAATTTAAAACATGACAATTTTAGTTTCAATGAAAGCATTGCAAATCAATCTGAGTTTGAGCTCTACTTCAATTTCTCTGTCAATTTCCACATTGAATTAAGTAAAAGTAATTTTCAATTATAATTTCAAATTTCAAAAAAATCCAATTGCATATTAAGCTGTTAAGCCTTAACACTAAGTGATCATTAGATTGAAATTGTTGTATAGACTCAATTTTACTATATATTTTAGGTGAAATCTTAACTTTAACTTAAAATTTTTATTTGTGTATATTTCCAATTTAGTTTTAATTTTGATCAGTTTCCATTTTAATTACACTTTTTTTCAATATCTTTTATTGTTTCTATTTCAATTTCAATTTGCTTTAAGTTCAACTTTAGAATTAACTTAACGTTTAATTTAAGCTTCAGTTAAAATTTTTACTGTGCATTGAATTTCAATTTGAACTTTAGTATCAATTTCAACTTTCATTGCAGCTTCAATTTTAGCTTATATTCAATGTGTACCTTGGTTTCTTTTTTAATTTAAACACCAATTTAAGAATCTTTTTAATCACTTTCAACTCCAATTTAAATATTTGTACTTGAATAGATTAATTTGCAATTTCCTTTCAACTTCAGGGATTGAACAAAGTCATTGAATCGGACAGTTGATGGGCATATTTAGTGTATGTAGTTGAACTCACCTTCTGACCAGGATGACAATGGTGGTAATGACGGCGGCAAGGAAAACGAAGCCGCCAAAGGCGCCCAGAGCCACGATGGCGCCCAGATTGAGCTTGGCCTCCTTGGTCTCCTTGCGGTCGGGATTGTCGACGGCGAATGGAACATTGACATTGGGCGACTGATTCTGTCGAATGTTGACGCTGTCCGCGATCTCATTGTCCTGCGGATGCGAGTTGAGGATAATCTGTTGCGTGTTCCTCGTCGTTGTCTCCAGCGTGGGACGGGTTCGAGGTGGTGTCGGGGCATAGGTCGAAGCCGGACCAGGCGCCGCATACTGTGTGGTGCTGGTGGATGAGCTGCTGCTCGTGGCTGGAGTGCTGCTCGGCTTCTTGGGGATGAGCACGGGACGCACTGTGCGACGTGGCGGGAACTCCTCGCGCACTGTGCCTGGCACGGGCACATTGATGATGTCCTCCTCGGAATCAGCTGGAAGCGGACAAAAGGTAGATAGATTCAGCTGTAAACTTATCAAATGTAAAAGTATATCACTGTAGCAAGCAGTCCACGCTAGTGACAAAAGCTGACCACAAAGTCACACAAAAGGTTTCTTATCTAGTATTCTACATATATTTTCTGGATTTTTTAAGGAATTATATCTATAAGAATTTACATCACAAAAAAAAGGTTTTATTTAATTAAAATTAAATATTTAAAAAAAAAAGTTCACTCAAAAATGGAATTTTCAATCAATAACTCGTATCACAGCCATATGCTATTGTAAATTTGGTCAGCAGCTTAAAAATGTTATTGCACACACATTTTGTGTGAGTTTTTTCACATATCTGTAAAAATAACAAATTTGTTTATACAAAATCTTGATTTTCGATCGATCGTTCCTATGTCTATGGAATTACTTGAACTGCTGTATATTGGAATTTTATAGCGTCTTTCAGGCTTTCTTTCATAAGTAGCCCACACACATTTTATGAACTTATTATGTTATGAGTATAAGATATTATGAATACATCTCTCTTTATATTGATATACATAACATTTGGTATTATAAAGAAGACGTTGCGCGCTAATTAAATTGCTTTCTGTTTCTGTTTTCCAGGAAGTTTTCGAGGCAGATATGTACAGTATTTAATAAACGAAATCGAACCTCAAAGTAGAAAATTCTGAACTCTTTGATCTGACTGACTGACTGAATAATCAAAGTGTAGGCCAAACGGTTAAAGCTAGAAAGTTGAAATTTTCACATAACATAGCTGAGACAATTAGACAATAAGACGGCGATTTGCGAAATTCGACCTGTAAGTGGGCCAAATTCGAGGTCTAATCGCTTAGTACGGAAAATTTGGTTGTTTCTTAAGAAATCCCAGCCAAATTCACAGATTGTGACCAAATTTGGTGAAATTCGGATTACTATATCATAATTTTCGTTAAAATAATTACTTGAGCAACTGTGACTTATTCTCTTTGTGGTCTGTCCCATATCTAGGCAGATTTATAGTACCCTCTGCATAGGTTTAGAAACTCACCTTCGCCGTTGATCTCAACCTGCGGTGTGTGGATGCTGGGATGTGGATGGGGATGCGGATAGCTGACTGAGGTGCTGGATGTGGTGCTGGTGGTGCTGCTGCTGGACGGACGATAAGCGGGCGTGCGACTTGTGCTGGGCGTGACCTTGGGACGCGGTGCAGCCGCTGTCGATGGTGGTGCAGGTGGTGGCGGTGGTGCGGCCGAGGTGGCCAGGGTCGAAGGCTCCAGTTTGATGCAACGCGGCAGGGCGCTGCTCCACTGTCCAGTGGCCAGACAGGTGAGGACGCGAGGTCCCTCCATGCGGTAGCCGGGTGGACAGCTGATCTCCGCCTTGGAGCCGTAGTAGGTGCCATTGGGAGCACTGATGATGGTGTTGTAGTAATTGCCAGGCAGCGTGTCGCACTCAACAACTGATGAAATAAGGAAGAAATGTTTTTATTTTATAAATTGTATTTATTTCAATTATTTCAATTTATTTATTTCAAATAATTTAATTAATTTTTTTATTTATGTTATTTATTTTTTTTATTTTATTTATTTCATTTATTTATTGATTCTTTTTATTTAATTTAATTTATTTATTTATTTGACTTATTTGATCTATTTATATTTATTTATTTATTTTTTTAATTTTATTTATTTCATTTATTTTATTGATTCTATTTATTTTATTTATTTGACTTATTTGATTTATTTATATATTTTATTTATTTATTTATTTTTTTCTGTTATCTGTTATTTATTTTATTTATTTTATGTACTTTTTTATTTTATTTATTTAATTTAGTTTATTTATTTCAATTATTTTATTTATTTAATAATTTAATTAATTTATTTTATTAATTTTATTTTTCTTATTTATTTTATTTATATTATTTATTCTACTTATTTTGTTTTCAATTTATTTAATTTAGTTTATTTTAGTTTATTTTTTTCATTTATTTTATTTACTTCATTTATTTGATTTATTTTCATTTCTAGGGTATTTTAGTGGGGTATACTCACTCTCGCAGCGTGGTGGCGGCCCATTCCAGCGCTCGTCAAAGTCGCAGGTGAGCAGCGCCCGTCCAATCATCTCGTATCCCTCGTCGCAGGCGTACTTCACCAGGCTGAGGTAGCCGACGGTGCCATTGAGCAGGCCATAGGAGCCATGGGCAATGCTGGCCGGCAGACCACACTCGATATCTGCAAAAGGGAACAGATATAGATAGAGAATGTTTAATACTCCTCCAGCAAGGCAAATTACTCTTCTCTTTAGGTTTTAAATTATTTTCATTTTAAGAATACTATTTTCTTACTTTTTTTATTAGAACTTTTTTTTAATTTTTGTAGTTAATTTATATTACACTTTCTGTTTGGAAAAAAGACTTACAAATTTTAAATAAAGGAAAAATTAAAGAAGAACAATAATTTAATAAAACATTATCTTTCTTTTTTAATTTTTCCTAGTTTTTTCAATTGTTTTTGGGCACAAATTACATTTATTTTGAGTACTTTCATTTTTTTATCTTATATGTCCCTTACATATATTGCAAATACTAACAATTTTCACTTTATCTATAAATCAAAATTTTGTCTTTTATCTGTTTTCCATGCAAATTATATTTTTACATGTTGTATTTTAAATATACTATAGTTTCCGTATGTAATAATACACAAATTTGAATTGATTTTCAGATCTACTCTACCTAAAATTATTTTAAATATTTTGATATTTTAAAAGATAAATACAAAGGTGTCTCCCCTACGCTTTATTAGATTTATTCAAATTCTATACCATTTTAATGTTTTTGTAAATTTTATCTTTAATAATTTGCCAAAATTGAATCAATTGTTTTAAATCTTTCAAATAGATATATTAGATACTTACATTTGCAGACAGGCGGGAACTCGTTGTAGAATCCGGTCTCGAGGCAGGTGCGAGTGGCGGGTCCGACCAGGAGATGGTTCGCGTCGCAGCTGTACTTGATCTGGGCGCCGACCTCGTAGCCGTTGAGGGCGACCATCGTGGAGTTGGGCGGCTGCTCGGGGCGACCGCAGGTCTTGGGCTGGTGCTGGCAGATGAAGTTGAGCAGCGTGTTGCAGTTGGTGTCGCTCCACAGCCAGCCCTTGGAGCCGTCGAAGCGGGCGCAGTCCTCGTCACCGCCCGGATGATTCCAGAAGGAGACGGTCAACTCCTCGCCATTGACCCACTTCCAGCTGCTGCGATCGGCGCCATCACGCACCGCGCCCATCCAATACTGTGAGCTGACATCGCTGCGATGGCGACGCCACAACTCCCAGCTGATGAATCCCTGCAGGGCTGGATTACTCTCACTGATCAAAGTCCCTCCACGCGAGCGACAAAAACTCAAGGCATCCAGGAAATTCAAAGGCTGGCGATTGTAGAAAATATAACATTTGCCATTGTAGGAGGCCAAGGCCCCTGGAGGTTGATCCCGGAACGTGGGACAACGTTCGATGGGCAGCGCCTGATCCGTGTAGACGAATGCCTCGCAAATGGACAGCGGATTGGGCGTATTGTTCTCCAGATGCACGCTGACAAAGGCACCCGGCATCGGCGGATTGCAGGGCAGGAACAGCGGCTGTCCGGCCTCGAGGAGACCCGTGAAGCGATTGCAAATGGGATTGGTGCCCAAATCCGGACGATTGTTGCCCACACGCACCACAATTGTCGCCGGCTTGTTGCCTGTTAAAATGGGCAAAAAATGCAAAACAATTAAAATAAAATTTTAATTAACATTACTTATATTAACAAAGCTTTGTCATACACAAAAAAACGCGCAAAACTACATATTTAAAATAAATAAAAATCTTTTGACTGAAATCGCCAACATGTGGAATTGTGAACTTACTTCACCTGTAGCCTTTTACCTATGTATTTTAGAAAAAAACGTTAAGGCCTACCTAAGAGCTCTTCAATATACCTTTCCAACGATATATAGAACATATATGTAGCTTTTATCGTTTGTGTACAGTGGGGTTATCAATTTTAGCGGGTTTTTAGCGATTTCCCGCTAAACTAGCGGTTTTTTCAAAAAGGTCGTAGAGCAAACGTTTCTAGTTTTATGATCGGGAACAAGTTCACAATCACACATTGAAGCTATATCAACGATTTAATACAAACAAACAGACAATCTAACTTTTTATCTAATTTTAAGACTCACTTGAAGTTTAATTAACACAAAAATTACTTTAATTTTCGCTCACATTAAAAAAATTATTCAAACTATCACGTACAATTCAGTGTTCTCTTTTGTCCTGTTATTGCTCAAGCAAAAACATCTTTTCAAACTTTAGCTTTTTTCAACAAGCATTTCCTTAAAATAACTTTTTATTTTTCATAAGATTTTAACATGGATTGTAATTTTAAAATAAAAATGTTGATGCTCAAATTATTTTACTTACTCAATAATATTAATTTTTAAATTTATTCCAAAAGTTAAAAAAAATACAAATATAAATGACAAATACTTTTACTCTTTAATAGTTTTTTTTTTCTTTTAGAAGATTGTCAAAGTGTTATTCCAGGTTGTTACTGCTCAGACACTTTGGTGTTTTGCTCAACATAAAACCCAAGATAACAGTAAAAACCGAGCTGATTTAAATTTTTTGTTTTTTGTTTTTTTGTTATAAAAGTGCGCAGACTTATGGACGACCTCGGCAATGTTGCGTGTGGCATGTTGCATGTGGCATAGCCCAAGTTCAGCTGGCAGTGAAAGTAAACATGAAATTTTCCTAAGTTCGTAAGTTGATTTCATCTCTCTCTCTCTCTCTCTCTCTCTCATCTCTGTCCCTGTGGTTTGCTGAGCCACTGAACCACTGAGTCACTAATGTTTGTGTTTTTGCTGCCCCGCCGCATAAAAGTCACATAACATTCGCTGGCAAGTGAAAGCATTTTATTTCATTTCATTTTATTTTATTTATTTATTTTTTTTGGGAAAAACTCATTGACTCACTGACTAACTAGCTAACTCGTCTCGCCGTCTTTCTCTCGCTCTTCCCGCCTCCCGCCTCCTTCTTCCCTTTCTTTGTCTTCCTCTCCTGACAGTTGTTTACCTTAGATTGGCTCGCATTTGGCCTAAACGTGCAACATTTGCCATTTGGCCCCCTCTTCAATTGCCATTGTCAGCCGCAAGTTGCATTCAACTACAACCCAAAGCTGCCCCTTTCCACCTATCAACTTGGCTTTAAAATTAACTTCAATTTGGCTTATAAAGCTGTTGGATTTAGAGCTTCAACAGTTTGAAGCTTTAAGCAAAAATACTTTTTCGTTGATTTTAGTTTTGATAAATTGAAAGGAAGATACAAATTACGCGTAGTCCCATAAGCTGAGCTTTTCAGCAGTTAAATTTGACTTAATATAAGGTTAAGATTATATTTAAGTAACTTTTAGATCAGCTTTTTTTTTACTCATATTCCATGTTGCTATTCTGCTTTAATTATCAAACCTTAAGCACACTTTAAAGAGCTTAAGAACTTAAAGCTCATTAAAGCTTTAAGCACCCATCAATGCTTGTTTATGTATATTTTTAGACACCGTACTTAAAAAAAGTACAGGTGTCTATTAACTTTGTCACAAAAAAAAAAAGTGCGTAACAGGCAGAAGGAGTCGTGGCAGACCCCATAAAGTATATATATTCTTGATCAGCATCAACAGCCGAGTCGATATAGCCATGTCCGTCTGTCCGTCTGTCCGTCTGTCCGTCCGTCCGTCTGTCCGTCTGTCCGTCTGTGTCATCGCCTAGATCTCAGAGACTATAAGAGCTAGAGACTCCAAACTTGGTATGTAGGTCCGTTTATATTGCACGCAGATCGAGTTTGTTTTAGATTTTGGCCACGCCCCCTTAAACGCCCACAAACTTGAAAAATCTTAATTATAAGGTCATTTTTAAAGATAGACATTCCTAATTGAGCATAGACAAAGATAATATTATCCTACACATTTGCTGAAAATTTCATCGCGATCGGATAATAAACAGCGAAGATATTAAACAACTAAATTCTCGATGATTTGCCATTCTTTATCAGCAACAATAACAACAATCACAATTAGATAACAATTAAATTTGACTCACAGTCCAGTAACAACAAAATCTACAATTAGATACCTATAATTTAAGATCGCCTGTGGCGCAGTGTCTAGAACATTTGCTTTTTGCACAAGTTCTCAGTTCGGGTTGCGGGTTCGAGTTCCGGCACGGACAAAATTTTTTTTTTTTAATATTTTGAATTCAGTTATTTTAGTTTAGTTAGTTTTTTTTTTAAATGTTAAAAGTACATATATTCTTGTTGTTTTATATATTCGCCACGCCCCCTTAAACGCCCACAAAATAGAAAATCTTAATTATAAGCACAAATTTAAAGATAGACATTCCTAATAAAGAAGCGAAGATATTAGACAACTAAATTCTCGATGATTTGCCATTCGTTATCAGAAACAATAACAACGACAACAATCACAACTTGATAATAATTACTTTGACTTACAGTCCAGTAAAAATAAAATCTATAACAAGGTGGGTATTTCCAAAAAGAGTCTGCGGCGCAATGCGTAGAGCGTTGTCCTCCGTTATGTTTAGGAGTCCCGGGTTCGAATTCACGCTCCACATTTTATTTGTTCTTAATATTTAGTTTTTTATATATAATATTTCTTTTATTTTGTGTTATCTTGATATTTTTTAAAAATTTGGTATTTGCATCAATTCAAAATTTTAGTATCATTTATTTGTATAGTATAATTATTTGTTAGCAGATGATCCGCAAAGGTTTTTAGACACCGTACTTATAAAAAGTACAGGTGTCTATTAACTTTGTCACAAAAAGAAAGTGCGTAACAGGCAGAAGGAGGCGTGGCAGACCCCATAAAGTATATATATTCTTGATCAGCATCAACAGCCGAGTTGATTTAGCTATGTCTGTCTGTCTGTCTGTCCGTCTGTAAGAGCGCCTAGATCTCAGAGACAATAAGAGCTAGAGACTCCAAACTTGGTATGTAGGTTCGTCTATATTGCAAGCAGATCGAGTTTGTTTTAGATTTTGGATCGGACCACTATATCATATAGCTCCCATAGGAACAATCAGTTGAAAATCAAGTCTTAGTATGGAAAACTTTTTTGCTGTTTGAGATATTTCAACCAAACTGACAGAATATGCATGTATAGTGGTCCCATACATCCTGACCACTATATCATATAGCTACCATAGGAACGATCAGTCAAAAATCAAGTCTTAGTATGAAAAACTTTTTTTCCATAGTAAGTACGGGGTCTCCGACAGTCGAGTATGCTCGACTGTAGCACCGTCCACTAGTTATAGCTAGTGTTATTGTCTTATGAGCTTAAGTATATAGAAAGCTTAAAGCTTTCTTGCTCTCTCAATTTTTCTCTCATTTACAGCTAGTGTCATTATAAGTTGAAGTACAGCCAAAGGTGTACACAAAGTTATAGTTAAGATTAATAAAATTATTGCCAGTGTCATTTTGATAAAAAGCTCTATCTCAATTTTTCTCAGTATAGATTAATCAAAGCTTTCATTTGAAGCTTGTCTAATTAAGTCAATTTAATGTGATAGAATTCATGACTTACCGCAACAGGATTTACCAAAGTCTAGACGCACCAGCTGTACCATATAGGGCTCCAGGAGATTCACGTACCACCACGGAGAACGTTCCGGTTTCGTCAGCGAACACGTGTCCGGCGTGAAAAATGCGGAGGTTGAGCCATCGATGGCCTTCTGTGGAGCGCCAGCTCCGTCGGTGGAGATTTGCATAGGCGCCTTGCCAGCGGCCACATTGAGAACTACGGATTAAAAGAATCGGAAAGAGATTTAAGATTAAAAGACTGAATGATTTGAGAAGATTTGCTAAAGTATTCACTTCACAGTTAAGTTTAATTTGGAAGTTTTGGCTTTTGTTTTATTGTTGTTGGATTTTCCCAGCGTGAAGACAAGGTCTGGCCAATTGGCCAGGGCTAAGACTGTTGGTCACATTAGTCTACAGCCCTGACACGCTTCTTGGCTCTGGAGACACAACGCACAATCAAGCAACTGATCGACTGGAAGATGCCCTATAGTCTAAGAAAAATTCAAATTCACTTTAAATTAGCTGAGAAAAGTTAAAGATATAAAAATGAGCTTTAAGCTCTTAAAAGAGTTGAGCTTAAAGCTTTTAATATACCTGAGCTTAAAGTTCTTAGAAGAGTCTATCAAATGATTTTATTGCATTGCTGATAAAGTTCATCTAAGATCAACTCAGTCAATGAATTATTGAAGATTTAAAGCTGCAGCAAAAACGAGCTTAAAGCTGTTGCGTACATTAGCTTTTAGCTGTTCGAACAGTTTAAAGTGTCGATTGTGGAAAGCTACTGAATAAATCAGCTTTAAACTTAATCGAAAGCTTTCACTATAAATATTTCATATAAATGAATTAATCAGCTTTAAACTTTATCAAAAGCTTTCTTAATAAATGTCAGATTAGTGTTTAAGTTAAGACTAGATTAATGCTTATTAATAAATTGGTAATGCTACAACTACGGACAGTCGAGCATGCCCCAATTTGATATACAGGGTATACAAAAAGGTTCTCTTTGCCAGCAGAATTTGTCAAGTCAATGACTATGATGACAGACAGACAGACAGACTGACTGACTCACTGACCTTCTGTCGCCAATTGCTTGTCTTTGGGTCCATTGTTGACTGTGGTTAAGGAGTAGTGAGGGGGGTTAATAAGAGCCAGAAGTGGGGGAGGTGGTCTCAGACCAACAAGAATTCAACGACTGTCTGATGGGTTACAAGGCCTAAACAAATTGCTTGGCAGAGCCCAAAAAATCAAATAAAAACAGTTAAAACAAAAGTGAAATTTTTGTAGTGTTATTTTTTGTTGATTTCAACTTTTTCTTTCAACTCAGTTTCAATTGTTGTTGTTGTTGCTTGGGCTTAATTACATTGCTACGCATTTGTGTGTTGGTGTGTGTGTGTGTGTGGCAGAGAATTGAGATTCATTAATCAGATGCATCTGTCGGATAAGAAAAGGCAACAGGCAGCGGCTCATGACGCTCTCAACTCACAGATCGCAGATCGTTAAAATCTTTATTAACTTCACTCTTTCTTCTGCTACTTCTTCTTCTTCTTCTTTTTTTGTTTTTAAATCTGGTCTGACTTTCTACTGGATGTTGAGACAGGTGCCAGATATTCAGTCTTGCCTGCACTTTCGTTCTGTGTGACAAATGAATTTAATTGCCCTCTAATTCGATTTCAATTTCCATTTCCATTTCAATTCTTCAATTCTTCAACTCTAAAATACTTTAATTCTTTAACTTCTTTTTCTGTTGGTCTTTCGCTGTTATTGCCGCCTGCTGCGTCATCTTTTTGGGGCCCCTAAATCATCGCCATTCATTGAATTTCGCGTTACGCGCTTTTTCAATTCTCTCCAGCTCTCTTCACATTCAATTGTTCAATTAATCAATGGACTTGGCTGATTCGCACCGCCGGCTATGGGTTACCCCTCAGTTCAGTTCAGTTCAGTTCAACTCGGTTCACTTCCAGCCAAGTTGAGTTTGGAGTGGCAATTTGTCCGCTGGCAACTTCGAAACTTGCAACTGGCTGACGCTGGGCCCAATTTACCCTGGCCAAATTAGTGACAGCCGTAAACCAACACACAAAAATCACGCTAACGGTTGTACAACACGGCTTAAATTGGAGGTAAGTAATGCCATGTAGTCGACTAGTTAATACCATAAAATAGTTAAAAAGATGTTTTTCTCTAAGATGAAAATTTTTAGTTTCTAGATAAAAATATTAAATTTAGGAGAATTTTAAAAAAAATGAGTTTGTTTTTCTGTATTTATCACCGATCTTTAACCCATATTTTAGTTTCTTATAGAGTTCGAACTTTAATAAAATTGAAATAATCTGAAATAAATGATTGAAAACATCTTTAGAATTCAGCACAAGTTCAAAAGAAAGTACAAAGCGATTCGATCTCACAACTCTAAGAAAATTTGAGCTATAAAGCTAAAATTTGGGATGTGAACAGTTTATGTATAAATTAAAATAAAGGATAGCACAAAATCATTAAAAGCATGCTGTTCTAGCAGGAAACTTGAACAGCAAGCGAGCAAGCCAACTTTTGTGTGGCAGCTGTTTGTGGCATCTGCTGGGTCAAGGCTGTCATCAGACTCGAGTCAGAGTCTTAGTCGCTGAAGCAACTGTTTTTCAATTCAATTTCAATTCAATTTACGTGAACCGTTTCTGTCAATCAATTTGATGCTTTGTTTGCATCACGCGACGGAAGTTGTTGTCAAGTCAATTTCGACTTCGACTTCAACAACACTTAGAACATAAACAAATACAAATATACTTTATTTTTTCTTTCTATTTTCTTTTTGGTTTCTGTGTGTTGAATGAGACGAACCACGAAGCGTACTACTGACAAAAAATGTGGGTCAATTCGTAACGTTAAATTCTCGACTCGCACTTTGTTTGGTTGTCGATCGATGTCTGTTTTGTGTTGTTGTTGTGTGTTCCGCCTTTCATCGACAGCACACACACCTTACACACACACACACACACACACACACACACACACACCGTTTAGCCCAATTTGTGTTGTGTGTTAATCATGTTTCATTTGGTAGCTCGACACGACACAACCGAAACTTTGCATTTGGAATTGAAATTGGAATTGAATTTGGTTGAGTATTTTTTTCTCGAATTCAAATTCGGAATTCCGCGTGGCGTGTATTTCATTGAGAACGTTGGTGAAAGTTGAAAGACATGCGTTCGGTTTCAGTCAACAAGCTGCCAAGTTGCCAAGTTGCCAACTTGAAGGTGCTAATTGCTGGCTCCAACATTTCTCAACTGGCCAAAACGAAACGGGCGACAAGTTCGTGCCTTAAGTCTTTTGTTTAAGCGTGCTGAAATGCAGTTATACCCTGCAAAACGGCACTAAGAGATAATTTTGTGAGTGAGTTTCAACTGTCTTGATTTTCTGACATATTTTTTTTAATTTTCAAAATTGTTTTAGCATTTCTCCAACATCATTAAAATGAGAAATTTAAACTAGTTTAAGATCATAATAATTTAATTAATGCATATTAATCTTCTATGGCTTAATTGTATCCTAGATTATTATTTTCATGTTCTGAATCTTTCCTAAAGTTTCCTGTACAAATTTGAATTTGAATTTAAATTTGAATTAAAAAAATGTGCCTTTCATTTCATCAATTTTGTCTAGCATTGATATAGATAGTCCAATCAGAACTCTAACGATAAGCTCGAGTTATCTCTTAATATATTTAAAAAAAATTAGAAATTTCTGCGAATTTATAAATTAATGAAATGCGAGCTTAAAAGTCAACTCAAGAGTTATTTATTTGACATAATCATATCTGCACAAGTTATGCACATATTCTGAATAACTATTTCACTTGAATATGTTAATGAATACTAAAGGTTAATTGATTGAAAAGTTGACTACCGGGATATTTGTTAATCTAAAGCGACTTGTTAGCCGCATTCCATGCCGCTTCATGGTAAATACGAGTGCGCCACTTACGAATATTACTTACCGCAGAATGGTATGCCCTCCGGTACCCATTGCCCCTTGTCGCAGACCCGTCGGGCCGGTCCGAGCAGCTCGAAGCCCCGCTCACAGCTGTAGGAGGCGACGGTGCCCTGCGTCAGATTCGCGCTCGAGAAGACGACGCTGCTGTGCGCCGGCGAGCCCGGAAAACTGCAAGCTCCATCTAAAAGCAAACATCACGCGAAGAAAGGGAGAAAGAGAGGGAGAGAGAGAGTGGAGAACAAATTAGCTAAGCTTTAAAATATTTTTGGAGAAATTACATAAAATTACACATTCATTTATGCGTCTCTCAACTCGATGTGGCATATTAAAAATTCATCAATTAAAAGAGGAAAAAGATAAAATACAGAACAAGAAAGAGAAACGTTCTCAACTTTAGCTGGGGGGCAGCTTTTGATTAATAAAGCCGTTTTTTGTGCTGACCAAGTTATTAAAATGCTGCGTTGATTGATTTCTTAATACATGTTTTAAGCTGTAGCTTAAACCATCAAAGATTTCATTCTGCTTAAATTTCTTAATTAATTTAAAGATCAAGCTTACAACATTTATAATAACATGTTTGGATTAAACTATTTTAATTTCTGTAATGACAACAGTTTTGAGCATGAAAATTTTACTTATTTCTGGCAACATTTTAAAAAGAGTCAAAACTTGAGAGGAATTATTATATTTAACATTTTAATGTATTTCATTAGATTTTAAATACTTAACAAACTTTTAAAGCCGCTGAAACCTTCTAGCGAATTTTAAACTACTTTTCATAAAGTTCATAACAGTGAGCAAAGCCAATTAGACTAAATTTTTAATTATTTATCCTCAATTTTATATTTAGTTAATGTATTAAATAAAGCACATAAAAAAGCTCACATATTCATGAAGAATTAATTGAGCTTAAAGCTTTTTAAATCAAATTTAAAGCAAGTAAATTTTATAAATATAAAACAATTGTTGCAATTAAAATTGTTAACAAAGCTTTGAAAGCACTTAAAAGCTTCAATTACATAAGCCAAAGTTTATTAAAAGCTTTAATGTCGACACTTAAATGGATTTTGCTATTATTTAGTGTATATGCCTAGTTTTTGGATTGTTTTTAATGACTCTTATTATGTTCTAATTAATTCTAAGGCTCAGCTTTGTTTAGTTTGCCTTGTGCTTTATCTCTTGAGGGTTTAGTGGCTTTTTTCAAGTGCAATTGTTGCAGAAAGAAATCCTGGGTTACGGCATCGCCTATGTCGACATTTGTCGGCCAAAAGCAACCTGTCAAATTGCCAAGCTGAGCTGGCTAACTTGGCTAACTGGCCAGTGGCTTTTGGCTGATAGCTGAGTTGAGTTAAGTTGAGTTGAGACTCCATGGACTGGTAATTAAGCAAGTTCCGTTCCAGTTTGCATCGTTAGCTGGACTTGGGCTGGTTGTTGTTGTTGTTGTTGTTGTTGCTTACTTGTTGGCGTCAACCAAACGCCTCAAAAATGCCAACAATTCAAGTATTCAACATTGCAAAATGTTCTCAGCTTGTTGTTGCTCCTCTCGTTGTTGTTGTTGTTGTTGTTGTCAATGCAAAGCGTGAGAAAATAGCTACAACAACAGCAACACCAGCGGCGGCAACTGTCAAGCACAACAACAACAACAACAACAAAAAAGAGACCATCAATTTAACTGGCATTTTTTCATGCTCTGTCCAAGTCGAGTCCATACAAATTTATGATGCAATTCGCTAAATATATTATCTAATGCTATGGAGCTTATAATAAGAATGATGAAAGAAAAAGCTAAAGAATGATCTCTTTCAAAATATTTTTTCAAATGATTTCAAAGGCAGCTAAACACAACAATTGCCCAGGTTAATTAACATATTTTTGCATGTCTTGCAAAATAGTTGTTTAACTTTGCTCATAAAGTAAATATTATTGTAGATAACAATAAATAAAGTGTCGGCAGACTTCAATAAAATGTTTGAACTCACAATATATTTGTATATACATTTATAAGTATTATAATGAAATTGTAGTATTAAGCAAATAATTTAACATATAAATGGATTTAAAATAAGGTTTATTTTTCGGTTGTTATTATTGTAATTCTCGCAACTGAGGTTTAGAAAATGAAAAGTTTATGCAAGAAAAAGGAAACAAGATGCTAATGGGATACGAGTTTCTTTTAATTTATTAAATTTTATGAAGAACTTATCCTCTATTATATAATCTACAATTCTAAGGCGATGTGTATATATTACATACTTATTTATTTTGTTTTATAACTTAAAGAAGTTGTCTTATTATGTTTTCTGTATAGTTTAACTTTCTAAATATATAACATTAAAAAATCAAAATTCTTTGTTAATTTTTAAACGATACATTTTGAACATAGAACTAGCTAAAAATAATTTTTTTTTATTTATTTTGGATTTTAAAATGTTATGTTAATGTGGATTCCTAGATATTATACAATTGATAGCAATATATTGCATATTTAAAATATACTTTCTCGTTTCCCAATATATTTTCAGGTTATGTCTTCTTTTTGTTTTTGTTATTTTGCAGACTCTTGTTAACAGTTTATTCCCAAAGATCCCAAGCATTGCATAATCTTCAATTGGTTACCAAGAATTTCCCAAAGATATTGTGATGAGGGCATTAAAAGGTCGTTAGATTCAAAAGTGGCAATTACTATTTGCCATTGTGTCGTGATGAATGACACATGTGGCATGTTGTCCATGTGTGTGAGTTTGTATCTTAATACGAGTATCTTTGCATCTACAAGATACTCAAGATTTACTATGCAAAAATCAAATGTCTGCCGCTGTTGTTGTTGTTGTTGTGGCTGCTGTTGTTGCTGTGATTACATTTTCAATTTAGTTAGTTTCCCAGGCGCATTTGCATGAGAGGAGAGAAGACACGAGATTGGAATCGGAATTGGGATTGGGATTGAAACTGCAACTGTGAGGCATCAAATCGAATGATGATGAGATTTGAATACATAGTTAATCACTGACCATTGGCCACTGGGCACTAGACACTAGACACTAGACACTCGTCTAACAACTCTCCACAGCTGCCACATGTTGCATGTTGCATGTTGTTGTTGTTCTTGCTCCAAATCTTTTGCCAAGTTGCCTTTGCTGCGAAATTCCAAGCTAAACATTCTCATTCCTCACAGAGTTGAAGTGCGAGTTTGAGTTGCAGTTGCAGTTGCAGCTCTGATGTCTTCAAATACACTTTCAAAAGGTATTTTAATACTCCTATGAAATGTGTTACGCACTAAAGAGGGCGTGGCATATGTCATTATGTATATAAACTCTGTTAAAAATTAGTTTAAGTATTGAATACATTTTTATTTTATCGAAAACTTTGTTTTTCAGTATAAATATTTCGAACAAATTGTATTAAAACGTTATTTTAATTTTTATAAACTTTCTACTAAAAAACAAACTGAAAAACACAAAATTTTGCATAAATTTTATACAAGAAAAATTACTTTATTTTCAATTTGTTATTAAAACAATTGAAAAGTAATAATAAAATCATTATCACAAGTTGGATTCTTTAAAATGCTTGTCTTCTTTTTATTTTCAATATTTTCTTACATTTTTAAAAATTATTCAGAATTTTTAAGCTTAAGGAACTTTTTTTAAATATTTTTTTTTTACTTAAAAAAAATGATGTAAAACTGAAAACATTTTTTTGTGCTTTATCAAGCGTAAGCAATCTTTTAAATAATTTCATTGGACTAAAAACAATCGATTTAAAATTGAAAAAAATATTTTTTGAAAAATCTAATTTAAAATAAAATAGCTATAGATTGATTATAAATAATAATGGAAAGAAAAACTACATATTTTATTAAGCTAATAAAATGATTTAGAAAAAAATTTCCAACTTTTTGAAAAATCTGATTTAAAATAAAGTAAAAAAAAAATATAAAGTAAAGAAGAACTATACAATTCTTGTGACTCGTATATTGTAAAATATATTCCTAACTTTTTGAAAAATTTAATTTAAAATAAAGTAAATAAAGGTCGAAATTCTTGTAAATTTATTAAGTGCATACAAGCTTCTTTATGCCGTAGATAATGTTTCATTCTAGTTGCTTTTTATTTTCTATGTGCGGCAGTTGTTGCTGTTGCTTTTGTTGTTGTTGCTGTTGTCTGTCATTTCATGGTGCGCACACAGCTGGCAGATCATTAGGCATCGCTTTACTGTGCTTTGCTTTGCTTTGTTTTACTGTACTGTGCTTTGCTTTATAGACTGCAGCCAAAGTCAAGTCAGCTGCAAAGTCAGTCATGCCATAAATGCAGCATCATTTGACCAATGCAACTTTCCAAGCAGCTGCAACAACAACAACATCAACAACAACAACAACCATAACTAAGGCAACTGCAACACGAGCAACAATTGCTGTTAACTTAACGTGTTGCTGTTGTCCAAGTTTTGCAGCTTATACAATCGAATGTCGGGCTGCAATTTCATCATAACGGTGCCCCACGTTGTAGCATGCCCCGTGTTGCACAGCGTCACAAATCAAATTAGTTCAGCCAAATTTGAATTCATCAGCAATGAAGACAAGAAAACTAAGGGGGAAAAAATTAAGAAATCAAGTTCATGTAAAAATTTTCAATTTCAATTTCAGTTCAAGAAGGAAGCAAGTGGCAAAAGAGTGAAAAGGGGGCAAGGGGAAAGGGGAAGGGTGGCAAGAGTTGTAACTCCCACGCTGTGCGCTGAACGGAGCACGAAAGAGAAGCGCCGAGAGAGGCTGCAACACTGAGCTGAGTTCGAAGCGACACCGAAAATAAATAAGAAATAAAAACAAAATAAAATAAAAAAACTAGTGGACGGTGCTACAGTCGAGCATACTCGACTGTCGGAGACCCCGTACTTACTATGGAAAAAAAGTTTTTCATACTAAGACTTGATTTTTGACTGATCGTTCCTATGGCAGCTATATGATATAGTGGTCCGATTTCAACCAAATTTGGTCAGGATGTATGGGACCATTATACATGCATACTCTGTCAGTTTAGTTGAAATATCTCAAACAGCAAAAAAGTTTTCCATACTAAGACTTGATTTTCAACTGATTGTTCCTATGGGAGCTATATGATATAGTGGTCCGATCCAAAATCTAAAACAAACTCGATCTGCTTGCAATATAGACGAAACTTCATACCAAGTTTGGAGTCTCTAGCTCTTAAAGTCTCTGAGATCTAGGCGCTCTTACAGACGGACAGACGGACGGACGGACAGACGGACATGGCTATATCGACTCGGCTGTTGATGCTGATTAAGAATATATATACTTTATTGGGTCTGCCACGCCTCCTTCTGCCTGTTACGCACATTTTTTTTTGTGACAAAGTTAATAGACCCCTTTACTTTTTTAAAGTACGGGGTCTAAAAATAAAGGTTGCCCCAAAAGGCGGCCGAGCATGGAAATTGTCTGCGGGTTGTTGTTGTTGTTATTGTTATATATATGTATATATATATATATGGCAAAGGTAGTAGGTAGCCCACAGTGTGTGTGTGTTGTTGTTGTTGCTGTTGTTGTTGTTGTTACTTCCACTTGGTTTGGGGCGTGCAACGTTTTGTTTGCTTTGCTTTCATTTGCTTTCTACGTGCGCGAACTTAGTGAAAGTGATACCCACCACACACACACATACAGCACACACACACACACATGGCCAGTGACAACAACAGCAATTTGTACGAACAAGAAAGAAAACAACTTGAAAACAACAAAAAAACAACACAGAAAATTCAAGTGAACAACTTTATGAGTTTGAAATATGCATTGTGTGTGCGGTAAAAATCGTATAATAATAATAATAAATTATAATAATAACAGTTGTACATTTTCAACTTGGACATGCACAATCGTGTCCGCTGTTGCTGTTGTTGTTGTTGCTGCCATTGTTGTGATTTGTTGTAACAAATTGCCCATCAACGCCTTGGCCAACAATATCGAAATTGTTTGCACAAAGCACAAAAAAACACAGACATGCAGAGCAAAAAAGGAAGAGAGAGAGAGAGAGAGAGAGATAGAGATGGTAAGAGATGGATAGAGAGTTGGGAAAAACAAAAACAAAAATAACAACAACAACAGCAACAAAAAAGCGAAAGCTTTTCTGCGGGTCAACAAGGCCAAAACAATATCTGAGCCTCAGACTTCACTTAGGGCCAAAAAAGAAGAGGCAAAAGCAATGGAAAAGGGTTAGAAAGAGAGGCAAGGCAAAGGCTGTTGTTGCTGTTATTTCTATTTGGCGAAATGCGAACGCAGGTGAAATGTTAATTGCATGTGAATTGAATGGGGCGCGTTAATCACTCAATTAGTGTCTCACTTTCGGAACTAGTTCAATGAACTGTGCCCCGTTGTGTGACAGGCCACAAAAAAACTAAACCAGTTGCAGCTAAAATATGGGTTTCTTAATGTTTATTCAGTTTAACAAATTACTCTCCGTTTTTGCTAATAACTGGCTAATTGCCACAAACTTAAGCTTAAAGCTCTTGAGACTCTTTTGACAAACTGATGAAAGCTTTTTTAATCAATCAAGTTGCTGCAAAACAAAACTTAAAGCTCTTGAGTCCAGCAATTTCTATCTAGAGCTAGTTTTAAAATTAAGTTGATAACGGATAAAGATAAATACAACAAGAAGCATAAATTTAACTGGAATCTCAGTTAATAACTGAGATAAGTAAGCTGGCTCTTTAAGTTGTAACTTTAATAAGCAGGTGTTTGGCTCAAGCAGCAACCTCTTGAGCCATTGCTGCTGTTGTTGCAACCTGCGACTGGCAACTGCAACTGTTGTTGGCCCCTTCATAACTAGCTGATTGCCTGTTGCGTTGCACTGCACTTTCTACTTGCCCAACCCAAAAACCCAAACACACACACACACACACACACACACGAAGCCCAACCCATTTCGAAGTCAAGTCAAATGGGCAATTCGCATTCCACGGCGACAACAATTTGCGTACGGCGGTTAATTTCATTTTAAATGCACAACAGCAACATTTCTCCCATTGTTGTTGTTGGTGAAATGCACTCTAATTGCCAGAGACAGGGGCAGCGGGAAGGGGCAGGGCAGGGGACAACTATTTTCAGTAGCTGTAAATGGGCTTACATTTTTTAAAAAGGGTCTTTTAAGTTTTATAAAATTAAAAAATGAGAAGGAGAAGAATATCAAAAAATATCAAACTATTAAAAATAAAACTTAAAACCATTTTTGAAAATATAGAAAAACCTAAAATTGAGGTTTGAATTTTCGATTTGTAATTAAGTTTAAAAATTGCTGGTATTTTTTTTACATCTTTTTTGTTAAATTTAATATTTTTTTAGTTTTATGTAATGTGTTATTTTTTTGAAATTTTGAGCATTCTTAAGATAAAAAAAGGGAGTAAGAATTTTATTTTTTTGTTAAAAATCGGCAACTTATTTGCATTTTGTCATTTATAACACTAATATTATAAACGTTATGGTTCCTGTTTCTTATAGAATAAGTACAGGGTCTCTCACAGTCGAATTCACTCGACTGTTGCCTTTTTCAACTCGTGTTCTTTTATTGCTTTGACCAAATGTCCCTCAAATGTTCGTGTGAATTTGTCAACTCGCTTTTGTCCGCTAATTACAAGTAGATTGGGATGCAGATATAAGACTAAAATTTCAGTTGATACCTGTACCTGCAGTCGCTGGAAGGAGGCAAGGGGCAAGTGGCACGAGGCATGTGGCAAGTGGCAAGTGGAGTTGGCGTCATGCGCTGATTGCTCAACGCCCACGCTCCGGCAACTGTTGCTGCTGCTGCTGCTGCTGTGGTATTTAGATCTATCCATAGATCTTCCTACTCTGCCTACTCTTTGATCTCAATCTCCACCAGTCTCTCGCATTCCCTTTCCGCTGTCTTCAATTACCAAATTGAAAAGTGCAAGTGCGGCAAACAAGTCGGAAGGCAAAAGCAGCCAAAGAAACAAACATTTGCCTTTGCCTGATGACCCAATTGTGATAGTTCGAGGCGAGTGAAAAGCGCAGCGTGTCCAAAAGAAGCGCCCATTAAAAGAAAATAAGGTTTTCCCTTTTCTTTCTTGCTTTTTTCTTTCCAGTTTAACATGGAATTGGGGGGGGGGGGGGGGGAAATGTGAAGCTTGATAGGAGAGTTGGTTTTGTTGGTCTGGTCTAAGCCGCAATGATTCATGGGTCAACTCATTTTTAAGTTTCGTGCTGAGCAAACCACTAAATAGGCCGTGTGAATGTCACTGAATGACTTGTACATACCCTGTAGTTTATTAAGAGGAGTCTAATATGTGGATTATTAATTTACTTAATGGGCTTCTCATTTATATTATTTTTTTTAGTTTTTTAACTCTTTTATTTCCAGAGTTACAGACGGTGCATATTTTAAGTTTCGGGTATAACTTTTCTGTTTATTTGGGAATTATTATCAAATGCTTGGCATAGAGTGTTCTCATATTTATTTCAACTGTTGCCAAATTTCATAACTCTACGTATTATTTTTAAATGACAATGAGCATTTTGTATTACAACTTATTAGTTTATGTTGGGATTGGGATCAAATCTTCAAGATTTTGAGTTGACATATTAAGGCTCAAGCATACCAAATTTCATAACTCTAGCTGCTTTAGTTGCTGAGTTACAGATAGACAGGCAGTTTACTAAAATAACATTTTATGGTGTTTATGAAATTTTCTAACATATTTTTAAATCTATGAAGTTCTGAAATATCCATTTGTCTTTTGTCACATTTTCTTTGGTGTTAAGCTACACTCTTGCTGAAGCAATTTAGCTACAGGGTATAGGAAAACAATTTCTAAAGCTGCCGCTGTCTTTGTTCTCGCTCGCGTCTTCGCATCTCCCGCTGTTTGTCAAATAAGAAACGGTTTAAACCGTTAGTCTATCAGCGCTCATAATGCTCATAATGATGACGATGCTGACGTTGTTGTTGTTGCTGTTGTTGTTGCCGTTTGAGGCTGATTGGTTTTGGATTTACATAAATTGGCGCGTTGCTTCACTTGGCCGGTTTTTGAGAATTTCATTTAAGCCAACGCAGCAGCGACAGAGGCAGCGACAGAGGCAGAGGCAGAGGCAGCGGCAGCGGCAGAGGCAGCTTCTTGAGGCAGACGCTGCCTGACCCAGTTAGCAGCTGCCACGTTGTTTGTTGTTGCTGGCAGTTGCTGTTGCTGGTGGGCAAAAATTAGTGGCAGCTCGTTAAAAGTGATTTCGCAAGTGGTTTGCAATGGATGCGCCTTGTTGCAGTTGCAGTTGCAGTTAGCAGCAAGTTCGTTGCCTAAGTCTTTTGATGTGTACTTCCGCTCAAGTTCATTGTTGTTGTTATTGTTGCCGTAGAATTGAGACATCAGCAACATGTTGCTGGCTGCTTATTCAGTTGTTCAGTTGTTCAGTTGTTTAGTTGTTCAGTTGTCGATGTCCAGCTAAAAGCTGTTAAGCGTATTAAATCAACATGCGCTGACTTGTCTTGACTTGTCTTTTGACTTGGCTTTTATGTAACGGTAAGCACAGCAGCAGCAACAGCAGCTACAGCAACAACAACAGCAGCAAAGCAGACAATAATAAATTTTCTAGCTTTAAACAGTTACATAAAACGATGACAAGCTGCTTCAGCCAGACGTAGAATTAACAGCAGCAACAATAGGAGGAACAGCAACAATAAGAACAACAACAGCAGCAACATGTAGCCACAGCAGCAACATCTTTCAACCTGTGCGTTGCCAAGACCGTCTCAAAGCTGGCTGACAAGGTCTCTGCCAATAGAGAATCCAATAGATAGGCGAGAATTGGCGAGAGAATCGACGGCATATTTATAACAGGTTCGATAAGATTTTTGCGGCACTTTTTTTTGCTTGTTCTTTGCTGCTTTAAGCGGCAAAAGGAAATGTTTGAATTGCCCGCTAAACCAAAGCAAGGCCAAGCAACGGCAACTCACGCCAGCAACAACAACAGCAGCAACAGCAGCAATCGGCCATCGTCAGGCAACGACATTGACCAAGCGACGATGCTGCTGTCGTTGTGCGTTGTTGTTGCTGTTGCTGCTCGCCAGTTGACCGCATTCCAAGACAAGACAAGACAACAAATCAATGTGCAAGCGCAGAAAGAAAGGTGTTGCCAGCAGCAGCAGCAGCAGCAGCAGCAGCAACAGTTGCTGTCGTTGTCGTTGGTCCTGCATAGACATAAACTGGGTCAAGACGAGCCCAAATATGTGTGTGTGAGTTTGTGTGCGAAAAGCAACAACAACAACAACAACAACTACAACAACAGCAGCTGCGAAACACCTGCAACTACTTGTATAACAACAACAGCAATATATGTATGTGGCAGCAGCAGCAACTTCATGGCTGTCTCTGCGTGTGTGTGTGTGTTGTTGTTGTTGTATAAATTAAGAGAAGCATTCTCGTTGCAGTTGCTAATTTTGTGTGTGCTGCATTGTTGCTGCTGTTGTTGTTGCTGCTGCCTTGCAATTTTCCATTAGCTTTTGTTGTTGCTGCGACATTTTTGTTTTTTATGCAATTATTTTTTGTTTTTTTTCTCTTTTTTTGTTTGTGCCTAATTTGTTGCACACGCTGCCAAGAATTTTTCTCGATTTTTTTCAATGCTATTTGCCGTATTTTTAGTTGTTGTTGTCGTTGTTGTTGCTCACAGCGCTGATTTTAGTATTTGTTGTTGCTGCTGCCTTTTACGGCATTTTTGTGGTCTGCGCTGAAATTTATTTGTTAGCCGGCAAGCAGAAAAATAAAATTATGTTGCGGCTAATTTGTTGCCATATTTTTAAGTGTCTTTTTTCAAAGTCTGTTTTTTAGTCTTAATTTTTGAGGCAATAATTATAAAATTTGAATAAACAAGTCCAGCATAAAAAGCAAATAATAATTTCAAAATAGATTTGTCAAGTGTGTTGAATACTTGCTACAATATTAGAGTATTATCTGTACATATTCAAGTCTTTGATAACTAGAAATTCATACAAATCGTTGTTGTAGATGAATAGGAAAAAAATACATAACTTTTAAAATATGTATCTTTTTTTTGGCAAATTAATTAAATGCCAAATCATAACTTTGGATCTAAAAGCGCTTTGGATATAAAAATGATCAAAAATGTGAAAAAAAAGAATTCTTTTTATATATTTTTCCTTTTATTTGAAATGTGATTGTTGTTGTTGCCATTGTGGTTGTTGGCCTTTCTCCTAAGCCAAAGTTCATGAAATTGTTGTCAACGCATCGCAGCAAGCTATTCAAATGAGAAGCAGCAGCAACAACCAACACAGCAGCAACAACAACCGCAGCTACGAACAACAACAACCACCGACTAGAGAGAAAATTAGAAGCAGTTTAGCAGTCGGTGGGCAGCTCGTCTTTTATTATGGAAAATTTCACTTTAAATTTTTAGTCGTTTTGTTCATTGTTGCTATTATTATGGTTGTTGTTACTGTTGTTGTTGCTGTTGTTCTTGTGCTGCTGCCGTTGTTGCCATTGTTGCTGGCGTGCCTTGATTATAAAATATGTTTCTTTCTTCTGTTGTTGTTGGTGTTGCTTTAGTTTTGTGCCTTGTTTGTTGCTGGCATTCCAATTGCTCGATGTTTACCGCTAGACAGTTGCCGCTGGCAACAACAGCAACAACGACAGCAGCAGCAGCAGCAACATTATGAAATCGACTTGAAATACAGCTTGTTGTTGTTGTTGCAGTTGGACAAGTGGCAACGGTGCAAGATATAAACGCCCCATTGGCAGCAACAATTGGCCATGTGTGGCAAGTGTTGCTGCTGCTGCTGCTGTGTTTATTGATTGAAAGCGCAGCGTCATCAGCAACACTTCCGATTGTTTGGGATAAGCCGCAAAGTCAGCAAACGGCCAATGAACTTGGGCCATAATGATAATGATAATGATCATTATGATGTTGACGGCGCCATCGCCGTTGCGGAACAACAACAACATCAACAAAAGCGGCAACAACAGTAACAATTTCCAAGTGCAAGTCCATGTCCATGTCCGCAATTAGCCAGGCCCAAAGACAAGACTCATCCACATCCACAGCCACATGGTTTGTGTTCGGGTTTGGGCCATAAAAAGGCTGGCAACAAGCAAAGCTAAAAGGCATAAGGCAAATCTGCTAGGCAACCAGGCGCCATAATCTATGGCAATTGTTATTGTTATTGCAATCGTTGTTCTTTATGCGGCAGCAACCTGCACAGTGGTACAAAAACACTCGATAAATGCACAGTACAATTACGTGCATATGCCACTTCTCTATTGTATACTCTTTTAAAGGGTATTCCAATTGAGTCAGGCATTTAATTTAAATTAATTAAAAGTATATTAAATAAAATTAATAACCATAATCTTCACTTTTTATCTACACTAATAAAATGTTAATGAAAGTATTTGAAATTGAATTCATTACGCAAATATACTAATGTTAATAAAAATCACATCTAGCAATGCAAAAAGTAATATTTATGAAATTCTTTATAATTATTTTCACTTTTCATTAACACTTAATAAAAGTAATGCTAATGAAAATCACGATTAACTATAAATATTTAAATGAAATGATTTTTACTATTTAAAATTACAAAATTATAAAAAATGCAATGATGCAGCGTTGACTAACTATAATAATAATGAAATTTAAATTTGTTCACAAATTTTGTTTTTAATACTAAAATAACTAAAATGGCAAATATACTAGATATATTTTACATAAATTAAACAAAAATATGCTAGTTTTAAAATGGCAAAGATTATTTTCTTTTGAAATTTATTTTTCAAATATTTAGAATAAAAACCTAACTACATAATTTGAAAGTGTTTCAATTATTTTATTTCTAAATTTACAATGTTCTGCAAGGGTATTAAATCTTCGACATTTGTCGATATTTTATTTCGATTTGTGTGTGTGTTTCTTGTAGGCACAGCAAATGGGCTTGGCTTTCACCCACATGAGTTGAGTTACCCCAACATTCTTCAAGAATCTTTGTGTGTGTGTGTGGGCGTTGTGCCAAAAGCGTTTCTTCTATTGCTCTACACTTGGCAGAATCTCAGAGTCTCGAGTCTCGATCGTCTCTCGTTTGTTATTTGTTACCTGTCGCCGTGAAAGTTGCTTCTTAAGTTCAGTCCAAACTTGACTCGAGATCTCGTTTTATATAACGCACTCGTAATATGATATGATATGCCAGTAGGGTTATTGGTTACAACTACTCTATTATGTGTAACTCTATAAACTTCAAAGAGTGCTAAGATCATCAACTGAATATGGAGCACATGCTAAACTTGGATGTCATTGTGCTTATTCTCAATTCTTAAGTGCTAATTTGAAGATTTTGCGTCATCACAGATTTTTTTATAGTTTACAAAGAAACTACAAAATAATTTTAAAAATATTGCAATTATTTAGAGGAAAAAGACAAAGATTTAAAAATGATTTGAAAACCTTTTTTGTTGTTTTTATTTAAAGAATTCAAAATTAAGCAACAAATTTTTGCAAATTTACAAACAAACAAATTTAAGATTAGCTTAAAAATATTGTCAGAAAATGGCAAATTTAGTATTTTAAAATTGCATGGTAATATTTTAAGCATAGAGTTTTAAGTATAGAGTAAACAAACATTTAGATAGAAAATGTTCTCTGAAGAGAGAGATTAATATTAAAAACAACTATGATTTGAATATTTTGTAGCTGTATTAGTTTAATGATTTTAAAAAATAACATCGCATTGATTGACCTTTTTTTTTTGACAGATAAAAACAATAATATCATAATAATACTGTGGAAAAAATAGATCAAACGTTGTTTACTTTTGTGAAAAACCTAAAGGTATTACCTCAAAATGAAGTACTAAGCAGATCGTCAACTTGTCAGTGAGTCGAAGTGGATTGATATTTATGTCAATGCTAAGATGTCGTGAGAATAGCATATAAACATCCCATGAGTTGAGATCTTTAAATAACGATATATCATTTGGAAGTATGGAGGGGAATACCGCAAATAGAGCTATATTATATTTTTGAGCTGGAACTCAATTTACAGCGCATTTGGCAGTCAATTTTTTGTAAGGCAATTGCAACAGAAAAAGCAACAGTCAGCTATAGCATTTGTGGGCCAGTGACGAAACCAATACAAACACACACACACACACACACACACACACTTAAAGCACGCACACACAACAATTTAAAGTTATTAACAAAGGCAATTATTTATAACAATTTCGATGAAGTTTTGTGCTCTGTGGCATTGATGGCTGCAAAACGAGTCGTGAATCAGGTGGCTGCCAATTGTTGCCAGCAACAATTTCAAAATGGCAACAACAATTACAACAACAACAACAACAATACCAGGTGGCAACAACAACAAACAACAAATGAACAACACGTCGCACATTCATTATAATTAATTAAATTAAAAAGCGCATAAATTCTGTCGAACACCTTTTTTTTTTAATTTCAGCTTTCAAGTTGTTGTTGTTGTCATTTAAATGCGCTACTAATAGCAAACAATTTCATTTATTTATTAGACGTTAGTTTCACTTTCCGAGCATTTCACTGTGCGACACACATTACAACAATTTCACACAGATGGCAACGCCAAACGAATGACTTAGGCAACAAACGCGAAAGTTACCTGCCACATACATACTTGTCTCTGCCCAACTCTCCCTTATAGCCAATATACCCAACTGCAGCTGCCTGGCAATGCCAATAATGCGAATCCCATACAAATGAGCAGAATAAACGAATTTTGAATTCAGAAAATAATTATAGAAATTGTTGATCTCAGTACATCGATAAGTATTCTCTGTCAGTCAGTGAGTAATACTCATAATATTCACTATTGTTTGCTCTTTGTTCATGTTTTATTTAGGTCTTATTTGCCAACTTTCTCAACACTTTACCTAGTGAGATGGAATCATATCAAATATTGCATCATCTTTTGAAATGAAAGTAATTTTTGGTTACGGAAAGATCTATCTCTGAATTTATAGTAAGAACTTTCTTAACAAAATTGGTATCATCTTTAAATTTAAGTATATGAAACGTTCTTCTATGTTAATTTCTGCTAAATATAACTTTAGATATAGAAGAACAAATTTTATTCTTGAACTGAACTTTATTTATTTTATTTATTTACTTTTTTAACATCCTAGTGCTAAAGTTGTAAGAAACTTTTGATCTTAAATTCTTTGTGTTGGTTAAGAACTTTTTTGATATACATATCTTTGAGTTAAAAGTCAACTTTTCAGCACATTTCATTACACAATATAAATTTTAGTCCTGTTTGAACTTACTTTAAGAATCTTTCTTTGTAGGTTGTCTATAAATCATGTGATATGAGATCAGAATTATTTTCTTTCAATGAATTTATATATATTCTATTTAATTACAGCTGTATATGAACTTGGCTTTAGAAATTTTATATCATAGATGAAATCATCTTTGACTCAACTAGAAAATTAACTTTCCCTGTAATATGCGCTTTTATATACATTGCATTATATTTTGCTATATATTTACAGAATATGTTTTTATATTATAACTAGAAATTGTTATTAGTCCCATAACTAGATTTATTTTTATTTTTTTTTAGTAGAAAAACGCATCAATGTTAAATAAATAAATAAATAAAACAAATAAATAAAAATGTATCTAAAGCAAATTGCTAGTATTTCAATTAGTTTTACTCTTTGTCAGATATCAAATTTCTTGACTCATCTCTATTTAACTGTACAGCTAGTTCTACGAGTTCTCTAACGCTCTGTCTGTATCTAAAACTCATTCAAAGTCTCCGTTTTTTTTTCTTTTCTTAGTTTATGTTTAATTTATGACTGTGGTCTTATCGTTGCACCGTTGTGTTGTTGTGCCACAAAAGCCTCTCCTCATGCATTTGAGATGCGTAAGAAAACAACTTGTGAGTCTCCATCTCCGTCTCCATCTCCACCTCAATCTCAATCTCGGCCTCCTCTTCTCAGTCTTTCCTTGACTCAATTTCTATCAATCATCGACAGTTCCCTGCCCAATTACTTTGGTTAACTTTCCGTGAGTAACTGACAAGGTTATTTGACATTGCTTGCGCAAAGTTGTTCAGTTGTTCAGTGGCTCATTTCCATTTTAAACACTAAACATTCCACAGTCCACACACCTCCACTCCCCCATATTCCACACTGGAACTCCTACGTGCCAAGTCGGCCGCACTTGATGAAGATTGCACCTCAAAAAACAATAAACAAAATGAAAAAAAACTCCAAATTGCGTAAAAGTGTGAGGCCAAACATTTTGAAGGGGCATTCGAGTGTTGACAATTGCGCAAACTTTTAACTGCCACTGTGACTTTTGCCCTCCCTCCCAAAAAAGTCGCACTCTGCTTTTAAAGATCATTATCAATCCAATCAAATTCATTAAGTGCTGCGTTTGATGCAATAATCCCAAGGGTCGACTTTTAATTTTTCTCTTTTTTCGTAGCTCCATTTGAACTTTGGCCTATGTTTATCAAAGCTTGTGATTCAAGTATTCTGAAATTTCATGGTAATTGGTTGACATTTATGGGTTTTATTGAAAGTCTTTTGCTTAAATAGTTATGAGTGTTGGCTTTTGAATTTTGTCATATGTAAAAGTCAACATTAAATTCGCCTCCACATTAAGTTGGTTTTGTTCCCAATGAACTCAGCCAAGATTAAAGCTATAGCTATGAAATTTGGTATGTGAACAGTAAATTGTATTTTCAGTTGAACTATAATTAAATTTTATAGGAAAATGTTGTATAGTTAAGTCAAATTTGTAGATAGAATCGTGATATGGGGTTTTATTGCACTTAGAGCAATCAGACAAATATTATGCAAATTCCTGGAGGAACAGTAAGAGAGCAATGCAATACAAGCTAAGAGTAAACTATTTTTCAGGGAAATTGTAGTATTATGATATTGTAAAAAGTTGCGTAAGAAAATCAAATTTGTTGTTAGAATAATGAAATTGCAATTGCTTGTATTTGAAGTTATTAAATAACTATTCTGCACATTTCCAAATAATGCTTTGAAAAAAGGACTAAAATAAAGACGAGCACTTTAACTTGTGTTATTAAAATGTCGTCACAGCTAAAAGTCAACTTTTCTTATCGCAAAGTTTGTCGTAGTTGTCGTTGTTGTGTCTAGTGAAGTGCGTGATTTTCCCGCCCACAGTCAAAACAGTCAAAAGTCAGTTGGTGGCTTCCTCAATGTGGACTTCCTTGTTGTGGCCTGAGTTGAGTCGAGTGTTTGTTTTCTATTATGTAAGGGCAGCCACCGCCTCGTTTCGGGATTTGCCCAATGCAAACCGCAAACAGATAAAACATAAAAAATACAAGAGAAAAAAAAAATGTTTGCACGCATGCGCGCACAGTATGCCACGCCTCTATGTCAGGGGGAATGGGGCGGCAAGGGGGGGAGGGGGGACTGTGTGTGGAGACTATCGTTGGTTGTGACTCTCAGGCATTGTGTGTGGTTTACTGTGGTTGCAGCAGCAGCAGCAGCAGCAAATGAGCCAAGGCAAAATGCAAAAAAATTAAAAGAAAAAAATAGCAGAGGCAACGACATGGGCATCATAATAACAGCAGCCACAACAGCAGCAACTACAACAACAACAGCTGAAACAAGCCAAAGATACAACTCGAAAGTTATGTATCTCATAGATACGAAGCATCTTGCGAATAGTTATGCTTGATTTTTTTGTTCGCATTGCAATTAAACGCTGAGCTTCCGCAATGCCAGTGTGCATTAGCCCAATGATGATGAGCATTATGATGCCTATCGTAATGATAATGATCGTGATCAATGATCATGAAATTGCTAATGATCTAGCAAAATATTATCACTATTAAAGTGGTAGTTAATAATAATGATGATATTACTGATAAATTTGATCATGAAAATTTATTAACATTATTTTTTAACGTTAATAAACTAAAGAATACATTTTCAAGTTACAGAAATATTTCAAAATGGAAAGATTGATTAAAGATAAATTTCTTGAATTTATAATTATTAAGAAAATACTTAAAGTATTATGTATCTATACTTAAGTGATGATTTTAACACTCATCGACAAGTAGATGCTGAGAATATGAAGAATCTAATGTAAATAGTAATGATATAGACAAATTACATGTTTGCTTATATGACTTTTTATAATAATATATTCGTTGATTTATTTGATTGATTTATTTTGTTATTTTCCACTACATATTAATTTAATTGATAATAATGCTGATGAAATCTATGGTGAAAATATCAATGATTATACTGCGCATTTTTACTTAACTGATGATTTCAAAATTCATCGTCAAATAGATGCTGGGCTAATGAAAAAACTAATAAAAATACTAATGATCCGGCAGAATAACATGATGAGACTTATAAACGTCTGCTCATATTAATATATTTGACTCATTTAATGAATTAGTATTAATATTTTTCTCTACATATTCATTTAATTGGTAATAATGCTGATGGAATCTATAATGAAAATATATCATCATAGCTTATAACAATTGTTATTATACGAAAAGGTTTTAATGGCATTTTAACACATCATCAAATATTTGCACAGCGATAATGCTGAAGATACAATAATAATGATAATGAAAATACTACACATA
Organism: Drosophila limbata; assembly: GCA_963924055.1. Taxonomy (NCBI): domain Eukaryota; kingdom Metazoa; phylum Arthropoda; class Insecta; order Diptera; family Drosophilidae; genus Drosophila; species Drosophila limbata. Next base: position 29,092,005 of record OZ001351.1, read on the forward strand.
TAATTGCTCATCATCTTAAAAGAGTCGTTGGCTGTAAATTACTCTGAGCTCCGAGTACGTAATGCTCGTTTCTCATTATGAGAGAAGTGTTGTTGCTGCCCCACAATTTGCCAGCATTGTCACCATTTCTCCAGTTGCTCTTCGTTGTTGTTGCTGTTGTTTGCATTGCACTTTTACTTTTCTTATTGTCAACAATATGAAATACAATTGTGAAAAAATATATATTAAAAACTTTCCCATTTGTCCGAAAGGCAAAAACTCAACTGAACAAAGTTTTTTTTTTGTTGTTTGTCGTTCGTTGTGAAATTTTTGTTGTTTGTTTTTTAAGTTTAGATGCTCGTAAATTTAATTTTAATTTCTTAGACAATTTTTGTGTTGTCGGATTCCCCTCTTAGTTTTTAGTTTTTCCTTCTTTTTTTGTTGTTTCTTTTGATTTGTAATTTAAATTAATCTTTTTCTTTTCTTTTCGTCTTCCCAGTTTTGGAATTCCCACAATTCTTTTCTTGAAACTCGCCCAAAATGCGTTCGTCTAACGGTTTAAGACGAGTCTTCTCTGATAGCGCGACGCATCTGAAGATTAAATTGAAGAATTGCTGCAAGTTGCATTCAGTTATTGAACTTTTCGAATTGAGTTGTCGAAACTGTCGAGGCAGAAAAAACAAAGCTCAGCGACTTAACAGTAAAAGTGACTTAAACAACAGTCAACACTCCCCTCCAGTTGTTCTTCTTTTGTTCTCAAGTTCAAGGCGTTGTTGTTCCCCTTCCCCTTCCCCTTTCCCTTCTTCTTCTTCTGTTTCTGGAACCTGCTTTGTTGTAACTGTAACCCAATCTTGCTGCACGTGGCGGCAACTTGGTTTGGTTTGGTAATTGGAGACAAGAACGGCACAACAGGTTGCTCTGGTTGCTCTCCGGCAGGTGACGTTGCCACGTGCAGCAGCAACAACAACAGCAACAACAACAGCAGCAAGTTTGTTGCCTCAGTCTTTTGTCTTGTTCGTTTGTGTGTGTGTGTGTGTGTGTGTGTGTGCGACACATTTGGCGCTTACTTTGCTGTTGCTATTTTTTTTTGCTTGCTGACCCAAACAAACATCCGTTTCCTGCGGTCAACACCAGCTGACACGCCCACCAGCTGACCAGCCCATATGTTAACATTAAGTACAGTGTGCACTGGCTAGCGCGAACAAGTCAAAAATTAAAATTAATACTGCAAGGGTCTTTAAAATTTAAATTCATAAGCAGAATGTATTTGGAAACATGAAAGACTGGGAAAAGTTCGAGTTGTTTAAAAAGTTGAATAGTAAAATTAACATAATTTTGGAATATTTCATAAAATGACTTGAAAGTTAACTTCACCTTTTAAGTGACAAAAATTTGAAAAATTTTAGACATAACTTTTATTGCTGATCGTTTTGTTAAAGTACTGACTAGTGTTCATGTAACATAATATGAAATGTGCGAACAGTTGAAATATTTGCAATTATAGAAAAGACTGTCTTAGATAAACTGATATTTAGCAATATTTATTACTGAAAACGATTTAAAATTCGACTATGAAATATTTTTTTATTCATATGTATTTCTAGTATTAAAGGTAAGGTCGGAATTCCGATTTGTGCTAAACGTCCAGTGTTTACTCTATCGAGTGTTTACGGTACATATGCATATATGGGAATTCTCGTTGGTGTTTCGGTCATTTTATGGCCCGTTTTTGATTCGTTTCTTCGTTCAGTTGTCGCGCGTATCCCACGAAACAATTAACGAGCTCAAAAGCTGACCGATATAAAATACGAGTGAGCAACAACAGCAACAACAACAACAACAGCAAGTTGACCAGTTGCCGGCACTTGACTTGAAGCTGGACTTTTGCTGTAGTTGTCGTTGTTGCTGTTGCTGTTGTTGTTGTTGTCACTGTTTGCGTTTATGAACGTGGGAAAAAGCGCATAAATCGTGCGTTGCTTTTGTTTTAAAGAGAACCGGAAATCAAAAAGTAAAAAAACCAACGACAAAAATTGTATGCAAAAATTTTAAAGCTGCGCCCCGAAAAATCAACAACAACAACAAAAGCAACGGCAACAAGAGTACAAAAATGGGTGATGAATGAAGTAAAGTAAACAGCGACAGTGACTGCGCAGCGACAGCAGCAGCGCAGCAGAAAAAAACGAGAGAAAATTTGTTTGCTTTGCTGTTGTTGTTTTTTTTGTTTTATTTTTTGTTTTTGTCTTTCGCTTGACACACTCACCTATATTCTGCGCCTGCGCCTGTTGTGCTTGCGCTGACGCCAGCAGTGGCGGCAGCAGCAGCAGCAGCATTGAAGACAGCAGCAGCGTCAGCCGCGTCGACAGCGGCGACTGCGTGCGTTGCATTTTGTTGCTCACTGTAACGTCCTCTGTATGAATTGGTCGCTGATGTTTTCAGCTGCTTCTTTTTTATTGTAATTTCTTTTTTTTTTCGTTGTTTGTCTGGTTTTTTTATTCTTAGAATTTGCAATTTGTTTTCACACTTCCTTCTTCTATTTGTTTCTTGTTGTTTACACGACTTTTTAATGAGCAAAAAGTTATGAATGTTTGTGGCCAGATTTCAACATGCCCACAAAACTGTGAAACAAAAACAACAAAAATCAGTACAAAATATTTCGAATTTTGTTTAATTGCTGGTGCAACAGGTGCGGCCAATAACAACAATAATATCAAAAAAAAAAAGTGTGTCAGTTGTTCCAACTTGTTTTGATTAGGATCAAAAACTATGCACAACAACAAAAATTCAAAAAAAAAAAATAATTATAAAAAAAAACAAGTAATGTTTTAAACTTTTGCACAATTAATCGAGCACTGTGCGCGTACCGTTAGAAATTAAATGGAAAACAACGAGAAAAGTGTGTGTGTCAGTGTGTTAAACATCAACGCGCCGCGATGCGCACAACTCCGTTCGCTTGACGTTCCGCACGGCAACTGATTTCAAATTCGTTTCTCAAGTCGAGCTTAAGGCGACGCGACGCTCTCTCGAAGACACACGACGACACGAAGGCACGACGACGACCCGACGACACGATGACGCTAGGCACGCGCACCTTACGAACCTCAAGAAGTTTCTTTCACTTTTCACGTACGACTACTCGTAAAGAGAGCGCGCGCTGGCTCTCTTTTGCTCTCTTGCTATTTCTTTAGCTTTGCAGCTGTTGTTGTTTTTATTTAATCTATTTTTTTTTTTGGCTACGAACCGTCGTCTTGTGCAGCTTGAAAGCAACTGAAAGTTTGAGCCGTCGCGTTGTGCGTCTTGTAAGCTGTTTTGCCGTTTACGACGACAGCGACGTTGGCAGCGACTGCATGCGTGACGTCGCGTCGCTGCCAGGCACTTGCTGCGCTTTTGGCAAGTGCCAAAGCTTCGCTTAAGCTGCGAGCTTAGGGCTTTCAATGCGTTGTCTATCGATCAATGGCAAATTGTTGCTGTTCTCGTTGTTGTTGTTGTTGCAAGAAAGTTGCGCTTTGTGGATGCTGCAAAACGGTAATAACAACTAATACAGGTTATGCAACTGTGGCATGCCACACAGTCGCAGTCGCAGTCACAGCCGCAGTCGCAGCCACAGCCACTGCACCAAATTGCAGCCGTAGCACAAATAATTCTTCTTTGCTCGCTCTTGGCAATCTTGGACATTCATTGCCACAAAGCAACAAGTTGAGAGAGCCCAGAGTGCAGTGTGCACGACTGCAAGAGACCCTGTACATAGGCCCTTGGATACCCTAACACTTACATATGTACAGTGGTGGACAAAAATATATTGACAAAACTGTCACTGATTTTAAATCAGTTGAAAGAAATAATTATTATAATTTTACTAAGTTTAATTCTTTAAAAAGTTAAAAACTTTTTTCATAAATTAATATCTAGGCCTAAAAAGTTAATGAAAATGAGAAAAAATTTAGGAAAAATAAAAAAATAAATTTTTATTTCAAATTTAGATTTAATATGGATTCTTTTTAAATTTTATTCAACTAAAGATCAAAGACTTTTAAAGTTTATTCCAATATTCGGATTATAAATGATAAAATAATTTTTAACATAGAATTTGAAACTTTAAGACTTTGGATTGACCAATTTTCAATTCATAACACAAAATACATAAATCGAAGTGTAAATATGGCAATTGAAATTTTTTTTAACATATTTTGTATTTTTCTTTTTTTTTTAAGAATAAAACGCCTTTCTCATTTACCTGTCTAATTAAAATATATATACATATGTATATAAAAATAATTTTGTTGTGAATGGTTTTCCTGTTGCATATGTACTACATTGCCGCAAATTTATAAGCCTTGTTGTAGTATTTGACTACTGGGCTCACAACGATTCCGTTGCACAGACATTTGCATGCCACAAGACGACGGCAACAACTGCAACATCAACTGAAGCAGCAACCAAAGTAAGCCAAATGGTCAGCAAATTGGAGCAGACAAAGTCGATGCCACAGTCGATGCAGCAGCCGCCGCAGTTGCCACAACTGCCGCTTCGGCTTGAGTTGCAACTTCCCCTACCGCCACCCCCCTACCCCATCCGCCCGCTTTTGGCCAACGCACAATTTGTGTGACACATGTGGGCCAAATGCAAAGCAAAAGCAAAGGCCCCCAAAAGAATATGCTAACCACATTTGTGACATCTGTGATTCCGATTTCAAGTTCCGACTGGACCATGCAACATGTCCAAACAAGTTCAACAACTATGCACCATGTGTATATGTTGCACGGCAAGCTCAACTTTTTTTGTCTATGCGTGCTTCTTCTTTTTCGGCCTTTTTTTCTTTTTCTCGTCCTATTTTGCTGTAGATCCTTTTAAGGCGACAATCGACAAAAGATGCGCGCTTCTTTGGAAACCCATTCAAGTCCGAAGTCTGCGCAAAAAACGCTTGGGAATTTTAAGCTAACCCTCAATATTTTATTAGCAAATACATAAATTTTCAAAGCATAAAAAACAGTTTTTTTTGATTTATTTATTTGAAGAGCAGTTTGCCAAAATTAACTTAAAATCTAAAATAAAAATTGGAGATACGGCTTAAAATTAACAATAAAAATAAAAATTAGAATAATTTAATTAATAAAAATTAAATACTTAATTAACTAATGATTTAAATATTTTAAATGGTGAAACTTTTTATTCTTTTCAATTATATAAAATGCATGGAATTTTTTTTTTTAATTTTCCTAAAGAATAATTTAACTGTCCTGCTAAAAATTGGTCAAAAAACTAGTTTTATTTTATATACAAAAAATACAGAAATTACTAAGACTTTGCAAATAGTTTCTATAATAAAGGTATAACACAATCATAGAAATCCAATACATATTAAAATATCTATAATAAATATCCCTCAAATAGAAATTTAATCTAAAGTTAATTCAACACGTAAAGTTCGAATAATTTAGAAATTGATTACTTACATATTTCGTGAAAGATTTTAAAATATTCAGCTCAAATTTGCATAAATCTGATGTATCATTTAGGTTTCTTAAATAAAATGAACAATGGAAAAGTTAACTCACTTTAAAATTGATTTAAGATTGTCAAAGTTATGTCAGTGGATTATAGAGGAGTCCAAGAAGATCTAGAAAAATCAATAAATTGTTATATTATGAACTAAGTTGGATTTCAGCATTACAGATCCAATAATATCGAAATATATATATTACAAATTATGTAACAAATGGCGAGATCTTGGGTTGAATTGCAATTCAGCAACACTAGAAGACTGCCTTAAAATTTAGCTATTGTAATTGGGAACTGTTCTATAAGCAGCAATGATCAAGAACAAGATCATTACGATGATCATTTGGTTACAGTTTGTTAAGCTTTGTCTATCACTGTAGTTGTTGTTGCTCTCATTGTGGTTGTTGTAGTTGGATGTGCTTTACTTGGTTCTGTCTTGGGGGAATTGCTTTTGCGAATTGTCGTCACATTTTTGCGTGCTGTTTGTGCTTTTAACCCAGTTTAAAAATGCTGCAGCAGCAACAAAAAAAAAATGGAAGAAAAAAATAGTAAAATAGACAAAAACAATGACAACGTTGCCGCAAGTGATGACAAAGTCAGAGCAACAACAATGATTGCAACATTTTGTTGGCCAGCAGACAGACAGTCATCAAGTTGTCCCAACTGTCAATAGAATTGGGCGCAGTCTCAGCATCAACAGTTTGCTCCACTTTGACTCAACCATTTCTAGCCTTCTTCTAAATCTTCCCCTTCTTCCTCTTGCTATAAATGGGCATGTGGCGCCACCTGGCGAGCACTATGGCCACCTGTTCGAGCTTAAGTTCATTGCGGCAAACACACAAATCAATAGAAGCCACTTTCTGGGCTTAATTAAAACTACATTTCAATTCCAATCGTTCTTAACCGCATTTCAATGTGGCGCCACCTGTCGTACGCTTTGTTTAGCTATTATAAATTTCACTCGTTATTGGTACATTCTATATAAATTATTTCTTAAATAAAACATCGGAGTGTTTAAATAAACTAATATTCTATATCAATTATTTCCTAAACTTATATTTCAATTTCAATCGTTTCACACCGTATTCTAATGTGGCGCCACCTATCGCACGTAATGCCTAAGGAACATTTTTATTGATATAAATAAATAAAATAAAGTCTCTATGTCCAGTTAGCTGGATTTTGAATTCATTTCAATTCCCATTGTTCCTAACCTAACATTTTTAAAATAATTCGACATCTGGTGTAGAAGTAAAGCTCAGTTTCATTTCAATCAATATTTAATTCCAATTGTTTCTTATCACGATATTAAAAATATTTGAATTTAACAGTTTAGCCACTGAAATTCTGTCTCCAATAAGAAAAAAACTCTTAAAATAAATGCCAATTTCATTTGTTCCATAAATTGTGTATCGACAATAATTTTATTTGACTTTATTTTAGGATAAGATTAATTTTCAAGTGTTTCTAACCTCACTCCACTATAATTGATTTCTAATTGGATAAATGTAAATTAATTAAGAACCACATTCAAATTTTTTTTAATATTTACAATTTTGGTGAGATTTCAATTCCAATTTTCTCTAAGCACCATTTTTAAGTAACTGCTAGTGGCGCCACCTGCTGTACGTATTTACGTATTATAGATTGAGGTTAGGTTGAGTGCTGAGGCCCATGGTTAACAGTTAACAGTTAACTAATCAAATTGTGCCTATGACTGCAGAAACATTTAATTAGACAATGAGGAAACGGCTTTTGGCACAAACTCCGAGGGCTCTAAGGGGGAGGGCGGCTGCCACGCCCACCGCTGCCCACTGCCCATTGCCACTGGTTATGGACGGTGGGCGGTGGGTCAGTGAGGGGGCGTGGTCGACGCCCAATTGTTACGCTTTGTGGATGTTGTGGATGTGGATGTTGCATCGCCACGTGCGCCTTGCCACAGAACCGTGTGGCGGCAACAAGGAAATTCAAGTGGCAGTGGCAGAGACGCAGACACAGACACAGACACAGCGCACGCAACGACTTCAGCCAAGAATGCCCATGCACTGGGAGAAAAACCAAGCACGTTTGGACTCGACACTAACTTAAGAGTTATGTGCCAATTTTTATAATAAAAATTGGAAATAAGAGTTAGGATTTAGTTTTTATTTAAAAATTGAAAATTAATAATTGTTTTTGATTTTTATCATTTAAATTAATTTTAATTTAATTAATTATTTTATAAAAATCAGCCAATAACTCTTATTTTTAAATTTTTTGTCAAACAAATTATAAGTGTTACAGTCCCTGACACACTTGTTGTAACATATAGTCTTTATTTCTCAGTGCCTGTCGAACTGTTCCTCACAGCAGACAAGCATTAACCATTTGGGAATTCTAAGCCAGCGAATTTAAAAAAGATATGAGAATGAAAGATCTTGATTTAAGACTCAACGAGCTTGTTTTGTGAGTCGAGCCAGAGTTCCAGAAATACTCAATCTTAATCTTGTTTAGAATAAAGAACGAAACAGTCTTTAATAAATATATATTTTTCTTGATTTTGGAATTTTGCTCTGATTTTAACTGTTTAACGGTCGTTTATTCTTTATAATTTGACAGCAAATTGTTGTTAAGAAATTCTAAACGAATTTTTTCTTTGTACAACGAATCATTCTGCGTTTTTTTGAGTGCACTTCTTCCCCTTCCCTCTTCCCCCTCGCTTTTCTGGGCAACGTGCCGCAGCCGACGAAGCACAACGAATTGCTGCATTTGCGTTCACGATGCTCAATTAAGAGTGTGCCTTGTGCCTCTCCCTCACTCTCTCTCTCTCTCTCACTCTCTCACTCTCTCACCTCCCCACCCTTTTCCATTTCTATTACCATCAGTTCCAGTTCCCAGTTGGCAGCGTGCTTCATTTTCCATTTAGTGCTTTATTATTTTTCATTTCCAGCAAAGTCTTAAGATTAATGTTCTGAGTCGCTGCCTATTCTCCCCTCCCCTTTCTCCTTGCCTCTGGCAGCTGCCCTGCAGCTTCCCCCCCCCCCTCCCCTCTCCGCAGCCTGCTTAATTGCCACGAGCCAAAGCCAAAGCTGAAACCAAAACCATAGCCTGAAAATGGGTTTACAATGTGTCTGCTCCACTTGAGAATGGGGAGAATTGAGGAGAATTGAGGAGCTCACTCTTCGCATCTAAGTCAAGTCAAATGCTATTCAGCTGCAACTCTCTGTTCTAATTTCTTTAGTTCTCATTCCAAAGATTCTGAAGAGCTTTGCAACTGCATTTCTATAGAAGAATACAAATAATATGTTAAGATGTGCACTTATGTGCGTAATCTTTAAAGTAAAAAAAGAGAATTAGTAGAAGATCTTAAGAAACTTTATGAACAAGCTGGAATATATTAATCCCAAGAAACTTTGATCTACAACATAATGTTAAGACAATCTTAATTTTATGTCAATATTATCACATAGAATAAACTCTAAAGATTTGAATGAAAGAACTGGAGAAATAGCTTAAATAACTCTAGGAAATTTAAACACAATGTTAAAATATATGATTCTTAAAAATCGATATCTTGAGGCAAAGAAATTTGAATGAATTGAATTAATTGAAATGCATAATAAATTTAGAGGACAAACTAAGATTAAAATGACATTCAGCTTGGAAATCGCAGCAGTTTTGGCAAAGTAATAAAAGTTTGAATTTGATTATATTTTTTAACTAGAAACTTACAAGTCAAAATTTTGTATTTTTTGTATGTATTTTGTATACTTAGACCCCGTAGTTAAAAAAAAGTACAGGGGTCTATTAACTTTGCATATATATTTTTATATATATTCTTGATCAGCATCAACAGTCGGGTCGATATAGCCATGACCGTCTGTCCGTGTGTATTAACGCCTAGATCTCAGAGACTATAAGAGCTAGAGATTCCAAACTCGGTATGTAGGTTAGACCATATTGCACGCAGATCAAATTTGTTTTAGATTTTGGTTCGGACCACTATATCATATAGCTGCCATAGGAACGATCAGTCGAACATCAAGTCTTAGTATGAAAAACTTTTTTGTTAGTTAAGATATCTGAAGCAATAGTGATTTATGTAATTTTACAGTACAGGGTCTCCGACAGTCGAATATGATCGACTGTAGCACCGTTGACAAGCTCGATTAACTTTTTGTCGATTTTTAGATTTCGATGTTAGGCTCGATTAACTGTTCGATTAAGGCTTATGATTTCAGCTTCTTTTCCACTAATTCTGACAATAACTTAAGATTTCAGGAGTTGGCTTTAAAGTTGTCTCAGTTTGCAGAGAAGAATGAATCTGAAAGTAATTTAATATTAAGAGCATTTTAGAGATTATGTCATTGCACTGCAATGCGAGAAAGTGAGACAGTGTTGCAAAACGAGCTGAAGATGTTGCAGTGTCTTCAAAAGTACATACTTACCTACGAGTAGGTGAATGTGATGAATGTGCTGCACGTCAAGTGCGTGAATTGTTTTGGCACCACTGTGCGCCCACAAAGTGTTGCAAGTGTAGTCCTCCCCCCTCTCCACTCTTCCCTCTCTGCCTGCGGTTGAATTGCCAAATTGAAATTCAAATTCAGCTTCCCAGTGGGCACTCGTAAGTGGGGCTAACTTAAAGTGGTTATTACTTATACAATATATGGAAAAACGCTGAAAAAGCGGAAAAACTGAAAACCAAAAAATGAAAAAAAAAACCTTTAAAAAAAGGTGACTGCACTTAAAAAAACGCAATTGTGGCAAAGGGGCAGGGAGGGGTCAAGTACGAGTCTGGACTTGTTACTGGGCTGCTGATTACCACCCTGAGCGCAATAATGCGGGCACCACAAACACACCGCACCACCGCACCACCGCCAAACACCTCGAGCCACAGTGCAAAAAAATGTAAAGTGAAATGTGCGGCGCTTACATGAAACGAAAGTAAAAATGTTGTTTGTTGTTTGTTGTTTTGGAAGCTGTGATGTTGGCCCTTAACAAGCGAAACAACAACCACAACAACAACAACCACTGAGTGCAGCTGCCCCACTTGAGAGCTGGCGTTTGATACTGAGGAGTATTTGCAATCATTTCATTTTTGGACACTAATGACGATGACTGCAACAATCGCAAGTGAAATGCCTGCCCAGCGAAGAATTCAACATTTGTTACATAAAACTGACACAACAACAGCAACAATCACTAAACAACAACCACTAACAACTCGAAAAAAAAAAACACAGCAACAATTGTGTGACAGCGACAACAATAAACATTGCAAAAAAGAAATACAGCACAAAATGAAATCAAATAAAATACAAGAAATACAAAAACAATGCAGGGCAGTCAAGTGGTGCCCAGAGAGAGACCCACCACAGCACCACCAACAGCAGGCAGCACCACCAACTGCTGCAGACCGGCCGGCTGGACAAATCTTTGGTCCGTTTCTCGGTTGCTTCAGTTGCGTTGGAGTCTGACAGATTGACTTGAGTTTTTGCAGTTGTTGTTGTTGTCGTTGTTGTCGTTGTTGTCGCTGCTGGTTGTTGTGTCATACTTAATAATGGGGCAAGCAACTGTAACAGCAACTCATTTCAAACAGAAAGATGACATTTTTTACTGCGTTCGGTTTGCTTTTGTTTGTTTTTTGCGTCCAAAGTCAATCGAATTGAACTCGTAAACAAGAAGTAGGGAATGTCTCTAGAATGGGGCATGCCTGTAGATACCCTACAGTGCTCAACGTAGCACTGTTGACACTTTTGATATACAACCTTACTGATTTTGCAGCTTGACGTGACAAAATAAAGCAAATTCATGTTATCGATAAAATCGATAACACTTTAAACAATCGAAATAGTTTAAAATTATTCTGCTTTATAGCACTATTTTTTATTAATTTCGATTACTAATTTCTATTAAATTATCGATAATTTATCGATTGTTGAATTTTGTTGGATTTTTTGATTAAATTAAATTGCTTTAAGGATATTGATTTGCCTTCTGTAAATTATGTTCATACAATTTCGATTAGATATTTTTGATATAGTTATCGATAACTTACATTTTAGAAGATAGCAACAAAATTGGCCAAAATTTACTGAAATGCTTTATCGAAAAATCAATAAAAATAGAGTTATCGATAATTCTAAATTATGATTTATGCCATGAAAATCTGTTACTGTTATCGATAATTCTAAACTACAATTTGTGCAATAGATTAATCTTTGAAATGACTTTACGTTTTCAGAATATAGGAACCATTTTGTTTAAAGTTATTTTAATATTTTTATCAATGAAGTACAATCGATAAGTGTATCTATAACTTTATTATTTATTTATTATAATTAACCTGTGCATTTAACTAACAAATTAAATGAACGCAACGCAATTTGCTTACCACAATCTACGATATTTGTGTAAAGTCTCTGAAATCTTTTGATTCGGCCCTAATCATCGATAACTCTGGCTGCCACTCAGCTGCGATTCCAGGAAGCAAACAAACAGAAGGTTCTATGACAAGTTTGTTGCCCAAGTCTTTTCTTTGCTTTTTGCACATTGAGCAAGTTTGTTGCCTGAGTCTCTTCTGACATGCAAGTTCGTTGCCTGAGTCTTTTTGCCATGCAAGTTCATTGCCTGAGTCTTTTGTATGGGCATCTGACTTCGTCGCACTTGCCGCACCCAGCGGCAGGCAATGAAGGCAGAAGGCAGCAAATGGTTGGCTTTTGATTTTGCTTTGCTTTTGCTGATGCGAAGCACGTGCGTCACGCCCCAAAAACTGCCTTAACCCTTCTATGCCTCGTTTTGCCAATTTGACAATTTTATTGATGTTGCCTACGTGCCGATTGACCGCTTGAAGCTCCTCCGAAACCAACGAACCGCCGAACCGCCGAACCACCGCACACTCCCCCCTCCCTTTCTGGCATTAGAGCTTGCAACTTTCATTTTGATAATTGAATGTGTTGGAAAATATTTTCATTTAGAAATTGTTCACTGGCAATTTTTGTAGGCACTTTCGATGCCCAATTGAATGTCAGCTGTTGTTGTTGCTGTTATTGTTACTGTTGTTATTATTGTTGTTGTTGCTGTGCCTAGTTTAGAATTTATGGTTCGTTAGGTTTCTAATCGTTTGCCCCTTAGGCAAAATTATTGGTCTGCCAACACCTGATGAGCGCTCAGACCTAAGCCTAACTGTTTGTTTCTCTTATACCCTGCATAAATGTTTGAAGCTGGCATATTTAGTTAAGTTAAAGTATAAAACTTGTTATAAGGAGCAAGCATTTTTAGAAATTTCTTTAAAGAACTTGTTAATTTAAAGAGCAAAGAGTTATTATATAATGAAATTGAAATTTAGTTTTAGGAAACTAATATCATAATTAAAAGAATGAACATTTTTATACTAATATCGTGAGTCGCCCTGTTCCAAAGTCAACTGAAATTTTGTACATCATTTTCATGACAACATCCGAAACTCAGCAATTTTCTTATTTTTTTACAAAATTTGTTTTGTTTTCTACTGTAAAAGTCACATTTATGCAGATACAGTTTTCATATTTGGCAGGCTTGCTGAATAATATTTTAGTCAACTTTTCTGAAAATTTCATAATGATTGGCTGATAAATACCCAAGATACTTGAGATTAGTTTGCCATGTAGAAAGCTCAAATTGCTTTGCTGCTACTTCCCGTGTTGCAAGTTGTTATTATTTATATATATATACATATATAAGTTTTTTTTTAGTAGTACATTTCCTTAGCATTAATTTTTGCTTAACTTACAGGGTATGTACACGTCTTAGACGTCATACCCCACATACCCTGCCATAGCAAGATCTTGGTTGCTTGGGCAATTAACGCATTCCACGCATTGTCCAGTGACCCGTGTGCCCATACTGACCATACCCTTTTCCCCTCCCCCTTCCCATTCCCCTAACCCCCTCCTCCCCTGATTCTCCCCTTTCCCCTCTTTTCGCCCCACAAAGCGCTCAGCGTAAAAATATGCAAATAAAATAAAAGTTGCGCTCGCTGCTTTGCTTCCTACTTGGGTTTTGGACCTTACGATTATGGCCTGGCCAAAAACAAAAACAAAAGTAAAAAGGTAAATAAATAAGACCAACAGACGAGCAAAAGAGTTTCTAAAAGTTGTTGTTTATATTTTAATTTTTTTTTTTTTTGGGGCTGCTGCGGGTCAATAGACGCACGTCAAGCGACAGCAACAACAACAACAACGACAACAACAACAAACAGCGACAACAATTTGTGTGTCAATAATTTATTTTAGGAATCGGAATTGGAATCGCTGCGAACTAAACGAGGTCGGGAGAAAGTCACTGCACAACAACAGCAACAAGAAGAAGAACAGCAGCAACACTTGTCGCTAAATTGGCTGAAGTTATGATTAGCTAGTGTGGTTGTTGTTGCCGTTGTTGTTGTTGTTGTTGTTGTTGCTGAGAGGATTGCGCGTTGTCAGCGAATCGAGACGTGTGACGAATGGCCTGGAAGTGCAGCCAACAACTGCAGCAGCAGCAACAACAACAACAACTTGCCACATTTCCGCATCGCAACGCCTGGCGTGAAAGCTGCAACTGCAACCTGCAACTGTTGATGTTGCTGTGGCAGGGTTGCAAGGTCACAGCCCAAAAAAACAAAACAAAATACGTGCCGCATCTTTTCCATTTTTAGGAGTCACATTTTAATTGAGTATACAGTATACATATAAATTCACAGTCCGTTGGCATCTCGGTTTCGTTGCGCATACGCCCCGTTGTGCCTCCAAAATGTTGCCATGGGAAACCACAACAACAACAATGCCCCAAACAGCGGCAACAGCAGCAATTGCACTAAGTGGCAACAACGCTTATCACTGAAATATCAATAAAAAGAAATACGGTACGAAGGCAAGTGTAGTTCAAGAGTCAGCACGACGAGCCGTTACCCTATAAAAGTGGCAGCAAAGTAAATTAAGATATTTAAATTCAAATTTCAGGGTCTGCTCTTTTCATTCCCTTTAAATTGTTTCATTTTAGCAACTTATAAGTATCAATTGCTGCTTTAACTCAACAGATTTTAGTTGAGTAGTTTTTTGAATATAGTAAAGAATAAAAGCTTCATTGAAGTTAAAGCCCTTCAAGTTTCTTTAGCTTGACAAACTTAACATGCAAATTTTGCAGCCATTTTTTTAAGAAAATTCAAAGAATTCACTTTTATTGAAGTCAAAGAGCAGAAATTGAGCCTTAAATGAGTTAAATAGCTAGATGATGTCTTCATTAAACTATATACTCCATACACAATATCCAAGACATTTAAGGAGAAATTGCTCAGTTCTTTAAAACATTTAATAATATCTTTTAAAGTACATTTTTTAATAGTAATTGTTACATATTTTGCTCTTAAGAATGTAGCTACCCCATTTACAGGGTATGGGCATAAGCAAAACAAAAGCAAATGCCATAAAATACACATGTGAAAAATTGAAAATGAGCGCGAAAAATGAAAATGAAAACATTGTGTAAGTGACAATTGCCAAGAGAGCTGTTTGTCTCTGTATATGCGTGTGTGTGTGTCGGTATGTGTGTGTGTGTGTGTGTGAAATGCAGCAAATATAATTTATGATATGACCAAATGTCGCCTTGATGACCCGCTCATTAAAACTGAGACAAAAACTCGAAAACTGAAAACTGAAAGGAGAAAAAATCATCGTGACAAATGCGTGAGAAAAACAACAACAAACGTACACCCTAAACAACAACAGCAACAACAACAAGAACAATTTCTTTGCGAAAGTGTTGGCAGAGCAAACAAATGCGAGAACAACTTAAACATAAATTATTATTAAAATTTTTACTATCTAATTTCAAAAGTCGACAAAGCAACTAAAATAAGTTTCGTAGGTATAAAACAAAAAAATTATAACAAGTTGAAAACATTACAATTTTATATTTATAGCAGATTCAAAATTAATATTGACACAAACAAATTAAAATAGTTTGTCCATAATTTAGTTATTTAAAGAAATTAATATTGAAGAATTTTTATCAATTAACAGAGAAATTAATAAAAATAAAAGAGAAAAAGAAATAAATGTTAATTAAATGGATAATTTAAATATTTCATTAGATGCCACTTATGTTACATACAAAAATAAAACTAATATCTAATGTTGAAGTTTTTCAAAAATTTTAATTTTATTTTTATTAGACTTAAATTAAATTTAAAAAATAAATAGTATATATATTTATATTTTTTATATTTTTGAGAGATTGCAGAAAATGACTTTTAGTGTTTAAAAACGGACTATATAAAATATAAATATATTAAGCAAAATTAAGATGTTAATAGATATAAATACAGTTGAACTTCCATAACTTGAACTACTATAACTCGAATTTCTCTCTAAGTCAAGCTAAATGAGTGGCAGTAAAATTAATCATCTACAGAAAAAGAACTCTATAAGTCGAATATCTCCATAACTCGAACCTTCTCTTTGGAAAATGGTGATTCGAGTAAGGGAAGTTCGACTGTACATAAAGTATATCTTTGATTGATTCTTCTTGTTTAAAAACAATGAAAAAAGTGTCAACTAAATTTAAACAACAGAAATTTTAAAATCAATATATTACAAGGGCATACCAAAGGTTAAACTTGAGCTGTTAAGCTAAAAGAAACTTAAGCAAGATCGCCGAGTTCAGATTTCGACTTGATGCGATTTCCTAGCTATATATGCTCTATAAATTACAACTAAATGGGGAGGTTTGAGGGTAAAGGGAAAAAGACAGAAACATAAATTTAAATGTTAACTTTCGCTTAGAATCAAGTCAAACAAAAATGCAGATCGAAGAGTCAAGATTGGTAATAATGATGATGATGATGATTAAAATAATGTTGTTGTTGTTGTTGTTGTTGTTGTTGTTGTTGGACAGCTGATATGCAGTGCAAGATGAAGAAAGTGCTGGAAAACGAGAGTAGACTCGTCATGCCAATGAACAAAATACAGTGACAAAAGAACGCTGAGAGGGAGAGCGACAGAAAGAGAGGGAGATAGAGAGAGGAAGTTTCTGTGTGCAAGCGAGAGCAACAGAAATTTATTGTGCCCTGAAATTGAGTCAATTTATGCTGTGATTTTTATCAAACAACGTACGCGCATTTAATGTTTTCCCTCTTTCTCTCTCTCTCTCTCTCTATCTTGCCTCTCTGTCTTTCTCACTCTTAACTTCTAGCCTCTGCTCTGCACTGATTGGGTTTTTTTCTTATTTTGTGAGCATTTTTTTGTGGCATTTTTTAGTGTGCCAAATGTGCAGTCATGAAATTTACGTTCTTTGCCTTTTTTTACACTATCAAGACACATGCATCGCAGACACACACACACACACACTCACACATACACTCCTTACCCCCTCCCCCTTTCCTCTCACCCTCTTCACACTTGTGCGCTGAAGCATTTGAGCTGCTTTTGTCTGTATTTAATGTGGCCGCCGTTTAATTGTTTCATTTGCCATTTACCATTTGCCAATTGCCATAAAGCTTTTTCCCCATCAGCTCAATTGTTGTGATCATTAAAGTTGCTGTTAATGTTGTTTTTGTTATCATAGCTGTTGTTGTTTCTTTGGCAGCAGCATTCCGCATCCGTATCTCAATATAAGTAAGTATTTTTCTCTGCAATTGACAAGTTGCCGTTTCTTTAACGTCTCTTCAAAAATTACTTAATAAAAGTGAAACTAACTGTCGGAAAGAAGAAGAAGAAGAAGAAGAAGCAGAAGAAAAGAAGCAACAAGAAACTTGTTTTCGACACAAGTCTCTTTCTTTTTAATTTCCAGAGCTTTTGAGGTTTTCTAAACAGAAAACGAGAGTGAAATTTCAGATTATGTCTATTTAGTATTATGCTTTAATTAAACTAACTAAGCGAACAACAAAACCACATTCAACAACTAACAGGCAATGTGTGTAATTACACCTAAAATAACAACAAATGCCAAAGAGTTGCGGGTATCTGCAACTGGATATACCCTGCAATTTCTACAGTAAGTTCATCAAAGATATGAAATGTTATAACAAGATAAGATAAAAATTTTAATACCTTTCTAAATCCATTTGAATGTATTGTGACAAAGATAATGATCGACTTGTACATACCCTGCAAACATGGTATGGATTATAAAGTTCTATAAAAAATATAATATTCTACTAATTTAACTATTCACCTTTTTTAACAAGAATTTTGAGTGCTGTGATAAGCTTAGAAATCCACATGCATATCTTAAAATAGAAAACTACATTTAATCGGCAGATTGCTCGACTAGATATACCCTATAAAAAATTACAAAGTTTACATAGCCTGGAAATGCAAAATATGCTTGCTTCCAAACAAAAAGGCTGCTAAAAAGCCAAGTATTAAATCAAGAACAAGACATACCCTGTAATAATATCTTAAATAAAATGCAAGTAATAATAAGATTTCAAATTAAATATATGACTTAAGCGCATACTTCAATTTCACCAGCAAGTTTGTGTTCTAAGTCTTTCGTTTTGCAAGTGCAACGAAATGAAGGAAAGTGATGAGTCAATGGAGTGGGTTAATTGGAGAGCGCAGGGAGTGGCTGGAGGGGGGAACACGTATGACCAGGGCCCAGAAAAGCTATCGGCGCCTTGTTCCCATCGTTTTGGCAACGTTGCTCGTTGCCGGGGGAACTTTCACTTTGCTGTACAAAAATGTGAACAACGTCGCGTCGCGAGACATGGAAATGAAAATTTATTAGCAAATTATGATTTCTGTGCACAGGCCAAAGTCGGCCCAATACCTTAGCTTGACCACTTGACCACCAGACATGGCAACAACAACAACAACAACAACGATAAAAGTACGATAAAGCGGCGAATGAACTCGGGACAATTCAGGGCAATTCAGTCAAGGAACGTGACTGTCGCCAGAATTGAGCCCACGGATGAAAGAAAGTTTTGTTGTTGTTGCTTTTCGCATCCATTGAACGCGACCGAAAGGCAGCCAAAAATGTTGTTGTCATACCCTGTACGCAGCAGGCACTTGAGTGGGGTATGCACAGTTCCTGCAAAGGTTTATCTTATTTTTCATTAATATTATTTATGCAATAACTCACTTTAAATTCAAGTACCTTGTATATCTAAAGGCGTCTTCTTTTCAATTGTAGCTGGGCATTAGCATTAGCACTGCAGGGTATGATGTTTGTTTTCAAAATCTCTATTTATTACACTTAATTTTAGTAAATTTTTTTTGAAATCCATTTTATCTTATAAATTGTGTACAGGGTATTTGCTAGTCGAACGCATACAACATATGTAATACTTGAATAATATTCTAAAATATTATTTTAAAATCATGGCATACAAATTGCTTAAAAAACTATAAGAAGTCTACAGGGTATGTGCTAGTCTAACACTTCATAATTTAAAAAATCAATAATTTTATTTTTGTTTGAATTTATAATCTGAAGACTCAATAAATGCATTTTTTTCCTGAATTTATAATCTCAAATATGTCTACAAATCAATTTGTTCAATTTTTTTCTTATGTTTTCTATTTATTTTGTTTTTTTTTTTGTATAGAGGGTATGTGTTGGTCCTTCACTTTCATAAGTTCTTACATGTTTTATACAGATACAACTATGATTCTTGAGTATTATTAATTTAAAAATAATGCAATTTTGCTTTACAGGGTATTTGGCTAGTCGTGCTGTTGCGATGTGAGGCTTAATTGGTTGATTTCTTGGCCTGGCCTTTGAGTCATGCGCTGGCAATGCGAGCTCAAACCAAAATGAAAACGAAAACGACGACAACATTGCCCAGCAACAACAGCAACAACAACAACACGACAGCAACAACAACAACTGTGCAAATATCAACACACACACACACACATAGAGAGCCCAAAAGCAGCCCAACAAAAATTTTTCTCAATTTCACGACAGGTTTTTTTGTCGTCTTATTTGTTGCTGTTGTTGTTGTTGTAATTTCCTTTCCTTTCTTTGAGTTTTCGACCAGCAAAATATTTGCTCAACAATTTCTACTGTAACAAAACAGTTCAAAACACATATGTATATCGCTTAACTTGCAACATTTTTCCATATTTTCTATGTTTTCCTCTTTATTTTTAAGTTTTGTTGTTGTTGATGCTTTTCGGTTTTTTTAGGCCACGGCGACAATAATGCACATTAATTGTGATGAGCGATGAGCTCTGGTCGAAAGTGGCAAGAGTGAGAGGGGCAGAGGGAGAGGGAGATGGAGAGGGGAAACTGACAGCTGGCGAAATGACGAAAGAGGTTGCAACAAAGCTGTGGCATTGTCTTAAACTGGAAGATGTTGCAATCGTCACCCACATAAATCAAACTGAGACGAAGTGGAAGAAGAAGAAGAAGCATACACTGGTTTTTCGGCATTGAGAGAGGATGAGTCAAAAGAAAGTGAAACGAGAGGCGCGCCAAGTTGTTGCCCATGAAAAGAAATTGAACAGCGTCAACAAGTTTAGGAAGAAATGAAATGAAATGAAACGAAAGTGAAATGCGATGCGATGCGATGATTCAATCAGCTTCACTCTGCCACGCCCCCTTGCGCCCAATCCGTCTATTTATCTGGGAGTCGCCCCGTCATCCAGTTGCGGATCGGGGTTATCGGCAACTCCAAAGCTTAGTCATAAACATAAACATTTATTGAGCAACGCGAAAGTTTCTTATCACATACCACAACATTTATCGCATTTCAGCCATAAAAAAAGTTGCCATAAAGTAAAAATAAAAATAAAAATAGCTAAACGCTTCGAAAAAATCGAAAAATTTTGAAACGCATTTTTCACACGTTTCTTTTATTTGATTTGAAATATTTTGAATACTTTTTTTGAAGTTTTTATATTACGATTATTAATGCATGTATAATAAATTGCATAAGCTAGAGGGAGAGAGCGAGGGAAAAGATCAGTGTGATGTGATAAGATATCTAATCAGATGATTTTATTGATTGGTGACTAAAAAACAATAGAAGATATAAGAGTGTGAAGGAAAGTTTATTAAAGTCATGCGTTGTTTGATTCATGATGTTTATGATATCTACAAATTGAATTGTGAAACTAAGAGACTTAATCAAGAAGAATTAATTGAAGATAGAGAAGATGAGGCTGTCATTCAAATATCTATATTTATCTTTAAAGGCTCTAATCGAGGGAATAAGAAGAAACAGAAAAAAAGATACAAAATAAGAAACTCAAGAGTAGAATTAAATGAGTCTAATAAATAAAAATAACGAAATTGGAAGAACGATAAAAGCTTTACATTTGTATTCTAGTTAATTAAATTATATTCTATCCCATAATTTTTTATTCTCTTATATTTTCTGGCATTTAATTAAAGAAATTTGTTTTTTAATTTAGTATGTCTCATACATTTTTTGAGACTTTAGCGACAATTGTTTTTAAAAACAAAATATCAGTGAAATTTAAGAGATTGAAAATCTCAGACAAATTTATTTAAAAAAGGTAAAAAATCAGATGCCATCAACTTATTGCCAACTTCAATAAAATAAATAATCATTGGAATATTTTTTTTAACAAAATAAATAATATTTTATTTTAATATTTATATAATATATTTATATAAAAATATATTTTATGGCTATTTATTTAATATAAAAATTAATTTTACTGAATTCAAAAATTTAAATGAATTATATTTAATTCAAATTTCAACAAAATAAATATTCATTTTAATATTTGTTTTAACAAAATAAATAGTTATTTAAAATATATTTTTTTAATTATAAATAAATACATTTAAAACTATTTGATGGCCATTTATTCGATATAAAAATTAATTTTACTGAAAACCAAAATTTTAATAAATTATATTTAGTTCAATATGTTAAAAAAATAACATAAATAAAAAAATTGAGAAGAATTTTATTTAATTCAATCACTTGATATCAGAAGTTCCGGTATATCTCGAGTGTTTTCTGAATAATTGTTTTCAAGCTTAAATCTAAAAAAGTGTATGTGCTTCATTATTCATTGCCTCTATCAGTTTATCTTAAATTTTATCAATATTGTTACTTAATTTCGGTAACTTTCTGAATCAGATTTAGCTTTATTTGAAGATCCATTTGGAGAATCATTTGACCCAGTTGGACTAAGAGGATGATTGAGCAACTGTGTTAAAGCCACAAACAGAAACGGATATTCGTGGTGCTTTAGGCCATAAAGTCATGGGATCAAGCAACGCTTCGGTTGATCGCGAGACTTGGCTCTATGTCATGGCCTAAACAAATGCTGATGGATGAGCCTTGACAACGAGTCTCTGGCAACGACTTTGGCTTTAACTCTGGCTCTTATCGATCGACCAACGACTGCGACTGCGGGCCATGTTTACCGTTTCGATTTCGATTGGCAAATGGGAATTGGTAAAATGGACAATCAAGAGAATGGCAGAATTTGGCCAAAAACGGACTCGTCGACTTTGACTCGACACGTTTTGTTTTGGCCATGCGAGGCACGCGCACTGCCAGGAAAATCATCATGTGTTGGGAAAATCGTTGTGCATAAATCGACGCCAGTTGAAGTTGTCAACTCGTCGTCAGGCTTTGCATGCCATCGCCAGAGCCGAGGAAAGAGTCGGAGGGGAATCAGGGAGAGGGAGAGATGGGGGAGAGAGGAAGGTGGGAGAGGGGGAGAGACTGGGCAATCGGACAGTGGAAATTCAGCTTGAAGCTGGCGCTAGGCCAAGTTGTGCGTCAAGTGATCAGTTCAAATTAAAATGATCCGTTACAAAGTCGAAGCCAAAGTCGATGTCGAAGTCGAAATAACCGCTGCACAGTGGGCAATTTGACTGATTTTTCGAATCGAAATTAGTAACTTTAAAATAAATAATAAAGTTTTATTCAAGATGATACTTTTAGGGCAATGGAAAAAAAATTATGAATTAAAGAAGCAAGTTAAATAATAAACATAAGTTTAAGCAAAAATAATATTAATTTATTAAAATATTTAGTAGCAAAAAAAAAAAGAAAATTAAGCAAAAATATGTTTGTTACAATTTTTTTTAAATATTAGAAATACATTTTAACAAAAATATTGTTATTAAATATACTTATGTGTGTGTCTTTTTTTTTTTTTTAATTATATATACCACGATAGTTGTCGGTCATTTTAATAATTTATTTTTTTTATAAATGACCCCTATATAAACGTGTCACTGGCATTAATTTATTATTTAAATTTGAATGCATATACCTGCAGATAAATTAAAAAATCGCTTTTTAAAGTGAATTGAATTAGTAATGTAAATAATTTTTGCAACGAAAAAGCATAAAGAAAAAAAGGCAAGTTTTTGCAAATCAGCCGATAACACATATTTTTTGAAAAGAGCTTAAATATAATTTTAAAATTGGTATTTATTAGAAATATTTGTTGAACTTATATACATATTTGTAGACACGTGAATACTTATAAAGTAATCTTAATCAATTGGCCCACTGTGCGCTGATTCAAACCATCTTCGCGGTGGTTCATTTGATCATTTGTTCATTTGGCCAGCGGCTTTAACTGTTCGCTGATCAGTGGTCAGTGGCGATTGGCGATTCGCTGATTGACACCACATTAAACAGCCTCTGCAAAAGTCGCAATACCAATAGATTGCAAATTCCCCAAGTCTCTGTGTTTAGCTTTTTCATTGGCTAAGTTTTTGGCAAAATCATACGCGGTGGATTTTATCTTATTTACTGTCGTCTCACCTGTCTTGGAATTTTCTTTAGAATATTTCTCAGTCCTTATATTTAATGCTTCATATTAATTTTCTACATAATTTTATTTCCTTAGTTACTTCCTCAGCTTTCGACTCAGCTTCGATCTAATTTTTGTCAGTAAAATTATTTAATATTATAGTATTTATAATTTTTACATAAAATAAAAAAAATAAAATAAAAATAAAATGTATATTCCGTCATTATAAAATTAAAATCAAATATTAAAATCAAAGTCTTATTTCGTTACTTTTCTTTTTAAAATCATAAAAATGTAAAATTTAAAACTAAAAATTATAGGAATTGTTTGTTAAGATTTATATTAAAATTTTCGAAGCTTTTTAATAAGAATTCATATTTAAGAATTGTTATACAATACAAAATATATACAAAAATAATTTAAAAATAATAATAAAAATAGTAATAACATAAAATATTATTCGCGTATCGCAATAAATTATTTAAAATTGTAAACTAAAATGGAAATTAATCTTAAAACTTAAAACTAAAAACTGAAGCTAAAATTATACATATTGCAATTTATTATTATACTATTTCTGTATTTTTATTAATTGTGAATTGTTTAATATTAATAATATATTTAATCTATGTAATAAGCGTTAGCTAGTAGCACTTGGAATCGACTTAAAGAAAATATAACAAAATTAAAAATATGTAACATATGTTGTGACTAACGCGTCAATGTCAAAGCAGAAATGCTGTAGCGTTAGGAATGCTTAGAAATAAGTTAATAAATAAAAAAACTGAGAACTATTTCAACAGTGTTAAATAAGTATTGTATTTTAAGCTACTAATTCTTTCATCGTAGTTTTGATTTTAATTTAATAACTCCTCAAGGCCCTAGTCACCAGATGATATTTCCAATAGTTTCCTTTCTTTTATAACTTACTTTAACTTAGTCTCTTAGTTCATAGTCTTTATTTAGTTTCAGGTGTTCCCCCTGCTTTTGTACCCTCTTCTGTTTCACTCTACCCTCTCTTTCTCATATTCTTTGTCTCCATTTCTCGCACATTGATTGGGATTCACAACTGAAACTCTTTTTGGCTTCGCTTGTTAACGGCAGATCCGAAGATTCAAAGATTTGCCCACTACGCGCCATCAAGTGCGTTTCGGCCTCGACTCTTTTTTCTTTTCTACTGTGGCTGCGGCTACAGAAGAAAGCGTTCCGCCAAAAAAAATATAAATTACAATACTTGAAACATTAAAATAATAAAAAATGGAAAAAATGAAGAGAAATATTAAATGATATGAAATGAATCAAATGGAAACGCTTTGAGGTCATTCGGCATTTTGTGTAATGTGGCAAGCATTTCAATAATAAAAGCCAAAAACTCAATTAAGCCCGCAACCTGTCCATGTGTGTGTGTGTGTGTGGTTGTGTGTGTGTGTGTGTGTGTGTGGTGCGTTGGTGGTACAAATGCGTTGCCAACAAAGATACACAGAAAATAAAAATATTCATTTTAAAATTCAAGTTTAAAATTCTGGACTTTACCATGCACTTTTTAAGTGCGAATTCAGAATATTGTTGTTAAATTTTCACAATATGCGGAGTAAATAAAAAAAATTAAAATATTAGAGAAGAAGTGAATAAAAATAAATAAAATAGTCAAAAAAGTCGAAAGCCTTTGATTTCACTGAAAAACCATTCGTATAGAGTCCCGATAATCAAAATATTATCCGGGATTATCGAGCTTTTGGCACCGCTTTCAATTTATTTTGTTCCAGAATTCCAGATTTCTTTCAGTGTACATATGCCAAATTGCAAAATGGGCGCGATTTGTCTGACAGTTTGGAGTCCATAGTGCAGTTGACATGCAGCTGGAAGAAGGACAGTGGTCGGGGGAGGGGGAGTGGTGAATACTGAGATGGACAGGGCTTAAAAATGGAGACGTTGCCACCGGCGAACGACACTTTGCGGTGGTTGTTGTTCAATGTTGCTGAATGTGGTTGGTGTTGTTAGTGTTTGTGTTGGTGTTGGGAGTGTCGCCGAGGCGGCTGCTTCGAATTCCACAGCGTAGACGACAGCAACAGCAACAACAATTGGTAACAACAACAGTTGGTAACATTGTGGCATGAAGAGAAGCTTCCAAAATACAGTTTTTACATAATCAATGGGAATTATTTATGCATTATCAAATGGATCAAGCGAATTACAGAGAGAGAGGGAGAGAGAGAGTGAGAGAGCGAGAGAGAGCGAAAGAGAGAGCTATGACAGGTAGAAGGCAGAGACAATGACCCAACAATGGGTTTCATTGTTAACAAGACAGTTTAGGACGGATTTCATTGATTAAATGAATGTTGAATAAAGCCAATGTTTAATTTAAAATGAGAAAATGAAACAATGCATGAAATAGAAACAAATACCATATTGTACCATTTTAAGACTTAATTTTTAAAATTAAATATGATTTATCTTGTGCAGAAGTTTGTCATGTAAAAATACGACTGTATAATCAAATAATCACTACTAAAATAAATTAATCTCATAAATTAACTCAACTCCAAACTGAAAACAACTACAAAATCTAAAAGATAAGATTAATTTATTTTAGTAGTTTAAAAAATTTTTTTCGGAATCAATTTATTTCAATATTTGTTGACTATCAATCGACTTTCCTGAAAACCTGACAGTTTATTAAAGTTTGTTGATCGTAGTTCATTTGCAGAATTAAGTTTACATCAAAATCGATCTCATGATGCAAAATATATTTAAACGAAAATAACTAAATTTAATTGCACATTGAATTTACAGGCCAAACCATGATCAAAACGATATTCCGCTTGAAAATCTTATCAGATTTATCTATATACATACGTTTGAAGTTGGTCTGATTTTCGACCCAGCAAATTTGCACTTTGAAATTTCTAAAATTTTTGTTTTTAACTCGATATATCGGAAATATTTTTTTTTTTTATTATCAATCGACAACTCAATTCTTTTTATTTGTGGATTTAAAGAATTCGATTTACTTCTTGGCTTTACTTCAAATTAATTTATAAACAAGACTTAGCTGGTTGTTGACTCTGCTAAAGTGCGGACACAAACCGCTGCCAGCTTTCGCATAAGCTTCGCTGTGAGCTTTTCACCACAAATTCTCCCAATAGTCAGTAGACAAACCGTCGCAATTGTAGACTGGAAAAACACGACTCTACACGAGCGTTGCCAGAAAGTCACAAAGTTCGAAAGTTAAAAAAGATCCAGCTAAAATATAAAACATATGTGAATTAATTGTCTAACAAAATTGTTGCATTAAATTAAGCTGACAAATTTATGGCAGTTGCATTTGAATGAAGGCACAGTCAACAGTCTGGCAACGCTGAGCATAGTCGGGACACAAACCTAGGGCAAATGCGCAGCTGTCACTAAAGTCAGCTGTTGAATAATAGCTAAAAGCCGATGTAAAGGAAGGCGACGCGAGTCCTTTTAGCCAAAGGATGCTACGAAATTTGCGCAGTTTGCGTGCGGTTTTCGGAGCGAAAGGACGCAACAGCAACAGCAGCGGCAACAGCAGCGGCAACATTAGCCGACGGATACCAATCAGCCGTGAGACAACACTCCCCCCTCTCCAATCACCAACCCACCTCACCTCACCACACACCTCTCCTCTCGCCTACAACTAACTATTTAAAGCGACTTCGTAATATTCGAAATAAAATTAAAATAAATATTTATTTAAAATCAAAAAAAAAAAAAAAACATAATATTTCTTTATTTTATTTTAAATTTCTTAATCCTTTTCCCACAATAATTTTGATATTTGTTGAAATAATTTCATTTATTTCATTTTTGCGCGCTTTTTTTGGTCTTTATTGTGTTTGTTTATTGTTTGTTGCTGCTGCTGTTGTTGTTGTTTTTGTCACCACATTAACAGCAAACATTTAAGCCCGCTCCGCAGGGGGGCGGCCTGCGGGGGGGCGTGGCTCGTCAGTTGCCGGGCGTGTCGCGTGTTGTGTTTTTGTGTTGTCCGTGGTCCAAAAACAAACGCAAGCTAAGCCATAAAAAGTTCTCTTTTGTTTTTTTTTTAGTGCAAATAACTGAAAACAATTGTGAACAGAGCAGTGAAGTGTTTATTGTGATTTTTAGCCACGTGAGAATTTTAACGGCTCTGCAAGGACCCTTGGATTACCTTGCGGGCCAACAAAACGACCAACAACAACAAACCAAAAGAGAAATAATAAAAATAAGTACGGGGTCTAAAAACGCGGCCAAGTGGAAAGCGAGTCAGAGCAATTGGTAAGAATATTATATACGCATATTTACCTATAGATAATCCCCCGCATTGTTATTATTATTATTATAATTATTATTATGATCAAGGCTGCAAGCAAGTTGTGAGCCAAATTTCACAGAATACTGCAGATTTTATTTATTTAAAAACTATTATTGTAAAAAAGTTGGATAAACGTAATTTTATCAATATTAAAATTGAAACCAATTTTGATTTGAGCCCTTTTGGTGTAAAAATAAATAAATGAATGAAGTAATTAGAAAAATATCACTATAATTGATTTTAAAACAGTGAAAAATTAATTATTTATTTATTTTAATTAACTATTTTTATTTATTTATTTAACATCCTAGTGGTGCAAGTTGTAAGGAAATTGTGTTTATGGCACTGGTCACAATTTTAAATTTTTATATTCATTAAATTTATGAGCCTAAAAGTCTAGAAAAATAGAAAATGCATTGAGCAAAGAGATTAATTTGTTTCTACTAAATTGAAGAAAGCAAAATTTAAAGTTTAAACCATTCAGCCAAAACAGTCTGTAACATTTTAAGGATTCGCAGCCTGGATTATAATAATAAATAATTATAAATATGATTATTTGTCAATTGATTTGCGACTGCTGTTGTTGTTATTGCTTTGAAGTTGATTTTGCGGTGGTTCAACTGCTGTGGTTGTTGTTGTGGACTAGGAAACTGTTAACGATTACTGATGGCCAAAACAGTGTTGGCCTGGCCCAATGGCAACCGCAACCTTTAGCTTGTGGTTTCAGATTCTCTATGCATGTGTGTGTGAGTGTGTGAGTGTGTGTGTGTGTGTATATGTGAAGGAGACCCTTTTGTATTTTGAGCATTGATGGGTTTCCTGCTCAAAGTTCAAATCGAATCATTTGTAGGCTTTATATTTAATTTGCATGGCATTTTCAGCAACAAACACGAACCCAAAACAATTCTCAACCCTCTTTCGTTCTTCATCTTTCATCCTTCTCCCTCCTTCATCCTCCATGTTCCCTTTTCAACCCAGAAAAAACACAAAAGCAATAAACCCCCGCAACGAGCAATTTTAACAATTTCGACAAGTTTTCTTTGTAATTTTCACTGGGTGTTTACAGTTCTTGTTCCTTTTTGAGTTTTCCCTTTCCAAAGTTCTTAAAAATTTCTGTTTTCTTTTAAAATATTATTTTATTTTATTTGCATATTTTGGACAATTTGCAAACGATTTCAAATGAAAATTCACGCATTGAGTTTTGATCTCAAAAGTATGCAATGAAAATTATCTCAAATAAGATGTTCATACAGCAGCTTCCAAAAGTATGCAGCGCTATTGTCAATCAATTGATTTGTTTTAGCTACAGTATGTTCAGTAATTGCTTTGACAAAGAAAGATATGTAAAAGCTTGCGCTGGTTTATTTTAATTGTAGTCAATTAATATTTAATTTAAGTTGTTTCAAGAACTATGATTAAATATAAATAAATGCAGTGAATTTTGTTTAATTACTTGACTGAATGTAATAAAACAATTTAAATGCAAATGGAAGTTTAAGTTGAAATATTTGTAGAATTTGCAATTGTATTTTGATATATAGAAAACCTTTTTATAATTGATTTTACTAGGAAAATTAATTGCATCAAATAGCTGTCGCTTAAATTAAAAAGTTACAATTATATAAATTTTAACATTTAAAATGATTGTATTAAGCTGTTTATGTTCTTACTGTAAGTCTTTGTCTAGACAATTCAATTATTTACGAGACAGTTTCGTAGGTGTCACAGAAATCACAAGGAATTCTCTAAGGTATGAGATAGAACTTGGGAGAGAATTTCTAAGTAAAAAAAAACCAAATTTTGTCATGTTTTAGAAATAAGATATGCTGGAAGTTGGTGTTTTCAGGATGCTATGAACACAAAATGCAATTAAAACACTTAAGTTAATAAAAAGTTGGCAGCACCTCATTGACAAGTTGGCAGCACCCATTGAAGAGGCAATTAAAGCGATATAAATGCATACATTTCTAATTAATGCCATGTAATAAAAGATTTTCTAGAAGAAGAAAGTGTTGTAAAAGTGAAACATAAAAATGCTATACTAAATATTCAATAAATTATAAACGCTTTTAGGTTTGTAATAGTTGGCAATAACAGTTTGAGTAATTGTTTTTAGCATCGATTAAAGCCAAATCATTGAGTATTATTGATTATTAAATTGAATTGATACTAAATGATAATCACACTGTCAATAGTAAGAAGGTTTTTATGATATTAGCATTTCATTTAGGTGAAAATTATGGAAATTATAGAAATAATTTCTGGAGATGCTGTATAGTGGAACATTCTATGAAATTGTTAGCAATATATATTGAATTGACGAAATTCAGTTAAAATTTGGTTATGAAACAGTGTTGGGAATTCTGATCAATACTTATGGAAAGTTTACGAAAAATTAGCCAGTAATATTAATGGAAAGTTCTTAAAATTAACATCTCAGAGAGAAATCGCTGGAGAAAGAATCTAAAGCTAAAAGTCCTTAATTTTATATTTACAACAAATAAATAAATAAATAATAAATACCCTTGCTTTATTCGAAATGAAGAAAATTTCCGTAAGATCTATTTTGTGAAACACTGTGAGGAATTCTGATTAATATTTATGGAAATATTCATCTCAAATTTTAAGGTGATTTGCTGGCGAAATACGAATAATTCAAGAATACAAATAACAAAATCAGCATTTCATTTAAGTTACGCTCAACTTTTTCGCAAACTTGACGAAATGCTGGCGAAATTGTTTTGTGGAACTGGCTTTTTAGGGGGCGGATTTGCAAGCATTATTTATGGTCGTTATTTTAACTTCATTCTCTTTGTGCTTTTGTCGTCGCCGTTGCCGTTGGTTTCTTTTCTTCTCCTTTCTTTCTTCTTTTTTTGTTTGTTTCATGGCATACTTTTGCGCGTCGTTGCATTACTTTTTATTGCATTGCAAGCAGCGGCAGCAGCAACAATTGCAGCTGCAGCAGCAGCAACTTTGCTGTTGCTTGCAGCATATTTCGTTATTTTAAATTTTATTTCCACTCAAGCAGAACTCATTGAAGAGCAAAGTAAAAGGGCGCAAAGTAAAAATATATATAAAAATATAAAGAACGAAGCACGAAGAAAAAGAAGCGTTAAGTGCTTAAAGCAGCAGCAGCAACAGCAGATTTTTTCTTATTTTTATTTGTGTTTACACATATAAATATATATACATATTTTTTATTTGTATCTACGAATTTGTGTGACAACAGCGAAGCCCGCCGGCAACAGGCAACGACAGCAGCAGCAACTGCAGCCGCAGAAAATGGCCGCAGTGGCAGTGGCAATAGCAATAGCGACAACAACAACAACAGTAACAACAACAACAGCAGCATATTGACAAACTGATTGAATGAATGAAAGCAGCGACAGCTGCGACGGCTGCGCGGATTGCTGAAGATGTTGATGAAGATGAAGGCGAAGAAAATGCCGAGCAGCCTGAAATGAAATGCGACACAACAATGCCAAGTGCCAACAACAGCAACAACAAAAGGGGAAATTAAGTGCCAAAGGCAACGACAGTAGCAACAGCAACCACAACAGCAACAACAGCAACAACAGCAACAACTTTGTCAACGCCAAGCGAAGCAAAATCAAAACTAAATTTACATAACAAAACAACAAGTTGAAAGCAAAAGGAAGCGCACAAAAAGCATAATCAAAATATACACAAACAGCAGCAGCAGCAACAACAACAACAGCAGCAGCAGCAACAACAACAACAGCAACTCCGGCAGCAACCGCAACATGGCAGTTGCTGCACTGGGCAGCAGTGGGCGTGGCCAGGGCAGCTGGTGGCTAATATTGCTGCTGTTGCTGGCCCACAGCAATGGACGTGCACAAGCAGCGCCCACAAAGACAGCAGCTGTTGCTGGCACAACAACAGCGACAGCAGCAGCACAACAGTTGCAGATAGGCGTTGAGGGTGACACGCCCACTTTGATGGCAGCTGCCAGACAGCAATATGTGAGCACAGTAACCACAGCAGCAGCAGCAACAGCTGCAGCAACAGATGCAGCACCAGCAACAAGAGTACAACCAGCAGCAACAACAACAGTTGCACCACCACCAACAACAACAACAGTTGCATCACCAGCAACAACAACAACATTTTCACCACCAGCAACAACAGTTGCACCACCAACAACAACAGTTGCACCACCAGCAACAACAACAACAGTTGCACCACCAACAACAACAGTTGCACCACCAGCAACAACAACAACAGTTGCACCACCAGCAACAACGGCTGCACCACCAACAACAACAACAGCTGCACCACCAACAACAACAGCTGCACCACCAGCAATAACAACAGCTGCACCACCAACAACAACCGTTGCACCACCAGCCATAACCACAACAACAGGAACAATTGCTCTCGTGTCCAACAGCAGCACAGACCAACCAGCAACAACAGCGAGCAGCAACACGATGCACTTGAACCACCAGCAGTCATTGGAGTCGGTGGTGCAGCTGCTTGACTTGGAGCTCACAGAAGCACCACCCATAAACAAAGGACACGATGGCTTAAAGTTCACCAAGAAGAAGCAACTGCAGCAGCAACAGTTTCACATAACCACAACAACCACGCCCAGCACCACCACAATTGAAGCCGAAGTGGAACGCATACCGACAACAACCACCATTGAGAGCAGTCAACCACCGGTGCTGATGCCAGTGCCCAATGGTTATTTGGGACCCATTTTTATGGGTGAACGGATCTTTAGTGTGGTGCATCCGCCAAAGCAACCACAGCCAGTGAACCACCAGCAACCACTCGATTCCATTGAATCGCAGTTGCGCGAGGGTCGCCTTGTGGAAATACTTGCACCGACCGCATTGCTTGAATCGGGCAGCACCACCAGTCGCACCACTAGTCCCACCACCACCACCACAACAACAACCCACAAACCACAGGCGGTGCTCTCGACAACGGTGTTTCAAGTGCCAGAGCCACTGGTCGCGAGCACCACTCGATTGCCAATGGCCGCCGCGGAGATAAGTGTGGCTACACCACCGCGCACCGAATCGAAGATCTCCGACATACAGATCGAGGTGTATGACTCCACGGTGGACTCGATTGTGGCCTCGACCAATTTCCGCGATAATCAGGGCTCTTATCCGCTGCCCTTAGAGCCGGCATTGGGCACCACGAAACCACCGAGCTCGCCGGTGGCTCAGGAGCGCTTCACTCAGTATGTGATCGATCGTGCCGATGTTTCCACCCAGCCAGCGGACCCGGGCGTGGGAAAGCCCGAGCCGGCTGCCATTGAGATTCACATCAATGTCTCCGAGGCGTTCGGCAATGAGAGCGAGGATCTGGAATTCTCGTATCGCCAACCACCGAACGGCGACAGCGGCAAGCCGAGCAAGATCAACGACGAGATCCTGGTGGTGGAGATCATCGACAGCAGCGCGGCGGACAACAGCACCGAGAACGTCTCCTCCAACGTCAGCTCGGAGCGCCTGAGTCTCAACCCCATGCAATTCAATTATCCCTATCGATCGGATGATCGGATGACGGGGGTTGAGCCACCGGCGGTGCGACCACCGCAGCCACAGGATGCCGACGAGTTGTTTATGGCGGATCGAAGTGGTGGTGCACTGCCACGTCCGCCGCATCCGCCGCCACCGCCGCCGATGCCGATGCCACGAAAGCCGAGCATCGATCGCGACTCGGACACGATTTTCTACATCTCCAACACGGAGGTCAAGGTGGGCGAGTCCCTGCCCACCACCGCTGCCAACGAGCAGCAGCGCAAGCAGCAGCTGGAGAATCAGTTCTTCCCAGCCAGCTATGTGCTGGACCAACAGCGCAGCTCCTCGGCCACGCCGCGATATGAGGAGGACATCATTCTGTCTCCGCTGCACAACACGGCGGATGCCCTGAAGATCCTCCGCAGTCCCAGTCCCGACGGTGCACCGCCGTTGGACGTCACCTACGTGGGTGAATCGGTCATTGAGGTGGAGCAGCAATCGTTTCCTTCCACGTCGTTGCCACTCAACTCGATGAGTTCCCCGCAACCCGATATTGTAATACAGCCAGCGGTGTTGCCGGATCTGGCAATTGGAGTGCCAGTCATAGGGGAGCTCCCGCCGCAGATCGAGCTCAAGGAGATCGACTATATGCCTGGCGAGCTAGTGGGTCAGAGCCAGGGCATCTATGAGAACGACATTGAGAGCAACAGTCTGGGCATGGGCAACGATCCCGATGTCGCCGAGAGCTCCATTCAATACGGCGGCGATTTGATCGACGACGGCGCCGGCGGTGGCTTCGATGGCGTCGAGGGCTCCTATCCCTTCGACAGTCCAGCTCATCGGCTGCAGCAGCAGCAACGACCACTCGGACCTCGGTTCAGTCATCTGCATCGGGAGCAACAACCGGTTGCCGAACTCCTCAATGCGACGCTCGAGCAACGTAATGAATCCACCGCGGACTTGGGAGGAGCTTCTGCCATGGCGCCACTGCAACACGGTGGCAATCAGCTGTTGGAGCTAAAGGCCATCTCTGTCCATTCCTCCAACTCGGACAATCCATTGGCGGGTAAGTGGCAAGTCCTTAACTCCCCAATCTTTGCTGACCTCTGACCTGATCTCTTTGCAGACTATTTCAATCTTATCGCGGTCTCTGTTGGTCTCAGCATTGTCGTTCTGGCCGCTGGACTGTTGACCTCCATGTACTGTGCTGTGCGGTAAGTAAGTGGGTTGGGGGAGGGGTAAGTTTAAGGCCAGTAGACTTTTACAATTGTGTACTGGACTCTTAAGATTAAGTGCGAACATGAAGCACCTTTAATTGTTCCCTTTTTCGCTCCCTATAAATCTTCCGTGTAATCCATTAGGGTTTCCTCCTCTCTTCCCTCTTCCCCCACAAGTCTGTCTCTTTCTCACTCTGGCAATGACCCTGCCGAGTTTCAGTTGCTCGGCTTAAGGCTTTACTTGCTGTGACATGTCAAGAAATCCCCTTCTTGGTGGATTAGTCTTCAAGGGGAGCGCTTCTTCTTTCTTGCCCCTTGACGACCCTTTAGTTATGTCCTTCAAATCGAAATAATTGCAACGCACTGCAGTAGATGTTCAATAAAATCGAAAAATACCACAGGGACAATAAGGGGTTGCCCCAAGTCCATTTTATATTGGAAGTCAGTTGCGGTAGGGTAAGGTGTTGGAAGGAGAGTGGACAGAGGTGGGAAGGGTAGGAAGGTAGGGCTCGTAAGGATTTAGGAAAAGAAAGAAAATTAGAGGAGGGAGAAGAGAACGAAGGAAGAAATCTGAGGTAGGGAGAGAAGTTATAAGGAGAATGAGGAGAAAAGGGAAAAGAGAGGGTAACGTGATGAAGTAAGTGGGGGAGAGTGTAGGTAGACTGAGAAGGAAGGTAGGGTTGAGAGAATAACAGAAGGTACGGCGAGACACAGGACTTGCAGATAATGAGGAAATTGATATAAACAGGGTAACAGAGATGAGAAAGGGTGAAAGAGATGGGAGGTAGAAGTAAAAAGGGCAAAGACAAAAGTAAGCAGGGATAAGAAGATGAAGTCGAGTAAGAGTCACGGCTCGACACAGGGCCAAGAGGTTAGCAGGTGTTTAGAAGAAAGAGGAAAAGCACGGAGAGGGTGTAATAAAAAAGAGGCCAAGGCGAAAAAAAGAGAAAGAGTCGCGGTTGGATTAAGGGGTGAGGGAGCAGCAGCTGCTGTTGTTGCCCTGCAGTCAACTTCAAAGTGCCAAAAGGGTTACCTGGCCACGCCCAACGCCCGCAGCTACAAGCAGAAGAAGAAGAGAGAGTAAGAGACAGACAGACAGACTGAAAGAAATGCATAATTCGCAGAGGAGCTATGGGGTTTGAGAGGCGTGGCAAATCGCATTTATCAGCTTCATTCTGGCATTTTATTTCTCGCAGCTGAAATCTGTGACTTGCCAAGCGGGAGGGGAAGAGGGACGTTTGCAGGAGGGAGGGAGGAGGGGAGAGGGAAGGGAGTGTGACGCAATGTCAGCACGCACATCCTTTTAAGGGGGAGACGGGGCGAGTAACGCCTTCATAAATCTCGAGCATGCCACGTAAATGGGAATTTGTTGCCGCCGTTGCTTTTATATGCGGCCACTAAATGCCAAGCAAAATAAAGGCGACTGGGGAGGGGGAGTGGAAGAGGAAGTGGAAGAGGAAGTGAAGGGAAGGGAAGAGGAAGTGAAGGGAAGGGAAGGGAAGGAGGGAGCGACTGACTCAGACTGAAGCCAAAAATCTAAAGGCGCCACAAATCAACGCAACGCGTCAACAGACGTTGCCGGAAGCGGAAGTTGCCACAGCGACAGTCACGACACACAGAAGGAAAGCTGCAGAGAGGGGCAGGGGAAGGGAAAGCGAAAAAGGAGTAGAGAAGCGAAGCGAGAAGATGATGAAGAGGCCAAAGGCAGAAAGAAGCTAACAAGGCAAAGGCAAAGAGGAAACGCATAAAACGTCAAATGGCAACCGCAAAAAGCGTTGCCAGTTGCCACCAAAAAAAAAAAAAAAAAAAAAGAAAAATAAAATAAAAGGTGCCACACACGGACACAAGATGAAAGTCGACAAATGCGCAACGGAAATAAATTTTACCTTCCCCATTTTCTCCTACGTCTTTTGTGGTTACACACATACACACACGCACACACACACACACATGAGGTTGAAGGGTGAAAGGAAATTGCACAATAAACTGTCGAGACGAGAAATTAGTTGTTGTGCCCTCTGTGTGTTGTTTGTGTGTGTTGTTTGGTAAGAGAAACGCATTAAAAACGAAAGTACAATTTGAGGGTCTCTCAAGTGTGTGAGCACTCAGTGGGAGAGAGAGAGAGGGAGAGAGGGGAGAAAGGGAACAGAGCCAAGTCTCTTCTCATCTTTCGCAATATTGTTTGTTTTTCTATTCTCAAGCACTCTCAATTTTACTCACTTGCCACAAAAGCTTTTAAATAGATGAATTGCAATACTGCAAGCTCCTTGGCAACTCTGCAGCTCTCTTTGCCTCGCTGCCTCTCTCTCTCCCCATTCAATTGTTGCCTCCGATTTCTACTTCATCGTCTTCTTCTGTTCGCCTCTCCGTGGGCTTAACTGCTTTTCAACGGATTGGCAACACTTCAGAGATTGTTAGCGGTTGCCTGGCAACTCTGTCCAGTAGCTGTGCAGCACAGATTAGCTCCCACTTCTTTCAAGCGGCGAGGTTTTCCCTTTTCACATTTTCTCTTACATTTCTGAAAAGGTTTTAAGACGATTCCCAACACTCACAAAATTTTCAATTGAGGGAATTTTGCTTGTGCGTCTTGCTGGCGGCACTTCTCAAACTATATTAGGATAGAGCGCCGGAGTTGCTCCCGTTGGTATAGGGAGTAATTGCATTAGTCTGGCAACTCTAAACGAGCAGTTAAGTAGGCAAGAGCAGAGGAAACTGTCCTATTTGGCATGCCGAAGAGGAGAAGTTGATCTTCCTCTACCCTGTCTACTCTCTGTCTCAATATATCACTCTCTCTCTTACTTATTCTTCCTCTCTCCCTCTCGTTTCCCCTCTCTGTTGTCTGTTTTGTAATTCATCATGCAGATGAGCATCTTTTTCTTAAGTTGATGCCAAAAAGAAGACAATAGAACTTAACAAAGTCAATAGTAGTTCTCTCTTTCCTTCCCATTCTCACTCTCTTTCTCTCTCTCTCTCTCGGGTTAACTTTTAAGCTGATGCCACAAATGTAGTCAACGTATTGTGAATTTTAAACGCATCTCGTCAACATTCGAATTGCATGGTATTCTAAATACATATAAGTACATATAGTCTTACTCGCTCACCCATCCATTGCCTCTTTCTAACATTTGCTCTCCTTGTCGCACACTTTCTATTTGCGTTTCTTTTGCAGCTATTTCTTGAACAAGAATACGACTTCGATTGCCGCTGGCGACGACAGTGAACAGGGACAGGGACAGGACTCCAAGCTTGAGGTAAGTGCTTAGATGGTTGAGAAAGAACAAGATGATGATGATGAAGAGGAAGATGATGAATGTGAACGAGAAGAAGAAGAAGTAGTGGTAGAAGGTACGCAACAAAAACTTCAATTGAAATTTAAACGCAAATGCCGTCAAGTGCCTGAAAGTTTTGTTGGCAAGCCGCGCCACAGCACTTGCAACAACCACCGAGCCACCGAACCACCCTTGACCCCCTCTTGGAGGCACCGCTCTCCACTCTCCACTCTACACTCTGCCAACGCCCATGCAACAATGCTAAAAATGTTGCGTAGCATTTTCCAAATTTTCGAGCGTAATTTCATTGCATTCAAGAAGAGAAAAATGAATGTATTTTCTTTCTCAACTACAGTTGTTGCTCTCTCCCTCTCTCTCTCTCTCTCTCTCTCTCTATGTGTATGATGTGGGTGCGCGTGTGTGTGTTACAACCAAGGCTGCGAACTGGATTATGACCCAAACCTTTCAAATTATTTACCCCTTCGGTTTGTGCCGAAGCCCTTTCTTTAAAAAAGGTCCAGCTCAAGAAATAACGAACTTTATGCGTTTTATGTTTTTATACAATTTTCTTTCAGAACGCAATTTAAAAAATTATAAAATATAATATACTTTTTTTGTTATAACAAAAATAAATTATTTTTTTTTTAATTGTTGAATACAAAACAATTTTCTTTTTAAACAGTTAAAAACAGGAATATTAAAAAACAATTTTTAAATTTTTCTAAACTTATTTAAAATGAAATTTTCAATAAAATTTGTTCAAATAAATAAAGAAAGTCTTAGTTCAGAGCTCAGAATTTTCAGCCCTGGCTGCAACATTAAAAAAGAGTGTGCGCTCTATGCTTACAGCCGTCGTCCATTTGCTCCAACTCGATTGGAGCAGCGTCATCCTCATCATCGCCTGCCTCGCAGCTGAGCAATCCCCAGGATCTGCACTCGAATCCTAATCAGAATCAAAATCAAAATCCGAACCCGAATCCAAATCCAAATCCGAATGCAGCTTTAATTCGTTCCATGTCCTTGGCCTTGGCGAGTGGCGTGCAACGCATTGAGTTTCAATTTGAGACACGTTCCGATATACAGAATACACCGAATGCCACAGCAAGTGGAGCGACCACGCCCACATTCGCGGGGGCGTTTGCATTCAGCGGTTCCGTCACAAAGATGACGCTCAAAGATAATCACCTGATTGTTGTCACCGAAGAGCGACATGTAAGTCGAAAATAACAGCACTGTTAACTTAACAGCTCTGTCAAACTGCACTTAACATATCTGCCTGTTTTCCTGTCTGTTCTCATTGATGTCGTCTCCCTTTTAATTAATTCATTTTTGACCAGCCCCGTCGGAGGATCATGGGTGTTATGTCTGCGAACCAGTTCGCAGGTTCACTGAACTAGTTCACGACAGAAGCTTTAGGCTAGTGATGTAAAAAAATATCGATGCATCGAACATCGATGTTTTTTTGGCGATGTTTCCCGATGTTTTCCGATGTTTTTGGAGATGTCGATTCATCGATGTTTTATGGCGATGCATCGATGTTTTGAAAAACATCGGCTTAATTTCACAATTTTGCGTATTTATCGTCAGTTGTCTCATCTTCAATACGCAATTTTTGTTTGACGCGTGTGCGTTTATTTATGAACAGTGTTTGCAATGCCAAAGTAAGTAAATTTATTCAAATTGGTCAACAGGACTATGGCTACCAGAAGGCGTTTGTCTATTCGAATATTAAGTTCGCATCAAAAAGCCATCTTGTAGTTTGGATTTATTGTTACTACAAAAGCATTAATTTCAGAATAACAACAAAGACGAGCCTTTGTTGGAAGCATTTCAGCAAAATAGATTCAAACAGATCAAAATGCAACATCTGTGGCAAAGCAATTCGGACTGCGGGAAATACAACAAACGTGAAGGACCACCTACGCATAAGTTGTTACGTTGATAAATACTTTTTGAGTTAAAGACTGCTACGGAAGCATAAGTTTTTATTTGTTTTGTTACTTTTTAAGTTAAAAATTGCTATGAAACTGAAAAGACTGCTATGAAAGCACATGTTTTTAAGAATAAATCACCTTTATTTAGCTAAGAATTTTTTTTTTTTTTTTGAAAAAAAAAAAAATTGAACGTTTTAAACCATGGGACATACATCGATGCATCGATGTTTCGAACCCGATGTTTCAACCAACATCGATGTTTCATTTTGAAAACATCGATGTACATCGACATCGTTGTTTTCACTCAAATTTACATCACTACTTTAGGCTCGTAGCTCTGATTCAAAGCGAAGCTAGCTAACAGAAGCACTTAATAAATAAACTGAACTAGTTCCGAAATGAACTGAATTCAAGGAATAAGAACAGTACACATTATCAGGAATTATTAATGATACAAATAGAAAAAACATCACTTTGTTTGCACTTTTGCGCTTGAACTAGATCAATTAAACACGTTTTTGGCAGAATCTGAAAATGTAATTCACTCAAAGCTAACTTACCTTGGTACTCAACGAATTGAACTAGTTTACAAATAAAATGAATTATTTTCAAAGAACCATAATGAACATAGTAAAATGTATTTTATAGTTTCGACTTCGAAATTTACGAAATTTCCTTCATTACTAGAACTGGAAGAAGATAGTTCGTTTGAACATTAAAAATACCACAGTATAAAAATATGAAAATGCTCTTGCTTCCAATTGAAAACGGTTCTCTGATCATTTGAACTAGTTAAGTTTCAATCAATCGATTTTTGATCATAGCACCTATTAGTTCCATCAGTGGGGTTATTGTGTTAAGTGTTGTAAAACTGTAAGTTTTTCCTCTGTTGTCTCTTTCTCTTTCTCTCACTGGCTTGCTCGTCTCTAACTGTCTTTTTCTCTTTCTCGCACATATATTTATTTATTGTATTTCACTTTTTCTCCTACTGCGTGAATTGTTATGATTGTTGTCGTAGTATTGATTGATTGATTGATTGTTGTTAATACATTATCTGACTGCGTTAAATTGCATATAGACCCAGCTGTCTCTTTCTTCCTCTTTCACTCAAACAGCACTTGCTGTAGTGCTCTCTCTTTCTCGCACTCTTGTATGGTTGCATCTTTTAAATGCGTCTCTTTGTATTTTTATCGAATAGAGACTTGATCTTTAGTATATATAGCTATCTCTTGCTAGACCTTGATCTTACTGTACATTTGTCTCTTTCGCTCGCATCTCCTTACACGTATGTATATTTAGTGTATATATGGTTGTCTCATTTCTTTTTATTCTTTGACTTGGTCTAGCTGTTCATATTGATATTGTCTGTCTTGTATATAGTTGTCTCTTTTGTCCAACTGTCTAATTGTGTATTAACTTGTCTAGTTGTCTTTCTCACTAAGCGTGTTTACACAGAGAGAAAAATATGTATTTAAAACAATTTATAATTTTCTCAAAATAAGAAACTGCGATTCTTAAAGTGCGTTTGTTGTAAGTTTAAAATTCTTCAAAAAATCTGAAATCAAGAGTAACTCTAGATTTATTAGAAATGTTTACAAAAATGCTATGTCATTTCGAAACGGTGTTTTTAACTCACTTTTGAGTTTGAAAATATTTAAATTTCGTACTTGAAACATTAGAATAAAAATAATTTCGAGATCCTTCACATTTGCTAATTTTAATCTTCTTGAGAAATCAAGTTCTTAACGACGATTCTTAAGTATGAAGCACTTGACTTTTCGCTCTATGTAGCTGTCTCTCTCCCGCACGTTTGTCACCCTGTAAAACGTGCACACATCAAGTGGAACACCCGATGAAGGAATGCCTTTCTATATGTGGATGTATATAAGTACTCATCTGTCTTTGTCTGACCTTTCGCGAGTGTCAGCTATTTGTCAGGCATCCCCCCAGGCAACCTGTCTCTCTCTCTCTCTCTCCCTCTCTTCATCTCTTCTCATCTCTCTGTCTCCCCTGTAAGTGTGTGTGTGTGTGTGAGGTGTAAATGTGCCACTAGCGAAGCATATGCAAATGCAATTTTCAACACTTTCCGCATGGCAGACACTCGATTTGTCTCTCACTCAGCCCGGCCACAGTTTGAATTCCAGTCCCCGTTCCAGTTTCAGTTCCTTTCACCTTGTGGCAACTTTCACTATCAAATGTTGTTCTTGATGTTGTCATGGTTGTTGTTGTTGTTGCCTGCTGCATCTGGTGTCTATGTTGTTAGTTGTAAGTAGTTTTCTTTCCCTGCCTGATTTGCCAACTGGTTTTTCTTTTTCTCTCTCCGTCATTTTCCACTCGCTCACAGGACATTTCGAGAAATGCGCGGGAGACGAAAATGCACACGGACAAGGACGGCGTCTTCGTGGTGGAAGTGGCACGTGGCATTGACTCGAAGCAGCCACCCGACAGCCCCGCAAACGGCGTCGACACCACCGAGCTGCCGTTTGACACAATGCATACAAAGCAGGCGGCAGCTGCAGCTGTCGAGGATCGATCGTTGCCTCCGAGTCACGAACAGGTGCAGATTCATGCACCACCTAGCGATTTCGCTAACCCCTTAGCGGGTGGTGCAACTGTAACGGCAACGGCAACTGCAACTGCCACTGGATTGCATCTCATTGAGGAGGAACCGTTGGCCGACGAGGATGTCCTGCCGGAGGAAGGACTCCCCCTGCGCCCACAGGCTGCCACTGGACTTTCCCAGTCGGATCTCAGCTCCACTTCCTCCAGCGACTCGAACAAGCGCTACTCCTATGGCAACCAGGAGCTCTATGTCTTTGATCAGCCCGGCTATGTGACAAATGCACCCACGGTGCTCAGCATTCCGTTGGTTGCCAGCGAGGAAGTCACCGAGCAGGAGCAGCAGATTCCGCAGTTGAAGGCAGAGACTGAAAAGGAGTCGGAAAAGCAGCTGGAACAGTCAGAGAAGCCAAAAAGACAACAACAACAGGAGTCGGAAAAGCAGCCAGAAAATCAGATGGAACAACAGCAAAAGCAGCAGCAGAAGGAGCAACAAATTCAGCAGGAGTCGGAAAAGCAGTTGGAAAATGAGTCGGAAAAACAGCAGTCAGAGATGCAGCTGTTGGTGGATGAGACATCAGTGCCAGCGCCAGCTGAATTCGGCAATGTGGAGGAGAGTCGTGACGAAGCCAAAGAGGAGACTAACGAAGCGACTAACGAATTCACTGACGAACAGAACAAGGAAGAAACCAAGGCCGAGACTTTGGAAGAACAGAAGCCCGAGGTAAATGCTAGCAACAAGACAGCAGCTGAGACTGATGAAAACACAGATGAGGAGGAGAAAGCCCCAGAGGTGGAGCAGGAGAAAGTGGACATG
The DNA here is from genome assembly GCA_963924055.1 of Drosophila limbata. Lineage (NCBI taxonomy): Eukaryota > Metazoa > Arthropoda > Insecta > Diptera > Drosophilidae > Drosophila > Drosophila limbata. The sequence continues at coordinate 29,134,785 of OZ001351.1, forward strand.
AAAGTGCAGCTAGTCAGCGAAGAATTGCAGCCAAGTGTGGAGCCGGAAAGTAGCTATGACAGTCTAATGAGTCTGCCGGCGCCACCCTCCACCGAGGAGATCAAGGAGCTGAGCGACTTCGCGCTAATGGAGTCAAGTCAATTGGACTCATTGCCACCACCACCGCCACCGATCACCGACAATGGTCACAGCCACAATCACAATTACAACGACAAAGAAATGGAAACAGCAAAGGAACAGGAGAAGGAGGCCATGCACAGCAATGGCAATGGAAAGTTGGCAACAGTGGCCTCCAATGGAGTTGGAGTCGGAGTGGGTGGAGGAGCTGAGGAGCCTTCCACATTGACGCCACCCGCATCTCCGCCAGCATCGCCAACATCTGGAGCTTCTCTCTGCGGCGGAGGTCTGAGCAATGGAATTCACGCAGTTGCAGTTCCCATGGCAGTCGACGTGAATGGCAGTTAAGAAGAAGACGCAGCAGAAGACATAGAGAAATAACAAGAGAAATAGAAAATGAAAGGTAAGCTATATAGCTACAATTCGAATACGATTGAGTACTCAACGCATGTTAGGCATACACTAAATTTTAAGCGAAGCGTTTAGAGGATTTTTTTTAAACCAAAAAAAAGAGAAGACAAAATTAAGAACGCATCCAAATTTCCACACCCGATTGGATGTCTGATATTTAGGCTAGGCTAAGTAATAGGTGGCAAACCTATAAACAAAAAAGCAGATAAAACAATATTATATTATTAGTATTATATTATGAAAACCAATTTCAATTTTTCCACTTAACTGTTTGTTGATTTTCAAATATTGATAAAACGAAAAAAAAAAAAGAAAATAATTATAATAATAACAAAACTATTTAAGAACAATTCAAATTCCAATTAATATAAATAAATGATATGTAATTGTTTGTCTATTTGCGGCTGGTCTCCTCCCAAAGTGTTGGCCAAAATGCTATTTCAATGTCTATCTACAAAACTATGAACTCTACAAATAAGCCAAAAAAAAATTTTAAAAAATAAATAACAACCCTACCATGACATACACCCCTCCCCACCTCCCAGACAGGAATGTGTTATAATCGTATTCAAAAAAACAAAACCAAAAAACAAAGCATAAACTCAGCATAAATACAAATAATAATATACAATTCACATAGTAAATACATTTTTCTGTAGCGAAACATTTTCAGCTTTTGTGTTTTCACATATTCCGCTTATTAAATCCCGAATCGACCCTGTGAATTCGCCCAACACATATTTTACAGCTCTCAAATTTGGTAAAAAAGTAAATATAGCTAAAATCTTTTTAAATGCAATGTTGCTAACTCAATGAACTTGGGTAACTTACGTACGAAGTCCGTTATAATTTATGTAGCAGTCAAAGTTCGAACTTCTTTTTGAAATCGATTCGGTTTTAGCTTAGCAACCGACCCAGAGAACTCGGTTTGGTAATTGAACTATACTGAGTAGAGGTGGAGAACTATCGATAGTCGGCGTCATCGATAGCCGACGATAGTATTTTCAAAACCATCGATAGTCGACTATAGTGCTATCGATAGTGGACGATAGTCCCGGACACAAAAAAATACATACAGTTTGTCAAGAAACACTTTACACACTGAAAAAAACTTAATTTTTTAACTTTACATATGAAAATAATTGCTTTTTAAATGTATGTGCAAAACTTTCCTTAAACCATTAAGAACCCATTGAAAATTTCGAATTTTTGCAATTTTGCAAAAAAAATCTTTAAACAATTCTAAGAGTGACTGTAAAAAGAAATTTTCAAAAATCTCTTCGCTAGTATTTTTAATGATTTTGAAAAATTGCTAACAAGCCACTTTTTGTGTGAAAATTAGGAAAAAAAAATTTTTTAGCAATTTTTAAACTATCGATCGTACTTCGGGAACTATCGAAAGTGGGTGGCTGCTATCGATGGTAGCTCGATTTCGCATAACCATCGATAGTGTCGATAGTGCTATCGATAGCTCTCCACCTCCAATACTGAGTATCTGCAGCTTAAATGCAAAATTTTTAACTCAGCAACTGACCCAGAGAACTCAATTATTTTAAGTACTAAGGATCCAAATTTCCGTGTCCGATCAAAATCTTTTTGAAGTCTGAATACTTCTACCTAGCAAATATACCACTCAACTTTGTTAACTTAATCAACAGCATTATCAAAATTGGTATCTGAATAAAATCAAACATTTTTCAAAATTGCTATAACAACAATTTTTTTGGCATAGATAGACACGAAGAGTCAAGAGCGGGCGTAGAGCATTTAAAAGTCGACTATATAACACCGATTTATACTTTGAACAAGTTCTTTGTCGTGACAAGTAATCAAATGTGCCGAAATTTACATAAAACAAAACGATTAAATCTTAAACAATAAAAGAACACATACAATTTACAATAACAAATTTATATAATATACTTATGAACTTTACTTATATGTACTACAACTGAGCAAACTTGTGTAATCTTTTAAAAAAAAAAAAAACAAATAAAATAATTAGTGACTAGAAAATAGTTTCACACACTATAAACAAACAAACAGAAAGAGGACTTCAAATTCAGAGCAAAAACTAAGCATAAACTATTTATGAATGTACTACGTATGGCTAAGATAAACAATTAAAAACAAAAGAAAAGGAAATGGAATACTTAGTGAAAAGCAAAATCAAATAATTGAACAACATAAAAAAATAAATATTTATAGAAATGGAATAAAATTGAACTCTTAAATATACGTCAAATGGAATATTTATTAAATACAAGTCAAGATTTCAAAAGAAACAAAAAAAAAAGAATATTAAATATAAAAGATAATTGATAAAGAAAAGAATAATGCGTGAACTGCAAGTGACGCGTATTTTATACAAGTAGAAAATTCTATGCGATACCCAAAGGATATAGCAAGTTATATAGATCGGTTCAGATCGGTTGACCTTAAGTTTATCTTTAAGTTTTCAATTTTCCCAATTGTTGATTCGATTGTTTCAATTGTTTTATTGACAATTTGTTTTTAAGATGCAGAAAAATACGAAGATGAAGATGAATTATTAATATATATTAATATAATACTAAATGAAATACTTATATAATCATAAATAGAACTAACTCTAGGCGAGTGCGGTTGATTTTTTTTTTAAGAAAAGCAAAGCCAAAACATAACAAAAGAGATGAAAATGAAAATGGAAATGAAAAATGAAAACAGAATAAGTAAATGTGATTGTTATTTAACTTAAGTTACGATTAAATTGATAATTGATATGTGTGTGTATGTATGTAAGGTATGCCAAAATACATATTTATATATGGACATATATATATATATGCATATATATATAGCCAAGATAATAGCCAAACAACCAAAAACATGGATGATCAAATGAGCCCAAGAATGGAACAGTAAAAGCTGAACAAATGAAAAATAAATGGTAACTACGATATGTAAGGCTACTATGCGAGCACGACATAAAGTCAACCTGCGATCGGAAAATAAAGAATAAAATGAAATTCAATACTAAGAATTATGGTTGGACTCTTTTATTGAAAGGCTTACAGGGTTGGCAAGTAAGTATTGGGCAATTTGTTTGTTTCTCTAGTAACATGGAATGTAAGCTATGAAGAGTTCAAGATGTGATGGAAGAGAATGCTGACTCTTTTACTTACTTGAAGAGTACACTGAAAAAAAAACACCACTTTCTAAAATCAAGAATATTCATCTTAAATAATTTGTTCTTGAAATAATAAGTTCTTAATATAAAAATAAAATTCTCAAATTTAAATTTTTTGTTCTTAATATAAGACCATTTTAAGACCAAATTACTAAAACTAAGAATATTATTCTTAAAAATCCTAAGTTCTTAAGGTATAAAAAAAATCCTAGATCTTAGATGTTTTTCTCTTAAAATAAAAACAAAAATCTTAAAGTTTTGTCAATTCTTGAGACTTATAGTTCACAACTGGTTGTGGCTTCTCAAAGATGACATTAGGCTTGGATCGCTGGTCAGGTCAGCACAACGGTACTGATGATAAAGATTGGCATCTCTTGAAACATCTGTATACCGAGCCATGCTCCTTGCGTTCTGCAAGTGTTTTGTGTGTTGTTGTTTAGAGTCATATCTAGACCTCAAGTAAACTAAAACTTACTTCATTCTTCTTTAAACGCTAAGAAGCTTAATCTTAATTAGAGATTTTTTGTCTTCAGTACTCAAAACTTTTTGGTCTTAAAATAAGAACATATATTCTTAAAAAAAATAATAAGTTTTATTCTTATAATAAGATTTTTGGTCTTGAAAATAAAAGAATTGAAATGTTTTTTAGATCAATGTTCTTAGTTCTGAGACCAAAATCTTGATTTTAGATCCTTTTTTTTATCAGTGTATGAAGAAGAAGTCTACTTAAGCAAGCAATTGCAAAATTTAATTGGAATGCAAACAAATAATAATCGTACTTTGCTTAATCCTAAGGTGAGTAAATTTATTACAAATAGAACGTTGAAAATGCACGATTACTTAGTTGTGTCCTCCTGACTACTTAATATATTTGGGAGGAAGTGTTCGTATACTTAATATACCGAGCAAGCCTTCTAAGGCTGTGTGTCAAATAAAACAATTAACTAAAGAAATGAAACTTTTTGAATTGTATATTTTCAACAATTAAATTATACAAAGTCGATCTTTTCCAATATCGTTAAGTAAAATATACATTGAAGTCTCAGCAACCTATTAAAATAAACACAAATCTGTGTTTTGCTGTCATGAGTCAAACAAACAATTTTTTTACTTTTTTCCACATGTTTTGCCAAATAAATACTTTCAAGTGTTTTATGTGTGTTTTAGGTTGAAAAGTCCCTTAATTTTATTTTGATCGAAAATATTCATAGATTCTTTATTTGTTTTTGAGCTCTTAGTAAAAATAAACACAGGTTTATTTATGATAAATATACAACTGCAGTTTTTAAAAATACAACAAATAAATTTGTTGTTTACTATTTAATTTCAATGTCAAAGAAACACTTATTTAAATTTGTGTATTTTTGGGTTGTTACAGCTCAGGCCCTTTTGTGTTTTGGTAATGTGAGAAACCGATCCGATTTAGTTTTGTTTTCTATTTTTAAGGTGAACAAATAGCTTGAAAAATATGTGTTGACTAGAGAGAGAGGCAACGGGACGTATGCGTAATATCTCTGAGTGAAACGAAGACGGAAATGTAAACGAAATCTGTGCAAGTTTAAGTGTAACTTGTATTTTCTCCCTCTCCCTATAGTTGCTGTCTGCAATGGCTTGATAAAGATGCTGAATATGCCATAAGGACTATCACTTTGTGGTTCTTAAAATTCTTTCTTTTTTGCCTTTTGACTTAGTGAGAAGGCAAAATGAAGTGGGTTGCATGAGCAGTCGAAAGAAGTGCATGATGAGCACAAAAGCTTACACAGAGAGAGAGAGAGAGAGTGAGAGAGGGAGAGAGAGAGAGAGAGTGAGGCTTAGAGAAAGGCTCAGCCACAACATGTGTCGGGGATGTCAACGTCGTATGCACCACTTGCACCACTTGCTCCACTTGCGGCGTCTCCGTTGGATGCCGGGTGCTGGCAGCATTCGATCCGCGTGGGGTATCAATAAAATTAACAAGCCCTTAACAGTCCACTTAAGCGGCTTGGCTCGCAAGCTTAAAGGCCCATAAAGCTAGAGGAAAAGGGAGATAGAACATTGCCCATAAAAAGCAAGTGACAAGTGACACAGAATACAGAAGCGAGAGCGAGAACGAGAGAAGAGAAAGAGCAAGATGGAGAAACGAAACAGACACAACAGCTCTTGTCAGCTGGAAGTGTGGCACAGTTGATGACTCGCGAGGGGTTCAATGAAGGAGAGAGAGGTAAGGGAAGGCAAGGGAAGGGAAGGGAGGAAAGGGTCGGGGTGCTGGGCTCGTTGGTTCGGTCATGTGGCCACTGTGGAAAGTTGCCTGTAAAATGCTGCAGTTTAGCTGCACGTTTTAAGTTTCAACTGACAGGCGACACCCACAAAAACCCCACACACACAGCACACACAGCAAATTCCCTTGGTTGGCATTTTAATACCCTGCCAAAGGGTATTACAATTTTGCAAACAAAACTCATGCTGTATACATCTATTAACCAAAGGAAGTTTCAGATTATGCACATCTATAAATCAACAAATAACCTTACTCTTACCATTTTAACAACTACACCTTATATTTTCTATGTATCTTTCTTTAAACCAACTATTATATATGAACTAAACTGCGCTGATTAAACTTGCTCAAGACATATTAATTCTTATAGCTGTCATTAGAAAACTCCTTTAAAAATACGGTCTTGGAAAACTCCCACAAAAATAAAACTAAAATAATTAAACGTTCGTATATGTATGTAATAACAAATATAACTTTAAGTAAGTCTTAAATTTGAGTTCAATATGAATGAAACCATACCTGTTAAACTTCGATTAGAATTAATAATCAATTACATTATTTTTGGAAATAATCGTAGTGATTATAGAACTCATAGTTGAAAAATTTGTGATTATTTAATGATAACGATTACAAAAAATCTAAAATTATTACAATTATTCAAAGGTAATCAGAAAAAATCAAAAATAATCAATAATAATCTTTTTGAGTATTCGGACTTTTTTTTATTTTTTTCTGATTATTAAAATTATTGAAATTTAATCACTAGTTCGACTTTTAAACAAAAATAATCTAATTACTAATGATTGTGATTACAAATCATTATTAAACAGGTATGAATGAAGCTCACCTTTCATATATTTAAGATAATTTTGGTGAATTTTTTTCAAATGAGAACAGCTTAAATATCACACAGTAGCAGTAAAAGCATTTGGCTAAAAAATCCTTCAATTCCATTTGATTATCACTCACTATAAGTTGCCTTAAGTTTGATTAGGTAAGTTTGAGTATATCTTAAATCAAGTGTTCACTGAGCTCTTTCCGTTAGCTTTAACAAATTGGCGCTTGCATGTCGGCTTCTGCGTCGTCGACGACTGATCGAGGTACACTATCAACAAATAAACAAAACAAAAATAAGTAAAATGAAATAAAAAATAACTAAGTTCTGTTTTTTTAGCTACTTTTAATATTGAAAACCGCAATAATTACTCGTTTAGACATTGAGATTTCTTTTGCCTTTCGCTCAGTGTAGAAATCTCACTTTGGTCTTCTCTGCGACTCCAGAAGGTTTCTGGTAAGTGTATTGAATGCGTTGACTTGCGTTGACTTGCTTCTGGTTTTCATTCTTGTTTTTAATTGCAGGGCAGCTCGTGTTGCTCCCATTTAGCCAAACCTCAGCTGGCTGGCCCAGTTCGGCCCCTTAACCCCCTCGAGGCCCCCTAGGCTCCCTTAACCCCCTCTGAACACAACCTCCATTCGCTTTTCTGCCTGCAGTTGTGCTCATTGCTGGGCTTTAACTTTTTACTAATTTTAAATTGTTGGAGTGTTTGTGTGTGTGTGAGGGGCTGACTGTATGTGTGTGTGTGTGTGTGTGTGTGTTTGCTGCAGTTGAGTTTAACTTGAAATTTTAATGAAATGCGCTGGCAACAACACTGCCAACATTTATTGTCACCCGTTTTGGGCGTCTGCATTTCAAATTATTTTTAATTGTCCATTTCTGTTAGGGTTGCCACACGTTGAGTCCCTGCAACATTTAGGCTGCCATAACATGCATATATATACATATATATATATAGTCTATATGTATATACACATGCATATATATAAATTAACGCCACGGGCAGTTGATTAACCGCAAACAGGCGAAAAGGCGAAGCAAAAAAAGCCGAGCGAGTGCAACAACAACGACAACAACGATGGCGCCGTGTCCATGTTACATAATTAAAATCAAATTAACTCACACAGATACAAGTTGTGCACACACACACACGCACACACACACACACCTGTGTACAGCTGTAAGCAAATAGAACAAATGAACACCGCGAAACTATTGCGTTGACATTTTTGGATCGCAATTTTGTGCAGGCCGCGAAATGAAATTGACATTTGGTCACAGGCATCAGACATTTGTGCATTCAATCAGTAACAAGTAAACCCTTCCCCCCCCCCCCCTACCCCCCTGCTCAACTCGTCATTCGCTCAGCAACCAACATTCATAAATCCCCGAGCTGTCAGGCCACAGGTACGAATTTGGCAACTGAAGTTGCAGTTGCCTTTGGCGGCCATTAATCAAAAACTGCATTAAATTACGACAACAACAACAACAATGTAAATGAGAACAACAAAATATGAAACGTTGTGATTGCGGCCGTGATTTGCCTAATCCCAACCATGAACAATAACCGGGCCTAAAATGCCAGCCGGAAAATAAAAGAAAATAAAAATCATGTAAAATCAAAAAATGAAATTTTTCAGCTGTTGTTATTATTGCATGCTGATTGATTGCTTGATTGATTGATTGATTGGTTGGTTGGTTGTTTGTTTGTTTGAGTGATTGATTGATTGATTGATTGGTTTAGCGCTTTGCAACAGTCGCTTCTACAATTTATGTGCAGCATGGCGAATAATTGAAATCAATTATATAATGCACTTATACAGTTCCAATTCCACTTTCAATTGTTCAAAGCACAGAAATGGATCTGGGTTAAAACGGCAACAGCCACAAATAATTGCATCGAAATGTATCAATTATCGCTAGCAAAAACCTATCAATCATAGTTAACTGCAAAATGGTTTCTAGTACCTCAATTAGTTCAATTAATGCTTCGATTTGCAAATTATAGAGCGTCGGAAATGTTTTTTTTTTTTTTTTTTTTTTTTTATCCTTTTTTACTCCTCTTGGGAGCTTAGGGCCTCTACTAGATTTCTCCACCGGACTCTGTTTTGCGCAGTCTGCTTCGCCGTGTCCCAGCTGATGTTGTGCCGGGTGAGATCGGTTCTTGTTGTTCGACGCCAGGTGCACTTGGGTCGCCCAACTCTCCTGCTTCCCTGGGGATTCCATTCAAGTGCCATCCTGGTGATACTGCCTTGGGGTTTCCGTAGCGCGTGTCCAATCCAACTCCATTTCTTCTTCATTAGCTGCTGTTGGATCGGGACTTCGTTCGCCAGGTGCCATAGATCACTGTTCGATATTCTGTTGGGCCAGAATACTGAACATATGATTCTAAGGCACTTGTTGATGAATACTTGCAGCTTGAGTATCATCCGATGCGAAGTGAGCCACGTCTCGCTGCCATACAGCAGTATCGTTTTTATGCACGCGTTGAAGATCCTCAGCTTCGTTCTCCTGCTTATTCGCTGATTTCTCCAGACATGGTACATTCTGCCGAATGCCGATCGTGCTTTCGTGAGACGGCTCTCTACATCTTCATCCACCCCACCGTTGTTGGTGATGACGGTGCCAAGGTAGGAGAACTTGTCGACGAATTCTACTGTGTTCCCATTGATGGTGATGTTTCCTTGGTTGACGTGGTTGAAGCGCATTGTACGAAATGTACGATTACTTAATGGGGGGAATCAACTGTGCGTATACTTAATAAGTGAGGAAGGAAGATATGCACTTGACAGAAATCAACGTATACTTAATGTGGGAAAAGAATACGCATTTTAAACAAATTAAACTTAACAATTGTTCGATTTCTCATAACAAAAGAGGAGCTGGAAAAAGGAACTGTTATAAAGACTACTATTAGAACTACTTATACTACTCGTATACTTGATATATAATATGCACACGTATACTTAATAATGCAACAAAGAAATGCACAAATACTTAATATATGCACATTTATTAAATGTTGAAAAAGTATACGTACCTAATAATCGTGCGTATACTTAATATAGGAAAAAGAGCTTTACTTTAAGTTTACGAATACTTATAAAGGGAGGCAGAAATTCACGAGAGTAGAAAGATGCATACAGTTGGTAATTAATACGAGAAGGAAGAGTGAACTTGATGCTTTCGTTACACTTATAATGAGGAACAATTTATTATCAATTGCTACACAAATATGCATTAACAGTGTGTGTATACAATTAATATGCACAATACTTAAAGTAATGACAGAATTTTACGTTTACTTAATATAAATTATACTTTCTCTATGTACACTTAATAAGGAGAAAGAATTTTACGAATACTCGAAGTGGCAAAATCACTGCGGACGGCAGTCCGCGTTAGTGACGAAAGCAGCACGAAGGGTGCGAAAGGCGACTAGCATACATACACAGGAAGAATGGAAAATTTGCTACGATTGTCCGATCGGGTCGGGATTATATACCGATTGAAAGGTATCAATCTAACTTAAAAATGTGCATACTAAGACTTTTGAAAACTTACCTGGTTCGTGAGATAAACAGGTGTAAGTGTAATAATTCATATGTAAAATTTAATATTTTTCGTCACAAAATTGGATATCAGAAATTTTGGGGCATGAAAATGTTTTCGTCACTAGACTTTTACCTCGTAAAGAGGTTTTTTTATAAGATAAATCATTCTGTGCATATTTAAATAACCAACTTTAAGTCAACTTATTATGGACTAAGGGGAGAAAGTGTGCTTAATATATTATGTAATACAGAAGCTGTAACTATACATATTACAGACTTTATATACGGAAGCATCTGTTGAACTGTTCAACTTAATTGTAAGAAATGTACGAATTTGTTTAAATGACTGAATATTTCAGTGCGTCAACAATTTAAAAGAAAATATGGTTAATTGGAAGAAAACAAGTAGATTTAAAATTAATGCATGATATACAGAAAACCTTTTCCATGCGAATGATAAAACGAGAAGAATTAATAAAAACCATGCGTATACTTAATTTGCAGTCATCAGTACATTTTATTCATCATTTATTCGTCATATGAAAGCAAAGTAAGTTACACTAGGCACTCATGAAAATGCATACTAAATTTTACATTTCTGAATTTAGAAATTGGGTTGAGCGAAGCACAGAAAGTGCAGCAGCAAAAAGGTAAACTGATATAGAGAGAGAGCAACATTAAGTTTGTCTTGAATTTAGTTTTAAAAAGCACACTTTTGATTAAATAAAATGAAATTTTAAGTTGAGTTGAGTTGCGTTGAGTTGGTCTGGATATCACTTGAGAGCGTATGGTTTTAATTGAGCAAATCAACAGAAGGCCAGACGAACACGAGGAGCCCGTCAAATTGAGACGGAGATGGAAATGTTGTCTGAAATGGAGCTTGAAATTGCGGCCTGTTTGCTGGCGCCTGAAGGGCTTTCTGTCCGTCGGTCTGTCGGTCTGTCGAGTGGCCAATGACTTAAAGAAGATGCAGTGTCGGTATCAGACAGCCAGGCAAACAAGCTGGAGGTGGGCTTCAAGTCAAAGTCAGTGTGGCATGTGGCATGTTGCATGTTGCAAGCGGCTGTAATATTGGATGCATGTTGCCACAATAAACTCCCATCTATATGTGCTCGTGTTCAATTTGCAGCTACATGCAAAAGGCAAACCAAACCGAAAGCTCCTCTTCTCCCTACTCCCTTTCCCCTCCCCTCTCCTCTTTCCCAACAACTTCTCTCTGGTCATCATGTCAGTTGTTTTTGGTCAAGAACGCAGAACGTGACGGAAGTGAGTGGAACGAGGGCGAATGATAAAATTAGCAACACATCCCACGCCCCACGTTGGGCGCCACTTTGCATAATCACATCCTGTCAAGCAGCAGGAGGAACGGAACGGAATGGAACGGAATGGAATGGAGAACGGAAAACGGAAACTGGCACTGGGCCATTCGCGTGCAATTCAATTAAATCGTTCGACGCTTAAAAAAAACCAAATAAAAAGCAAAATAAAAATCAAAATTAAATTCATGCCGAGAGTTTTTATCGAAATGGACACGATGGATGCGGATGCGGATGCGAATGCGTTTGCTGGACAGATAGATGGATGGACAGTTGGACAGACAGACGGATAGATAGATGGACAGATAGATAGATGGATAGACGGAGGCATCCTCCATTGGAATTTCAATTTGATTTGCTGGTCATTGGAGTTTTAATGTGCAAATCGTTTGAATTGTTTGAATCAATTAATTTTGCCAACATGCATGTGAATTGTGGGCGTTCCGGGATTTTCTCCATATTTTCATATGGTTCTAGCCTTGATTTCAACTATTCAAAAACGAGCTACAAAACTACAAAAGTTGAAGAACGTTAAGCATTTCCACATCAATTTAGATCAAAATTGGGAAAAACTATCAAGATCACTAACTTAACGAAAAAACACGTTTGGGATAGTTTCAACGAAAGTCTGAAGGTAGCTTTAAGCTATACTATTATTCAATAAAAAGTGACTTTGATAATGCATCCCAGCAAACATCTCAGAAAAGAGTCTTCTGCGAGTCGCTCGCGAGATTAAAAGAAGATGAATCTTCCAGGCGATTGTTTAGCGATAGAAAGCTGTCAATCGAAAACGAAGTAAAGAGAGCGTCTTCTGCGATTCGCTCGCGATTCTTTTGTCAGATGAATTGGTAAATTTCTTGTTTTGTCGCTCACTAGTTAGAGTTGCCGACCTGTCATACTCCGAACTTTTAACCGAAAGGGTAACAGTCTAGTACCGGTACTACTGTCAAAAAAAAAAAAAAAAAAAAAAAAGAGGGCAATTTTTGATGAATTTTGGTGAAAAAATTTTTAATTTTTTTTTAAATTAATTTTGAAATTTTTAATTTTTTATTGCAAAATGAGCTTTTGCATGGTTGCTAAAGTACACTACATGTACTTTGACATGTTAATAATTGGCGTGTTTTCCAACACTATAACGCTATAACACCATAATGGAATCATGCAAAAATGTTAATTTCAAAACCAATAAACCTGCGACTCACTTTGCACATATCACTAACCGCGGTTGCATGAGCATCTTCATTGGCATGTTAGAGAAAAAGTAGTGTTGAAAAACGTTCCATAAAATCGAGAAGCAACCATTAAAAGCAGAAAGCAACCATGTAAAACTCAAAGCAACAATGAAAACAATAAAAACAACAGTGCAAAAACTTCACTTTTTAATAAAATTTCAAAATTAAATTAAAAAAAAACTAACGAAGACCCGATAAAAATTTTTTCACCTAAATTCATTATAAATCACCCTCTTTTTTATTTATATTTATATTTTTTTTTTGAGAGTAGTACCGGTACTAGACCTTTACCGAAAGTTGCGTTTCTTAATTACCATAAACAAAAAAAAGTACTCCTAAGGTGGAGTGATTTTTGATCATCTTTTTTGATAAAGTGAGCCACTTCCGCAACTCTTTATAGGAGAGTCGCGGAAGAGTCTTTTGGAGGACTCGCAAAAGAGTCTGGCTCACTCTCTTAAAAAGGAGATCAAAAAGCGATGAGAAGGCGATGTCGACTGAAACTTCAAGGCGAGACGCCTGCGACTCCCTCGCCATAGAAATTGTTTGCTGGGATGTCTCATAAAAATAACTAAGTTAATCCAGTGTTGATATAGAATTTTAAAATTAGCAAGGCTATACTTACCAAATCTTAGTGTAGCTTGAAAATAATGAAGAATGAGAAAGAATGAGGTCTTTCCGTTATATTGCGGTAAGTGGCGCCAAAGAGACACCGGCACTCGAATACTTAGTTGCAGGGTTGTCGCCGCCCAGACGCACAAGCAGAATGCTACAAAAACCAATTGCAGGTTTAATTTGGGCCAGTTTGTTGATATTTATTGTCAGACCGTTTTTTCAATGTCTAAATAGGGTTTTTGATAACTATTGAAAATATACTTTGACGTAAAATGTATTGAAAGTACTGTCCAATTTTAATTTATATCTTAGATACAGTTTATAAGCACTTTAAAAACAACGGCCCTCAAGCAGCCGACCCAACGTTTAATTTAAAATTAAGCATTAAGATTAAAAATATATATATATCGAGCCCTTTTTGCGGATATAAAGTAAGCGACAAAAAGCGAATTGTATAGCAGAGAGTATTTTAGATTTCGTTAAGTGGATTTCTTCATGTCTCGTGTCGCTTACGTTATAATTGACATGCCAATATCTCCGTTAATATAAACAATTAAAGTTTTATAATTTGGGTGTAGGTGCTGTTGGTACCTATGAACACATTTGCATTAAAAAACAAATTTTGTAAAAACGTCGCTTACGTTATATCCGCAAAAAGGGCTCGATATATTTAAATCACAAAGTAAATTAAAGAAAATGCTCTGGGGTATCTAAAATGAAAAAGAAAATGATTGGTTCAGTATTTGTTGCTAGGATTGAGAAAAACGCAGATAAACCCAATCCGACCAAAATGATATCAATGAGCAGTTAGTTGGTTCGACTAGTTAAACATGAGAACACTCGAAACTAATCGTGTGGTACTGAATATTATGATTTATTTTGAATAATATATTTTGTGTTTATTTTTGATGCTCGCACATTTAGATTGACCCAGGATTCTTCGGCTGCCTCTGCTTAGATAAAGTATAAACCTCCCTATGAAATATACCATTCTTCAAATAATAACTCAGGTATGATCTTAATTAGGAATCTTCCATGAACTTTCTATGAATAAAGCACTTTTAACTCTTAGATCACTTTATGCAATGTCTAGTTAAGTTGGCTTATAATTATTCGCGTCATCTTTTGGCATCAAATTAATGAAAATTAATGTCAGATTTGGAAATATATCCAAGATAACATTTATATGTACATGGAAAAAACAATTATAAATATTATATATACATTGATAAAATCATTGTAAATATTTATTTCACGTTACAAACCACGTCGAAAGTGTTTATAATACCCAGCGACAACCCCAAAAAAAAGAAGAAGAAAAGCAGAGAACTGTCGTGGCTGACAGCATTTGATATGTGGAATCTGTGGATCTGGTTCTCGTTGCTGCTTTCGGTAACCGGTTCTGTTTCTGTTTCTGTTTCTGTTGTTGGATCTCTTTATGTTCTTGTTTCTGGTTCTCGTTCCGTTGCCGTCTGTCCTGTTGTCCTTTTTGTCCGTGTTTGCGCAATGCGTATCCTTTTGTCCATTTATCATTTGTCATGTTGTGAATCTTTAACCGCCCCGAAAGCTGCCACGCCTCCCTCCCCACGCCCCTGTCCGCCCACCAGTGACCAACACAAACAACACTCGCACACACACACACACACACACACACACACACACACACTCTCAGTCTCGGGGTCAACGTAACCAGTTGACAGTGTCAGTTCAGTGCACCAGCAGCAGCAGCAAGCTTACCAATTGCCACGCCCCCTCTCCCATTCCGTAAACGCCCCCTATTTGCTGGCTTTATATAATCGAAACCTTCTGTCATTTTCTTGTCGGTTCTGTTTGTGTTTGTTGTTGTTGTTACTCAAAAAATAAGTAAAAGGGTATATTGATTTCGTTGCAATGTATGTAACAGGGCGAAGGCAGCATCTCCGACCCTATAAGGGATATATATTCTTGATCAGCATCAACAGACGAGTCGATACAGTTATCTTTCATTATTGGCTATCATTCTACTTAATTGCAATAAGATCGAACAAAAAGAACGCTGGTTATGACTAATTTAAGTTACAAGCATTGCAAGTGCCTAAAAGTATGCAATAAATAATATTTTATACTTATTTAAACAAGTAACGGGTATCCTATAGTCGGTAACTCGACTGCTGTTCCCTTTCTCTTATTTTTTTCCTTTTTTTTGTGTATGTTGGTTTTAATGCATTTCGTGGCATTATTGGGATGCGTCCAACGTGGCGTATACGCAATGTGCACTGCAATTTTCATTTTATTTCTGTGCTCTTGTAATGTGTGTTGTTGTTGCTGTTGGTGTTGTTGTCGTTGTTGTCTGCCCAAAACTGTCACAACTGTCGCTGAAGTGCAACTGACCTCGTTTATAGAGTCCTGTCTCTCATTGCCCCCCTAACCCCCCCCCCCCCCACCCCACCACTCTGCCTCTTTATAATTTCCCTTTCCTCTATTTTTTTTTATTTTTTATTATTATTACTTTTTTTGGCTTTTCGTTTTGCAGCTCAACGCCTGCCGAAGTGGGCGTGGCCCTTCATGCTGCTTTGGCATTTAATTGCGAATTTTACGCTTGTTCTAAATTTGCTTCTCACACACACACACCAACACACACACAGCTTCACACACATCAACACATTTTGAGAGACACTTTTGTGTGTGTGCATTTCATAATTGCCAAATGCACTGAGTGCTGCACGGGCCATAAACTGCCACGCCCACACCCAGCTTGCAACCTCTAATCTCTCAATCCTCTCCCCTCTCTCTCTCTCGCCTCTCCCCTCTCGCTCTCTGTCTTTCTGAGAGTGCATCATGTTCATTAGCCTGGAATTCTGTTTGGCTCTTTTGAACATTTTTCAGCAGCCACAATAAAATGCCAAGCGATTTTCGTTGCTGTTGTTGTTGCCGCACGTTGCACGTTGCTGCCAGTGCAATGATATTTACGATTTCCAAAAAGAGACAACTGAAGTCCCGAAATGCAAATGCAAAGCCCTCAAAAGATGCAACCAAAACATAGACAAAACTTGTAGTCGGCATTGACGACGGCAACAAGAGCCCGCATCATGTGGCAAGTTGCAGTTGCAAGCACTGTTGCACTGGTTCTGTTGCTGCTGCCATTCATCATTGGCCAGCATGTACAGTACACAGATAAAAAAAATAAATAAAAATACAAAAATATACAAAAATATAATTACTTCTGGAATTATGAGTTGCATATCAATTTGATTCAATTTAACGAATTTAATTCAACTATTAAGCACTTTAGACCCACTTAAAACATTCAGTTAAGTGTACAAGTTTAATATCTAGTTAAATAATATTTATTTTACAATTTTAATAAATCTAGTACATTTTTTTTCATACATTTTTTAATGGTTAGTGAAAATTTTGGTATAATTATTTGAGTAAAATTTGATAAAAAATGCATTTAAAACTATCAATTAGTTTTAGCTTTTCTGAAATGACAAGCTGTTAAACATTTCTTATGTTTATTTTAAAATTCTCAACTGGCTTAAGCTTGTCAACAAAGAAGAGCATGTTCATGTTTTAATAAACAGTATGAATAGTTTATATTCTGAAATTGAAAAATCTTAAATTTCAATAAGAAATTTATATTTTGCACTCAATCCAATAAAGCAAAATAAATAAAATATATTTGTTTTCTCTCTGTGTACAGAAAGGGAACGGCAACAATAGAAACAGCAACAACAACAGCAACAACAACAACAAAGGCAACAGCAAAATCAGCAACTGTTGCAGCTTTAGTGGCAATCAGTTTTGGCCAAAAGGGAAGCGGCATCTGCATTTCTCAAAATGTGCCACATGCAGGCGCTTATATGATGGACTGTGGGCGTGGCATGTGGTTACAGCGTGTCTGCGACTACAGGCGGCGACGGGGGGCGTGGCAGGGGCGACAGCGCAACCAAATTGCTACTCAAAATCTTGACAAGCGCAAAAAATGCAGCACAAGTTGTTGTGGTGAGAGAGAGACGGCATGGACTGAAGGCTACCCTGTATATCTGATAAAAAGTGAAAAGACTTTGAAACGACATCTCAGCTTTTAATATTTTGAATGCTCTATCCTTACATAATTAAAGTAAATTTGTGTGTTATTTATTTCATCAAAAATTTAGAACTTTTAACAAAAAATTTTAACAAAATTTTAAATAACTTTTTTTTTCAAATTACTTAAATACATTTCAAGTCAATAGAATTTAATTGAAATTACTTTACTGCAAATATCAAAATGCTTGAAATATCTTGAGTTGAAAATAAATAAATAGTCAATGATGCTCAGCAGTTTCTAAAAAGAATCAAAGAAATACATACATTGATCACTAATTCATATTATAGGGTATGTGCCTACTTACACGCATATTTCAGCAGATTGTAGGTTGAGTAATCTATCATCTCTTTTTTACTACTTTTATTTCATCTAAAATAAAGTACCTTCGTTGTGAATTTCTTACCCCATGTAAATTATAGTCGACGTGCATTTGTCAGAGTTACGAAAAACCTTCTGCATCTGTCGGCTCTTATTTCTTCTCGATACTCGTCTCTTCACTTCCATATTCTCTTTTCACTTCTAACTCGTCCATTCTTCCTCTCTGCTTCCTATTTTCTTTTCTTATCATTAAATTCTGCTCTCCACTTTCTGCTTTTTGTTCTCTACTTTTGATTCTCTGCTTTCTAGTTTCCAATTTTACTACTTTTCTACTATTCACTGTCTGTGATCTCCAAGGTCTATCAAAATCTATCCTATTCTTTCAACTCATATTCTCTCTACTAGAATAATTTTTTCATTTCATTTAATATTGTTCGTCACAAAATTTGATATCCGAAATTTTGGGGCACGGAAAAGTTTTCTTCACTAGATTTTTAACACGCATCGTTTTTTTTACTTTTTCATATTCTTATCTATTCTTCTCACCTACTCCTACCTCTCGGCTTTGTACTCTTAAGCAGAGTTCTCACTGCTTCACAATGTGAAAACATATTTTGATATGCTTTGTGATGGGTTGCGAAACACGTCAACGTGTTCACATTGGCAACACAAAAATTGTGCTTCACACAATTGTGAAAAGGCTTGTGAAGAGCCTTCAATGTGAACACTACCAGTAAATGTGAAAGAGCATCGCAAAACATCACAAAGAATTACAGTGTTCACAAAATGTAGGCATTGAACAATTCACAAATTCCACAAAATTAATAAAAACAAAGTCATGACACTTTGCAGTTTCTCATTCAGTTGAAGAGGTTGCATTTTTTGTAAAATGTCGAATGTTGCTCCCTCCATACGCAAATAATGTTTGAGCTCGTGCGGAATACTTGGCAGCTCAATTTTGCATTCATCATCTCTTTACCACGAGCCGAGTTCAATTTGTCGACCCAGCAGCTGCGCTTTGCCTTGGGTTCATGGTTATCATCTTCCTCTGCCAAAAGCTCAGCTTCCCCTTGTGATTCCAATTCTTCCAGAAAAATCGAAAACAATGGCCGTGTTCACCAGAACTAATCAATCAGTAATCATGTATTTTGTTTGTTCGATAACAAAGCATCACATCACAGAATTTCAGCGTACTATTTTGGTGATGAATTTTCAGTCATCATACATCACAAAATTTGAAATCATGATTGCTAATCACTGCATTTCACCAGAATAATCATGCAAATTTCATCGATTTTCTGTTGTCGATTTGTTCTGGTGAACACGGCCAATGCTAAAGTCCCGAAAAACAACAATTACAATTTTTGCTTTGAAGTTTATGTTTTCACAATGTGAAGGAAAACCATCTGGCTCGATGTGCTTTTCACAATGGGATTGGGTTCATTTGAGCTGCTTCAACTTTAACAGCGGCTCAAATAGTTTTTATCAAAATTGTGTCAATCTCCTTCACAAACAATTTTTAACAGAATGTGAAAGTGGTGCTCACATTGGAGTGTCACATTTTTGTGACAATGCATTTAGTGTTCACACTGCCTTGTGACGTCGTGAAGCGTTTGTGAAGCAGTGAGAAACTCACATACTCATAGCTTACACTTTTTTCATGCGCACGAGTTGGCAGCCTTGCACCCAAAGTCGTATGCACTGTTATCGATAACAAGAAAAGAAAAGACTTGTATTTAATTGCCATTGTATAATTTAAATAATCAATGGATAACTTCTTAATAAAGCCGTTTAATAACACCGAGAACGCCGATGATGATGAGGACGATAAGGACGATGAGCAATCTCGCACCTTGTTCTGCAGTAACTTGGACGAGCGTGTGACAGACGAAATACTCCACGAAGTGTTTCTGCAAGCTGGTCCCATAGAAAGCGCCCGAATTCCGCTGGACAATGCGGGACGTCAGCGGAACTTTGGATTTGTTACCTACCAGCACAAAAGTGCGGTGCCTTATGCAGTGGAGCTCTACCAAGGCCTGGAGCTGTACCAAAAGAAGGTGGCAATCAGGCAGCAATGCCCGGATAAACCCAAAACACCTGCCGCGGGTCCAGCACGGGTGCATAATCCCTCCTCTGTGGATGGTCATCATGGTCTGAATGGTCGTCATGGTCTGCATGGCAGCAAACAATTTGATCGCAACTCGGGAGTACACAATAGATACAATTATAATAATGAAGGCAGATGGCCGAGATCAAGTCATCGACAGCAGCAGCACAACAACAGCGGAGGCAACCGGCGGTCCGATCAGCTATGCAATAGTTATCAGGGCAAGAGAAGATGGCTCTAGGTTGGCACATTTTAAGCCAATCAAATGCCTCAGATCTTTTATTGGTATTTGATATATGTAAATACATAAGCAATATGTAAATTTTAGTAATCTAATTTTGTGTACGCTGTACAGCAATAATATTTGCAATAAATTAATTTACATTAATTGTCTATTAGATCATATGTAAAAAAAAAATTTATTCAATCGATTTTTAACACTAGTTATACTATTTATTAAAACAATTGAAATCAAGTTGATTTTCTCACTTAAGTTTACAAATAGTGAAATAATCCGGCCTTCTGTTAATTCCTTTTGGTGCCAAAACTCAATGCCATATTAATTAATTGCTCTGAAATTGTTGTCTTTAGTTAATAAATTCAATTTATGGTTACTTTAGTTCTGGCTTCAAATGCCGTGCAATGTGAAATTCAGAGAATTTTCCTGTGGTTGCGTCACTAATTCATATGTTCGTTAGACATTTGGAATTCGAGAAATTGAGATTGGAAATTCACAAACCAAAAATGCTGTCACTCGATGCCAGACAGATGCAAACCGGTCAGAATTCGAATGCTTGTGAAACTGTTTTAGGCTGTATTCTTGCGGGAAAGGATTCTGGGTAGCAAGGGAGCTTCATTGTGATAAATTGTTACCAAATTCGGATGATGGTCAAAAGGCAGAGGGGCAAAAGAAATGGCAAACGAGCAGAGCAATGACTGAAATGAGTATATATATTTGTATATAAATATATTATAAATATTGCACCACTGACAGCTGTATTTATGTATCTCTCTCTCACTCCCCCGCTCACTCTCCTTATATTTGTATATATATATTGATATCTGTGCACATATAAATATAAAATGTATCTGTGCATGTTTAAATTTGAATTGAAGCATTGGAAATTATCTAAATATTTGCATGCAACTAAATTGAAATGCTGCCAGGGCAAATTTCAAATTGCATTTCGAATTTGACACCCAACTCCCCCTATTCTTTCCCCTCAAACTAACTGGTGGCATGCACCACAATAAAAACAACAACAACAACAGTTACAAATTGCTAGTTGTGTATTTATCCACATTATGAGCATTATAATTATCGAATATGCATTTGCAGAAATTTCCATAATTATATTAAGCTCTAAACAATGTATTATAATCACAGTCATATGTATATCACAAGCATATCGCATCACATCACAATCAAACTCATATCGACTTAAAACCGCAATGATTTGTCACCAATTTAGAACAGACACAAAATCCAATGAACTTCGTTTAATGACGTCAGATAAATTTAATAGAGAATAGTCTAGAGTTAAAGCGAGAAAATAATAGCTGTAGTTTATTTCATTCAATTAAAAATGTTTTTAAGTTCGCTGAATAGTAATGATTATTTGAAAAGTACTTCAAAGCAATTCTAAACTCAGTGTTAAATTTCGGGAAATTTTAAATTATACCTTAATTAATTCGAAAATCGCTGAATCGTAATAATAATTCAAAAACTACTTCAAAGTAATTCTACAGTCGCTGAACATATTTAATAGCGAAATTTAAGTATTTTTAATTGGGTTCGGTGCTGGATCTTGAGAAGTCTAAGGATTTAAAAGCTTTAATTTTGTATGTGAGCTTATAGAGTTAAGATAAATGTAAACTGGTTTGAAACAAGGTGCAATACGACTCCAAAACTAAGGTGTTTCTGGAAATGGTCTAGTCGGGCGAGTTACATATTTTCCCAGATTTTCCAGCTCAAGCAATTGAAGTTCGGTACGTGCGCTGCTGGAAACTAGTTCAAATTCAATGCACAACTGGTTCAGTTCAGTTGGTAAATATAAGCCAAGTATCTGAGCTGGTTGAGCTGACAATAAAGCAAGAGATTGAGCTAAGAAGTCGTTCGTTTGCCCAACAAAGGATAATCGAGGCAAGCCAAGGATAATATGCAAAACGAAATTATACAAAAAGGGAGAAAAAAATATGTTATGCATGCCGTGAAAGAGGGAGAGAAAGAGAGAGAGAAAGTGGGAGGGAGAGAGAGAGAGAGAGAGTGAAAGAGAGATTGAAATGAGAACAAACATTGGAGGATAGTTAAGTACTATATAATGTATGGGGGAAAAGTGTTGACACGCACTGTGGAGGTTGAAGTCTGGTCAAGTGCTTGGTGGCCCATTTAAAATAAAAGAGATGCGAGTACTTAAGTTCGACAGTGTGTGTGTGTGTGTGTGCGTGTGTGTGTAAGAGTTGCTGTCTTTTTTTTTTCTTTGTATGTAAAGTACCAAAAATTGTGCTCGATTGCATCACAAGGCAAAGTGAAAAGCCAACAACAAAACTAGCATTGATAAAGAGCTAAGAGCACAGAAAGGGATAGCGATGGAGATAGAGAGGTGTGAGTGAGTGAGAGAGAAAGAAAGAGAAAGAGAGGGAGGGTGGTAAAGAGGCAGCTGGCACGATGCCTAACGATCTATTTACGTTCAGAGTCCATTGAAGCGTATTAATTCTTTTTAATGCCAAAATAATAACGACGCCATTATGCCGAGCGGCAACAGCAGCAACTGTCTACAACAACAACAACAGACAACAGACAACAAACAGCGAAAAACAACAACAACAAGAAAAACGTCGTCACTTTGGCGACCGCCCGTCGAGTTTCGTTTTTGAGGCGGGCGCCTAAAAGTCTGCTACGAAATGTTTTCCAATTGACCAAACAGCGCACAAATAAAACTCAGACAAAACTTACACACACACACACACTCACACACACACGCACGCACCATACGTGCTCACTTTTAGTAGATGTGTGTGTGTGTGTGTGTGTGTGTGTGTGTGTGTGTGTGTGTGTGTGTGTGTGTCTCTCACTTATAAACATAAAAACTGATAACGAAATCAAAACGCCAAGCCAAACGATTTGGAAATACATCGACAGCAGCCAACAAAAACAACAAGCCAAAACAGAGTGAATAGGAAATGGAGTGAGAACGGAAGACATAGCAAAAGGGAGAGAGAGTGAGAGAGTACAAACGATTACCAATTAGCCGAAGCATAAATGCGCTGCACAACAATTAAATTCTGTGGAACTCTGAAACCCTTAAATTTAAAATTGATTTAGTTTTATAAAAACAATTATCTCCTCTTTTTATTTTTTAAGGCTATAAAATAAATTAATTAAAGAAAACTTGAATTTTCAAAAATTTAATAAAATAAAGATTTTTCTATTAATATATTTTATTTATTATATTTATTATTTATCTATTTTATTTATTATATTTATTATATGAATTATTATATTAATTATAAAAGTAAGCCCACCTTGGTCAAATTTAATTAAGCAAGTGATTTTATCGGATACATTTTATTAATATACCTGTAAGAAATTGAAAGTCTTCAAAAACAAAAGTCAGTTTAAAAAGATGCTTCTTAAATCAGCTATAGAAATTCTTAATATCAATTTAAGTAAACTCAAAGTATCTCCAAAATATCTTAAGTAAAACTTACATTTCCATAAAATCTATATATACAAAAGTATACAAAAGTATACAAAAAGTATGAAAGTTGGGTAAACTGACTTGAATTTTAGAAGAGAGCAAAATTGGTTGAATTTCCGAAATTTGGAATCTGACTTTTAATTTAATTGAAATAATTTCATCATAATAAAATTTACTCATTGAAAGTTATGTTACCATAAATGCAAAAATAGTCATTCTCTATGACAGTTATAAGAAATATTAAACTGATCTGTTCAGTTATAGCATATGGATATTATGATGATATTAGATGGAAGTCGAGTTCATGTAGATGGCATGATATTGAAATTGAAAATGAAGTAACAGAATGGTTCATGTAATTCCCATGCTCTGCAGAAGGGTATGAGAAACAATGAGTAGACAAGACAAGAAAGCACTGTCCGGTAGTCGGGTTGTTTGGTTGTTCTCCGTCCATCCGTCGTTCCGTCCATCCCTCTGTCCGTCCGATTGCTGGATTGTCCGGCTGCGTTCGGCCGTAACGGGCAGAGCAGCAACATCACATCAATGTAACGGCCATACGACATTATTATCATCGCAAATGGCAAGTTAGACAAACACATTGAGTGCCCATTTAATGGCCAAGCCGACAAAGGCACAGGACTAAGAGGCCTGACAAGCGGCTGCCAATGTCCCAAGGCAACACAAAGAGGTAAGGGAGTGAAAGAGACAGAGTGGGGCGTGGGGAAGAAGACTAGAGAGAAGACTGAGACTGGAAGGGTGTCGGCAAATGAGAACGTTGGACGTTCGTCGTTCTGGCCAGGCACATAATGACCAAGCTAAACAGCAAATGAACTTTTAAACGTATTGAATTGACGTGACGCTCGTTGGGTGTGTGGAAGGAGGCGAAAGGAGACAGGACACAGTAGGGGCAACGACGAAGACACAGCTGAGAATGAGGTTATGCAGAAGGAGAAGCAGTTTCTTGGGACCTACAATACATACATACTTACATACATATATAGTATACCTTCTAATGGGTTGTCCCGGCAACCGGAACAACAGCAAAAATGTCCGCAAATATCGTTAAATGCGTAAGTAAACCAGGCAGGCAAAAGAGAATCACGGAACTTACGGATATAATGTAGCTCCATTATGTTAACTAACCAGTAAGAACACTATAAGATAAGATACACGACTATAAGATACCCGTCACACAATTAAATCATATATTTATAGAAATTATTGCATACTTTTCGGGGCATGCGTTGTTTTTAAGGTTCAAAACAGTCATAACCTTGAATGTTTAAATCATATTCTATTACAATTTTCAACACTAAAAATATAATTTTATCTATAAAATTCAGGATTTGGTGACCAATAATACTTTTATAAATAATGATCGATCTTTAAATCGATGTGTTAAAATCGACCAAAAATAATTATCGACCTAAAGTACTTGAAAATCGCTTCCGCAAAACCGAATTGTCGCTTTCTCGATGGTTTTTACTAATACAGAACAACAAGTACAATATACCCATTTAATCTAAACGAGTAACTGGCATAAAAATAATATTCAAATGCCTTGGAATTCACAATGAATCTGACGCAAATTATCCATAAATAGACGTATTTAATTCATAAGCCGACGGAAGCGTCGAGTGTGTACTAAAAATAAATGAAAGTTTCTCGGAAAAACGAGCTTAGAAGCTAAAAATAAAAATAAAAATACAACAAATTGTGCGCTCAAGACGCAAACAGAGCAAAATGTGTTGTTTTGCAATTGAAAGACTTTAGTGAATAAGATTCGCAGATACATACATATGTACATTGAATGAATGAGTTAAATGGCAATTATGCGCCGTTTTGCAACACTGAAACCCTTTGAAGCTGTAAACTGAATGCTCACAGCTTTAAGCCCTTTTCAAATGCAAATTCTCCGAGATGCAATCGCATTTGCTCAGAAAAACACACAATTATTGGCTTAAGTCCCGACAAAGTCAAAGTCGCATAAGCTTGCTCTGAGTAAGCCGAGTGTCTCATTATAAATGAATTTTCTCAGTAATACGTGCATACAGTGGATGACAAAAATATGTGTACATGAGTACTTTGCTGCAGCTCTTTTTTAGTTAATTAGTGACTTTTAGATAAGTAGCTGAAAGATACGAGTCAAATTAATAAATATTTCTTAGTAATCATTTTTATCAAAAATAAAGATATCTAACTGCAGAACATTAAACATTATCTACATTTTTAATTTACTGACAATAAATAATTAATGAAAAATATAAATAATAATAATCAGGAGTTTATTAACATTCATTACAAACCTACAGAAGAACAAATAAACTATAGAAAATGTTGTGTATATTTTTAAGCAATTTCAGAGCTAGGAATTTTGTAGCAACCCTCGGAAAAAGCGTAACGACTTAACAATCTGTTGCCGACTCGAATTGTAGAGTTGATTATTCAATGGTTTTACAGTCCCAATATGATGGATAGATGTGCGAGTTGAAAATTGTGAATGGGTCACGATCGAGAGACACATCGTTTATAGATGTGAGTGTGTGTGTGTGTGTGTGTGTGTGTGTGTGTGTGTGTGTGTGTGTGTGTGTGAGTGTGTGTGTGTGTGTGAGTGTGTGATACAATATAGTGCACGTGGCGCTTCAAATGTAAAAGTCCTGTGACGTGACCAAAAATGAGACTAAAACTCAGCTGGGAAAAATGATAGAAATTGACATGGGCAGTTGATTTAGATGATGATGATGATGATGATGCTGATCATGATGACGATGCAGCGCCAGCTGAAATGCAGATGAGTTTTTCATATTTTCTGATGCTGCGTTTTACGAGTTGACAAACTGCGACAATGACAACAGCAACAACAACATATAATAAAAAATAAACAAAAAAATAGTAAGAATAACAAAAGTAACAATCATGAAACTGGTAGCAACAAAATGAAAAGAAAGAAGCAAATGGCAAAGCAAACAAGAAAGAAAGATTGACTTTGTCACGCCAAAGATGAAATACCCTTCTTGGTTATATTATAAACCGTGAACATAAAATACTCTTTTTTACAAGTACAAAGTGAATTTAATTATACAAATATATACAGCACTTAGTTGATATCGAAAAATTTAAAGCTGGATTTTCCCGAAGCGATTTTCGAGCACTTTAACAAAATAATTTTTTAGTTATAAGATTAGTTTTGACAAATTTGTAAAAGTTTGTCGATCATTTTGGCATAATTTCTTACAAAAAAATAAAGCGAAACAACAATTAAATTACCGAATTTAATAAAGTCAAATGCAGAATAAATAACGAAAAATAAATGAAATTCTTCCTTTTCATACAAAAAGTAGCTTTTTAACAATTTTAAAAAAGTTATAGAAAATACTACCGAAGAGATTTTTGCAGTAATCTTAGAATTGTTTGAAGAATCTTTTGGCATCAAAATATTTTTTTTGAAAAAATTGAGGATAAAAGTTGAAAAAGAAGACTTTTACAAAAATTCTTAATTTTCAATGGGAACTTAATGGGTTAAAGAAATTTTTGTATCATTCAAATGGAATTTAAGTGAATACAAGATTAATTTAAAAAATCTGAATCAAAACTTTTTTGTTGTACAAAAATTTGACAAATTTCGGGTGCATACAAACTTTATTGAGTGACTGTATAAAGCGAGACATCTTAAACTTTACATGTCTGCTAATAAGACTAAAAACGAATTAAATTTTTTTTTTTTGCTTTGTATTATAATTTGACCGTGTGTTCACCCCCTTGCCCATCCGACTCCGGAAAAAATCTTATTTTTGTACCCTGTTTTATCATATATTTATTTGATAACTTGATATACTTGGTTGCTTGCGGCAACATGCGCTACAAAAGTTTTACTCCACGGAAAACAAATCCATTTGATATTTTTCTTGCTACAAAACAGTAGACAACAACAACTAAAAACACACATTTTGTTACATATTACAACAAATATTTATTTTACATACCGTGAGCATCATTTTCCATATTCAACTTGATTTTTGTATTAAAGCTTTGCTTATTAATTTACGCTAAAAACACTATGAAGTAGCGGCTAAATTTTCAAAAGCATCTGCTTTTACAAAACAGCTGACTTTAGAGAGTTGTCACAAGAGAAGAGTTGCCGCCCAGCCCAAAAAAGAATATTTTTTAATCTAACTGAAGTGTTGACATCCAATAAAAAGTCAAATTTAGAAAATACTGCCATCAATTTTTTGACTTTATGCCCGATTCTCGATTTCTCGATTTGGGCCACTACTATAGTAAATCGTTCCTTCGAAACCAATCCAGACTAAGACTCGAAGACAAAAGGACATGATTATACTATTCTTTTATAATGTGCGTGGCACAGTGCGACATGAAATAAAAATACCCTGTGGTCAGGGTACAATATTATGGCGCCTGCCAAGCGCAATTTAACAAGCTGACAAAGCAGCCCGCTGTGGGAGGCGTTTGCTGGAGGTGGGCGTGGCAATGTTAGCCCTGTTTTGTGCTCTGTTTACATTTAACCTTAAGTCGCCTTCTGCCTGCTGCCAATGCCACATATCAGTCACAAGCGAGTTTATGGAGCGGGGAGAGTGGAAAGAGAAGGAGAAAGATTGAGTGAGAGAGGGAGGGAGCGGAGAGGGAAGGAGGAAAAGGACAACAATCGACGAGTGGATATCACATGTGGTCGTCTGCAGGGTCTCGACGAGTCGTGCAAATAAACTTAAGCTCCTCAAGTGACTTTGCTTCCTTTTCCTTTAGGCTCCGCCTCAACACGACCTTCAAGCCTCGCTGCCCCTTTGTCACCTCATATCTGTCATCTCTCTCTGCCTCTTGTTCTCTGTCTCTTTTAGAAGTTTTCCATCTGTGACTTTGTCAGTGGCGTATTTGCATTTTGTATCACTTAAGCAGCAACTTTTCCTCCTCCTTCCGCACTTTGTTGTTGGCACTAGCCGCAGGAGACATTTATTGGCACACACACACACACACACACACACACACACACGCACACACACGCACTTCGACATTTGTAAAACTTATCCTTGGCGCCTTTTGGCCTTAGTTTTGCCTCCTGTCTCTTCCTCTCCCCTTCTCTCCCTTTCTCTGCTTCTGTCTCCTGTCTCCGTCTTTGTCTCGACTCAAATGTTAAGTAACGGTATTATTTGTGGGCCCAAGTGCGTAGCTAAGAGTATACATCCATCCCCAAGCCCCCTCAGTCCCTCCCCATTCATTTCACAATCAAATTTCGCTTGCCGGACATAAACTTTTCTCTCTTTGTCTAACTCACAGCTTCGTCTCTCTCTCTCTCTCGCTCTCTCACTTCGATTGCCCAAACAAACAGCGTGTTAAGTACTCTGACACACACACACACACACACACACAAACACACACACACTTAGTCATATTGCAACTTGTGCTCTTCTGCTTCTTCTTCTTCTTCGTATTTGACTTTCAGCTTTTTTGACTTGGCCAAAACACACATTTCGCCTGAGCAGCTTTTAAGCCTCAACTTTAATTTTGCCACCTCTCCTCGCCCCCTAAAAATTACCGTCTTGATTGCAACCCATTTTATCTGACAATTGTCAAAATTTTCTGCTTGAACCCAAAAGTGTCAAAAAATTTGGACAGATTTTTTAATTTTGATTTCTTTGGGATGAAAGTTTTACAGCTTTAATGACTTGAAGCTTCAGATTAAGTTGAATTCATCAAAATTTTAAGTTTTCTAACTCCTTAATCTAATTAGCAAGCTAACTAATTGGGAAATTAACACGTTTAACAACACGGCTAAATTTTTATTTGAGTTGTTGAACACTTGAAACAATATTCGCATGTTTAAGAACACTACAAAGTACTTAATTGAGTTGTGGCGTAGGAGAAGCGTTTAAATGCTCTGCATATTATCAATTTCTCAAAATCTCAATTGCTTAACAACACTGCAGAATACTTTATGGCGTTTTTTTTTAACAAAGTCGGAGCTTAAAAACTTTGCCTCGATTCTTAAAAAGTTTTCCAACTAATTTGCTTTCTGTATTTATTTCTAAAATCTGCTGTTCAGGAATCGCCAAAAATGTTGCCAAAAATTTGTGGGCATCATTTATAGAAATTTAATTTAGGATATATTTAAAAATATCCCTATAATGTAATTATAATTTCAATTTTTACTTAAAAATATTTCATTTATCAAGCTTGAAACATGGATCTATTTTGAAATTATGTCATAATAATTGAAAATTAGCTTGTGCTTTAAATTTTCATAGTAAAAATGTTAAAAAAGTTATTCAGGGATGCCACAGAAATCGCTTTCGCTTGAATTTCATCTCAATTTCATTTCGCTGTGTTACAGTTCAATTCGCAAAATAATTTTGTGCGGAACGAACTAGCGCTAAATCCGCTGGCGCCCGATGCTGCCACCTAGTCCGATTCAGATTTCCGAAGTCAGGCTCAGCGATGCCACATTTGTTAGTCATAAATCGAAGTAAGGTATTTAAAAAAAAATATGTGGAACCACTTCAGTTTTCTTTAAATTAAGCATTAAAAAAATAGGTCCTTTGAGGTAAATCAAGTTTTACCGAAAAAAACCTTTAACTTATTGTGCAATTTGTGAAAACATTTTTCACGAAGAGTTGCGAGACTAATGGCAGACAATTGCTAGAGTTGTCGAGTAATTTTTATTTTTTCGCGCCAAGTACTTTTCAATTTTTTTCAGGTAAACAAAATCAATTATTGCATAAACAAAATTAAATTATATTAATTAAAAAAGATAAAAATTCAAAACCTATTGTACTGCAATCATAAACTTAAAAAAGTTGCTAAACAAACCCATGGGTAATTCAATCTGAGAAGGTGTCAACTCTAAGCAGCCTAGTTCGAAAAGGTTTGTGAAATTGCTAAAAAACATTCAGGGATGCCACAGAAATCGCAAGCGAAATTGAATTCCGCAAAAAGCAATTCCGCACGGAAATTTCCGAGGTGCCACAGAACTTCGAATGATTTCATGTTTTTTAGCAGTTTCACCAACCTTTTCGAACTAGGCTGCTTAGAGTTGACACCTTCTCAGATTAAATTCCCCAAGGGTTTGTTTAGCAACTTTTTTAAGTTTATAATTGCAGTACAATAGGTTTTTAATTTTTTTGTAATTTAATAAAAAAAATTTTATTTATTTATGCAATGATTGCATTTGTTTAGGTGAAAAAAATTTAAAAGTAATTGGCGCGAAAAAATGAAAATTACTCGACAACTCTAGCAATTGTCTGCCATTAGTCTGGCAGCTCTTCGTGAAAAATGTTTTTACAAATTGCACAATAAGTTAAAGGTTTTTTTCGGTAAAACTTGATTTACCTCAAAAGACCTATTTTTGTAATGCTTAATTTAAAGAAAACTGAAGTGGTTCCATATATTTTTTTTAAATACCTTACTTCGAATTCTGACTAAAAAATGTGGCATCGCTGACCCTGACTTCGAAGATCTGAATCGGACTAGGTGGCAGCATCGGACGCCAGCGATCTTAGCGCTAGTTTAATACGCGTAAAATTATTCTGCGATTTGACCTGTGGCACAGCGAAATGAAATTGAAGAGAAATTCAAGCGAAAGCGATTTCTGTGGCACCCCCGATTAAATCACTCGAAGTTCTGTGGCTCCTCGGAAATTTCAGTGCGGAATTGCTTTCTGCGGCATTCTATTCGCTTGCGATTTCTGTGGCATCCCTGATTTACTATGATTTTGAAATGTAAATTGATATTTTCAAATTTTATTTCGATAAAAAAGTGTTTAAATGTATTTTTATAAAAATCAATTAAGACAAGTTAAGTCTCCTGAATAGAAACAGTATATCCGAGATATATTTCCCAATAATTGATTTCAAACTCCTAGCTCTTATTTCTGATTCCTTTTCTTCAGAACCTGCTGCTCCCGCTCTAACCAAAGCAAATGCGCGTAAGTTACCTATATAGCTGCCCTGCTCTATTGCATTGTTAGCTTTGATTATGTTTGGTGTTGAGCTTAAGCATTTGAGATTAAGTGCAATCTCAACTAGTTAACATTAATTTTCTCAGATTTTCTCTGATTTTCATTTGACATTTTTCCCTAATTTTCTCTGCTTCGTTTCGTGCTGTTTTTTTCGGGTTACGGCCATGGTAAGAGTACATGGTTAAATTACAAGCACGAGTTCTGCTCTTGCTTTTAAAACTTTAATCTTTTATCTTTTTTGTGTCTTTGGGTTTTTTGTTATTTTCTGTTTTTTCGGTTCTTTTCTGCTTTCACACGGTTTGGCAGTTTGTGCGTTGTCTTCGTTACTTTTTTCCTTGCTTAATTTCCTTTAATTTCCCTCGCACACTTTCCGGCGCCAAAAAGAAAACCCACTATGACCCTTAACCCTCTACTCCCCACCCTTCCCTTTTACCCCTTTTTTTTGGGCATATTTATTTTAATTTGCACGCCACGGGGCAAGAGCCAAAGTATTAAACTTGTCGCCATTGCCACGCCCACAGAGAGAGAGTGAAAGGGAGAGAGAGCAGGAAAGAGAGAGAAAAAAGTGGAAAAAAGTAAACTTTTGCCTGTTTTTAATTGTGATTAATTGCACATTTTCCCAGTGACATTTGCGTGGATGGCAACCCTGTGTATCGAGTGCCCACAATTAAATCCCCCTCCCCTTCGTTGAATGCGTTGACAACCCTACGCCTCTGCTTATCACCTTTTATATTTAATTATGGAAATGTTAATTTGCTTAGCACTTCACGCATTAGTCGCAAAGTTCAGTTACCTCCCTCGCAACCGTCTGACCCTCTGACCCCACGGTACTGCCCCCTTTCCTCCCCTTAAACCCCTTCTCCCTCCCCTCCCCCTCTTACTCTGCACCTGACGTCCAGCGTCAGCGAAATTTCATATTTAGTTTTTGCCTTCGCGCCATTAATTTTCAATTAACACGACGCCAGCTGCAGACGTTGTTAGTGGACAGCACTGTGGTGGGGGGAGGTACTGCACAGTGGTGCAATTTCTTTTTTTTTAAATTGTATATCTTTCATAGACCGAAATTCTCTCCTTTATTTTATTTATAACAATTTTAAAAGTACATATTTTAATAAAATAAAATGGTAGGAAAGTGCAAGCTTAACCCATTTTCTGCCGCGATACAAAAAGTAGTGAGTTTTTCATTAAAAACTACTTTTCTAGGCTAAAATCGAATATGAGGTTATAAATTACATTTAAATTCACATATTTTAAAATTACAATTTTTTTTTAAGTTAAATTAAAATATAATTTTTTTTTTAAATATGGGATGACCAGAGTGAACATTTTCTTGATTTTTTAATTTTCTCAATTTTCCATTTGGAATTGAATACATTGGTTCACATAAAAATAAAACGCTCTGAAAAAAAGAATTTTGATGTTCGACTAGTCGAAAGCGGCAGAAAATGGGTTAATTGGGTTAGTCCCAGCACTTATGCTAAAAAATCAAATATCTATAATTATTTAGTGATCTGGACTGGACATTTTTTTATTATTTGCGGTGAAGAACAATGAGCTACATGCCACGTTTGTTGTCTCTAGCTCTTATAGTCTCTGAGTTCAGGAAAACAATTTTTTTTTTTTATATAGGTATGTGCACCTAATTCAATGTCCATTTCAAAAGCATGTGAAGACGATATTAAATTGATTATTATTTTTGTGTTTTGATTTATTTTTTAAGAACAACATAATAACAATAACATAAGAACTAAAACTCTATTTCATTGTCCTCATTTGATTTTATTCTGATTAGACAATATTCACTCGGCTGTTGATGCTGACAACGAATAAATATGTACACTATATAAGGTCTGCCACGCCTCCTTCATTTTATTAAGCACATTTTTATCTTAAATAAACTTAGTAGACTAATTCTACTTATTTTTACTTACATTACGTTTATTTACAAGATTTGAAAACACCCAAAAAAATCTATAGATGTATTGGTTATGGAATAAAAAGACAACCAATTATTTAAAGTTTCAAATTGAACCACTGTGCATTGGGTGGTATACCGTTATAGGCCAATGCTGGAGTACTGAGCTCGTGGTTGGAGTTGGCTCTTGGAGGCGTTGCCACGCCCTTCACTTGCCTGCCTGTCCGCCTCATTAGCGTCGTGTAAATGTAATGCATAAGCAAAATGGCGCACAATTAACGCCCCTATCAGCCCCCTAGGCAACCCTACCCCCCGTCAGCAACCCTACAAATATGTCTGCCCTCTTTTCTCCTTTGGCTTAGTTTAATGCTGCCTCCATCTTTTGTTTATTATACGCAAAATGCTTTCATTTGCAGCCAATTTGGCGCGTCGCCATTCCGCAGCTCCCTTCTTCGCTCCATCTGGCAACCCCCCTTCTGGCAGCCCCCTTGACGACGTCTCTGGCTGTTTGGCTGCAGTTCATTTCATTATTTGCCACCTGCCTCGAGTTCAATCCTTTTTCTCTAGCTGCCTCTGCTTTTCTTTTCTTTCCTTTTTCCTTTGCTCTCTCTCTGTTTTCTCTGCTGTTTTTTGTATCCCTGGTTTGTTTTTGAAGCTGTGCATCAGCTTTTGGGGTCATTTTGGGCCGGGGTCAGCTCTGGGGCTGCCTTGGAGCTGCCATTTGGAGCAGCTGCCTCCTTTTGGTCCTGTCTCAAGCACTTAACTTAAGCGCTTTTAATTGTATTAAAAGCGTGTCCTCTGATACTCCTAGACTCCTTTCATTTTTGTTGTGTGTGTGCGTGTGTGTGTGTGTGTGTGTGTGTGTGTGTGTGAGAGCTTTTCACATAGTTGACACTGATGTCCCGTTACACTCAGTATCTCTCTCTGTCTCTCTCTTTGGGCCAATTCAGCTAAGTGATTTTCATTAGCCGTTATCTGCGCCTGGTGCCAGCCATTTGCCCAGCAACAGCAACAACAACAACACATTTTGGCCATCTTTGGCTTATGGCTTAATTAAGAACAATAGCAACAACAACAATGTCCTGGAACGTCCAACGGGTTTCGTCCTTGAACTGAACAAAATGTTTGATTTCTCCGTCAGCTGCTTCGGTTTTTTTTGTCCATTCTCGAGCAGCTTCAGCATTTGCTCCTTGACTCTGAGGAGGAATTCTCGTTAAAGCTGAATGCGTGACACGATATTAAGTAGGAGAATTAAGTAGAGAATTAACCTCTGCAGAGGCCAGAGAGATGCAGAGAATCTAATAGAACCTCTAGTTCTAAGGAGGAGAACTAGCTCAGGTTGAAGAAAATGCAAGAGCTTTAACATAGTGTTTAAGATCTGAAAAGATCTGACTAATAAACACGGCTTGAAATGCACTTGTCTAAAATAAGAAGTCTTTTAATCGCCGCTTATAAGGAAATATTTTACGATATTTTGGATATTCAACCTAGGTTAACCTAATAGTTGTTGGGACTATCATCTAAACTTCGAAGAACACTCAGTCTGGGAAAGGTTTCCAATCGTCAGCTGACATTCTAACCGAAGATCAGAAGCAAACAGCCTAAAGGAGCTAGCTTTAAAACCTCTGAGCAGCAAACACATTTGATTATTAATATATTTAAGAGCATAGTTCCCTATTAAGAAACCTTCCTTCCTTCCTTTCTTTCTTTCCCTTCTTTCGATATACTTTTTCCTTTATTTCAGCTCTTAAGAATCCTATTAGATCTAAGATTCAGCCTGAAAACCTGAAAATTAAAAAACCTCTTAATGTGATGACCTTCTTTAACAATCCTTACTTTTTCCCTCTTTTCAAGCTCCAATGGATCAATTATAGTCCCAGATTCTAGTTGGGAAATTCCTAGCGAGCCCCTAGCACTTTTCTAGGAAACAATCTTCTCTTCCCTTTCCAATCTCCAATTCTGCATGACAAAACACCAATCAATCGGGAAAGGTCTAAGATTCCAACCCTCCAACTCTATTAACCCGTTTTCCTCTCAGCTTCCTCACACCTTCAATTGGTTTCATCTCTAGGACACTTCACGAATGCCAGAATAAATGTGGAATCCTCCTCCATTCGCACTGACATTTCATTCCATGTTTTTTTTTTCTTTTATCATGGGGGAGGGGGGAGAAAAGCGTCTGTTTTGGCTTTGCTGGTAACCTTGATGGCTGCTGTTACATATTTGGCGGCTGTCCCTTTTCTTCACTTGGCCTTAATGTGCTTTTACGCCATTCCCGTGACTCTTCCTCTCCTCCCACTCAGCTGTCCCTAGCAACCAACTCCCCCCTCTCTTCTCACCGCTGTTAAACCCACATCATTTGCAATTTTTGCGCGTCTTTTTGCGGCCTCTGTCGGCCTAAAAGTGCTCCACAGGTAGAGGAGGCAACCCTGCCAGGAGGCTGCCATTTCCGCCATTTCCGCCATTCTCATTTCCCCATCTCCCCACGCCTCCAGCTTGCATTCCCTCTCACGTTCCTGGGGCTTCTCGGCTCAAATTCTCCCCGCCCTCTCTCTTCCAACCTAGAAGCCTGTCGCTAACTTTGTGAATGTTAATTAAGCATCATTTACGCATTGAGGCCGCCATAATTTGCAGAGACAACGACAACAACAACCACAATAACAACACGCTGACAACACTGACAACAACGCCACAATGTCGCGACAAGTTCGACAAGTCCCTCGACAACCTCTGACAACGCTTTCTCCCCTGACATTCACATCCCCCTTCCACTCCCCTTCCCGTCTTGAATGGCCGCCGAAGTGAACCACTTTGCATGCCGAGGGCAACCGAAGATGAACCCACAACATTCCCTATGACAGACGATGGACGATGGAGCTCGTCTATTAAGCCTGGATTACCTATCTTAACTCTTGCGACTTTCAGTTAGTTAACTGAAAACTTGGCTTGCTAAACTGAGATTAACGCTTCGTCACGACAGTTCAAATATTCCCCGTTGTTTCTCTCTTTCTGAAGGATACTTTAATTTTATAGCATTGAGCTCCAATCCAAATCCTTTGAATGGCTTTCAAATATGTCAAAATTCATATTGACACTCCCATAAAATAAAAATTCAGAGCAACTCTCTTAATCTATTCTCTTAAAACGATCATTAAAGTACTTGAAATAATGAAACAATTAAATTGAGTAGAATCGACATTCATCTTGTTAATCGCTATCCATTGTTGCCATTGCAAGTAGCTTTTGTCAGACATGGATGCAACAACCTCTGATGCCAGACTGCTTTGAATTGCGCATTAGCTTCGAGAACAGTTATTTAGAGGTATTTGCCAGGGCAAAAGCAGCCAAAATGTGGCCACAAAGCGGCCGGAAAATGCGCCCAACAGCTGGCCAACAAATCCAACAGCAGCAGCAACAGCAACAACAACAACAAGGCCAATGGCCAGCAGCAAATCGCCAACGGTAGACAGAAGCAAATGGCCCAAATGGATAAATGGCCAAATGGCAAATGAAATGGCAAAGCAAAGATGAAAAGTCGGCAAAAGAAATAAAGGGCAATGGGCCGGGACATTGACAATGGCTAAAAACGGCTTGCAAATGCCCTGCACACCCTGTATCCACATCTACACACCCTGTCAACATTAAATTAAGTCATACGATAGCTGAGTGCTATAGAAAAGAAGTGTAGCAAGCAATCAAATGCTGATTGTTATGAATAACAGACGAAGATATGAGATAGTTACAGTTTGCACTGACAAAAGTTGATTGCTTTGAATATTCAAAGTTAAATACCTAAAAGCTTTAAATGTTTCATATTTAGCTTAAGAAAAGCTAAATGCTATTTAACCTACAATTAGATTTAAATTTTTAAAGATATTCGAGTCCAAGTCAAAAATGGTTAAATAAAATTTCATTTTTTGTGCAATATACTGTTATTATATATTACTTTTCTCAAGGAAACTATGAAAGAAAAAAAGCTGACTGCTACGCAACTTAAAGAAAAAGGGAAAACAATCATACGTAAGAGTGAACGATTAATTTCAATATTTAAATATATTAAAATCAGACAGAAAACCTTACAAAATTGGGACATTTTTTATGTCAGAAATAAAAAAATTTAGTTTGAATCTAAATTTAAAATATATCTGTCAAAAGCTGATTGCTATAAAAGATCAGCAAAAAGAGTTTTAATTAAGATTGCTTGATTGCTATTGTTATAATCAAATCCAAGCTGAACTCCATCATGTGATTAAAACTGCATGGTGACAGAGACTGATAGCTACAACACTGTGCAGTAGAGTATGCAAATGAAATGCAGCGTAGATAGAAGAAGAAGTCGCACTTTGTGACTCGAAACCAACTCGAAATGCAAATAAAACGACGACTTTGAATTAAAATGGAAGTGGAAGCTGACAAAGAAATAAGAACAGGAATAAGAATAGCAATGCGAATAGGAATAGAAATTGCCAAATAAAATGGCAGCATGAAATTTGGTTGTTTTGCCACTTTGGCGCTTCAATACCCCCCACCCCCTCTCCCTACGTAACATCACACACTTTCCCCTTCACATTTCCTTCCATATTTCTACTCGCAATTTCTCCCCATTCATGACAGCGTGTCCTGGTGCCCGACTGCCTGAGTCGTAATTCTTTCACACACACACACACACACACACACACACACACATAGACATTGCTGCTTGTCGACATTTTGGTAATAAATTGAGTTTTATGGCAGTCATATTATTCTTTATTAGTGGCTAAGAATTGTTGCCTTTTGTGTTGGCTTTGTGCAAACGACGTCTCAACCAGGCGAATGCCTTTGCCCTCTCTCTCTCTCTTTCTCTCTCTCTTTTCTGTCTCTGTCTGTCTTGGCACCTGCTCTGCCACAGTCACAATTACACATTCACATTCACATTCCCTTGCACAACATTTCCAGCTTTGCTTCCAGAGTCTCTCTCTCTAATTAATTCGACCCACACAATGAACTTTGTCAATGCTCAACAGCCCAAGAAAAAGTAGTTAGAGCCAAAAGACCCTACCTTCCTTCCCCCCAGAGTCCCCTCCAGCAGCCTTTGAGCCAAATCAATCAAAGTGACACAGAGACAAAGGACAAAGACTTCTGAGAAAAAGGGACAAAAAACTCCTGAGCCTCTTGCCACTAAATCAAAACTTCTAATTGAGCATTAAGTAAGCTGCGAAAAGTTAAAGCCAGCTGACTGAAAATGATCTATTGCCTGTTTCAAAGATGGTAAAAACATGTTTTAAATTCACGTAGTTTATTTAAGGAGTCTCCCTAGGAAAGCTACATGTCTTAGATATTTACGTATGGATTTTTTTTAAAATGATACTAAATTTGTTACTTCTTTTAAAATATGCAAATGTAATTTCTTGATTTATCAGAATTCCATTTCTATGAGTCGTTTAACAAAAAGGTAATAAATTGATCACCATTGTTACAGCCTTTAAATCATTTTTTATCATTTAATTTCATTAATTCAATTTAATTTAAAAAAATTAATTAAAATCTTTTTAGAATCAAATCAAATGAAATATGCAGAAACATTTCATGAATTGTAAGCTTACTTTAATATATTCACCAAAAATAAATATCTTGATGCCAAACGGAAACAAATGATCCTTGAAACTGGACATGTCAAAACCGCCAACAGTAAGTGGAAAACTTGCACATTTTCCACACACACATGTGACTTGAGTTTTCACCAGGCAATGGCAAAAAGGGGGCTGGGGAAGGGGAGGGGGAGGGGGAAAGAACGAAGATGGAAATACAAAATGTTCCGCTTGTGTAATTTTTCATCTTCAAGTTCAGTGCGCGAAAATGTCCGACCAGCCAGAAAGAGAGGAAGAAGGAGGGAGGAAAGGGAGACGAATGGAGAGGGCAGGAGATGGTTGAGTTTTCGCCATCGGGGTAAAGCTTTTAGGCAACGCCGGCAGGTGGCGCGTTTAATGATTAATTGACAAATTGGAGCAGGAAATTTATACAATTTTCAACAGCAACTACACTGAGAAAAGTATTCCATCTCTAAATTAAATATGTTCCTATTTGAATTTATATCGTTTTGTAGTTAAAGTTTTAAGATTATTGTGTACGATTATTCTTGAATTAAGATTGAAATAAACTAAAATAAAAGAAACTTCAGCTAATATAATTCGACCTTTGACATACTTTGACTGAAATTAATTCCAAAACCAGAAAAGTACAGCAAAAAAATCTTATTTATAGACTTTCGGAATCACTGCGGACGGCAGTCCGCGCTAGTGACGAAAGCAGCACGAAGGGTGCGATTATAGTTTACTTGAAATAAGATTTCTGTTCTCAGTTTTAAAAATTTCCAACTCAGTCAGCTTTTCAGATCGTCTGTGTTTAAGTATCCTTTGTTTAAGTACGAAACTCTTGTTTTTTTTTAGTGTACCCACTTTTCGCACCCTCCTTCCCTTTCTCCCACTCTCCCACTCTCCCTCTCTCTCTCACTCTATCACAATTGCTCTCTACTTCAACATCAAAGTTCTGAAACGGACTCAAGAATCGCCAAGTGACTTTTGTTTGGCGACAGCGATGACAACCTGACGCATCTCACCCGAGGGGGCAGCTAGAGGGAATGGAAAAGTCGAGGCCGAGGTGTTGACAGCAACATCGCCCAGTCCCAGCCCCAAGCACACGAATTTGCCATCTAATTGTCAAGCTCAAATCACCCCCTTCTTCCCACCTGGCTAATTGAAGCCCAACTACGGCGAAAGCACTTGGAATATTTAATATTGACCTTGGGGGCACTTCTATTGTTTGTCCCAATTGTCTTTTCTCTGTCTCTTATCAATAAAATGAAACAAGTTGGCAGCTCGCTGGGCAAATACAACTAGAGACGGCAATTGGAGCATTTAATATTGACCTTGGGGGCATCCTACTGTTTGTCCTATAAATAAACTTAGACAAGTTGGCAGCACCACAAAATAAAGATACTTTCGGGTGGCGATAATAATGGCAAATTGGATCAAAATTGACCCTGTTCCTAAAACAGCTAAGGTGTATCAAGTTGGCAGTCCCAAAAACCTAATAAAGAGAATGAAATCAATTGGAATTTAAATCAACTGACTCAATGTTGATTTTACTGAAACAATTAAATAACAACTACTGTCTCTTTTATGGGTACACTGAAGTAAGTTGACAGCCCCAAATGCAAAGGAACTAGCAGATGATTTCAGAAAAACTAATATTAAAGTTAAGCCATTTCTTCGCCGTTTAAGTTGCTTTTTCTAATCCTGTTAACACAAATTCGAAGCAAGTTAGCAGTCTTAAATCATATGGGAACATTCCAAAACCGATTATTGGCATCAAGTTTGGTTAAAGGTGAATTTATATATGGTGATGTATTCGAAGCAAATTATCAATATGTCTATCTCTGTGGTCTCTCTCACGTCAGACTCTTTTTGACAGATTCGCCCCGAGAGAGAGCGAATACATCATCATATATAAATTCATCTTGGTTTGGCTTTGTTTATGATTGAATTTTTTACAGACATAGTAAATCAAGTTGGCAGCCACAAAGCCAGACAATAAAACTACTTTATGTTTTTTAATTGCAGCAAGTTGACAGCACAATTGCTTATAATCATAATTAAGATATGATTGATCTGTTGACAATCATAAAACCATTCACTCTGTCTATTTTGTAGAAATTTAAACATGGTGGCAAGGCCAAACAAAAATAATCCTATTTTTAATGCAATTGGGCAACAAACATTTCCAGACACTTTTCAAGCTATGGCAACAAGTTGGCAGCACCAAAAGCAAAGTTTGCTACTCAGCATTTTATTGAAATTGGGTTTATTTCATAGTTAACACTCACTTGACACCATTTTATGAAATGATTACCTGATTGAGTTTATTTGTTAATATCGATATATACTCATTATTGCTGATAACCACGTTCAGCCCTTTTCAACACTGCATTTAGTATCGATAGCCGGAGTCAGAGCTGTTCTTCGACACAAATTTGACAAGTTGGCAATTTGGCAAATTAGCTGATTTTCCAAAAAAAGAAAAACTTATCTGAATAATATGTTTTGCGCTTCTTCTTCGCAACAGGTAAGTTTGAACTGCTTCATGATATTATGCATTAACCATTACTATTATTTGTATATGCAATGAAGTCGAATACCAGTGATTCTCCCAGTGTGAGTGCCAGATCCTCTGGTCAAATGGACAATTCCAGTGCCTTTAATAACGAAAGTAAGTCAGCAATATAAGCATATTTATGTATACACAAAATTTAAATTATTTGTATTCAATTTTACTAATATATTTAATTACAGACCAACAATTCGATCAACCCCCGATTGGCAGACGCCGAAGGTTGACCGAAGAGCTCGCCATCTTAGACTCCACTTCGCCAGTTCGTGGTCCATCTGCAGCCAAAAGGGCAAAGGACAACCGAAAACTGACACTGGACGATGTCTACCGATGTCCGGTCTGTCTGGAAAACGTGCGCCAACGGGAACCGTGCACCACGCGATGTGGCCACATCTTCTGCAAGACCTGCATCGAGTCCACAGTGCTGTCCACACATCGATGCCCCCTGTGCCAGAAGAAAATCACTCAGCGCCAATTATTGCGCATCTACCTATAGGTTCTGTTTCCAATTTTGTATTTCTTATTTATTTTCTGTGCAATCTTTTCTGATTTGAATTTTTTAATCCATTTACGGAATTTCCACAGAACTCAAAGTAAATTTATACATAGTCCCACATCTGCCTGTCTTATTGACTGTTTAACGATATTTCTTTTTGGAAAACATGGGACATCTGTATTTTTAAATTTTCGACCTAGTCATATTTCACA
This sequence comes from Drosophila limbata, assembly GCA_963924055.1. Taxonomy (NCBI): domain Eukaryota; kingdom Metazoa; phylum Arthropoda; class Insecta; order Diptera; family Drosophilidae; genus Drosophila; species Drosophila limbata. The sequence goes on from OZ001351.1 coordinate 29,177,223, forward strand.
TAAATATGTATGTATAACAAAAATGTTAAAGACCATATTTTTTAAAACCGGATGAATTTTTAATATGTGTAGTTATAAAAGTCGAATATCAATTTCTTGTATGAAAGCATTTTTTGATTGTGCATATAGTAGATTTCTATAAATTCTTAGAACATATTGGTCGAATATCAAACTTTCGTCTAAAAGTCCTCACGAAATTAAAAAAACCTCAACACATTCACATTTTTAGACCCGGTACTTTAAAAAAGTAAAGGGGTCTATTAACTTTGTCACAAAAAAAAATGTGCGTAACAGGCAGAAGGAGGCGTGGCAGACCCCATAAAGTATATATATTCTTAATCGGCATCAACAGCCGAGTCGATATAGCCATGTCCGTCCGTCCGTCTGTAAGAGTGCCTAGATCTCAGAGACTATAAGAGCTAGAGACTTCAAACTTGGTATGTAGGTTCGTCTATATTGCAAGCAGATCGAGTTTGTTTTTGATTTTCGATCGGACCACTATATCATATAGCTCCCATAGGAACGATCAGTTGAAAATCAAGTCTTAGTATGAAAAACCTTTTTGTTGTTTGAGATATCTTAACCAAACTGACAGTATATGCATATGGGATGTTCATATACATCCTGACCAAATTTGGTTGGAATCGGGCCACTATATCATATAGCTGCCATAGGAAGGATCAGTAGAAACTCAAGTCTTAGTATGAACAACTTTTTTTCCATAGTAAGTTCGGGGTCTCCGACAGTCGAGTATGCTCGACTGTAGCACCGTCCACTAGTCTCAAATAGAGTCATGAAAATACGCTATTTTTATTATCATTCGTGCCAACCAAGATCGCTTGACTTTAGGTTTAGTAATGACTGTTTACAGTTAGTACTCAAATTGAGTTATGGGTATCTTATAATTATAATATTTTAATCGCTGGTTTTGTGTTTTGTTTTCTTGTCCTGGTAATTTATTGCAAGTCTATTTGCTTTCCAAAATATCTTAAACATTCTCTGAATACGTACTCACCAAATTAAGTTTAAATCAACGTTTGGTATAAAAAATCGTTTCTTTTTTGTCAACTCACTTTGAGTATTACAACTTAAAGCACCTGAAATCTGTCAATAATCCGACTACTGCGTGTATCAAACAGTTGTAGACTCTCGAAAGCGACGTCAACTTGTTATAAAACACAAATTCATTGAAATCGAATACCAAATTTCCGGAAAAATCAAGAAAGAAAAGCTCGAGAAAAATGGAGACGGGACTGGCAGCTGCACTGACCACCGACATGGCCCTGGACAAGGCCCTCAATTCCTCGACTCCGACTCCGACAACTCCGGACTCTTCGAACGAGCCGTGGCCGAAGGATGTGCAGCTGTACCAGCCGCCGGAGGAGGATCAGATTCTGTTGCCGGAGCGCGCCAGTTGCCTGGCCGTCAAGACCTATCTGAGGATGTGCAACTTGCCGTTCAAGGAGCGCAGCTGTGTGAATGCCGAGTTCATGTCGACGGAGGGACGTTTGAGTCGCTTGCCCCTGTTGCGTCTGGGCAACAGCAACAAGCTGCTGACTGAGTTCGAGCCGATTGTCGGGCATGTGGAGAAGATGCTGGGCAGCAAGGGGCTCAGCAGCTGGCTGGACGAGGAGGAGCGCGACGATATGCGCAGCATGGTCACCTATGCGGAGAACACCTGCACCCTCACCGAGTTCCACACGTGCTTCCTTGAGGAGAAGGTCTACGACGAGCACACCCGCCTCCGGAACGGAGCTGCCCATCCCTGGCCACTGAGCACGTGGCGTCGCCACGACAAGCGCCAGGATGCACTGCGTCTCCTGCATGTCTACCAGTGGGACGAGCTCAGCACCGATCGAGCCAACTGTAAGCTCCGCGAATGTCTCCAGCTACTCGAGGACATGTTGAAGGAGCAGCAGGACAAGGAGCACCATCATTACATTTATGGCAAGCAGCTCTGCGAACTGGATGCCCTCGTCTATGGACACTTGACGGCCATTCTGACCACCGTGCTGCCGAATCCCTCGCTGGCCAACACAGTTCGTGAATTCCCCAAGTTGGTGACTTACTGTCGCCGCATCGACGAGCAGTTCTACGAGGGCAAGCAACTGGCTGGAGAGGATTAGGACTAGGACTAGGATTAGGGGCAGCCCGAAACCGAAAAAGAAAGCGAAGCAAACGAAGTCGACAGTCGACAGTACATATTCAAGTCTATTTCTTATTGTTTTATCAGTCTTCTATTTTTTGTTGTTTCCCCGCTTTTTTTGATTATTCGGTGGGGAGGTGAGGGGAGAGGGAGGATAATCAAAAATATGCAAAACATTTACAATAAAACACATTTCGGGGGCAGATGAGATAAGATGCGTATCCTGTCGCGTATTCCAAGGATTTGGGCTTTCAATTTAACTTTGCGACTTGCGACTCGCAGGTTGAGTTCCTTCCCCCTTCCCCTTCCCCTTTCACATAAAAAAGAAAAGAAAACCCAAAAAGAGAATGTCAGTTCAATTTTATGACTTGCCCAAAGGGCCTGCGACACAAACGTCGCTGCTCATCAACAATCCCTTATCTCTCTCTCCCTCTCTCCCTCTCTCGCCCTCTCCCTATCTCTTCCCCCTTCTACAAGTCAGTCTGGCAACCTCTAGCTTAGACCTCATTCCTTCCCTGTTTACTCCCTCTAACATCGTCATCATCATCATTTTCCTGCTTGCGTCCAGTTGAACTTTTGGATTCTCCACTCTGCCTTTTGCTTTGCAATCAGAAACTCATCATGGCCTATTGATGTTTGTCTTCCCTCGGTTCTTTTTTACATCCGTTACTGGTACAAAACATGGGTATATTATATGTATGTGACAGATGCAATACATTATATATACTCATGTTGGCGTTATCTATATTGTGTGAAAGTTTGAGCCTTCTAGCTCTTACCGTTTGGGCTTCAGTCAGTCAATCAGACAGAACAAACAGTATCATCACAATCTGGTTTATTTTCTAGTAAAACGTCCCTTTGATCATGAATATCATATTGAATCAACATCTGGAGTCTACCTATAAGAGCTAGATCTACTAAATTTGGCATAGAGAGCTTAATGGATGAACCCTACGCAGTTAAAGTTTGTTTTAAATTTTTGATACTTTCAGCCCCCTATAAAAGCCAGAGCCTCTAAAATACATGGACTGTCCTCACGAACCTTATGAAAATGCTACTACATCAACATTTTTTAAGATAGTTTTAAATATTCCCTTTTATTATTATCAGACATACCACTTAATTTCATCAAGATCAGTTAACTTTCAGCCTAGTTATGACTGTTTTAAGTGAATATTTAAACTAAGTTACGGGTATTTTATAGTCGTGTATTCGACTAAAACGTTCCTGCTTTTTTTTGGTGTTTTTTATTTATTTTCCTCGCAGGGTTTGTGTTTTGTTTCGCTTGCTTTTGCCTTGGTTGCCTGTTCTGGTAATTTATTGGAATTTGCCAAAAGGATTAAGTACGCCAATAAGCGTTGCTCAACGTCAATAAGCGTGTCTACCCTCTGCCCTCCACCCCTCACTTGTCTTTATCTCCTATCCTCTTCCCTGCCCTACGAATACGTGCTTCGCTTATCTGCTTCAATCGATCCCGCTGGCAGCCCTTTGGTCTAGTTCCGTTTCCGTTTCCGTCTCAAAACCGTTACCTACCCCCATCCCCCGTCCCCCACTCCTCAGCCCTCATCCCTCACTCATCGCTGATAAATGCCGCGCGTGTCGGATGATTTTGGCTGCTGCTGCTGCTGCTGCAAGTTGCCTGATTTGTATGGCTTAATATTTCAATTTTGGGTGATGCTGCCAATACACGAGTGTATAGAGTACCCCACACATTAGGGGTATTCCCTCGACTCACCCTTCAAGATGTGAGCATAATAAACAAAAGCTGAGTGAACACGAATTAAAGTTCTAAACTAACGGCTTCCAATAACGCGTTAATATTTTCAACAGACAGATGAAAGTCGCTTTGGAGTTGCATTTAAAGCTTAAATGTGCTTTGAAAGCTTTCGAATTAATTGCCGTGATTTCTCTTGCACTGGGGGATTAACATAAAATAAAAGCTGTGCTGTCAGCTTAAACTCAGTCTTCACTTGCTTAGTTCCACTTAGAGCTTTAATGCGCTTTTAAGGCGCTTTGTGAACAAAGCTTTTAAATTAAGGGACAAACAAAAAAATAAATGCTTTTAGTAAACCATAGTAATTCAAAGCAATAATAACAATAATATCATAATTAACAAAGCTTCAGCTTTCACTTGATGCATTTGAAGTTGCACAAAGCTTTAAAAGCACCTTGCTTATTTCAAAAGCTTCTAGAGTTGCTTATGGTAAGTTGTTGCATGAACAATTGAAATGGTAAAAAGCAGCAAAACATTAAGCATAAATTGAGCTTTATGAACTTTCATGTGCTTTAATTTTTGAAAATGTTATCAAGTAAAATTCTTGGAAGATATTTATATTAAGCTCATTGTCGTAAGTCACTGACTGATTATTGAGTAGCCCAAACGGAAACCTGGTATTTTTATAATTCATAATTTTTTCTTTTTTTTTTTTGATAAGAGTTGAGCTTGAATACCCCTAATATGATGCCTGGATTGAATAGTGCACAATTTGTTTTCATTTTGTGCTCTTGCTTGTGCGAATACACTCGTATTTTGTTGTTCTTCTTGTTTCTGTTTCTGCTCTGTTTTGTCTCACTTTGTTTCGTTGTTGTTGTTGTTGTTGTTGTTGCTGCTCTAGCGACTTTTCCCAACAGCCGCTGGCTTCAAGTTTTCAGCGCTTCATCTCTCTGGCAATATCTGTTCCAAGGTTCGAGCTTCGCTTCTCACAAAATCCAGTTTCCGCTACAACTCTGACTCCTTCGCTCTATCTTTTTCACTCTCTCTTTCTCTCACTCTAGCTATCTTTCTCAGTCTCCATCATTTCTACTCGTGAGCTGTCAACTTAACCGCTGCCACTTGCCATTGTTGCTGCTTATTTTTGGCTGGAGACGGGGACTAAACTTCGGCATATGCCACGCCCATAAAGCCGTTGAGGCAACCAGAGATAGAGAAGTCTACCACACACAGACACATACACACACACACACAGTCACTTTCTCTTGGTCTCTGCAGAAAACTTTCTATGGCCTACAAATTTTCTTTTGGCCCCAAATTGACCAAATGGACGGGGGAAAACTTTTGCTTGCGGCTACTTTCACCGCTCAGTTGCCACCTGCACCTCTCCCTTGCTCCAAATGCCGCCCCCTTGCCCCACCAGCTAATACACAGAAAAAAGCGTCTGGGACTCCGGGATAAAGTCAATCCAAGTTAGGTAATCCCTGGTTTTTCTAAAACCAAGTACATTTAATAAGAGGGTTATACTTGTAGTGCTGGAAATCTTTATAAAAATATAATAATTAATTACAAAAATAAGCGGGAAAGGCTTTGGTTGAATTCCCGACTATAGGATACCCGATACTTATTTAAATAAATATAAAATATTTTCCATTGCATACTTCTAGGCACCTGCATTGCTTAAAACTTAAATCAACCATTACTAGATTTCTGTTTGGCCGATCTTGTTGCGATTGTGTGGGATGATAGCTTATAATAATTGATAACGATCAATACCAAAAAAATACGTAATATTCTGACAACTGTGCGTGTGGTGGCTTTTCGCGATTAAGGAGTATCTCGAACTCATAGAATTTTAAGCTAGAATTTTAGAATGGATTGTTTTTTTCAGTGCACCGCTTTTCCTGATCCGGACACGTACATGTCCTTCGTGAAAATTCCCACGCCAGAAACTTCTTCTACTTCAGCTCTCCCCGAGCAGTGATTAGGCAATATTTTAAAAGGAAGTAAGGCAGGAGAAAAGTAAGTAAGTAAGAAGAGAAAGTAGAAGAGGAAGGCAAGTTGGGAAACCAGAGTCACGACCACATGAATTTGGCCGTGTCATTGAACAACTCAATTCTTTTCTTTCGGCCTGGTTCTTTACTAATATGACAGCAGATAACAATTCACGATTCACACACAATCCACTTTGGCAAGCAAACCGCCCAAAAAAATAAAAACCGCACACAATGGAAATTCTTTGCGATTGTTAAGAAAATCATGAAAATTTCTCTAAACGAATTACATTCAAATTATCGAGAAAAAAATAGAAAGGAAAAACCGGAAAGAAAACCAAACCCAAAATCTTTTGTGCTCTTTGAGTCTTTTCTAAAGCAAAGGGGAAATGTGTGGAAAAGAGGAAAAAAAGAGTGTAAGGATAAATAAAAAAAAGAAGAGCTTTAAATAAATATTAACGCGTCTTTTGTAGCACACACACAGCGATGGGTTCTTAAGCTGCCCCTTTAAATCCATCCCACCCAACTCGCACCACTCCGCACCACTCTGAACCACTCCGCGCCACTTTGAAGCACACACACTCCGCATCATCATCGTCATCGCCACCTGGTAGGCTTTGTATGGGCTTAACTCAAAATTGCATTGTTGTAATTTATATGAAAAGTTTCTTGAGTTGAGTTTCATAAATTTCGAAATCATCTCAATGGGCTACAGTCAGAATCCCCTAAAAGAACCTTATTAGGCTTAACGTTCCATATGGAATGCGGAATGTGAACAGAGTCTGGGAAATTAGTCAGCTGCTTGAAAACATATTTGCAATCACACACCTTGCTTAAGGATATTAAAAAAAAAGGAAAGATAACATATATAATCTGTAATTAAATATTAGAGCTGCTTGAGATTTAGATTGAGCTCTTAACTTGCAATATTATCTGTTGGATACCAATTTATATATTGCTTTAGTTTAACCCGTAAGAGCTTTGGAGCAAAATTATTTAATTGATCTGTTAGCTTGTATTAAAATTACTGTGCTTTAAGTGACATATTTTATGTCACTATTTATTGTTTATTAATGTTTATTTTATTATTTGTTAATATCAAACGCTAAAACTACATAATTTCGTATTTATTTATTGCGCTAGTTAGTGAGCTATAAGTAATTTGCTAAATTCAGTTTTTACTTAACATAAATTAAATTTTAATTTTACTACTTTAATTACATGTAAATGTGTGTGTAATTTTTTATTCAAATCAATTTGAGTTATTTTCCCAAAACATTAGATATTAATCAAACTTGGATTAATTCCACACCGTTATGATGAAAATCATGTTAAATACACTTAAATGTAGCAACTGAGAAATATATTTATTTCTAATAGTTTTAATTTAATTTGAATTTCAAAGCCTATGAAGATTTCATAGTTTTCCGAGTTTATTATTGTTTATTTTCTTTCAGCTTAATTTTGAAATAGTTTAAAAATATAAATAAAATCATAATCGTTATTCAAATTCGTTTATTCGAAAATGCTTGTGTCTAGAAAAATTAAGTATAAATGGAAAACAAATATAAAGTGAAGGAAACTCTGTCTACTTTTATTGAGGGCACAGCTGACTTGGAAAATGCGTTTTAAACAGAGTGAAACATTTAAGAATCCAAGTCAATTGTTGACTAATGCTCAACTGGGATCAGGCTTATCTAGGACATTTAAAAAATGAAGTCAATTAGAGTTCAACGGGATCGTATCGAAGCGGAGTCATCGCTCACAGTTAAAGCTAAAAGTTTTGGCCCAACGGAGCTCGCAACTCGAAGTGGAGCAACAAGAGCAACAGCAACATCAGCAACAACAGCAACAACAGCAACACTAACAACAGCAGGAACATGTCAGATGGCAGAAGGTAGCACTAAATCAAAACAATGACAGCTTAACTCAACTATGCCGCATGCCTCATGTCTAATGCCAGTTGCCAGTTGCCAGTTGCAACAACAGAGTGGCCTGAAACCAAAAGCAAATCACACTGACAGCATTCAACATTCCACGTGCAACGTGGCCTAATCCAACTTGTTGTTGTTGTTGTGTCTGTTGTTGCTGTTGCTGTTGCTGTTGTTGCTGCCAGAGGCAGAGATAAGCTGCAACAGCAACTGCAACTGTTGTGCAGTCAGGGCTAAGGCTTCTATGAGGGCGGAGGGAGAAGGTTACGGGGGGTCAGCAGGTTAGGTCCATGGCCCGAACTGATGAGCCCGACAGCGTTGACAATGTGGCTGCCTGACCCAGTTTAAGGTCCGGAGTTATGCATAAGCATACACTGAAAAAAATATCATATTCGGGATTCTGATGTCAAATCAATCCCAAATGCTCTGTAATCCAGGATTTTCATAAGCCAACAGGAATCGCAAATAAGAGTTATGAGAATCCTTTATTTTCATATTACATTTAATAATCTCAGAATAAAAGTTAGTTTACAATTTGTATTATAAAAATTGAAAGCGAGAGTTAAATTTTTAAATTAAAACTAAAATTCAATTAGTATTAAATCTTATAAAAAAAACCTCTTTACGAGGTAAAAGTCTAGTGACGAAATCATTTTCATGCACCAAAATTTCTGATATCCAATTTTGTGACGAATAATATTAAGGTTTACTTATAAATTACTAAAAAAAAATATTGTCACTCGGCACATTGCGCTAATTTCTTCATATCTAATAAATATTTATTTTTTGCGCAGTGCCGAGTGACAATATTTTTTTTTAGTAATTTATAAGTAAACCTTAATATTATTCGTCACAAAATTGGATATCAGAAATTTTGGTGCATGAAAATGATTTCGTCACTAGACTTTTACCTCGTAAAGAGGTTTTTTTTATAAGATATCAGAAATTTTGGAGTAATATATCAGAAATTTTGAAAATTGCAATATTTGTTGACGGTACAACTTTGTCAAAAGGTGTTTATTGTTTGTACAAGCAAAAACAAACTGTCTGGCAACACTAGTTCCTTTTACAAACATACATGCAAAATTAGAAAAAATCATTACTAGCGTTTTCTCAAAATCGCCAAAATGTAGGAAAAAATACCTTATTTCACCTGTAGCTGTTTACCTTTTAACTTAAAAAAGTTAAAAGTATGCCTAACAGCCCTTTGAAATACCTTTTCAACGATATATAGATCACATCTGTAGCTTTTATCGCTTGGATGCTATGGGGGTTTCAATTTTAGCGCTTTTTAGCGATTTCCCGCTAAACTAGCGATTTTTCGAAAAAGTCGTAAAACAAACGTTTCTATATTTTGATTATAAAATGATTTATCTGCCGCTAAAAGAATTCACCACTTGCAAGCAGTTTATTTCCGCATTACGCTGCAAGCAGTGTATATACTGCATATGTACAAGCAGTAGTGTAAAGGTAAAAGGTATATTCAGTTAATATGTAATATCTTGCCCAAACGAATTTTGACAGATATGTGTTATATGTCAAAAGACGCGGAATAAAATTGCCTATAACATATAACATATTTTTAAGTGATTTGATGTGTAGATTTTTCTTAAATCGCTAAAATGTGGGAAAAAATTCCTTATTTCACCTGTAGCTGTTTACCTTTTTACTTAAAAAAAAAACTTTGAAGGTATGACTAAAAGCCCTTCAAAATACCTTTTCAACGATGTATATATCACATCTGTAGCTTCTATCGTTTGGATGCTATAGGGGTTTCAATTTTAGCGGTTTTTAGCGATTTCCCGCTAAACTAGCGATTTTTCGAAAAAGTCGTAGAACAAACGTTTCTATATTTTTGGGCGGGAACAAGTCCTCATTCAAACTTTTAAGCTAAATTAACGATTTGATCCAAACAAACAAACAGACAAACAGACAAACAGACAAACTGACTTTTCATCTCATTTTCGGAAGGCCACTAAAAATTTCAAAATTAATTATCTTTTGAACCAGTGGTCGGATTTTGAGGATCGAGGTGTCATTCGACGCGTATTTTTCATTAGAATAGTAAAAAAATATAAAAAAATTCAGAAAGGCTCCAACGGCCCCATTTGCTCCAATCATTTAAATTTTGCCCCTCCCACTTACACCTGTTTATCTCACGAACCAGGTGAGTTTTCAAAAGTCTTAGTATGCACATTTGTAAGTTTTATTGATACCTTTCGATCGGTATATAACTCGACCTGATCGGACAGTCATAGCAAATTTTCCATTCTTCCTGTGTATATATGCTAGTCGCCTTTCGCACCCTTCGTGCTGCTTTCGTCACTAGCGCGGACTGCCGTCCGCAGTGATTTAAAATGGAAAAAATGTTGTTCTAGTTAAGTAATGAAAATCGCATTAAATTAAAGTCAGTTGACCGTAAGAGCTTAATTCAATTAAATAAATTAAAGACAGCAATATCAGACAGCAAAACTGATTGGCAGCACTGGGTTTTTCAGGAACGCATAAAGTTGATATATGCTTCTGGCTTTATTACTTTGTTAGAAAGTTATAGATATGCATACATTAATTTTTAAAAACTAATCAAACTTAAATAAAATCAGTTTAAGCAATTAACAATTTATACATTTTGCATTGCCACAAAGCATTAACAAACTTTCGGGCACCACTAGTTATTTGTCCAACGCAAGAGCTTTCAGCTACATAGTTTCCAGCTCTGGCTGCTACGACACTTGCACAAAATGCATTGCACTCTCAAACTCTGTCAACCATGAAACTTTGTTGCTGCTGCCCTATTCCAATTCAAAGTAAAACGTATATATTCAGTTAATAGGTTATATCTTCCAAACCTATCGGTAAAATTTTTTGTGTCATATATCAAACAACGCGAAATTTTACAAACTAAAACATATTGAAATTTAAAAAAAATCGTTAGCGGCGTTTTCTCAAAAACCGCCAAAATGTGAAGGAAAATACCTTATGTCACCTGTAGCAATTTACCTATGTACTTTAGAGAAAAAGTTTAAAGGTATGCATAACAGCCCTTCAAAATACCTTTTCAACGATATATAGATCGCATCTGTAGCTTTTATCGTTTGACTGCTATAAGGGTTTTAATTTTAGCGGTTTTTAGCGATTTCCCGCTAAACTAGCTTTTTTTCGAAAAAGTCGTAGAACAAACGTTTCTAGATTTTTGATCGGGAACAAGTCCTCATTCAAACTTTTAAGCTAAATCAACGATTTGATCCTTACAAACAAACAAACAGACAAACAGACAAACAAACAAACAAACAGACTGACTTTTCATCTCGTTTTGAAAAGGGCACCAAAAATTTCAAAATTAATTATCTTCTGAACCAGTGATCGGATTTTGATGATCAAGGTGTCATTCGACGCGTATTTTTGATTAGAATAGTTAAAAATTAAAAAAAAAATCAAAAAGGCTCCAACGGCCCCATTAGCTCCAATCATTTAAATTTTGCCCCTCCCACTTACACCTGTTTATCTCACGAACCAGGTGAGTTTTCAAAAGTCTTAGTATGCACATTTGTAAGTTTAATTGATACCTTTCGATCGGTATATAGCTCGACCTGATCGGGCAGTCATAGCAAATTTTCCATTCTTCCTGTGTATATATGCTAGTCGCTTTCGCACACTTCGTGCTGCTTTCGTCACTAGCGCGGACTGCCGTCCGCAGTGATAATTTTTTTATTTATATCGATTTTTCTTTTCATTTTGTGTGCTAAAAATCAACAATAAACTTTTATTTAATAATTTACATTTAAATTCCCTCCTTGGTTGCCATTTTATTCGCAAATTGTGCTAATTTAACAATTATATCGGGAATTCATGCTTTTAAAAATACATCCTTAAATCAGGATTTTTAAACTTTAATTTTAGAATGCATATTTTTTCTGTGTAGAGTTCATTGTGACCATTCGACCATGAGAAAGTTGCAACGTACACACACACAGACACACACACACACACACACACAGACACACACACATACACATTTCCGTCTGTCACATGACGTTCAACTCGAGCTGAGTAGGGGTATTCCCCTCCTCCCCACTCCACCGCGCCACGCTCTCTGATCGATGTTTATCGATGTTTATCTGCTGCTACTAAATTTCGATAACAATAAAATATGATTTCTTTTTTGGCAGCAACAACAACAACGACAGCAAACAAGCAAACAAAACACACACGAAAAGAAATTAAGGAACTGCTCGAAACCGTCGACCCTTCGACACCCCCACCCCCGACTCCCTCTCCCCCTCACCCCATTCCTCCCCCTTCCCTTACCGCTCTTAGCAACCAGGCTCTACCCTTGGCCAGAACAGGGGCCAAAAACCCCAACGGCAAAAACAAACAACGGCGCAAAAATCCAACAAAGCGCTGAGTAAATATTACAAAAATGTATTTGTACACACACACACACACACACACACACACACACATACCCAAGGCAAGGCAACAAAAAATATATAAATAAATGGCAGACGTGACAAAAATGCTTAAGTGAAAAGTTACGAGCGATAGAGAGGCAAGAAAAACATACACAAAGGCCCAGAAAGAGAGGGGGAAAACATAAGAAAAAGCAAGACATAGAGCGAGTGAACGAGAAAGAGAGAGAGGGAGAGAGAGAGACTAGCGAGCCGCTACGGAAATCGCTTTTCACCCACCCAAAAAGTCAAAAACGAAATGAAAAAATACCAAATTTCTGTTGCTTAAGCAGCTGAAATAAAAATACCCTTAAATAGTAAAATTCTTATAGATAATGGATACAGCAAGCTGATTATTAGTCTAAGATGTACCACAAAATTTGAGATTTGTATATTATTGAAATATTGTGAGACGGACCGAGCATAGGAAGGAATTTTTCAATTCAAACCCAATTGATTCTTTTAGCCTCAAGCTCTGTTTGGGCATTGGTAGTTAATCATTAAATTTGTCACTCAATCAACAGGTCAATCACTCGCTTAATCAGATAATCCAACACTTCCTACGTTAATCCGTAAATCAATCGGCCAATCAGTCAGTCATTCACTTACTAAATGAATCAGTCACGTTGTCAGTCGACTAGTCTGTCAATCACTCAGCTTATCAGTCAGTCAATCAATCTGATAGTTTATCAATCACTTAATTAATTACACAATCAGTCGGCTAATCAATCAGTCAATCATTCCATCATTCAATCAATCAATCATTTAATAACACAATCAGTCGGTTAATCAATCAGTGATACGTTCCATCATTCAATCAATCAATCATTCAATCAATCAATCATTTAATAACACAATCAGTCGGTTAATCAATCAGTGATACGTTCCATCATTCAATCAATCAATCATTCAATTAAGCAAACAATTACTCTGTTAATCTCAATCACTCAATCAGCCAGTCAATCAATCACTTACTAAATAAATCAGTCATGTTGTCAGTGGACTAGTCAGTCAATCACTCAGCTTATCAGTCAGTCAATCGATCTGATAGTTCACCAATCACATAATCAATAACACAATCAGGCGGCCAATCAATCGGTCAATCATTTAATCAGTCAATTACTCTGTTAATCCCAATCACTCACTAAACCAGTCAATCAATGGGTCAATCAAAACCATCGTTTACCTATATAGAGCTTACTTTCGTTACAAAGTTCCCATTTAAATTATAATACCCTTAACCAAAACTTACAAAAAACGAAGCCCAAAAAAAATGGTAGAAAAAAGAAAGGAGAAGAAAAGAAAGTTTTTATGTTCTCTTTATACCGCCAACTTCCGCTTGCCACTTGCCACTTGCCCCTCATTCGTTCACACTTGCTTTCCTTTCCTTTCTTTGGCTTTTTCTTTGGATTCGTTTCATTTTTGGTTGTGTTATTTATTTTGTTTCATTTTGTTTTGTTTTGTTTTGTTTTCGTCTCTTGCAGCGCTGCTTAATATTTTCTTGTTTACGCTTTTGTGTGGCACAGTTGTTGTTTATCATCCACAGTCGCAGTCCGCAGTCGGAAGAGGTTCGGAGTCAGCATCTTTCCCTCTGGACCCTTCTGTCCCCCTTTGGATCCTTCTGTCCCCCCTTTGGACCCTTCTGGCCTTGAGCTTGTTTCTCGTTCCTGGCTGTCAAACTTTTCACGCACGCTCGGCAAACCGGCAAGCGATTTCCCGGCACGGGTTGAGTCGCGCACCAAATCGATTTCCGCTTCATTACCTTACTTTTCTTCCCCTCTCCACCTCTTCCAGTTCCTCCCTTTCTCTGCCTCCCTCTTGAGCCTATCGGTCCATTTATCCTGGCTCTTTCAGCTTGCCAACCAAGCCGTATCAATCATCTTTTCAGGCAGCAAAAATAAGATGTATGCTCCAGTTCCTTTGTCCCTGACCCCCACCCCCCCCCCCCCCTTATTCCTTCACCTCCTCAACCCCCTCTGTGTCTATCTGGAGACTCTACTCATATGTCAGGGACAAGAGACTACGCAAATTGTTTGTTTCGTCTGTTTTGTTTCTTTTCGTTTCATTTTGTTTACTTTGCCGCTGCCCTTTGCACCACTTGAAATATCCCCACCCCCACCCCATACACCACCCCTCAGAAGTCTCACCCCCGTTTGTTGTGTTCATGTCATTTCTCAAGTTTACACAACATATTTCAAGTGTTTGATGTCTTTCGCACCCAACGCGCATCAATTTCTTGACTCACTGCCATATTTTCATTTCTTTCTGCATTTTTTCATCTTTTTTCTTATTCTCTATCTCCCTCTTTGTGGCTGTTGTTGTTTCTCACCATCGTTGGCGGCAACTCAATTAAAATGTAAGCCAAACCGCAAAGCGAAAGCGTAAAAAATACATATATAAATATTGCGCATCCATAATTGCATTTGTTTGACATCGCTTGAGCCGTGAACTGAACACCACCAGCCCACAGCACCACCATCAACACCACCACCAGCAGTAACAGCATCCAAAAAGAGCACATCATATATTGTATATATTTTATATGTATTTATCATTTATGTATTTATGTGGCGCACATGCTGCTCTCAAATCTCTTTCGTCGCCATTTCGCCAACGATTTTCATTTCAGCGACAACTTTTTTATTAAATTTGTGAGTTTTAATAGATATTCAATGGTCTACAGAAATATCTGCCACACAACAATCAACACGGTTGTTCTGCTCAACATTAAGCTGGGAAAATAATAACTAATTAAACAAAATGTTGCCTACTTTTGGGCGTCATTTATTTATCTCAAATTGGTTGCATGTTTGTGTTATTTTTAGTGCTAAATATGGTCAGATTAATATAGACTTAAATATTTCTGCCTTGGGCATTGAATTCGATTTGTTGGCGGCAAAACTGTCTGGAACATCACCGTTGAATGCTTTGTAATTTCAATATGTAATTTTTACTCAAGACATTAGGCCTCAGGCATTCGTATAATTTCATTTCATTTAATTTCATTTCAACATTGCAAACACGCTGAAACTAAAAACAAATAATTATATTTGCTTTGCTCGACAGAAGCGCAATATTTTTGTAGTACAACATTATTTGTAAATAAATCATGATATCACTTTGTATGTATCCAGCAAATAATAAAATGCCAAAAATTGTGTATTCAGTCAATCTTTGTTTTGAGTATTTATTACCATAACAAAAGGTTAAATTAGTTTTCTCTGCATTTTAAATTGAATAAAAATTAAATTATCATTAACTGTGTTTTTATAATTTGATGAAACCTTAAAAGAAAAAAATTATTATCTTATTATTGCCAAAAGAAAACATTCAATAAAAGCTTGGTAAGTATAAAAGAAAGTTGCTAAAATTTATTTTTTTTAAATATTTAAGACTATTGTAGTAAAAAAAATGTTTGTAAGCTGATTTTCTAGCACTGAAAAAGAGTTTATAAATATTTATCTTACTTAGGCAGTGCTTCATATAAAATGTAATTTAAAATCAGGCCTGTTCCGAATTCCGAAAACGAGTCGATTTGCCACAAAACGTGTTGATTGCTGTTCCGAAAATCGACAATAATTGTCGTTTTCAAAACGAGTGCTTTAGTTACCGGTTTTAAAAGTAAATGCCGTTTAAAGCATTAAAATAAATACCTAAAATTATGAACTGAAAATTATAATAATTTTGAACATTATTAGAATCATTTAACATTACTACTTTAACTTTAAATAGTTGAAGTATATTTTATAAGAATTTTTTTATAAGCATCGGAGTTCGGAACAGCAAATAGTAAAACGTTCGTTTTCGTTTCGTTTTTACTTTTTGAAAACGTTCGGAATTCGGAACAGGCCTGAATATATAATATTTAGTACCTAATTTGTAAATAAAATAATTGTACAATATGTTGTTTAACTGGCGTCTCATCAACTTAGATTGCATTCTGTGCAGGTTTTCGCAGTGGCGAATTCCGGGCGAAAGCGATATTGAAGCAATCAAATCTTTTGAGGGACATTTTCTATTTTTTTGGTGTGTGTGGATTTTGGTTGCAGCATTTGCACTTCAATTTGAACGTGCAATGTATTTTTAAGCACTCAAGCGGGCCAAAGGGCGTGGCCAAAGTGGGCGTGACGCAATGTTCTAGTTGCCGGCGTTGTTGCTGTTGTTGTTGTTGCTGTGGCAACAATTGCCAGTTGCAGCTGGAGCAGCAGCAATAACGATGATCACCAACAGATGATGATTGCCACTTGAGTTGGTGTGCGAGTGTGTGTGTGTGTGTGTGTGTGTGTGTGTGTGTGTGTGTGTGTGTGTGTGTACGGAGAGTGGTCAATTATTTGTTGCTACTTTATAAACTGCGCCGTGTTGTCCGTTGGAGAGAACAAGCAGTGAAAGTTTTCCATAGCAATAATAACAGCAGCGCATAAACTGACCAGAAAGCTGAGGGCGCCACCGCTCCTGCCCCTGCCACGCCCTCCTACATGTGCATTGTGGGCGTGGCAGATAGAACTCTGTGAACAGCTGCTACTGCTGCTATCTTGTGGTCTGACTCGATTACGCTATCGGAAAATATCAGAAAAAGGGGAAAAATAACCACAATTCTAGGCAAATTTGGGAAGTCTGCAACTCTGTTACAATATACATATGCTATCATTGGGGAAAGACTGTAATAACTAGAGTAACTAGAAACCTGGACTAAGCTAATTTTATTACATTTTCCTATTATTCCTAAAACGTCCTTAAAAAAATGTATTTTAACAAGAGAATTAAGAAATTCAATCAATTTTTATGCTGTTTTACATTTTGTGCCATAAGAGGAAAATTATAATAGTTGCAGTAGCAAAAGTTTGTCTAAGCAGAGTAAAATATATTTTCTCAATATTCAGAAAATTTCAGAACAATCGTTTGACTAATAAAAAAGTTATTTCATAAGCAATCTTAACTTCAAATCAACTATTAATTTAACCTTCAAGTTTGGCTTCTTTTGCTTCTAACTGGGTATCTTCTAGTCGAGCATACCCGATTGGTAGCCAATTGTTTTTCAGTTTTTTATTTTTTGTATCAGCTTGTTGCTAAACAGAACTTTCTAAATCGGAGCCAAATTGGATGCATTGAACAGTTCAGAAAATGCATTTATGGAAGGGAAATGGGAACTGAAGATGATGATGACAGTGTGCAGTGTAGTTGGATGATTGTAATTGGAAACTGGTTTACTTATAGATAGAAAATTGAAGGAGCAATATACTCTACGCAGTATAATTTTTGAGATCTCTATGGAGAAAGGCTGAAAAAAGGGAATGTTAGGGATTAATCAATTTATACTCTTTTTGGCTGTGAGATATTCCAAGCGGTTCCTGTGAAAAAAAGAAAAAAATGATTGAAATAGTAGAAAAATTATAACATAATTAAACTAATTATCCAATTTAATAATTTTGGAGGCTTAATTAATTATGAAAATATGGCAAACAATTGACAAAATTATGTTAGTAAAATTTTAGGTCTTTGAGTTTTACAGTCTTGATTAAAATAAGTAAAAAGACTAAAAAAAGCGCTGAAGTAAAGACTTAGCTAGAGTTAAAACAAGGACGTTCAATTAGTATCCGTATCTAGTTTAGAACTCAAGTTAAAAAGTTTGTTTAACTTATGCTCTCATTACTTTTAGTGACTTTAACTAAATTCCCCTATAATTTCAGAGCTTAAATCATTGTCTTGTCTATGAAGTGAAACCGTCCCAAGATCAAACTCTTAATGTCTTCAATGAGTTATGTGTAAACTGGGGCGAAAAGCAATGTAGCCATCAATTGTAGGCACTTGCCAAATTGTAGCACTCGACTGCGAGAGAGAGAGAGAGGGGGGGGGGGGGGAGAGAAAGCCCTTGGGCCAATTTGAGGCAGGCACAAATCATAGGCATTAGGTGCTAGTCATATACGTGGCTGAGGCATCAACACCTTTGGGTAGCATAAATTGTGTGTGGTAGCCAAGAACGATGCGGAGCACACAGTTAAGTGGCTAAAACAAAAGCCGGCAATAGATCAAACCGCTGGAGTTTATTAAACCAACAGCAACAGAAAGCGGCATGTGGCCAAATGAGAGGCTTTTGGTATTTTCTATTAACTGGCAGGCGTTTAATTTACAGCCACGATGGGAAAGGGGAAAGGTAGGGGCAAGGGCAAGGGCAAGGGGAAGGGCAAGAGGAAGGGAGGGGGCAACAATAAATTACGCTGGGGCGACAAGACCGGAAATGAGTGCCAAGTCTGCCAGTTGTCAGAGTTGTTGGTCGGATGTGGCTGCCTCAAGCTTAACGAAGGAGTGACAGGGGGGCTATAGGCAGTACTCACTGTACTGCACTCAGTCTGGCTGCTGCCACTGACATGTCAAACGATGCGCATTCTAATTAAAATTTAATTGTTTACACTTTTCGACAACCAAACGGAAATGGGCTACGGAAATGGCCCAAAATAAACATTGAGAGCACTGAGAGTGTGTGCGGGGAATCCATTCTGCTCCGCTGATTTCTTAGCCAAGTTAAGGGCTGGCCAGTTGCAGGTCTTGGCCCTGTTCCGATTTAATTTGCAGTTTCAGTTCCATTAGCCAAAACATTCTTGTCGTGACCGGCGCGTTTAATTGTCTCTCTGCCCTGATTTACATGGCCCAAACACCGAAAAACTTTACAATACAAGCAAACAGTTTCCACCTCTCTCTCTCTCACTCTGCCGCTGTCTCTGTCTCCCACTCCTGCTGTTGTTCGTCTCGTCGAACGTGACTCGCATGCCAATTGTATGCTTATCAAAGTGTATAAAATTCATAGAAATTATGACGCGGCCGCGAAGACGTTCGACATTCGAGACAAAAGTCTCTTCCTCCCTCTCCCTCTCTTCCTCCCTCTCTCTCTCTCTCTGTCTCTCTCTTGCGTTACTAAGCCCGGTCACTGGCACTGTGTGCTTAAGCATTTTATTGTCTTTAAGCTTCATTAAGTCAAATGGTGCAAACGTTTAAGTCAACGCCCAACGCCATCGCCATCGCTAACGACAACGCGGCGTATGAGCAACGTCACGCATTAAGTGAACGCATTAAGTATACGCATTAAGTATACGCTGCGTTGACAGTGGACAGCGAGAAGCATACTCCACAAATCTGTGGACAGTGAGGACACTATCTCCTCTGTTTATTTTCTCACTAACTCTCTCTCTCTCTCTCTGTTTCTCTTTTCATTCTGTTAAGTGATATTATTTCATTAAAATCTGAAATATGATATTTTCTATATTAGAAGCTCATAAAATTGCATGCAGTTAAACATGAGTTTTAACACAGACATTTACATTTACTCTTCTTTAATTTAAAGAGAAAAACAATTAATATTTACATTTTATTATATTTTTGGAATTGAAAGGATGGTCTTTAGTTCTCCGGTTTGACAAAATTATATTAACAACATTCGGCTAAAAGTCAGATTTTGTGATTCGGTGGGAAATAGAGTCAAATTTATCTAAATTTGACGGGAAAAAGCTAAATTTGGCGAAAGAGTCCAGATTTAGCAAGAAGAGTTTATCTGTGAGTTTTGTTAGAATATCGATTGTTTCTATCGAATATAGGTAAAGTAATCCGATTTTGACCAAATTTGGTCAATCCCAAACATACAATCTAGGAATTTGGTTGAGATATCTTAAGAAACAAAAAAGTTTCCCATACTAAGCATTTCCATGAACTTTGACCCCGAATTTGACCCACTTACAGGTCGATAAAATTGTCTCGTCTATGTTGTGTGAAATTTTCAGCTTTCTATCTCTTACCGTTTGGCCTTCACGTTGATGTGGCAGTGAGTCAGTCAGCGAGGACAAAGAGCTTTATATATATAGATAAAATTATTTTTTCAATTTTCAAATATTTATTTTTAATAAAATTAATTGTTATTATTTACTTTTTTATTATTTAGATCAATAAAAAAAGCATTTGTAAATATAATTTCATAATTTCAAATATATCAGAGACATTCGCATTAATTCAATTTATTTCTTTCTTTCAGCTCTGATTATAATAAACTCATAACTTTTATTTCCAGTCTCTGCTTCAAGCTATAGACAACGACTTTTGTTAATACTAAAACTGGCTACAGGGTATTTCACCGTCCATCAGTTTCGTTTTTAAATCAGCTTATTAGCTAGAGACTTTAATTAGGATTACGCGTCTACTTAATGAACTCGATTTAAAATTATGGTTACCAAGACATATAGCCCATATAAGAGAGAGTGAAAAAGTGTGGAAGAGAGAGAGAGAGAGAGGGAGAGTTATAGAGTGAGAGGGAGTACCACAACGAGCACCACATGTGCACCAACCACCTGGCAATTAAAAAGTTGTGGCAGGCGCTAAACGGGAATTCATGAAACAAAATCGAGTTAAAATTCTAGAGCAAATTAAATTAAACACAAAACGTGGGCAATGCCAGAAGTGAAGAATGCCGAGAGTGAAAGACGATAACGGAAATGGGGAAGCAGAGAGGGCAGAGAGGGGAGAGAGGGGAGCCAAGTGAATTTCGAAGGGAAAGTGCGACAATTGTGGTCGCTTATTTCGTTTATCAACTTTTGCCAGCGGGCACAAAAGTCAAACCTCCGTTTTAGTAGATTAGAAAACGGGCGTGGCTAGACAGCTAGGGGATGGCCTCAAATGTTCTCGTGTAATTAAAATTTAATTAATGTTGCCAGACGGTCCAAAAAAATGTATACTTAGTTAAGCGAGCTAGAAACGGATGCTCCGGTTATTTTAAGTTACATTAAAAGGGTATAAAATCTTGTTGTAAAATAAAACAATTTAAATAGTAATAAAATAATTTCTTTGCATTAAATTGAAAGAAAATTCTCGTGAAATTACAATATTATTAATGTGACCAGACAGTCCCAAAAAAATTATAATTAAAAAACGGACGCTCACTTTATCTCAAGTTATATTCTTTAAAATCTATGGAATCTGTTAATAAAGTAATTTTAATGGCTTAAAAAAAAGAATCGAAAAAATAATATAATTTCTTTGTATTACATTCGAATAGAAATCTTGAGATCCGAATTGAAATTGTATAATTTAAATTTAGTTTTTGAGAGAAGTTTCAGCTTTTAACCATACAGAAATGAACTATAAAAATCGCACTTGAAAAACTATCTGAGTATTTAATGTTTGGCATATAAACAGAGTAGGAAAGAAAGAGACAGGTGGCGTTGACAGCTTAACTAAACTTTAAACTAAGACCCTACAGATTACAAGCTACTTCTAGAGAAGTTTTATATATTTATTAGAAACTAAGCAATAAATAAGAAAGAATGTAAACTAAAACTTGGGACTGTTTTTTCCACTGTTTAACCATAACCGTAACCGTTAACCGGTATTAATCGATTGAAATTGTTAACCGTAACTGAAACCGTAACCGAAAAGAACTCTTTTATTATACCTAAACCGAAAAACCAAAATTATTAAGATTAATTCATTTAATTTTGTTAGGGAGTATCCTGGTTTTCAAAATAAATTCGAGCTGTTCGTCTAATGTGTGTATTGATCTCAATAAAAAGATCTTGATTTTTAAAATTGTGGAATATTTTTTTTCAAATTTACATGTCTAACATTTTAAATCATCTTTTTAACTTCTTAACATACAATAAACCGATAACCGTTTCGCAACTGATGACCGTTAACCTTAATCTGAACATAACCGAAACCGGAACTGAAACCGATATTCGCTTCGGTCTGATACCGTGGTTTTTTCAATATATGTACATATCAATTTTATTTAACAAATAGTTTCAATTTGGAAGGTATTCTGTTCTAAACATATTACGTCACAAACTTTGTTCAATATTTTTCAAACAATACGGGTCATAGATTTTATTAACCAAAAAAAACTATAATTAGACCCACAAATCTCAATTTCTATAGAAGTTAAGCTGACAAATGGATGTGGCTTGACTTGAGAGCTGAATTCAGAGCTGAGTTGAAAGTTGAATTGAGAGTTGATGGGTCGATTTAGTTATTTGTTTCGAACTGAGACAGGATAGAAGAATGGCCAAAGGATTACAGGAGCCATTGACCGTAACGCCGTGACACGAGAGAGATGAAGACGAGATGGAGAACGATGATAAAGAAGACGAAGATGATGACGATGAAGGGAAAGATGAGGGCTGATAAGGAGTTTACTCCTTGGTCCTCGTGTTGTGCTCTTGCTCGTGTCATTTGCGGTTGCTGCTGGTTTGCTTCATTGCTTTTTGATTGTGTTTGGCTGCTTTATTTATTTATAGCTGCGAAATCGAAGCTGGGAAATGGGGATTGGCAAATGGCAAATGGCAAAACTGGCTTGCTTTCATAAAATATTATATCTTGTTTTACGCCGCTTCTCTCACTCTCTCTCCCCTTCGCTTTTCTCTCTTTCTTTCTGTCTGACGCACTCATAAGTACGACAAGTTGAACTCATGTAGAGCTGAAGCTGCCAGCAAAGTTAAATTGCAAACAGCAGCAACATTGCAACAAGGAGCAAAGAAGTCCTGTGGCAGCAGCTCGCTGGCTTTTTGTATAACTTTTGATTAATAGAGCAAGTGAGGCATGGCTGAGAAGTACACGGAACGGGGCAAGGGGCAAGTCAGTCAGTCAGTGGTAACAGGAGTCAAGTCAAGTCGAGTCGAGTTTAGTTGAGTCCTGGCATAATTGCGCCACATGCTCGAAAAACAAAGAGCCAAAAACAGAGGCCATAACCACGCCCAACTACAAACCAAAGCCGAACAAAACCCGAAAAACCCCAAAAGCCAACTTCAAGTCCAAAAAGTCCCCAGTTTCTTCAGTTCCTCAGTCCTGCGCTCCTTGAGCTGATGCTCCTGCTGCTCCGACTCCGACTCCGACTCTTACTCCAACTCCGACTCCAGCTTCGACTTCGACTTCGACTGTTCCTGCACATGACAAGCAAACTGCCGCTGCGAGTGAGCAAAAAAAATAATAGATGTAAGAAATCTTGAGTAGAGTTCACGACTTTCAAATACCCGTTACTTAAAACAAATTGTAAACTTATTTAATTCCTTGATTCACAGAGCTACAAGTATTGAGCTGACTTACAATATATCGCCCTAGCCACTAACATTTAAATATACTATAAATGATATTCCTTATCAAACTTTTTCTTATGTTACACTCTACATATTGGAGTAATTATGAATACATCACTGCATCTCTTAAAATAAATCTGATGATATGTACCAATTAATATCTGTGCTTTTTAAGTCCAAGCATAAAAACAATATACTGCATATAAACTGAAAATAGTCATAACTTACATGATATTCAACAGATCTTGATGCGATTAAGTGAAATTATTAATAATAATAATACAAAATTTGGACGACTAAAAAAAGGGACTTTTTGTCTTGAGAACTGTGGGCGAAATATTTTTTGATTTGCGGGGAAGGGAAAATTGTGATGTTCAACTAAGAAGCTCAAAAGAAAAATACGCGACTATTCGCTGATTTTAGAATCTCTAGCTCTTGTAGTGTGGAAAGGCCACAATTCAAAATAATTTTGAGTCAAACTTAATTCAAAAATCAATACAAAAAGACGCTTTCGACTTTTCATACTGATCTAAAATATATGTTCTTAGTGGGGTTATTGATTTATGAATTATTTTAAAATCAAACAAACTTGAGTAAAATTTTATAAATTCAAATATAATTTACTTAATCCATCTATCATAGGCTGTGAGATCCAGATTTATTTATTTTATTTAAAAGCAACGAATTCAATATACCCTATGTACTACATAGCGAGTATCGGGTATAAAAACTTCTTACGTTAAATTGATTTCGTTGAAAACAAGTGCTTGATAGTGCTGCAAAGGGGGGACAAGTACAAAGGGAGGGGAGGAGAGGAGTAAGGGGGAAGGGGGGTAGGGGTAGCAAGAGAAATTGGCGTCCCGCATCGCGATGTTGTTGGCATTGGCGTGAAACAAACAGACAAATGCACTTTTGCAACAGCTTTGCATTATTTCATTTCACTTCATCAAAAAGCCCACAAAAAAAATAAAACAGAGGGCCTACGACTCACTGATACCCTGTAGACAGCTGCCAAATAAAAAAGAAATAATATTAGTTTATAAAAATACATATTTATATGTTATTTATTAGTTTAAATTAATCAAATCAAAGAGCTGATATAAGATCAAAGGTTACATAGTTTGCAAATTAAACATAATACTCGCACTCCAACTAGAAGAGGAGTATATTCTTTTTTGGCTTCCGAAGCTGTTTGCTCTTCAATGGTTTGCCATATGCCAAATCCAGCAATGGCACCAACAAATAAAACAAACAACATGAAATTTGACTGAGAACTGTGGGAAAAAACTTCAACCCAAAACCTCCCAAAAATGTTTCGCTCACAGCCCGAAAACGAATTCAAAGCTTCGGGCAGACAGCCAAAAATACTCTGGCATAAATTAACTTCTCGCCGATTGTGGAAAGCATTAAAAAAGGTGATTTCGATGTCTGAACGAGTTGAGCGAATCTTCCGGTGATTTTGCTGTCACAGCGACAACTGGGACTGTGTTCAAAAAACGCAAATCAGTGACTGTTAATACCAGGGAGCGAAACTTTAATAAGTTTTTAAATAAAAATTGCAAATCAACAATTATTTTCAATATTTTTTTTAAAGTTACGAAATAACAATTATTCTTAGTTTTTATTTAAAAAGTCAAAAATAATCGTTAAAATCAATTTTTTAAATAAAAGTTCAGAAATTATTTCTAAAGAAATGATTATTAAAGAATTATTTCTGATTTTTTCAATAAAACTAAAAAATAAGAGTTATTTTTCATTATTATTTAAAAAGTTACAAATAAGAGTTATTCCTTAACTTTTACTTTAAAAATCAAAAAATAAAAGTTAAGTTGAATATCTTTTGAACCAAGTGGTGCATTACAAAAATTTAAAATTATTCTTGATCTGTGTCTCGAGACCCTTCCTTTAAGGACGAAATTAAGGATCCGACTTTTTCTTATAATTCATTTTTTTCTCCTATATTCTGTTGCTGTAATATATTTATGAAGTAATTATTGGCAAACAAAATACCAATTGATACAAAAAATACCAAGAATATACTAGAAATCTTAAAAATACCAAAAAATAGTATCACTTTAACTTTTATTTTTGATTTTTAAAATAAAAGTTACGGAATAACTCTTATTTGTAACATATGAAATAAAAATCCAAAATGACTCTTATTTTTTATTTTTATGGAAAAAATCAGAAAATAGTGTTATTTTACAACTTTTAATTAAAAATTGAGTTTTAATGATTATTGGCTTTTTAAATAAATATAAAAAATAAAAATTAAATTTGATTTATATCTTATAATTTAGATTCCAAATGAAATATATTATTACAACATTTGTTATTCAGATCAAAAGTAAAAGATATTTTAAATTGGTGTGGTAAAAATCAAGAAATGATTTTAATTTTTTCTAACAATCTATAAATTTAAGAATTACCACGATTATCACAATTAAATGATTTATTAAAAGCAGTTGACTTGTCCAATTAAATATATTTATATTCATATTTATATTCAAACTTGCTCTGAACATGAAATTGAGAACATGGCCTTTTGTTTGCTGCTTTGATTGACGGATTGACGGACCGATTGACCGACTCTTGGCAAAAGCTGTGTCAGAAATAGCATTTACAGTGCCTAATGGTGTATTCACACTAGTTGACAAAGTCAAGACACTACAACTGACTGAGTTACATATAATCAGTGTTTTCAGCTCACTGAGATGACATTGACTAGTTTGTCAACTAGTGTAAATACACCCAACAGCATGAGTTGAGTTTCCCGATTGACAGCCAGGCAGATACTCATCGGATTTCACTACTGAATGGGCTGCACTAATTGGGAACTGGGACTTGGGAATTGGGAATGGGCTGCCAAGCTCAGTTGCCAAGTTGAGATCAAATTTAAAGCAGTGCACTAATAAATTATACCTAGTGCGATTACGATTACCAGTAGTTATACCAGTGTGCATGTAGATGGCAGTACGTAAACTCGTGTACGTCATCTACTTACGTATACGTATGTGTATGTAACTGGAGTACCACATTCCGTAATGCATGCACACTTAAGCCCTCAAGAGTGCCCAGCCAAATGGCATGACAGAGATGGATACACCCAGATACACAGATACCTGCTAACGTATGTACATACCTGTAACAGCTTCCCACTCCCCTTCCTCCCTTCCTCCCTCCCTTCCCTCCACCTGTTCTGTAAGGGCGTGGATGCCAATGCAAGTGCAAGACACGAGAACGAGAAGCTTAGCAAAATACTTTCGTAATAATCTTTATGCCACGATGTTTCGACAAAAAAAACAAAATAAGATACGCAGACTCTTTTACCCTTTCACCAAAAAGAAATCAAGTACCGCCAGCATAAGTTAAAGGGGTGCGACTTACACATACCCTCTAGCTTTTATAACAACTTGACTGAGTGACTGAGAATCAACGTGTAGGCAAAACGCTTAAAGCTAGAAAGCTGAAATTTTCACACAACATAGACGAGACAATATTTTGCGAAATTCGACCTGAAAGCGGATCCACTTCAGGGTCAAAGTTCAGTTCATGCTTAGCATGAAAAACGTTTTTGTTTCTAAGATATCTCAACCAATCTCACAGATTGTATACATGCTACTGTCTGTTTCAGCCTGACCAAAGCATTTAGACTTTATAAAAAATGTACAGGGTATATTTGTTCAGTAAAATAATGAGTTTCTTAAATAATGAATGTTCTATGGGTTCTCGAAGCATATTTCTGACGAAATATTTTAAAATTTGAATTCTGCACCAATCTAAGAGTTTTTGTGTCAAATATAGCAACTTTGTATTCACACATCTGGCATACCCATTTGTAGCTATATTTATGCATACAGGGTATCTGAACGGAAGAGCTGAAAACACGAAAAGAAACAGCTAAACGAGCATAAACTCAAGGGTTCAGTTCAGCTCAGGCAGCTGGGACGTTTCCCGTCTGGGGCTGAGAAAGGGGCTGAAAAGGGAGTGGAGGAGTAAGGGGTAAAAGGAGTAAGGGCGTAAGAAGGCGTGGCGCACACAGGTTGAGGTAGTTGAGAACACTGTGATTTTTTGTTGTTGTTGCTGCTTACGTTGTTGCATGTCCCGTTATATTGCTGCCTCTTTTGTTTTCTTTTCTTCTCTTTTTATTAAGTTAATGTCGGCCCACAGTTCTTTTTTTTTCTGTAAAAAGATGCCCGAAAACAGCTTCTGGCTCAGGTCGAAAGCCGGTGAACAATGATAGAACATTAGGGATTAGAGATTTGAGCTTATAGATATTACTTAGAGCCAAACAAACAAGATTGAACTTATGCTTGTGGCAAAGGCCTCTTCAAGTCGTTGCCTTCAACTTTCAATCGATTGAATTTTCGAGAGCCAAAGAAAAAAGAATGAAAATGTTACTGACGAATTTATAATAAAATACTCAATGGTTGGAGATTTAAATTATATTTTATTACAATTACATTTACATACTATTCAGCTTCATTTCTGTCGTTTAATATTTATATACACACTAAAACAATCCCTTTATTATAATTCAGTTAATTTTATTGCTGATCTTAAAAGTATGCTATAAAAATTGCATTTAAATTTATGCGATATTAAACTATGAAATACGCGGGTGCCACAGAAATCGCTTTCGCTTGAATTTCACTTAAATTTCATACAAATTGAAGAGAAATTCAAGCGAAAGCGATTTCTGTGGCACCCTTGATTGACTTGCATACAATTTTCTCTTAACAAATGCGCCAATAGAAGAATAGGCTTTTAAGAACTTTCTTGAATGCGAAGAATGTTTTATTATACATTATTTAAATAAAATTTATTTATAGATATTCATGTGAAACATTTTACATTTAAGTTCAAGCAAATTCATATATTTACAATTTATTAAAATATTTGCTTTGAAGCAAAATATTCAAGAAGAGTTTCTCCGACACATTTCTATGTTATGCATCTTAAAAAACTTCTTAAAGAATTCTGTGAGGATTTCTTTTAAACATTTCCATGTATGATGCATCTCATATTGTAAAAGAAACTTTTAAATGACTTTACTCATTATAAAGTCACTTAAAAGTAACTGTTAAGAAAGTTTAGCTGTAGAAAACACACTTTCCATGCAGCTCCCAACTAAAAGTGTTGAGAGAAAAACACTTTAAAGACTTTCCGCATTAAATTCCAATGAATCTCATATCTCTTTAAAAAATCATTTTTCCATTACATTGCATGGAATTATTGCACTCTACTCATAAAATTTGCCATTCATCTCAGTTCAGTTCATTTCACCTCACTAGATTCTCTTTAAGAAACCTTCCACTTTCAAAATCTGCTCGTATTTTAAAGAATTATTCAGCTGGAGAATGAACCCAATACATTTCCATGTATCTCGAAAAGTCATCTTTCATTCCTTGAGAGTTTTCATTGTTCAATAACGTTCATTCCTTTTTCATTTTTATTTCGCTTATCTTGAGATATTTTCATATCTATCTTCGATATGCCTTTGGTCAGTATGAGTTGGGTCATGCTTTTGTTTTTGTTGTTTTTCTTGTTGTTGTTGACGTTGGTCGAAAACTCTTTTAGCTGCTCGCAGGCATTTTGCTTGCTCCTCTTTCTCATTTTTCGCCTCATTTTTTTTTTTTGCTACATTTTTTACTACGTTTTTCGGGTGGAGAATGCTAAAAGCAATGTTGGATTATTGGTATATGGCCCCATGTGTGTGTGTGTGTGTGTGTGTGTGTGTGCATACAAAGATAATACAAATCTTTAGCAGGCAATGGAGTGCGTATAGCTGTGGGCGTGGCACACACACACACACACACACATACAAGAAGGCTCCCAAAAGTTTATTGCTCCCCCTTTGTCCAAACAACATTTACAGCCACCGCCTCGGTTCCCCTCCTCTCTCCTCTCCTCTCTTCGCTCTCACTCGCTCACTGGCCAGGTGAGTTTTATATGCAATAATTTTTCTTTCCATACCCTGCACTTATTAAAAATTAAGGAAAGGGTATGATAAACCCAGCAGGACGCACTAAATTTAGAATATATGCATGAATACCCTGTACTTATATATCTGAGAAGAGGTTTAAAGAAGTCTCTTCCATTTGTAAAACTTGTTTAATAAACATTAAGAAAAAATTCAATTCACTTTCAGTTTTCTAACCTGTATTTTATAAAAATTTTGAGCGTAAGCATTTTTTATTTCAAATATAAAGTTTGTGATCGATTATAAGTATATCTATATACAGTTAAACTTCCATAGCTCGAACTTCTATAACTCGAATTTCTCTCTAACTCGAACTAAATGAGTGTCAGTAAAATTAATAAACTTAAGAAAAGGAACTCTATAAGTCGAATATCTCCATAACTCGAACTTTATCTTTGGATAATGTTGATTCGAGTTAGGGAAGTTCGACTGTAGTTCATGACAAATATAACCATGTATTTAAATAATTTTAGCCCGCTTTTTCAATGTCTAAATAAGTTGTTTAATAACTATTGAAAAGATAATTTTACATAAAATGTATAGAAATTATTGTAAAATTTTAAATTAGACATTAAATAAATCTTATGTATATATGTACATATACTTTGAAAGAAGTAGAAGTTTAGAGAAAATGAAAAAGGATTTAATTGATCATTGGACAAAATAATAAGCGCAAATGCTGTGGAAATTGAGAGATATAAGAAATATGATTTATGAATGACAGGGTACATTTTACAGCAATAAATAAATAGAAAACAACAAAGTGTTTTGGTTGGGTAAGAGTATCAAATATGCAGGGTATCCCGTGTCAAGCAATAAAGCAACTAGACAGGAAATAGGAAAAATGCAGCTCGCTATAATAAATAAACATTGCTAAATTTATTAGCAATATTTATTATTTATTAGTACAAGAAAGATAACGCAACCAGAAACGATAAATTCATGTCTCATTTAAACTACAGGGTATTTTATTGATGACTGGTGAATAAGACTAAAGAACTTATCTATGAAACTCTTTAAAAAACTAGATTATGCAAAGCTCACATTTCAGATAAATTTACAGAGTATCTCAAAGTTGTGCATTGCCATTAATAAGTTGATTCAAAAAAGTTTAAATTTTTTAAATAATTTGAGAAATTCAAAAAAAAAAAACCCAAAAAATTAAAACAATTATGAATGGTAAAAAATGTGTAAAAATAAAATTTAAGCCAACTTTGGATTCAAGAGTTTCGAGAATCCGAAACTATGTTTGCTAAATTCATAGGGTATCTCGTGGGGTAGTGCCAAGTTATCGAATCGTTTTCAGCATTTTTGGAAACTTTTTTGGGGCTGGGACTGTGCTGGATTTAATAAATTCTAATGTTTGCTTACCGTGGCCAAAAGGCTTTCAACCTGAAGCCGCACACACATGCCTATGATGGCAGTCAGAGTGTGCGTGTGTGTGTGTGTGTGTGATGGGTGGGGGAGTGTAGGAGAGGGGGGAAGAGGAGAAGAGGATACGGTGCATATATCAGGTTTCAGCTGCCGCAGGAGCCGTGTTCCCTGTGCAGCTGCAGCAGATTTACTTTTATTGCAAATTGCAACCAGGTCCTTGCCACATAAGGATAGATAGAGATAGAGAGAGAGAGAGAGAGGGGAGAGCAGCTGGCAGATGATGTAGACATTCAAATGAATGAATAGAGAGCGACGAGAGACAGAGAGAGAGAGAGAGAGAGGAGACAACTTTGTAAGCCAACTTCAGCATTCAGCATTCTAGCCAAAAAACTGGCCGCGGGGCAAGTTGTGCGAGGCATGCAACTTGCTGCTCCAGAGTGCAGCACAAATATTTAGCTATCTTTTTCTTTACTTACGTGTTTTTGACTCCATGAACAGCAAAAGATGCGACTGCAAGTGGATGCGGCGAGACGCCGTCTGTTTAATTAGTAAAACGATTTGTCCATGGGGCAAGAGTCAAATGGGGCATGCACCACGTGCCACGTGCCACGTGCCAGATGATGCTGCCTGCAATTTTGAGGGGGGTTGAGGGGCAAAAAGTGTTTATAGTTTGTTGTGTGGGAAATTGGTTTTCAAATTTGATTTGATTTCATTTCATTTGATTTGATTGTGAGGCTTCAACGCAGCCAAGTCCATGGCTTAATCCAGCTGCGTGTGCGTCGCCCTTCCTTGTGGACAGCAGTCGGCGACGTTGGCAACGCTGGCGATGTCGTTGGCAATGCGATGGCTTGTGGCGCCACCTGGGGCGGCACCACCGGCAGCAGCCGTGGATTCTGCCGCTGCTCCCGCTCGGCCAGCTCGTCGACGTACGTCTGGGTGGCGAGTCCGACGCATTGGCGGTACTCCTCCATCGCGGGGAAGCACATGTAGGACTCCTGCTGATGCTGCCGCAGACAGCGCAGCAGCTTGTCCGCCACCTTGGTGCACGGCATGTGCGGCGCCTCCCCCTCCTGCAAGTGGCGCTCCGTGTGCTCCACCATCCGGTCGAACTCCTGCACTATGGCTTCCGGCGACCTGGTCAGCGAAAAAACAAACATTTAAGTCGCTGCAAGAAATGTTCTCTTCTAATTTTTGGCACTTTTTACTTGGTTGCTAGCCATGTATTCTCATATTGCTTTCGAAATAAAACTTATTCCAACATTATAATTAACTAGTGGGCGGTGCTACAGTCGAGCATACTCGACTGTCGCAGACCCCGTACTTACTGTCGAAAAGCAAAGCAGATATCTCAAACAACAAAAAGTTTTTCATACTGAGACTTGATTTTCGACTGATCGTTGCTATGGCAGATATATGATATATTGGTCCGATTTCAAACAAAGTTTGGTGAAGATTGATGGGACCATCTCATATGCATATTCTGTCAGTTTGGTTCAGATATCTCAAAATTGTCCTTACAATTAAGATTTTCTAAATTGTTGGCGTTTAAGGGGGCGTGGCCAAAATATAAAACAAACTCGATCTGCGTGAATATAGACGAAACTTCTTACCAAGTTTGGAGTCTCTAGCTCTTATAGTCTCTGAGATCTAGGCGCTCTTACAGACGGACAGACGGACGGACGGACAGACGGACATGGCTATATCGACTCGGCTGTTGATGCTGATCAAGAATATATATACTTTATAGGGTCGGAGATGCTTCCTTCTGCCTGTTACGCACATTTTTTTTGTGATAAAGTTAATAGACTCCTGTACTTTTTTTAAGTACGGGGTCTAATTACAATTCATAATTGCAGTTGAACTTCTATAACTCGAATTTTCTCAAACTCGAACTTAATCGAGTGTCAGTAGCGTGTACTAAACTTACAAAAAGAATTCCATAAGTCGAAGTCTTCATAATTCAAGCATTTTCTTTGGACACTAGTGATTCGAGGGAGTAATAATTTCAATATAATAATTAAACGTCAATTTCTATTTATCTTTATCTCACATGGGAGGAAAAATCAATAAAACGGCAACCAAATATTAGTTTATAGATAACCAATATTTTAAAATTTGGTAAGACTCTCCTTATGTGCTTTAAAAAATATTTGACATTTCTTGTTAATTTTTTGAATACAAAATTACGAATAAACTCTTATTAGCAACTTTTATATTCATTTTTTTGCACTTTAAATACAAATTAACATACTGAATTGAAAGTGATTTATATTGGTAAATTAAGATTAATTTTGTTTTATTAAAATACTAAATAAGAAACTTTGGGGTAATCTATGTTATTCAAGCTTATATTTTTCACAATAGTTTGTTTAGCTTAAATTTGATAGCATAGTTGCTATATTCAGCGCCCGGTTGATAAACATGTTTCCATCATAAGTTGATCAGACATTTTGCAGTATTAGTTAAGAGTTAGTCTTAGACTTATTTGAACTTGCGATTTCAATGAATCAATCAGTATTTAATTTTGTGTGCAATCTGAAACTCAATGACTCACAAAAAGTATAACGATAAATGGATAAACATTGAACTAAAAGGACACGAAAATAACGATGTAAAAGCAAGAGAAAAAGAATTAGAAAATATTATATCTAATGTAATATTATAAATATATTTCAAAATATATTTGGTTTTTGTTTGACAGAATAATAACCTGGTACTCACATGCGCTGTATGTCCTCGATGGCACTTAAAACGCTGCCCTTCTTCAGCTTCGCGGGCATTTCATGTGTCTGGCTCTTGGCTAACGAGTGAGACTGCGATTGGGACTGCGACTTCGCCTTGTGCCCAGCCAGCTGCTGGGGTGCTTCACTTGGGGCCATCAACGTAGTGCTGCCTCTATTTATTTTTATTTTTTTAAATTTGATTTAAAAGTAACCGTACTTATTTTTTTATAATTTGGCCTGAAACAAATTAAAAATTTTTTATCTCCTTGTGTTTGATTTTCTGAGATTTGTGTCTAACGAATGTCATTTAAATTAAACAACTCTATGCTATCCTCCGACTTAACAGTCAACATTTGATTGAACAGACTTACAACTGAATCAGAGGCAACTCAGACCAAAGATCAGGATACAGTGATTGGAAGAAGGATACAGACGAGCAATCATTTTCTTTGAAGTAGACTCGACTTGCAAAAGAGACACAAAACTTGAGACTTGCATTTGAATTTGCCAATATAAAAAAGAAAAAACTAAAACTCTAAACATTTTCTATACTTTTCGAAAGGACAAAGGACAATTTTATAAAATCGTTTTGTACATTTTATTACGAAAGTTGAAAGTCAATATTTTTGTTCATTTTGTCAGGATTTTTTACAACACAAATTCACCATCTCAGAATCATAAAGTGCTGTTATGAGATAATAAATTTATTGCGAGCTAAAACTTGGCATTTAAAACATAGAATTTGGCATTCTGGGGAAAAAGAATATTAACCGAAATTAATAATATTTGAAAGCTTATTGCATTTTAAGGCCAAACCATGATCAAAATGCATTTCCTTTGAAAATCTTTTCAGTTGATCTGATTCTCGACCAACAACTTTGCAAGTCAAAATTTACGCGTGTATTTTGTATTCACAAATACGTTTTCTTTCAAATTTAAGAAATTTTAATAAATTTGGCAGAATATTGTAGACTTATTTCAACATTTTTCCATTTGAAAATTAAATTCTAAAAATTGTAAATAGAAACTTTTCAGGACTTGTTCAAATTGTCAATAAAAATTATTGCAATCACTGTCAGTTTTTGGAAATTGCAGAGGCTACGACGGGAAAATGTTAACAGGCTTCTGAAAACTTTTCAGCTGTTCTTTGCTGACCAAATACATATATTAATTTTGTATGTTTTTGTTTTTTTCTTTGAAATGACCAAAGTTTTCTGTGGGAGGAGTAAACAATAAAAATATGCATTAGCTGCATATGACGTTTCGTCCAAGTTTCTCCCAAGGCAGCAGCTGTTAATGCCTCTTCCATCGCCAATGCTCCTGGTTTCCTCCTGGCTTTAGTTCAAATCTAGGACCTGCCTCAGTGCCTTGCCACTGTCAAAGTTTTGAACTTAAAATTGTTGGTTTAATTGCGCGTTTAGATGCAAAGTTTTGCGCAAATGAAGCACAAAAGTTGAGCCGCAATTTGAGCCGCTGTCAATTGCAGGCTGCACTTCATCAAAAATTGTTGGCCAAAAGGCACTCTTAATACCTGGACTCGTCTCACCTTGTCCCGCCTCGACTCGGGGCCGACAACTTTTCGATTGCCGAGCATAAAAAATAAAGCAAGAGGAGACCGGAAAAAAAATTGTGCGAAAGAAAAGAAGTTTTCTTTTCATCTCATTGTTGTTGGAATTTCGTTATTGGAATTTTCATTGGCCACAAAAATACTTTTTCGATTAAACTTTAACGGCGCGTGAAATGCCCCGGAAAATGTGGCAACAATGGCTGGACAGGCGCCTCTCCCACTCCCCCTCTGCGCCCTCCTCTTGTGGATGGCAAATCGGAAAATGATTAATTACAAAATTGGGCACGGAATTCCGAGCTTGACCTCGGCCTTTGGCTCAAATGCCAAATGCCAATTAGCACAAATATTTCAACCCCGCATCGTTAATGGATATAAATTTGTATCGTTTCACAAACACAAACAACAAAGTCTGTGGAATGTGAAACATCAAAGGGGCATGCCCCAAAAAATCCACACTCCAGCCATGCCACACTCTGGGGGCAAGTTGTGAAAGCAACGCGCTTAAAAAATAAAATAGAATTGGTCACTTTGTCGCATTCTCATTTCAAATGTTTCGACGGTGTGGCAACTGCATGTGGCAGCTTCAGCTTGGCCCAAGAGAGCACCCAAAACAAGGAAAATAGAGTTCAAGTTAACATGACATCAAAAACAGAACAAATGCCGCAAATGAGTTACGAGAAATTTAATTCTCCGAGGTCAAGTTTTCCCATGTGCCTGTCAATAGTTAACGTGCACTCTAACATTTGGCAAGTGTCGTCAGTGTTGCCACCTGTTCTGCAGGTTTAACATGCACTTTAACATGTAGTTTCAGTTCAGTTTTTTAGTTTTCAGGTGCTTTGAGTTAAAGAAATAAAAATGATAAATAGATTTGATGGAATGTATTGGATAGGAATACCATAGGCTGTACATGGGTTAAATTAGAAAAAAACATGAAAATTAAATGAAAGAAAGCAAGTTTTTTTAATAGTGTTTAGTACAATATGAATGGTATAAAAGTTATTTGGATTTAGTTTAAGTGTATAACAGTTAGTTTCGGGTTATGGGAAAAATAAACAGATTACAATAGCTGATAATATGTTAGTTAGAATAAAGTGTTAGTTATTGAAAGATGGTTGCTTGACTAAATCATTGATAACAATTGATTGATTGATTGATTGAAGAGCTGATTGACTTAATGGGGGGAAATGATTTTTCTGCTTACGATCAGAGCATTCCTTGCCACTTGTGCATGATTGAACGATTGATTGATTGATTGAATGGTTGATTGCTTCAGTTTGTGGTCAAAGTCGTGAGTGTCTGTGCACATCTACAATTCGGAAGATATTGGTACTCCTTGACTCTATTGATTGATCGATTGTTTGATTGATTGTTTGATTGATGTAATTAGTTTTCAGAGTTGTTAGAGTCTCTGAATAAATGCACATTCAAATGCCTCCCCGTGGCAATTGAATGATTGAACAGCTCACTGATTGATTGATTGATTGAGTAACTGAATCAATGATTAGAAAGTCTTCGGTTGTGCGGTAATTTTGGGAAGCGTCGACAGATCTCGTGTCGACAACTGTGCATATAGGGATTGAGCTGATGGCGATTGCACCAATGAAGATTCGGAGCTGCACGCAACACCCTCTGAAAGTCCATGAACTGCTCGAGAGTGATGAAGTTGCGCCTCGGACAATGGGCGTCGTGGTGATATTTACACTGCGGATCATAAATCCAGATGCGACGATTGCAGTATCGAATATTATTGTTCAGCGACGGAGCACGCTTCAAGAACATGTCGAACTCTGGACGGAAAAGCAGCTGAGTCAGCGGACTGAATGGACAATGATCGCGGAACTGAAGCAGAGCCTCGAAGGGAATGCTATCGAAGCGCACACAGTCCAGCAGTTCCATGGTGTGGGAGTGACGGGAGCGATAGTCGTGGAAGAGCCACAAGATGGTGGCAATCAGCACCTCCATCTCCGAGTTCACACAAATGTTTGTCGAGCTGAGCAACTTGACCAACGCATTTGGCCACAAGTGCAAGTACTCTGCGGTCCCGACCATGGTTAGAAAATACCGATTCACGGACAGAATCTTGCGCAATGGCACATAGAGATTCATGGCATGCAGGCCGCAGAACATATAGAAACCGATCTCTTCACGCGCCGTACGCGGATCGCGAAACTTTTCATTGAATTGTTCCAACAGTACCTTAATATTCAGATAAATCGCGGCCCGATAGACGCCCATGAGGAGTTTTGGGGGCACCACTTGACTCGGCTTCGCCATCCACTTGTAGATGATGATGAAGGACTCCAAGCCGACGTGACAGGCGGGCAATCCGTAGACCATCCCTGGTTTGCCCCTCACAAAGAACTTCGTGGCGCGCTGCAGCAAATCCAGATCACATGGCAACTCTGTCGGCCCAATCGCGATGGTCACCACATTCTTGGGCCGTGGACTCACTTGCCGAGCCGTTGCCAGGGCCTTTTGCTGGTCCGCCAGACGCTTGCGACGCTCCTCCAGGGTTGCCGGCCCCAAGTCTATATACAGACGAAGCACCTGCATATTTAGAATCAGTTTTTTTTAATGTTTTTATTTATTTGTTGTTAAGTTTAGGACTGTTTGTATAAAAATAAATACGCAACTGACCCGACGATGTTCACTGCCACTAGCCATTTGTGATGCACACAGTACTTTTTCTTTAACTTCAATTACTCAGCAATTCAAATAAGAATTTCAATCGTAAATGAAAATAATTTTCGACAGCTGCTAGAAACTGCTAAACACAAAAGAGTGAGAAAAAGCTCTGTGCCAGGGCTACTCTACATTTGTGTCAAAGTGCTGTCAATGCACTGCAATTTATCCACATTATATCGATAGAGTTGCCACTCCAATTGTTAACCAATCCGAATACTATCAGTGACGGAAATATCGCTAGTTGAAAAAATAACGTTCAGTCATAAAAGTTAACTCGAATCACCATTATCCACAGAAAAGGTTCGAGTTATGGAGATATTCGACTTCTAGAGTTCTTTTTCTTTAGCTTATTAATTTTATTGCCACTCATTTAGTTTGAATTAGAGAGAAATTCGAGTAAAGGAACCTCAACTGTATGACTTTATTAATTATCAGTAAATTTACAAATCGTCTCATTAGTAAAAAAAAAGGAAAAATTAGCGTTTCTTCTAAAACCAACTAATTATATAAATATATACATATATCTACGCTATTTATATATACATATATTTCTACGCTTAAAAAGAATTATAATTTTTAATTTGCTTATCAAGACTAAATAATTTTCTTATAGGAGTCCTGTTTAAATATTTACAATAATTTAGAAACGTTTGTTAGTTATATGGCGTAAGTAACGCTCATCTCTTACACTGAGTGCAAGCACTTTGCAGCACGTTCGATCAACGTTAAATACATGCTATATAAAGATTATAATCAACATGAAAATGAAGCGTTTAAACTTTTGCCTGTCCTTCCTCTCATTCCTACTCCCTCACGCATGTGTAATCCCTGGCAGTTTTTCATCTGCAGCTGCGGCATTGTGTTGGATGTAGGAGCAGCTGGAAAAAGTCACAGCAGGAGCAGCGGCAAAAGCAGCGGCAGCGGCAAAGACACGTTCAACATTTCGAGTGGCACGCGAAAACCGCACAAAATGTTGAATGTTGTAACTCCCGCAACGCCGCCGTCTGTCTGATCTGATTCCCAACTAGAGACTCCACTCACTCTCCCTCTCTCTCTCTCTCTCACTCTCTTAATGTCTCTATGCCTTTCATTCTATTTCTATGCTCGACGAATTTTTCGCACATTCTTTTACACTTTTTATCATTTTGTATGCTCTTTTTTCCGTTGCAGCATATAAATTTTGGTTCAAGCTGAAAAGTTTCACATACTCCTGTCACGTAATGCACGACGTTGGAGGCGGTTACACCACGTGAGAGTGGGAGAGAGACAGCTAGAGGGAGTAATAGGGTAAGGGATAAGATGGGGGATGGGGGTGTTACATGGAGTTGCATTGCGTGCAAGTTGCTAATTTATGGCTGACATTAGAATGCAATCATATTCACTTAAAAAACTGCATAACTTTTAGCTTTTCGCTGTCTGCGCTTCTCCTAATTCTCTTTTTCTCTTTCAGCGACTCTTTTTTTACTGCTGCTTTGTTTACATTTCGGTCTAATTTTCATTCTGTTTTCCTTTTTGCTGCTGTTTTGATTGCTTACATTTTGTTGTTGTGACGTGCGCTTAATTGCTGGAAATAACTATGTATTTGTAAAGTTAATAGGTACACACTGGCTTAAAAGCCAGCATAGCGCTGCCAGACTAATGCGATTTATGTATATACCAATTATTCGCAATGTGATGTTAACTTCTTTTTCACTCAAAGTTTTTTGCACATATATTTATTTACTATTGCAAATTTGTTGGAAATTTCATAGACAAAAAACCTAAATGTCTTAAAATTAAAAAAAAGTCATAAAAGCGCAGCACATAAGCTTTATAGTGGAAATAGGCTATAGGACTCCGATAACTTACAGAGAAGCATATTAGTATTAATACGTCTAGTTTGGATTTTGGCGATTCAGAGCTGTTACTGAAAAATATTCAACTCTATTTTTGGCCCGTTTTTAAAATGTCTTAAAATATGTTTGATAACTATTGAAAAGATTCTTTCTCGAAAATAAATACCAAATAATGTCAAATGTATGTATATTGAAAAAGCGGCCCTACATATAATTAAGATTTATTATTAATAATTATAATTAAAAAGTATCCATACAACTTTGGTTTATCCAGTCATTAGCAAAAACAAAGAGCCAAAATCAATTTAAAAAGCGCTAGTCAAAAACGCCAAATTTAGCGCTAAAGCGTCAAGTATGACAATTGCGTGCAGAGCTTTCAGCAGCGTTGCCAGACTGTTGCAACCAATACGCAAGCGCGTGCGACTTAAAACTGATCGTAAATTAATTCAAATTAAAAAAAAAAACCCTTTATAGACAAGTACATATTTTAATAATATATCTACATACATATGTATGTAAATATGTTTGTGTGAGTGTTTTATGTAAATAAAGTAGATTGTAGGCGGAGGAGTTGAAGAAGGGGGCGGGTCAGTTGTGTAAGCCTCGTGTGGAAGGAAGCAACTGACCCGTGGCATGTGTCGCCCGTATGAACATAAGCCGCAAAAGGATTTTCGACAGGCGCCGCTTCGTTTCGTTTCGTTTCGTCGTGTCCCCAGCAAAATTGTGAAAACCAAAGAATTATTACCCTGTCCTGTCCCTGACCCGTTTGCCCAACAGACTGTGCACATTGTCAGCCTATGTGTATGTGTGTGTGTGTGTGTAGGGATGTGTGTGTCATCCCCTCTCTCTTCTCTTTGGCTATTCTCTCATTTTCGTTTCTCGCTGCTCATCGTCGCATAATCCCCAACCCAACACAACGTGACCCCAGCTGACAGTTTACAATTTTAACAGCCCCTTACCCCTCCTCCACCCACGCCTCTTCGCCGGATGCTTCTACCTCCCTCCCTCCCTCTCACTCTACCCTGCTCTCTCATATGTCGAGGTGTTTGGTTAAGCACATAATTAATACGAAATTTGATTGCCTCTGTCGCGTTGGGACATGGTCCCTACTATATGCGTGTGTGTGTGTCTGTCTCTCTCTCTCTCCCTCTCTCTCTATGTGTGTGTTTTTTGGTAAAAGTGAAAGTCAAATTAAAGCAAACTTGAATGTCGATGCTGCGGTTTGCCGCTTAAACGCTTGCGGTTTAATTAATCGACTCATAGTCAATTCGAACGCATTGCCTCGCTTTGAATCCTTCATTCTCCATCTCTATCCACCACATCCTTTTTAGACCGTGTACTTTAAAAGCCCAAAGGGTCAATTAAGTTTGTCTTATGACTTCCAAACGCTTATATCTGTGGGAAGAAAGTCACATCATGAAACTGTTAAAAAAAAATTGTCATATTTTTATTGTTTTTAATTTTTAAGAATTTTTGAACTAAATGAAAGTTATTTTTGAATTGAATAATAATTTATAAAATCTATTTAAATTAAAGTATTTTTTTTTTTTTAAATTATATGTCCAATATTAAAAATGTTGAATTTTGAAAAAAAAGTATTTTTCCTAAGCTTAAAAAATCTGAAAAAGCTAATCATTAAAAAAAACGCAAGTTTTTTTCCGCTGGGCACAATTGTTAAATATCCAGTTTTCGAAAATGCTCTGAAAATTTAATAACGTCTCGAATGGAATTTAATTGACAACAAATTTTATTGTGCTTCCGTACAGGGTCTCTTACAGTCGAGTTATCTAGTCTGTTGCCTTTCCCACTCAGTTTTTCTCGTCTGACTTGCTGTCGTTGTGGTTTTCCCAGTTTTTTGTTGCTTTTTAATATCTGAAACTGGCGCCAGTTTTGTGGACGCCGTTCATTGCTTGAGGAGATGATTCCAATCCTGACAAAAAAAAACACAAACTTTAACTTTTGTTGTGGTAGCGTAGAGTCTTCTTATGGACCCGAAAATAAATCAAGCACCAAACTACTTTTGCTTCAAATGATTAATTAACTGCATTTTGTGCTCGACCACGTCCTGCAATGAGCCAAGAAGGGGGAAAGAGAGGGGAGGATGGGGAAGGAGGCTGGTCAGAAGGAGATCACATTCACTTTGGGCTTTGGGCACTGGGCGTGGGCGCCATTTCAACGTCTCCGTTAAGATATTATTAATGTGCTTGTTAGCGTCGTCCTGTCCTATCCTGTCCAGTCCTGTCCTGGCGTGGTCTGGTCCGGTTCGGTCTGAGAGCTGGGCTGACAGTTCTCCAATGCCAGAGAGTGAACCATGAATTATGTGCGTCTTTTTTCGTGTTAGTGTTTTTCCCCTTTATCGTTCCAACTCCAATTCATTCCCTTTACGCCCTCGGAATTAACATCAAGTGTTGAGGCGGGCGCTTTTCTTGCACG
The DNA here is from genome assembly GCA_963924055.1 of Drosophila limbata. Lineage (NCBI taxonomy): Eukaryota > Metazoa > Arthropoda > Insecta > Diptera > Drosophilidae > Drosophila > Drosophila limbata. Next base: position 29,219,119 of record OZ001351.1, read on the forward strand.
GCCAATTGAAAATTAATAGATCGTCTCAGCTACAGGAGTTTTTTTACAAGCTTAGTTGCAATATATTCAATAAAAAAGAAAATAATAAAATAAAAAAGTAACATTTTTAATTTATTAAATACATTTATTTAAGCTAAAACAATAAATAAAAACAAAAAACAAACAAAAGGTTGAATAATTTGCATATTAATAAATTAGTTTTCAATTCAATAAACAAATATAATTCAAGGAATATTTAAAATATAAGTATTTTTTAAATATTTGTAATTAGTAGGTTTTTTCAAGAATTTTTGCAATATATTTAACAAAGAGTTAATATTAAATATAAAATATTATTAGAAACAATTTGTAATTTATAAAAAAAACTTTGAGTAAAAACAATAAATTAAAAAAAATAACTTTAAATAATTTTAAAATGAATTTTTAAATTTAATAAACAAACAAAGTTCAAAGAATAAATAAAAAATAATAATATTTAAGAACTTGCTAGTTTCTGTTACTAAAATACTGAAACATTTACCATTTCACATTTACCATTTAACTATTCCACAATTAAAGCTACTTCACTTACAAACACACTTGCATAGATTAAAAACGCCTTAAGACAAAGAAAAATTGCTTTGTTTCAGGGTGCAAAGCAAATCTTCTTAAGCTGCTTTTTAAGCCCATCAGAGGAATCATTGTTACTTGCCAAAAGGAAGAAAACAAACAAAAATATATGATTGGAATATTACAGCACATAAATAATATTATATGCTAGCAAATCAATCAATTGAATAAATAGTATGTACCTCAAAATGTGATTGTAAAGTTTACTTTATGTATTTTTACTGAAAATTTAACATTTGCTCAATTCACATTTACTATTTGGACATTAATTACTTTGTAATTGAATTAAATTTAATATGTAACCATTAATAAACATTTGCGTTTGCCTTTGCCATGTAAAAACATATGGCAACGCTGTGCGCATTGTTTGCATTTGCAGTGATTTATAATTGGTGTAATTGGATTTATACTTACTACGTGAAAATGATTTCAATTAAATTGATTTTAGCTGCCGTTTAATCTACGTTATTTTGAAAAATATATTTAAATATACAAATAGTATTTCAATTTGTCTTTTAATAAAATTGATTAATAATTGGATTTATAATTTGTAAACCTATAAACCTGGTAACACTGGTGATTTTGATAAATATACTTAAAAATACCATTTGGTATTTAAATGCATTTGTTTTTAACTAAAATTAATGCAGTGTGGCAGCTCTGGACGCATTGTTTTGATGGAACTTGAAAGAAAAGCAAACGAAAATGGAGAGAAAAATGAAAGAACCGCAAAAGTTTCGTGTGAAGCACTTGAAATTTAAGATGCTTTAGTTTAAGTTGAAGAATCCGAATCCGTCTTTCATCTTCAAAATCCAATTAACGTTGCCACAGACATGTACATACATGTTTATGTGTCTGTGTGTGTGTGTGAGCTCCCAAAGGATAATAAGCAGCTTAGACTAAGAGTCCAGCAGCAAGTCTAAAGAACTGTAAGAAAACTTGTTAGCGGCAAATCGAAGAAGCGTATGGCAAAAGCAGAAAAAAGGAGAAGAGATTGCCAGTAAGGAGGAGGAGGAGGAGAATGGATAAGTGGAGAGGGAATGCGGTCACGTGGTCGGTCATACGGATGAGCAGATTTCCCTCAGGTATCAGAATCAGAAACAGAACAGACAAAAGGCCAAGAGATAGAGAGAGAGACCCAAAAAATGGCAACACTCTATGATAATGATACAATTTCGATAAAGCTTAGCAGGGATTAGAAGGAGGCAATGGCAACACTGACGCTTCAGGATGACCGATGATATCGGCTAATTGGCAATGCCGCCTCGACAGCCAAGAATAATGCTCAATAAGCAGCAGCAGCAAACTGCAAACTTGGCTCATATGTGTGTCTGTGTGTGTGTGAGTGTGTGTGGCGTCGCCAGTTGCAAGTGACAATTTATTAATAAACAGCAGCAACTGGCAGCTGGGCTGAGAATGGAGAATGGACTCGACTTTGGACTGCCAATTACGGCTGGGCAATAAATTGCATGTCACTGGGCGAATGTCGCGAATGCCCAGAAAACCAGAAGACCAGACCCAAACCCGAACCCGAACCAAGAAGCTTCTCTCTTTACTCCCAATTTTGCAATACCAATCAGAGCGCGACAAAGACACAGAGCTACAGAGAGAGGGGGAAAGAGAGAGTGGCAACCAATGTTGCGTTTAATGGACTCTATAAATTCTGGAGCCTGTCTAACGATGGCTGCTTTGACAGGGACTCGCAACGTTTATTAGGCATTGGCCAAGTTACATGAGCAAAAAGAAAGATGAATTACTTGGTAGCTGACCTGCCCTCCAAAGCACTGACTTATTCAGCCATGCATTCAGCACCTTAACTCATTTTCCATGTTGCCTGCAGAAACTTCAATCTGGATAGCTTCAAGAGTTCATTAAGTGTTTGTTTCATGAATATTTCATATTTCGAATTATTAGACTGTCAGTCAAACTCAAGTAAACGATACAACGATTGGTCTAAATTAACTTTTCGAAGAAATAACTTTGTTGTTTCTTGAGATTCCTCAATCAAATTCGACAATTTATTTAACATTTTTTAACAAAATGGGATCAAATCGGTCCAAATTATAGTATCCTTTCAGTCTTCTATTTTTAAATATTAATAAGACTCCTAAGCTCATATAAATTCTTCTTAATTAAAAAATAATATAAAAGCTTACCATAAAGAAACTGTCTGATAATGAGACTGTCAGTATTTCATCCAATCTCAATCAAACTGATCGACATGATCGGCTTTATTAATAAACTATTTCAAATCAATCTCAATCAAACTGATTGGCATTCTTTTTTTCAATAAAAAGCACTACTTCATATTGCTTTTCCAAACAGATTATTGATAGTTACTAAGTATTTGATAATATAAAACTGTACGTCCATCAATCTCAATCGAAACTGTCCAATAATGAGACTGTCAGTCTGTCAATCAATCTCAATCAAACTGATTGACATTCTTTTTTTCAATAAAAAGCACTACTTCATATTGCCTTTCCAAACTGAATATTAATAGTTACTAAGTATTTGATAATATGAAACTGTACGTCCATCAATCTCAATCAAATTGATTGGTACGTTTTTTTTTATAAAAATCTCAAAAGTTTTCAATAAAATAAAGAAAACAAGTGACAAGTAAATAATTATTAAGCATTTGTGATGTGGAATTGTCAGGTAGACAGTGTCATTATCAATCACTGACAATCAAAGGCAATTGAATGCTTGACAATCTTTTTGGTTTGGTTAAAATAATAATACGCTTTAATTTACAGGCAGTTGACAGTTGATTGGCAGCAAGACACACACACACCCACACAACCCCACACACACACATACACACAGACACACAGCCAATCAAAGTCAAGCAGAAACGAAATCAAATTAACCAAAGTGCGCAAACAGAATGAAGAACTGGTTTGAGGTGAAGGAGCAAAATGAGTAAAAGAGATGGCACTATGTATGTGTGTGTGTGTGGATTGCATTGCAATGCAGCTGAGAGGCCGCAACCACAGCCGACAGATGGCGCACCAGTGCAGTGCGATCTCAACTGTAAAGTAGGCTAGATTACATGGCTTTGAATGATGTGGCAGCAAAAGAAGCTGCCGGAAAATGCTGAAGCTGATGCTGTGGCCGGGAGAGAGAGAGGGAGAGAGATAGAAGAGTAAGTCAGTCAGTCATTCAGTCCGTCCGTCCGTCTGTCAGCCAAGGAAAAGTCAACAGAGAGGAAATAGTCAAATAGGAAGCGCAGTCGAGTCAACCCGTACAACATAGACAAAAAACTAAAAAAAGAAGAAGGCCCAACTAACTGTAAGAAGAAGATGATAGAAAAAGAGAAGCAGCAAAAGAAAAGGCTAAAAGGCCGGATACGTTTCAATGACATCCTACGGACCAAGAGACAGCAAGGCGAGGAGAGCGAGAAGCGTGTTGCCAAACCAACGACTGGGCCAGTTGAGTTCAGTAATTGGTAGAACTCTCTCTCTTTTTCTCACTCCCCTCCCCCACCCCTCTCTCTCTCACTCTCTCTCTCTCTCTCTCTCTGAGGGAGAGATCCCTCAGCATTTCTGGCCTTTTGTTGTCAGGGACCTGCCCTGAAAAATGCGTCTTTGTCAGTGCGTCACTGGAGCGTGCCGTTTTCCACAGAACATTCAGAGGAACTAGTGGAACTTCTCCCTTCCCTGCTCCGTTTTCTGTTGCTCTTCGCCACCAAAACTGCCAAGACGATGTTAACGCCAGGCAAATGCTTTTTGCATATCAAAAGTGAAACTTTGACATATAATTTCTCGCATGGATTTTCACTTTGACGGCATAAACGATGACAATGCCGCCTTTGAGTTTGAGTTTCCACTCCAGTCCAGTCCAGTCCCAAAGTCACAAGCCTTATTCAAATGAAAATACACAAAGAGCAGCAATTGAGATAGAACAAGTCCAAAAAATATACTGTGTGTAGTCGAGTCTTCGACTATGAGATACTTCTTATACAATTTAGTTGAACATTTATTGAATTGTTTCGACAAATTAAAAGTTGTGCATACTATATACATATTATTTTGGAGAAACAGCATTTTAAAATATAATATTTAAATAGAAAATAAATATATTAAATATGGATATATTTAAAAATAAACAGATAAGATCTTAACTAAGATCTTACATCACAAATAAATGACAAATTAATTTTATCTATGATTTTTAAATTTAAATTAATTATAATTAAATTTTATGGTTGCCAAATTTGGTTGCTCTAGCTTTTACAGTCTTTTTCTCCCTGTTACAAACATTGCAACGAATTTAATACACCTTCATACTCTATAAGCAACGGGTATAAGAGACACATTCCACATTATGTGTGGATGAATGGAAGTCAATAGAAAAATACCTGGTTAGCTGCCTTTTTATCGTTCTTGGCAACTGGCAACATCAATTTAAACTCGCACTCTATTCTAAATTGATGACACAACCAAGAAACATGGTCTCGATTCGCAAAGACATATTCACATACAAACATACATATGTATATAATTGGCACTTGTTTACTGCAAATTCACACTATGACCGAAGCAAATCAAGAGGTAGAGAGAGAGAGAGTGTGGGTGATAAAGAGCACTTGTGACGTCACAAACACACTTTGAGCGCTTTTGCTGCCAGTTGACCGTCAAAACAGGACAGATTTGATAATTGTGGTGTACAGAAATAACCTTTTTTACACAGTAATTAAAGCCTGTAATTTACAGGGTCTCTCACAGTCGAGCTCGCTTGGCTACAGATAATTCCCTTAATTTAATTTTATTATATTTAACTTAAGTACGTAACCTATAGATTGTATTTTATTTTTGTCACCACAATAAAGTAATTGTAAACATTTAAAATTGGCAATGTGTCCATTCCCTTTAGCCCCAATTGTACAGAAATATCGCATGTACTTTCGGCTGTAATCTGCGCCTATAAACTGCGTTGTGAAGTCTGCCAAAATCATATCCTGCAGCGTCGTATCCTCTGTCTGCACCACAAGCTCCTTTTGTCACGGCTGCTCCACCTAGTAACATGATGATGATGGTGAGGCGTAGAGGAGGAGGGGGAGGAGGAGGAGAGTTGGGATGGGTGCATGTCGTGTTTTAAGTGCAACGCGACGTGGCACGTTGCCAACATTCTGCCACACTGGCTGTGATATCAAATGACTAACTGTTATGGCGCCCGTCGACTTTTAAGCTGCTCGATTTGCGCCGTATCAATCGTAGACATTTGCAAAGAGCTGCCAACTCGTTACAAACTGTACACACACATGTACTGCTGTGCCGCCACTTTTAGCTATTTAATAGCCAGATTAGATTGTGTAACTTCGAAAGTGAGCAAGTAAGAAATGTTTTTTTTTAAATATATTATTAGCTAGAAATATGTCTATTTAAAATAAAAAACAAACTATTGTTTGCTAAATAGATAACTTCAATATTCTTAAGAAAACTAATATATATTTGTCGAAAAAGAAGAGGGGAAAAATAAAAACGCATTTTAAAAACTGTAAATGCTATTTTAAATTGTTTGTGAATATCACAATTTATATTATTTGAATTCTAAAATTCTTGTCATTTGTCTATGGACCAAATACAAATATAAATTAATTAAAATTTTGTCAATATGTAAGTATTCTGGTAATGATATTGTTGATATACTAGACTAAATAACGTTTTTGGTAAAATATACAAAAATTTTGAATTTTATTTAGTAATTTAATCTTATTTTTCGTCTTATATGCTTTATACAAAAATATCACTTTTTAAAGCTTTTAATAACTTGTTAGCTATTTCAAGCTAAATTTATTTGAACTAATTGGCTATTGTTGCCCATGATATTCTGTCAACACTGATGCAATGCAAAATGAGAATAACCTTTTGTTTTTGATTTTTATTACTTTGTCAAAAAAATAAATTATCTGTCTAGGAAAGCATTTATTATGTGCATTTATTTACAAAGTCTTCGCATCGATCTCGGTTTCGGATGAACTATCAGTCGTTGAGATATAATCGGGCTCATCCGCAGCTCTGTGGAGTCCAGCGCGCAACTCATCGACCAGACAGTGAAAATTGGGATCCGTGGGACCGTTGAACACGGCCCGGACAAAGAGACGTTTGTCCAAGGGACTTGAGATCTCCACAACAAATCTACGAAACTCGGCGCCATTCTACAAATTGAGATGCAAATTTTTCCTTTATGTAGGTTGCTTTCTTTTTACTGTAAATTCAGGTTTCTCTGTACTCACGTCTTCGGGCCGTGTTGAGATGTGACTTTCGGGCTCTGCCTGCACATCGAAGACAACGCGATATCTTTCTATGTCCTCCTTATCAGAGTTTGAAGTCATTTTCTTTATTTTATTTTTTTTTTGGCTTTGCAATTGAAAATTGTTGACAGCTTGCAGTCCAATTGAATGTACACAGTGTTGCAAAGCGTGCAAAAACTCCATTTGATTTTTAGCACATGTTGAACAACACTTAAAGTACACATTCGATATTTTTGTGTTCGATTTGTTTAATTATTGTTCACCTTGTGTCTTTCAGCTTTTCTCAGTGTTTTTGCTTTTACAACAATATTATTGCAAAGAAAAACAACAGATAATTCCCCTACCCCCTGTGTGTGTGTGTGTGTGTGTGTGTGTGTGCGGCTTGTTTGCATGTGTGTAAATTTAGAAATTATGTTTTCTTGTCTTTTAATTAATAATCTCAAGGGTGTTGTGGCTTTTGCTGGAGTTGAAGGCAAACAGATACAATATGGATGTGTGTGTGTGTGTGTCTCCAAGTGGGATAACGGGGCGTATACAATGTGAACTTTCTCACAGACAATGCCTCGTTCTTGCGCCATCAACAGTCAAGGGCAAAAGTATTCGCCATTGTTGCTTTGTCGATTTAATTATTTGCTGTCATATATTCTACGATTAGTCTCAACTTGTGAATATTTAAAGTGATCTTCTTGGTGTCTTAAATTTAAAAAATTTATAAAAAATATCTAGGGTAAACAACACATTTAATTAAAAAAACATATAAGAAAATTAACAATTTAATTTAACAATTTGATTGGACAAAATTACAGCTTTTTGTAATTAATAAAATATTCAAAATCAACTTTAAATACCAGATTATTATAAATATTTATCAGGGACTGTAATCATTATAAGGGTTAATAAACAAATTTTGAAATAATGATTAATTTCAAGTCTTATAAATAGGTCTAATAAAATAAAATTTAACTCTCCTTAAAATATGTGTGTTTTATATAAAATTTCTTAATTTTCGACTTAAAGTTAATAATTTAAATAAGTTAAGTTAATAATTTAAAAAAAAAAAACAAAGTTTTTAAATTGCAAATACTTTTGTCGTTGACTGTAAAGAAGGATTTCTTGTCATTGTGTCTACAAATTTACCCACAAAACATGTGAAACCAATGCCAGATGCTGCTGCTCTTATTTCTAATACAGCTGCCCCTTCCATCTCCTCTCTTCTTTCTCCTCTCTCCTTCCTCTGTGTACATTATCCTCTCTCTCTGTACAGAGTTGGAGGCTCTTTTATGGGCTGCTGTTGTGTGTGTGTGTGTGTGTGTGTGTGTGTGTGTGTGTGAGTTGACAATGTGATTTACATTTAATTAAAATCGTATTTACTCGTTAGATAAACAAACAGAGCAGACAACGCACAATTGGCAGTCAGGATGCCAGGATGCCACGATGCCAGGACACCAGAACTGAGGCTCTAAGCAAGCCCGAAAGGCTGCAACAGCACGCATCTTCCTGTGTTGCCTCACTTCACATCAACATCAACATGAAGGCAGGCAACACAGCGAGCAGAAAGGAAGATGACGATGAAGAGGAGCATGAGGACTAAGTTCTAAAATCGTACAAAATGACGCACAACATCAGGTGTTATTCTCCATCACAAAATGTTGTCACGCTGTCAAAAATGGCAGCCTAATCGATCGCACGCCACAGCCTCAAAATAGACCCTCAGTTGGGCATGTACGACTAGCGAGTACCCTGTACTATTTTCAGTGTAAATACTATGCTTTACTACAACAGCTTTGATGTTTAAAATTTGAGTATACCAAGTAGAAGAGTTTATTATTACAATTACCTGATCGACTTTCAGTTACCCTGTAAATAACTACACAACTTTCTTGTTTATTCTCTAATTATACAAAGCATTCAAAATTAGAGCTTTTGACTTAATCTCTGTCGAATATTGAAGCTGGAACTTTTTTTTAATTACAGGGTATAACCAAAAATTCCATACATAATAACGTTGAGCATGTACGACCAGCAGATACAGCAAAATGTGTTGCTTAGCTGCAAATCGTTCACTATTACACTAAAATTCATTTCAAATTTATTTTTATGCCTACTCGACTATTATATACCCTATAAATTACCAGATAACTATCAAGCTAATTTATATAAACTATAAACATCAAGCCAAGAAACTGTAATACCAGTTTGAATATTCACAAAATTGGATTCTGTCGAATCTAACGGCTTGGATTCCAATTTCAAACATTACAGGGTATCATAAAAAATGATAAGATCTAATTAAAGAGCTCTTACTTTGCTTTTATCGTTGCAATTTCGAGTCGTAGTTACCTTTCTCACAACCAGCATACCTCATCGGCTTCTGGCTTACAGGGTATACGCACAGGCGTTACGCCTGAGCAGAAAATGAAGGTCAAGACGTACAAGATTTGCAACTTGGAGCAACATCGTTCGCCTTTGTAATTATGCGTGTTTTTTGCCGTCTGTCTCCGTCTCGGTCACCCTACAAATACATAAATGAAATATCTATTTTAAATTTATTCATGTTCAAATGCCTTTAAGCTGCTACCTAGAAATTTGGCTGCTTACTCAGCCTCCATGTTCACTTTGCTGTTCGTTCTTTGGATGCCTCGGCATTTCCAGCCTAGCCTAGATAATAATAATAGAAATGCTTCATATGCTGTTGGTCTTTGATGTTCTGAGCATTTTTGACTACCAACTCTCACCTCCATGTTCACTTATTGGCTGCCTTGCAACAGTCGCTTTAAGTTATATATTGAAATTAAATGTAACTGCGTTTCTCGACAGTAAACTTTCATACGTATGAGTAACAATGTAACCTCCAACTGTCTTCTCACCTCCATCTTCACTTTATAACTATTCTTTGAGAGAAGATTTAAGTTTGAAGGGTCAAAAATCAAAAAGTTTTTAATAGAGAATAGGTCAAAAATCAGCAATTTTTAATAGGGAATCATGTTCTAATAAGAATCTAGCATCAGTTTAACTTTCACCTCCATGTTCACTTTATAACTGCCTTTTGACATAAGCTTATAACTTTAAGAGGAGAATTTTCACTAGTATATCTAAAGTGAATTTGTAGTACAAAATTTACTTTCACCTCCATGTTCACTTTATAAGAACTCCATGATAAAATTTGAATAAATAAGGTAACAAAAATCTGTAAATATATCTAAAGGAAGTCTGTCCAAACTGTCTCAACTGAAGCTTAATGTTATATTTAGAGAAAGAGTATGTATGGGAATAACTTTGAGAAATCACGAAACTTCACACTCAACTGTCACCTTCATGTTCACTTTACAAGTGCTCACTGACAAAAGCTTACAGCTACAAATAAACGGAATGTGCTTTAAATTATTTAGAGGAAGAGTGTGTACAAGATTAACTATGAGATATCACGAAAAGCACTTCTTACCCAACTGTCACCTCCATGTTCACTCTAGAAACGCTCACTGACGAAAGCTCACAGCTATAAATAAACCGAAAGTGCTTTAAATTATTTACGAGTACGCCACAATCAATGGCAGGTGGTTGAAAAGTAAGCACTCCATTGGCGCCATCACCTCCATGTTCACTTTGCCGGGGCGTGCAACCACATTTCCGGCGTTTATTCAATACTAAATTGGCATGCCAAATTGTGGGGATTATATTTCCAATTGAAACGGAAACGGATATGGCAAAAAAAGGCATTGAATGCAACTTTGTGGCCAGTGCAAAAATTCTCTGAACACATTTTCTAAAAGTCAGGAAAATTTTGTAAATTTTGCACGAATATTCTTTCTCTCTCTCTCTCTCTGTCTGCAAGTGCCACATTTAAAGGCAAATCACTTATTCTTGTTATATATAGTATTCCCTCTTTTACAGAAGTGTGTTGTTCCTGTGGTTGTTGTTAATCGATACATTTTGTGCTTTTAGCTGAAAGAGTTTTGTCTACTTCGATGTCTCTTCACTCTTCCCTCTTTCCCACTTTCTCCATCTGCCTCCCTTTGGAATTGTGGACTTCGTTTTGGGCTTGTAAAACAATGACAAGGACAAATTTGTGAGCAAGGCAAACAGACAACGGGACAGAGAACAATGGAATTGCTTTGGATACCGACAGATTCTGGGTTACTCTGGGAAACTAAAAGGAGGACGGGGAGACAGGTATTCAGTTCCTTTAAGTGTCAATACAAATATAAATCAATGCTGTTTTCTACAGACCCCAAAGGTAACCAGAGTTGTTGTTGTTGCTGATTTTCCTGTTTCGGTTGTCAGTCCGGCAACCAAATAAAAGTGCAAGGGGCTTATGAGTTTGTGGCATTGTAGGTTACAGACAGAAGGAGGCATCTTCAATCCTATAAAGTGAAGTACCTTCTGTCTCGCAATAAAAATTTAAAGGAGCTAGAACTACCAAAGTAAATGACAAATATCTGAACTGGAATACCGGGCATTCAACAGTCGAGTTCACTCGACGCCGCAGTTTTGACTTGTTTGCTTTGGCTGTCGCGTTGCTTTAGGCTGGTCCAAATTTGATCAGGTTTTTGGTCCGGCAATCAATTTTAACAATCGTACAGGCTTTGTCTGTCTGTCTGGCAACGCTTCGTATGTGATACCTTGAGGCACTGCATTTATAATATTAAACAAAAAACTCTTGCTTCTCATTTTCTCTGCTAATTGCTTGCTCAATTATTCGGTTTCTCTGTGACTGCAGGTTATGTTCCTTGTAAATATCTATAGCGTAGTTTATTTTTGCGGTGTGGCAACGCTTTATGTTTGCCAACTGCTTGCTTTGATGCCCAGAAAATCTAAAAATTGATCATAGAACTTCTGTTTGCTATCTGGCAACGCCGTGCCATTTATGAGGAATTCTTGACCAATAAAAAGCATGAGAATATTTTAAATATTTATAATAAAAACTAAATTTTCAAGAATTTTTATAAAACACATACAGGGTGTGTCTTAGTCTTTCAAGCATATTTTAAAAACTAATTTACTTTATAATTTTTTATAAATACTTTATAGAAATCCCATGCAGTTTTTTAGAACTTAATTATGTGCTCTACATTTAATTATAAATATTTGATAGAAATACCATAATAGGCAAATCATACCCATCTGCAGGGCATCTGCAAGTCGGGCATGCTCGTCTAACGCCCATTTGACGTGATTGCGTAGACAGATTTGCTATAAACAAGTGTTTCAGTTAGTTTCTCCTCGCTGTTTAACAACTTTTGTGGAATTTTTTCCCATTTAATTTCGAGTCCTGAACCTTGCGACAAAAGTCGTTACCTCCCCCTCCCTCTTTTAACCGTTTCCCTGCAGCCCTTCAGCACCCCTTCAGTCCCCTGAAAGGGAACCTCAGTCTGACAGGCAACGTGTGTTACTCGTTGTAATTAGAGAGGAAATTGCAGGCCGCGCAAAAAGTTTGCAGACATTCTTCTGTTTTTTTTTTCTTCTTATATTATATGTATGTATGTATAAACTGCACTCGCTGCATTTACTTTCCTTTTGTTGTTGTTGGTTTTTGCTCTTTCCTAAAAGTAGAGAAAAGCAGCAGCAGCAGTTGTTCAATTTAATGTACATAGCTGCGGAGGAACATTAAAAAAACACAAGAAAGAACAAGAAATAACAATTATATTCGCTTGGTCGCAGTTCAAATACTCTTTTGCATTTGTTAAACATCTCCAGGAATAAACTGAGTTTTCCACAAGAAACTTTAAGTTCTAAAACCCTCCTTCCAGTAGATTTTCTTTGATCTGCTCCATTCGAACTTTGATTCTAGCTACATGCATAACAGTCCTCTATACAAATTTTCAATATGATATCTTCGCCAGGTTATCGGTTCCTATAGGTGGAAACAGAGATCAGATAGCATCTATCTACAATGTTTTTTATTCAAGCAAATGCACAAGTTTAATACTCTTAAATTTCACTCTTTTTATTGCCTCACAAGTTTATTAATGAAATAATAATACTTTCCGTAATACTCTTCACTGTATAAAAGCACAAAAAAAAAAATAAAAAAAATAGAAAATGAAGGAAAAAAAATTGCTCATGAAAATAAAGCTCGCAAGTTTGCGGTGGCGTCGAGCGATGAATACGATGAATACATTCAGGGAATGGGAAAATTAATGCTCTGGCCTTTAAGCGGCTCAGCGTAAAGGAAAGTGGTAAAATATTTGAAACTTTTATGGATTAGACATAAATTGCTAAACTTCATTACACTGCGTTCCCTGTATACAAACTCTAGCTGGAGAATATTGCGGCTTTGTGGCTGTAAAAGTGCATCTGTATCCTTAAGAGAATATAACTTGGCAGAATTGGATTGAATTATATTGAACTAGATTTTTGTTTCTTGTTAGGAAATTCTAAATTAAGGAACCTAAAAAAAAGATCTGAATGAATAGTGTAATTCCAGGATTGAGAAGCCTGAAACAGGATACATTTTTGTCTTAAATTTTTTATCTAAATAAAAATTTGTGAACCAATAAAAAAAATATTTCTTTTTGGTAATAAGTAGAGATGGGCATGGGCCTCCTTTTTGAGGCACGACACGGCCCAAGCACGGCTGGTAAAAACTGAGGCCCAACACGGCCCAACACGGAATTTTTTTAAATAGGCACGGCACGGCACGGGCACGCACGGCCCATGCCCATCTCAACTTCGTGACGTCATTTTTTTTATCATAATGGCATCAATAGTGCTACCGATGTTGTAAGTGTTCGCAAATTGTGCGATACATCGATGAATCTTAAAGCTCAAGCTGACAAACAAGCCATAAAACTACGCCAACTTATCAATACTACCATATTTAAATTCAAAATCTGTACCGTGCTTTCCGTGCCTACCGTGCCCACCGTGCCTACCGACTTTGTCACGGTAAAACACGGCAATTTTTTGTAAGGGGCCCAACACGGCCCAACACGGAATTTTTTTAAATAGGCACGGCACGGCACGGCACGGGCACGGCACGGCCCATGCCCATCTCTAGTAATAAGTATTATAAATTTATCTTTTGAAATTTATAATATGCCAAACATAAATTTACATCTCTCGATTAATTAAAAATATATTTTTGTATATTATAGGCTATCATCTTACCTAATCGCAACAAGATCTGCCAAATATAACTGTGGTAATGGCTGATTTAAGTTTCAAGCAATGTAAGTGCCTAAAAGCATGCAATAAAAATATTTTAAATTTATTTAAATAAGTAACGGGTATCCTATAGTCGGGAGCTCGACAATAGCCTGTGCCACTTGTTGTTATTTGCACTAAAATTACATTTTAAATTTGTATATCCGCTAAAGCCACTACACGCACAGTTTTTAAGATAATACGCATTTTTTGGCAATTAACATCAGCTATTATTATAAGCTATCATCCCAACGACTGATCTTTGAGCAATGTAACTGCCTAAAAGTATGCAATAAAAATAGTTAATGTAATTTAATGGGCATCCCATAGTCGGGAACTCGACTGTAGGCTTTCCTGCTGTTTATTATAATATTTATAATAATTTTTGATTTATTTTCACACTTTCAGAATTATTATAATATAAATTATAGTAGAAATTAGAGTTGTATGATTATTACATTAAGGTAAAAAAGAGATATTTTAAATTTTCTAGTAACAATCAGCAAATAAATCGTATTAGGTAATTTAATATTTTAAATACTATAATTGAGACTATATTCGAGTATTTTAAGCCATCAGTTATTTAAATATATTGTATCTGAAATTCAAGTAGGCTATTGAGGGAGTTATGAAGTCTATAAAGTCGATAAAGTAGCCCTGGCGAGGCAAGATCAAAACTGTTGAGTCTAACAAACTGTAGAGCTCATTTTTACAAAAATCCTCTGCTCGAAATAATACTGATATAGAAATTTTCTAACTTTGTATAAATTGGAAAAACAACAACAATAATGGATTATTTGGGTGATAATCGCTATCAATTGCTCTTCGTTGACGATGATGGCAACGATCAGAGCCCAGTTGGCCAACAAGCTGGCGGAGAGCAGAAGACCAAACGCAACAAGACTCCCAGGGACAAGGCCAAAACCTTGGAGATGGCCAAGGCTCTCGAACTGACTCTGGCCAAGTCGAAGTCGGCGAATCTGAAGATGGAAATTGCAAATGTGAAGGAGCAGCAGCTGATGTTGCAGCAGCAATTGCGGCAGCAGTTGCAGCAAGAGTTGCAGGAGCAGCTGCAGCAACAGTTGCAGCTGGAACAGAAGCAGCAGCAGCAGCAACAGTTGCAGCTGGAACAGAAGCAGCAGAAGCAGCAGCAGCAACAGTTGCAGCCAAATCAGGGCAAAGAGCGCACTTATAGGGAGCGTATTATAAACAATAGCAATCGGGGTTATTATGGAAATTATGGTGGCTATGGAGGCGGAGGAGGGGGTGGAGGGGGTTATGGAGGCGGAGGTGGAGGGTATGCTAATTATAGTGGCGGCTACGGCAGAGGAGGAGGCGGAGGCGGAGGTCGACCGCTAAAAAGTAAGTTGGATCGTCATTCCAGCTCGGATAAAACGGGCATCAAGGCGATTGTTAAGCGCAATGGCGGCGGTGCTCACAATTGGGGCTCAGCCCTGAAAGATATTGAAGATCAAAACACGGCTACAATTTTAGATAACGACGAGACTCAACAGCAGCAGCAGCAGCAACAACAGCAGCAACAACAGCAACAACAACAACAACAGCAACAACTGAATCCAAATAATGTGTCCGGTAATAATTCCATTGAGGAGGAGGATGACACCAAGTACATCACCGTGGAGCAGTGGCGTGCCATGAACGTGGTGCGTTCCAAGCCCATTTACAACATACGCAAACCCGGCGAGGGGGAGCCCAATAAACCCGATTGGCAGAAGATGATCGTGCTGCAGAAGAAGCAGAAGCAGCCAGCGAAACCGGAGGAGGACACCAACGTGGAGTACGATGCCGCCATGTATCCACAGCGTGTGGGGCGTCTGCAGCGCATCGTGGACATCGAGTTCAAGTTCAAGGACGATCGTCGTCGCAGCGGATATCTCAGCAACTGGTCGGGACGTTCCTTCAACAAATCCGAGTCCGAGGGCACTGCCGAATCCATCAACATGGACGATGAAATGGAGTTTCCCACTCTCGGCTGAGTGCTCCAGAAAAACATGACACAAGTCTACAGCTTGTCCCATCAATTTACACTGAAAATCTAATTTTTTGGGCTAACTTTGGTACAAAAAAAAAAACAACTACTGGTAAAAAAACAATAATATTACTAAGTTAATAGCTATATTAATTTATTAATATTGTCTACAATTTCCATTACCATGTAAGCGATTCAATCACTCTAAATAAACGTAAATAACACCTAACAGAATTACACATCTGTCTAAACTTCTTCTTCCACAATTTTAAGTACTATCCATAGATATCCATAGATACTAAGTATAATACTTGTTCCTAGAGCTTCTAGTTCATCTATTATCCAACAATTTGTTCTGTCAGTTGAAGTGCTGTCGATAATAAATAGTTGTTTTTATTGAGCTGCATTCAATTCTCCATTGTCCAACCTGTAATTGTGCTGAAGTGGGGTATATTATAGCTTAAAGTCCTTAAAGTCCTTTTGCATTTGAGATGGTATCAATTATTAGATAAACAAGGTCAGATTATATTTGTGAGTAGTGTTATTATACTTATTGTATTCGTTGCAATGCATGTAACAGGGAGAAGGAAGCATCTCCGACCTTACAAAGTGTACATATATATTCTTGATCAGCCATGTCCGTCTGTCTGTCCGCATTCGTGCCTAGATCTCAGTGACTATACGAGTTAGATCAACCAAATTGGGCACACAGACTTCTATAAGCCCCACGCAGTTTGTTTCAAACTTGTTTCAAAAACGTATTATTAAATATCATCCTGCTAAAGCGCAACAAAATCAAACAAATAGAAAAGGGGTATTGACTAATTTGAGTTCCTGGCACAGAAAGTGCCTAAAAGTATGCAAAAAAAATATTATAAATATATATATATTTTTTTTTTCATAAAAATTTGTATATTTTATTTAAACTGGTTTCCTGTTACCATTAGTGGCAACTTAATCTAGTTTTACATTTAAGGGAAGGAACAATTGATCACAGGTGAAACATATATAGAATAATATTATTTACAGTGTATTATTTACAGCATTTACAAATTAATGAAGGAACCTAGTAGAGAGAGAGAGATAGATATTAAAATAATATTTTTAAATATAATGGGTAATACAATTTTTATTTGTATTTTATTGGTGAAATAGAATTGTTAAATACATAACAAATAAATATTTTCCTTATATTATAATCATTTTTCACCTTACTAAAGAAAAAACTGTCGTCACTCGCATTACATTTCTTTCAAAATTTTAAAAAATAAATGAATAGATTAAAATATTAATTTAATGCAGTATAACAATCATAGAATACTTATATTTATTATGGAACCTAAGATAATTTAGTCATGCACCTGCTGAAAATGTTAACAGTCTGTCACCTTTATATATTTTTGACAGGATATCCCTTAGTCGATCACTTTTGTGATGCCTAGGATTGTTGTCTTGCAATGCATTCGAATCGATTAACTTCCTCATTTATTTATGCCGTGGTCAGTGGGAATTGGAGACGCCAGTTGCCAGTTGCCAGTTACCTGCTGTATCATATTGGCCATAACTTGGCAACTTTAGCAGCATTTCTCCTGTTTCCCTCCTGTTTCCCTTCCCCCTGTTTTCAGCTGCTATTTGCCGCTTCTTCCGTTTGCCGTTAGTCGTTAGTCGTTAACTTTAACTGCAACTTGTAGAAATTAGTTGCTGCTGCTGCTGCGTTTCGCATTTTTCATAATTAAAGTGCAAATAAAAACTAGCGGGCAAACAAAACAATTGCAATTAAATGTTGTTGTTGCCTTTTCTAGGTTGTCTTATACCCTGTAAAGTGAACGTATAGGCTATACCCAGCCTGCAGTTTAATAACTTAGTTTATAAACAATAAAAATAATCCTATATACCAAGGAGAACATATTGCAGTACTTTAGCAGCATCTTATCAATTGTTAATCTATCAACCTGTAGGAACTCAGGAACTTTTAAATCTAGAGCTGTGAAATTTGGTACAAGTGATTAAAAAATTATAATATGACTATTCTGAATATTTGAAGTAAAACGCTTCATAAACACAAAAGTTATATAAGCCGAACACTTGCCTATCTAAAGAAACTCGGGAACTGTTGATGACAGAGTCGTGAAATTTTAATCTAAATAGCTTAGATAGATAAGTATGCATAAAAGTTATGTAAGCAATGCCTGACTGTCTATAATAACTTAGGAATTTCTACAGTTGGAACCATAATATTTGGTGTAACTGTACTTAAGCATAGGAAGTATCTATTCTAAATATTTGAGATTAATCGCATGTTGCTGCCTGTTGGAACTCGGGAACTGTTGTTTTATCCTTATCCGTATCCTTAAATTTCATAACAATTGGAATATAAGCGCAAAAGTTACAAAAGCAAACTAATTTAAAATATAATATAACATAAAAGTTGCTATACTCTTATTTAAGATAAAAACCGATGTATCCTGCAAATTTGAGCTTAATCAAGCTATAAACGATACTTTAAGTCAGAGTCAGTGACTTTTCAGCTGTAGAGGGTATGTGCTAGTCCATTTTTAGCGACTAGCCTTAGACTCTAAGGCAAAATAGACTCTAGATGCTCTACTTTATTTATTTATTTTTGTTGCTGTAGTTGCTGCTGCTGCCCGCGGACACATAATTCACTTTTTATTATCTCATATTTTATGGCAGCGCATGAAGCGCACTAGAGAGAGGAAGAGAGAGTGGAAAGAAGAAGAAGAATGGGATTGTTTGCAGTTGGCTTGTAAGCCTGTTGTCCCACCTTGCAACCAGAGAGAGAGAGAGAGAGAGAGAGAGAGAGAGAGAGAGAGAGAGAGAGAGAGAGAGAGAGAGAGACTTAGTATCGTGTCATTTAAATTTTGCTTTTAGCGCTTTATTTGTTTAATTGTTGCGTGTATGTGTGTGTGTCGATTATGCACTCATATGTATATGTATATATATATATATATACATATACGCCCACACACACACGTGCATACATGACTGCACTTTGCAATTACTTCAACAGGCAAATAACAACAAGCGGAACAGTCGAGTGCACTCGACAGTAAAATACCCTAGCCTAGGCCTCGACACGCCGAAGATTTGATGCCCATGCAATTCCCATAATAATCATTAATTATCGACCTATCGTTTTTGTGGCAGCTACATACATATCTATATATATAAAACTCTTTGTCTCTGACTGACTCACTGACTGACTGAGAATCAACGTGCAGCCCAAACGGTAAAAGATAGAAAGCTGAAATTTGCACACAACATAGATGAGATAATTTCATCGTGCAATAAGACGGCGTTTTGCGAAATTCCACCTGTCAAAATCGAGGTCAAAGGTCACAAAATTGCTTAGTATAAAAAACTTTTTTGTTTCTTAAGATATCTCAACCAAACTCACAGATTATATGTTTGGTACTGTCTCTTACATTCTGACCAAATTTGGTCAAAGTGGAATGACTATATCTTATAGCTGCCATAGGAACAATCGGAGATATCCTAACAAATCTTATAGATTAACTCTTCTTGCCAAATTTTGACTAATTCGCTTAATTTAGCTTTTTCCCGCCAAATCACCAAATCCGACTTTTTAGCCAAAGTTCAATTGCAAGGATAAAAATTAAGGCAGCGGACAGCGGAAGCTAAATATTTCCGTTTTTTTTTTTTTAGAAAAAATGTTATATTATATAAATTGGTTAAAACGGGCAACTAAATACAATGCTGCGAGCGAAGCGAGCAGGGGGCGAATATTATGTAAATTTGTTAAGCCGGACAACTAAAGACAATGTTGCGAGCGAAGCGAGCTGGGGGCGTAGCCCCCTAGTATAATATAAATGAGTGATTTTAACCAACTTGTACGATATCTATAAAAAGAACAAATATTTTTAAAAACGAAAAGATTCGTTGACCTTATCAGGAATCGAACCCAAGCCCCTCGCGCGTGTCTCTAGCATAAGACTGACAATTCAAATAAATGAAAAATATTAAATAATTAAAAATCAAAATCGGACCGAGATTCGAACCGCGATCTCCTGTTTCGCGTGCCGAGCACTTATCACTTGGACCACTCCGCCAAAATGAATTAATTGAGATTTAATTCTATTCTATTTATAGAATTTCCATTAAAACACCTTGGACAAAATTGTTAATATCTTCACTACTTATGGCCCAATCGTGATGAAAGTTGGTGATTAGATTCTGAGCATGTTCTTAAAAAAATGTTAAATTTTAACTGAAGACTGATGCAAGTATTTTATGAATTACGCCCCCACAGTAGGCGTGGCAAAATTTAACATAAACTTGTTCTGCCAGACATATTAGGGCGCCTTCATTCCAAATTTGGTGGTCCTAGCTCTTCTCCATCTCTGAGATCCTTTCGCTTATACGGACCGACGGACAGACGGACAGACAGACGAACATGGCTCAATCGACTTGGCTGTTGATGCTGATCAAGAATATATAGTATATACTTTATGGGGTCGGAGATGCTTCCTGTTACATACTTTTTAACATACTTAACATACCAGGGTAATATACTCAAGGTATAAAAACAACAACAATAACGATACCGATAACAACCGTTGCAGAAATTAATCAAAATATGAACAATTCAAACAGCAGCATTTCAACTGCTGCTGCCACGCCTCCTTTGTCCCGCCCACATAAGCTGCATTTGACAGCATTTGCATTTGGCACACACACACACACAAACACATATTCGTACACACTCACAAACATACACACACACACACACACACACACACACACAGTCACATTC
Source organism: Drosophila limbata (assembly GCA_963924055.1). NCBI lineage: Eukaryota > Metazoa > Arthropoda > Insecta > Diptera > Drosophilidae > Drosophila > Drosophila limbata. The sequence goes on from OZ001351.1 coordinate 29,239,912, forward strand.
GTACAGACGTTTAACTAAATGTAAACATTTTAGCGGCAACAGCAGCTGCTGCCTCTGCCGCCGTCGCCGTCGCAGCGGGCGTCGCAGTCGCTGCTGGCTACATGAATTCATTAGAAGTAAAGCAAAACCAATGACACACACACTTACACACACTCACACACACACACAATACACAACACACACGCTCCATTTATGTGAAATTATTTTCGATTATTTTGTGTGCTTTCCCCCTGCCCCCTTCACCTTCCCCTTCACCTTCCCCTTCCCCTTGCCTCTGCGGCGACTCCTCGACAAGCCTGCCCAAAAAAATATGCAGTGATTTTTGGCACACAGACACACACACACACAGACTCTCACAAATACATCCACACAAATCGATATATGTAAGTCGAGCGATCATAAAATGTGGATAAAAATGACAGAGAGTGTGAGAGATTTATGTTACACATTAATGTGCGAGGGCAGCTCGAGAAGTAACTCAATTAAAATCAAATGTATGTAAATAAAGGTAAAAAATTAAGATTTATGAATATTTAATCTATGCATTTTTCTCTAAATTGCGCCCAAAAAATAGAGAACGCATCTTGATAGTCAGACAAATTATTTGAAGTTATTGAAACTTTTCTATATATTTATTAAAGTGATTAAGGTTCTTGAATTTAGAATCTGGTATGTTTTTACAATTCTTTAGTTGAGTTCAGGCAGCAAATTTATGGTGAACTTGTGTTTTATAAACTCGGAGAAATAACTTTGAATCATTTCCAGCCAACATTCCAATCTTCATTTGATGCTTTCGTCACTATTGTATTTACAACGTTTCTGTGATGACTTTGAAGAGGAGTTACTCAAGAATGTCTAAAGATTCTTAACAGTACTTCTCATTTCACGTACATAGCTTATTTAAAACACTTTAATTTTTACATTGGCCGTATCATGTATCACAAATCAAAACATTTTTGATGTGCTTCTGGTGAACGATTTGATGAAATTTTCAGGCAAAGTCAAAGTTGTCATTTCTTTTTTTTTTTGTCAAAGCTTATAATAATTAATTAAAAAAATTCAAAACAATTTGGCGCAAAATGCTTAATGAAATGGGAAACAACACAGCAAACGGACAGAGTTTAAATAATAGATGATATGTTGCATTAATAAATAATTAAGGCAATATTTAATAATTTATATAAGAAAGTTTAAAGCACTTTTCCCCAGCCATTTTTGTTTTAAATACGCAGTGTCCAAAGTTTTTTTTGTATTTTTTTTTCCTCATTAATTTCGTTGCTTTAATTTCAAATCTAGTACTCTTTTGATTACGTTTTGATTTATCGATAACAAAGCAACACAATCAAAAAATTTCAGCGTACTATTTTGGTGATGAATTTTCAGTCATCATAATCATAAAATTTTGAAATGATGATTGCTAATCACTGCCGTTCACCAGAATAATCAGACAAATTTCATCGATATTCTGTTGTCGATTTGTTCTAATGAACACGGCCATTCTTACATGGCATACTTTCAAATCCACCCTCTACGCGTACTTGCTCATCTTTAGCTTTTGGAGTTGGCTCAAATGTTTCAGAACTCAATTTCAGTGAGACACGCGAGACGTTAAGGCAACAGTTTTAAAATACGATTTATGCCATAATTTACATATTACAAATGGAATTTACACCAATTGACTAAAGATTGAGTTGAAACTGACTAGGCCAGCGAAAGGGAATTCTCAGTCCTTTGTACCCTGTAGAGATGAAGTCAGTAATATTTTATATAATTGATACTTTCCGTCTTTGGCTGATAATCTGCTCGTAGAAATCGAGCTGACTTTGTCATTGACGTCATTGATTTACTTAACTCACAATTTTTATGGAGTTCTTGGAATTTTTGTACTAATATTATTATTCATGTTAAGATACACATTTTATTAATAAATTAAGCTTCCATTAACTAATTCTAAGTAACTAATTATTATATATATATATATATAGGGATTTCTTTTTTCGACGAGACTTTGTTTAACTTTATTTATATGATAGTGCTTTTGTAATTTTACATTAATTTTCTAATTTATAACGAACTCAAAGTTCTTTTAGTACCCACATCTCAAATTTCATAACTCTAGCTCGAATTTTTCCAGAGTTATACTCCTTATAAATAAGGTATATAGTATGTATTCCTTAAAGTACTTTCGTTCTGTTTAAAGAACATACAACGCCGTCTCTTGTAAAAGTTTCGTTATGTGAGTACTTATCGGTTATTCGTTTTCTTATTCGTTTTCTATTCGAGTCACAAGCGTAATTGTTACAGCCCGGGTCATAAAAATAAAAACTTTTCTGCCTGCTGTTTCTTATTTTAATTTTTATTGACTTGTTGTTTTCCTTCGCCTCGGTCCGTTTGCCTTTCTATTCGCTATTGCTATTTGTGTCTTCTGCTTTTCTTTTATGGCTAACGCGTATTCAATGCATGTTTGGGTGTGTGTGTGTGTGCGCGTGTGTGTGTGTGTGTGTGTGTGTGTTGTGTCTCCCAGTCTTGTTGTTTGTCGACAGCGTCGTTATTTGATTTCATTTCTCGATTTGCCATTTTGAATTCACTTCATTGAATTGTTAATTTTATCGTCAGATACACACACACACACACACATACACACACACACACATGGACATATCTATAATGTTTTTGCTATTGTTGTTGATTTCTTTTTTCCTTGCCTTCTTTATTGTCATTGGCAGTCTATGGCCCGAGTTTCATTTGAGGTTATTATGGACCATGACTCCTCTTCATTTTGCCTGATACTGGTACCTGCCCCGCCCCCTCCCCGCCCTCTTCTTTCGCCTGAAAGCCTCGGCTTGTTTATCATTTGGCCATATTACATTTTATTGCCCACTGTATTTGCCGCAATATGCATCCAATATGTTTGATTACGCGGCACATGCGATTTGCAGCGAGGTGTGCTCCTGTAATTCCCCATTTTCAAATATATCCAAATGATATAATAAAAATACCCAAGTATTAATAAATTAAATACAGTCAAATACCAACAAAAAAAATTAAATTAAAAGTAAAACTTTAAGAGCCACCCTCGCATTGGCAACAGCTACTCAAAGGCCATTACAGTGAAACTGCGCCATAACGAACTCAAAGTGTAAGTGAATGGCAGGGGAAAGGTACAACATTCAATTTTAAATATTCATATTCATATTCCCTTTTATTCATTCATATTTTTGCGGTACTTTGCAAATGTTCTTATGCACGCAGTCGTTATATAGCTGCTTGACTGTACTCGCTATGGTTAGTCATAAAATCCATATATGAAAGTGCCTCAAGAGTGTTTTCCAAGTGGTTCTGACCTCCACATCATCAAGTATTTAAGCTCTCCTACTGAAATCCTTTATGCAAAAAGTAAACACGCAGTTCAATATTTGACTGAGGCGTGGAACTGGCTGAAAACGTTATATTTGAATCGAAACTGAATTTAAAAAGTGACAAATTCGTGTGAATTTTATAATTGGATAAAAGTGAGATGCTATGGTTTTTGAACTAGCAAAACACATGTTGGAACAATTATTTTAAGACAACTAATTTTGAAACTGTTTACATAAAAATTTCTCTTAAATTAGCTTTATAAGAATTGAAAAGAATCTTTAATAGTGATTAAATTTAGTTTAAACACATATGTAAACTATTCTACGCTATATTTTGAAAGTAGAGAATTAAGTTCATTTAATAATGTTAAGGATTGAGATTAAATAAATTTATTTGAACGAAATTAAAGTCATTTAAATGCAAAGCAAAGCAAAACTTTTATCAAAATGATATTCCGCATGGAAATCTGATAAGTTTTGGCAGAGGTTTGAAAGTTTGAACTTGTCAAAATTTACGCGTGTATTTTGGATTTGTAATTATGACTTCTTTACAATTTTTAATTTTATTTTTGGGAAACTCCATACAGTAGTACTTGGAGATAGATCGACAACTCATTTCATTATTGTCGATTTTTGCATTTTTACTCGACTCAATGTTTGGATTTAGATCACTAGTAATCAATTCTTGGCTAGCTCAAAATCAGTTTAACATGAACTTATTTCAAAATATTCGCGAATTGTGATTAAAGACTTATTTGCAACTCTTCCTAAGTTATTTCAATAGTCCTTGAATAGGTTTATTGTATGTAATCTTAAAGAGATTGAAAAACTAAAAGAAATCGCAGAGAAAACTTAATATTAATAATAGCTACTTGATTGTTGATGAAGATGCCGCTTGTTAGTCTGTGACTAGAGGGTATTACAAGTAACTTGCTAGGGTTTAGCTGCAACCAACCAAGCTCATCCTATACCATCCCCTAACTGTGTCTTGTTCCGTACAAAAACAACAAGAAAAGCAACAACAATAGCAACAGCAACAAGGACAAGGGCAAAGAAAATTTGCATTTCTTGCAGTAAATTCAATATTTTCCTTTATGATTTTGCCTGTCGCTGTGTGTGTGTGTGTGTGTGTAATGTGTGTGTGTGTGTGTGTGTGTTATGTGTGTGGAATGTGCCTCCTTTGAATACCCTTGTTGAAAGTATTCAAATTTTGTCACGAAGACTCTAAAAAAAATTTTTTTTTAAATATACGAAGCTTGCGAGCTTTAAAAATTAAATTTTAATTTCTTTTCGTTTTTATCTGCATTTTTTAAAATTATAAAATTCCCTATATAACAACTGCAAACTGTTTAAAGACCGCGACTCAAGTATAACAAGGAATTGTAATTTTTAAATAGTCATTATTTTGTTATTTGTAAACTTGTGAATTTATTTGCCTACTTTTTTCAAATCAAAAATTATTAAAATTGTTTTTTTTTTAATAAATCAAATATTTTTTGAAAAAACTGATAAATTGATGATATATATTGATAGATATATTGATGAAAAGTGGTACAGTTACAGGAAACAATCGTTAGAAATGTTTATTATGAATAATCAACTTTTTATTTATTTTTCTAAGTTTTTCTTTTATTTATTTATTTATTTTACATCCCAGTGCTACAAGTTTTAAGGAACTTGTAATTATTGCACTAGTCACAACATAATACAATAGATTTAATCCTATGATTGGTATTACAATTGGTTAAAAAAACAAACTTATACTTAATTTTAGCAATTAGATTTTAATTTTATAATTTAATAATTTTAATAATTTTATGATTGGTATTACAATTGTTTTAAAATAACTTACACTATTAATTTTTTTTTTTTTGAAAACAATTGTAATACCAATCATAGGATACTTAAAATTGCAATTATTAAATTAAAAATATAACTGGCTTTTCTGTTTATTTTTAAAGGCAGCTTGTTCAAAAAAAGGTTGTGCTCAGCAAGGGTATTGGGTGTTCGGCATGTGGAATCTAAAATTTGTTGTCTTTTTATGGGCTGCCTTTGGAGTTTCACCGGAGCGTATCATGTGCACATTTGTGCCTTGGAATATCAGGCGCAGCCCGGCGGCGCCTCATAAGACAAACAGCGGCAACAGGAAGTGCAGGAGGAGGATGAACTGAAGGAGGAACTGGAGTAGGAGAAGGAGGTACGCGACTGTCATTTGCCCGATAGACAAGACTGACTTCCTGCCAGCCTGGTTGGCAAACTGGCTCCTCTCTGGTGACTGGCGAAAAACATAAACGAAATATCCTTTAGCCGAGTCGGCGCCTCGTTCAGTTCCTCCTCCTCCTCCTCCTCCTCCTTCTCTTCCTCCTCTTCCTCCTCCTGTCCTGCTTCTGGTGCTGCTCCTGCCTGATTTGGCTGTTGGTCCAATGTCCTTAGCTGTAGCTTCTGGTTGTTCGTGGGGCACAAGAAGCACAGTCGAAATGGCTTCAAGTGCTTTTGCTGATTTCGGAAATTGGTTTGCATTAGAAATCACTTAAGCGCATAAAGTGCTGTGAGTTATTGCCGCAGGATGTGACCAGGACAAGCTCACTGCCAAAAAAGACAGCAATAGGTGTTGCAAGGAGCTGGAGTTGTGCTTGTTGTTGTTGTACCTGGATCATTCATCCCGTCAAGCCACGTCACCCACAAATTAATTACAAAATTAGAAAGAATTTTTGCGGTTATTCGACTGTCCGTCAAGTTCTTTCTTCTTCTTTTTAGTGTCCAGCAGCTGTCACCTGTGTCCTGCTCTTGTTTTTGTTAGACCCTGTACCTAAGAAATACAAAGAGTTTACTGAGTTTGTCAGCTGAATTTTGCCACGAATAATAAGAACAATTTAAAAGAATATTCTGTCGATTTTTGTGCATTCATCATAAAATTAGATCGATTAATCGGAAAAATTCAACATATTAATCAATTTAACAATTTTATTGGTTGGTTATTATTATTTATACGCAATCCAATACAAAAACATCTAGTTCTAGAACTAGTTTAACGACAACTAGTTCAAACATTAATAGTTTAGTGACTATTATTAAGTCAATGGCTAATTTTTGTAAATCACAAATATTTTTGCTTTGTTTTTTTACTTGTTGGAAATAAAAAACATTTGTTATTTAGAATAATATTTTTATTTTAATTAAATATTTTTATTGTATTCTTGCAGACTAATTACGGAGTCTCCTGAAGTCGAGCTCACTGTCCTGTAAGCTTCTCAATCAGTTTTTTGTGGATGCTGCTGCATGCCACAGACAACTGGGCGTGGCAGGCCGCCCATCGTCTGTCCCATCTCATTTCAGTAATTAAGACATTTTCGCCTCATGGACTTCAAAGGAAAACACACTGTTGGTTGGTTGTCCACGTTCCAGGCTCCTGCAACACGGCCAGGACGAAGGCGACCACAGCATAGATTCCCTTCCTGCCAGCAACCAGCTCAACTCGACTGAGCCCAGTTTGAGTTTGAGTTGATGATGAGGTGGATTCTGATGTGGATGTTGTTATTCCCGCTGATAACGCGGTATCCTTGGCATCCTTTTGGGCTCCTCTCTTCGTATCCTTGGCATTACTCACGGGCTTTCATAATGTCCTCGCGGTTATTATAGATTTCTTGGTATCCACAGTGCATTCAGTTTCTATCCCAGTCTCCTTTATAGTGTTTTCGAGTCTCATTTTCCATTTAAATGTCAACTCTATTTTACTTGACTTTACAACTTTTTAAAAATGTATTTTTTTCCTTTCAGTTTTAATTTGATTTAAATAAAATATAAATGTGGTAAATTAATTTATCAAAATTGTGGTCAGAATTTTGTTGACTGCTTTTAGTCAAAATAAATAATAAATTTAAGTTTTCTTACTAATATTATTTGCTTGCTCGGAGTTATCGTCGATCTATTAGACTGTCTTAATGCTCTACAATTTCTCAATCTCACTGTCACAGATTTCTTTACATAATTGGACCTGTTTTCTCACATCCATATTTCTCTCCGATGCTGTCGAAGTCTCATTTTTCTGAATTGCCTCAGTTTATTTTATGCATTTCATCAATATGTTTTATGTTTTTGGCATTCGTAACAAACATTTCTTCTGTCTCAGTAAACTTCTCTATCACAATCTTGTCTTATTTTAGTACACCATTTATTATAAAATTAAAATTTCCATCACTATTTATTTAGAATGAGTCACCATTAAAAATAGTTTTTATTTATGCAGTAACTGGTTATCATTGCTTTTAACTTCAACCTTAGGCTCCTCTCTCTCAATTCAGTTTAAATTCTTTTTGGCCTCCTTTTCTTTTTCGTCCGTCTCCTATCCTCTCTCTCTCTCTCTCGCTTATTTCCCTTTCTTTCTCTTCTCTCCTGCTCGATTCGCGTATAACATTCCTACACACATTCTCGCCGCTTTAGTTTCAATCTAAAAATCCAAGTATTTTGTACAGCAGCTTCTTCTTCCTCACCCCACCAATGTCTCTCTCTCTCTCTGTCTCCGTCTCAGGTTTCCACGTGCAGCGTTGCTAATTTTCTTCATTAAACAGCTGAAGCATTTAATGGCGACACAGCACTAAATTGTTGCTCGAGGTAACTCGACAACAACAGCAGCAACAACAACAACAGCAGCAATAAATGCAACTAACAACAATTATGTTAGCCATGGCCGGATCCGGATCCGGGCTCGGAGTCAGAGTCAGAGTCAGGCACGTGGATGACATTGCAAGCATCTAAAACTGAAATTGAGACTCAATTCCTTGCTTTTCTAAAAGCTTGTGGTGCGACTAATGAAACAGCCAATGACACCAGCTGAAAGTGACTTAAATAACGAGTTTGCAGCTTTAAACTCACTTAAAGCTTCGTGAAAACCTCATCTAATTAGCTGAGCCAACAACTTTAAAAGATGATGAGCTTGAAACGAACTCAATTTGAGCTTTCATGTGCTTACCAGTTTGCTTTAATGGCACTTGACCTACTTATTAGTGTAGTAAAGCCTTTAAAATATACACAATCTATATAATTAATGCAGGTTATTAAAGCATCTTATTCGGAATTCAATTAATTAAATTAAAAGCTTTCTGATTTAAGCTTTCAATTTATGTCTTAGCTTCACTCGGAGCTTTAATGTGCTTATATTATGAAATTATTTACATTTTCTTACATTTACTTTACATTTGCAAAGCTCTGAAGTATGTTAAAAGCTTCGCTGAAAGCTTTCATGTGCTTAGAAAAATATACAATTTTTAAAATAAAACTCAAGACACTGACTTCAATTTGTAGGCTAAGGATTACTCTTAAAATGAAGATTAAAAGATCAAACCAATATTTTAGAAAAAATGCTTTAAAACTGAAATCCAATAGAAATTCCTCCATTAATTAAAAGAAAACAGTTTAAAGTTTTTCAGGACATACAGTCGAAGTCATAATGCATCATTAACAATGCTCTTCCTCCTTCTTGTCCCCACACGTCGTTTTCATTATCATCCTTTAATCGACTTGGAAAAGTTGTTCAACAGCCTCCAACGAAAATTTCAATAATGCAAGAGAGAGTTTTGCATATGAAATGTGAAGTGGGGGGAAAACAATTAGAAAAAAATGTGTGTGTAGAGACAGAAAGAGAGAGAGGTAGAGAGAGAGTGAGAGAAAATGGAAAATGGGTTAGTTAAGGATGTATATTTCAATGATGTTTGCGCAAATTGTGTGCAAAACTCAAATCAGGACATCAAAATTGTTCAAAAGTTTTTGCAAAAACAGTTTTCAAATTGATGTGAACTGAGCGAGTGTGTGTGTGCGTGTGTGTGTGTGTGTTGGGTGTGTGTTTGGCTTTGGAGGTAGTCGAAAGTTTTGGAGTTGATATCAGATTACGCATACGCCACGTTGTCGTCCGTCAGAGCAGCAAAATTTAACGAGCAAGAAAATCACTCAAAAAAGTGAAACTGCGTGAGAGAGAGAGAGAGAGAGAGAGAGAGAGAGAGCGGTAGATAGAGAGAGGGAGAGGGTGGGAGGTAGAGGTTTGCAACTGCAACTCATCGACAGATCCGACAGACCGTCGACTTATAATTTAATTTGTGTTGACTAAAAGTTTAAAGGCAGCGCCGCAGCTTAACAACTTCCCAGAAAGCTTGGCAAACAGAATGCAGCAGCTTTTCTTTCCTTTTCCCCTCCCTCTCTTTCCTCCCCTTTCTCCCCTTCTTTCCTTCTCCCTCTCTCTCTCTCTCTCGCTGTTGTTGCTGGCAACAAGATTGCAACAACGGCATAAAACCCGAACTTTGTCCATTAAAACAAACTTTTCGGCAGGTGAGCGCATCGATGGCTTTTGGTTGCTTTACCTGACCCCTCCCCCTCCCCCTGCCCCTTGCCTTTCACCCCCTCCCACCCTCTCTTGCGGCGACGCCACACACTATTTAGCTCAAAAACTGATACGCCGAATGCAACCAAGCAATTTTGTAATGTGAATTTAATGTCAGTTTTGCGACAGGTGCGTTACCAACTCACCTCTGTGTGTGTGTGTGTGTGTGTGTGTGTGTGTGTGTGTGTGTGTATGTGCTGTGCTTTTGTCCAAGTAGATTTTCGCTTTCCCAAATGCTTTCAGTCCACACTCAGAAAAATAAGCACGATTTTCGTATTTAAATGGGGAATATTAAAAAAAATGGATCTCAAAAGTTGTCAGAGCTCGAAATTCCCAAAGCAGAGAACAAAAATCTTATTTCAAGCTTGTTTTTTCGTAGTGTCAGATATTTTTTCTGGGATACTTAAATTATGGGATTAATTTGAGTCTGTAATGTGTAAGGGAGTTTCCAGCCAGGGTGCAGACTCAGTTTACCAGGGCCAGAACTTACAAGAAATTTGTAAATTTCACTGGACGCGGGGATAAAGGGGAGGGAAATGTTCGCTAGGAAAGAGAAAACCACGTACAGTACACAACGAGTTATGTGAGGCAACTCGGCCGGGGATCTCTCGCCCGACAACCACGGTTAGTAAGTATTAAAGGTTAGGTAGCGGGATTTAGCCGGGATTGTCACCCACAGCTGACGGGATTGCCCTCGCCCAAATACTACCGCGTGTCAATAGGGAAAAGCCGGGATCAAGCCAAGGCGGAAGGGAACTATTCCTCGTCCAGATACTACGGGTTAGTTTTAGTATTAACTACAAATAAAAAGAGTTACTTACTTCACTATTCAATTCACCCCACTTATCTCAGACCTTTTCTCTATACGCGCCAAGTTGCGACGTCTGTCCTTTTTCACTCCTCGATCTCTACTCCTGAGTCACTCTTCGCTAAGCCACGCGCCAGCGTCGGTTACACAATTCACCACAGCTTTCGCTCTTCACCTCGGAGCTTTCGCTCTCTCACAACGAGGTGAAGTTGGCTCTCCTTTTGGCAGAGTTGTGCAACCGATCGCTGACGCATTCAAGCCTGCGATGACGGTCGTTAAGCCCAATTTACACGATCGGTTTCCGACCGACACTTCACGTTAATAAATCGTCGGTCTCGTGTGAACACGCAAAATTTTAGAGCGTCGGTTTGTCATCGAAGCAAACCGATGCCATTCACATAATACGTAAGAATGTAATTTTTTGGTATTTTTTAATGCTATTCGGCAAAAAAAGGTGTGCGCGACCTAAAACTTTGTTGAGTGTGACCAGCTTCCGTGAAAAACAAAAAGCTATGGGATTATGGTGTGAACCGATGCGAATTGTGTGAATGGCAACATTTTCCATCGGTCAAAAGTGTCGGTCGGAAACCGATCGTGTAAATTGGGCTTTACGTTTAAATTCAAGCTTAGCTTAAATTAACAATATTAATTATAATATAAAAATAAAACAATAGAATCTGGGACGGCGCAACCTTAGCGCTGCCTCACAATGGATTGAATCATAGTTGCTTAAGTACCCAAATATCTTGAATTTAACCCAAAATTATCTTGTTTCTTGTGGAAAACATCATCATATAATTCTCATATTATTACACAGTAATCTTACATTTTAATAACAAATGTTAAGTTATAAGAAACTCTGTTTTTCCCGGAGGTTTTCTAAGCAAAATCACAGATTTTAACTATTTATTACGTATTGTGCCTAAGTTTGGTCAATATCGGACTATTACATATATCATACACAACAATCTTAAAGTTTTAGCTCAGTTTTGATTACTGCTGGGATTATGATTAATTGGCCAAATGCCGAGATAGGCAGACGGATCCTGGGGAAGTGTCTTCTATTGACAGAGAAGCAGAGAGAGATAGAGAGAGATAATATTAATACCCTAGAATTTGCGAATTTGTATATGGAAGAGAGTTGCAAAGAAAGCTGTAGAACAGTGTTTGCTAATGCCGCTCAACGATTGAAGGTTGTCGATTTATTAACTTTTATTCTCAGACACATAAAGTAAACAGAGTATAAATGTCACTTTCAACACAGTCTTCTGTTTTCTGCTGTCATTTCTTGAGCAAGATTTTCTCTAATTTTTTCCTACATTTCTCTTCAAGGGAATTTTTCGGAATAAAAGTCTAGAGTGTTTTTTTATGGATATAACAGGTGAAAAATACAAAAATACAAATACAAATTACAGTCGAGTTTGCTCGACAGGAGGATACCCTGTGCCAGTCTCCATAAAATAGAATATTGGTTGGGACCATCCCATATGCATATTCTGTCAGTTTGATTCACATATCTCAAAAAACAAAAAAGTTTTTCATACTGAAACTTAATTTTCGACTGATCGTTCCTATGGCAGCTATATGTTATAGTGGTCCGATCCAAATTTTAAAACTTTAAAAACTATGTATCCAGCAACCTACATACCAAATTTGAAGTCTCTAGCTATTATAGTTTTTGAGATCGGCTGTCTCAAACAGACGGACGGACAGACGGACAGACAGACGGACATGGCTCAATGGACTCGGCTGTTGATGCTGATCAAGAATATATATACTTTATATGGTCGGAGATGCTTCCTTCTCCCTGTTACATACAACTGACAAATCTAATATACCCTTTTTGACCACAGGGTATAAATATATATCAAATAAGCACTTTTAGCCAAGTAGAAATAATTACTTTTTATAGGGTATTTATGGCTGCAAAAAAAAAAACAAATAAATACTTGTTCGCTGAATAGAAATAAACTTTTTTTTATACTTTGGTAAATTCAGATTTTACTGAATTTGTATTTGTCATAAATTAAATTTTAAAATGTGCGCGATGAAATGAATTTAAAATCTACGGATTCATTTAATTTTAGATTTGTTACATATATTTTTAAAATTTTCAAAAATGTTCATATAGAATTTAAATAACTTTTAAAAAAGTTGTAGCTTTGAGTAAATCGTGTATTGTTAAATGCTTTTAAGGACATTATTTTACGCATTTAAGAAATAATCCCACTTTAATCTGATCTAATCAAGTGTTTGTATTGCATTCTAATGTATGTGTGTGTGTATGTATGCAAGTGTGCGTGTGAGTGAGCATATCTGACATCATTAGTTTTTCCTTTTCTTTCTTTTTTGGCCCAAATTAGCATTGAATTTCGGCTGTTCTTTCGTGTTTGGCCGCAGATGTTTTCGACAACAACAAAAAAAAAAACTGAATATAAAGAGAAAATGTAGAGAAAAGGGAGGAAAAGAGCAGGGAAAGGAGGGAGACAGAATTTTTGACAAATAATGCGAGGGAAACATAATGAAAATTAATGATTTGCACTTTGAGTGATTATTGTCAGAGTTCCAGCAGCTGGAATTGGAGTGGAGTGGACAAAGCTGCCCCTTCCCCCACTCTCGCTCTCTCTCTCTCTCTCTGTCTCACTCATCCATGCTCCCACTAGCTCCTTCTCCCAACTTTATCTGTATCTAAAGCTTCTGTATCTGTATCTGTGTCTGTATCTGTGTTTGCCTTTGGCGTCGCTGCACTTTCATTGCGTTTAATATTGAAATTGGGTTAATGAGTTTTTGTTTATGGCCGCGTTGCGATACCTGCAGCCGCGGCATGACCACGCCCATACGCCCACACACTACCTCTCTCTTTCCCCCTTGCAATTTACCTGGGCATCTGACATCCGTATCCGCATCCGCATCCGCATCCGCTTTAGCATTCGCTTTGTGCTCAGAACTCGATCCTTCAGTTCGTTAATGCAAATTTGCCAGAGAGGCTGTGAGCACAAGAGAAGGAAGGAAGGAAGGAACAGGAGGAAGCGGGAGGGGGGAAGAGGGTCTCGAAGGGAGTGCACTATGGAAAAAAGTCCGATATTTTGGCATAAAATCAAATATTTTGTTGTTCAGTAATTTGAAATGTTTTGAAATCTAAATCTAAATACTCCAAAAAGTACAAAAATAAGTTGTTTAGATTTTTAAGGACTTCGCCTAACACTTGGCGCTCGATCGGTTGATTGTTAACATGATAAAAAGCTGTTAATATGGATCAAGTTAATAAATGCATCTAAAATACGTTGATAACATTTTTCCTCGTTTATGCCCCTGTTCTTAAAAAATGTTGCACTTATACTACAAAATTGGAATTATCTGCAAAGTTAGACAGATAAAGTCAATTTAAAAATACAAATAAAAAAATTTTAAATCGACTTTAGTCTAATTAAAAAACAAGCAAAGTTGTCAGTATCTAGCTATATATTTTAAGTTTAAAATAACAAGTTTAACTTTTCCCTGTGTCGGGGAGAAAGGGAGCTGAAGACAAAGTTTGATTAAAAAATATAAATATTTATTGATAATAAATATTTATTGATAATCAACTTTGGCCAAAGCAAAGTTAACGGCAATTTAGAAGTGTCTAGCATTGTTTTTTGTAAATATAGGGTGCCCCATCTAGCGGTTGCTTTTTGAACTACCTATTATTTCGACTTTGACAGCTCGAATGACATTGCCAGTGTGTCAAATGTTTAGTAAAAGGTTTGCGGTTTACAAAATGGTTAAGTTTGGGCTCGAAGAATATTGGGAAATACTGAAAACTTACTTCCAAAACTTACTTCATTGGCCCGTTTTTCTTCGATGGGATGGTCGAATAATTCGTGTCCAAATTTGGTGGAAATCGGACCACTATATCATATGGCTGCCATAGGAATGATCAGTCGAAAAACTCATTTGTTTTTTAAGTTTATTATAAGATTATTTTAAGCAGTGTTTGCTTTTCCATAGCTAGTACGGGGTCTCCGACAGTCGAGTATGCTCGACTGTAGCACCGTCCACTAATTTCTGATAGCTGGTTGGGGAGTAGCAGGTGAAGGCGTGGTTCAATTCAAAATAAAAAAAATAAAAGGTAAAAATTCTATATTATTTTAAATAAGATTCATTAGTTTTACATTTAGAGTTTATGTTAATGTAAAATTTCGAGCTTTTATCCCATAGTGGAGTCGAGAAGCAGTTGATGATGGGCGTATGGGCGTATGGACGAAAGGGCGTGGCATTAGCGAGTGTCGCATCAGGCACTCAACGCTGCTCCTTTTCGCCATCCGCCCGCGTAGTGAAAACAATTTTCAGCTTTTGACGCAGCTAAATGAAGGAACAAGTGCGGAACGGAGGGGGGATTATGCTGAAAAGCAGGTGGAGAGGGGGGCAACAAAGGGTTTAATGTTAATTAAGTGGCTGACAGAGTGTCAGTCTGCCTTCCTTCTCCTTCTCATTGTCCTTCTCCTTCTCCCGTTTTGTAATTCCACCTCAGATCGATTTAAGCGCTGCGAAAAACCGCAAAAATTTCCTCTTCAAATACTAAATGGTTATTTTGTAATTTTCATGTCAACTGTAAACTAAACATTTAATTATGGTCATTAAAATGAACAACAACAACAACAACAACAACCACAACGATTGGCCTTTTCAAATTCCATAATCCCAAATTGCCTAATGAAAATCTTAAATTTCTAAAGCACTCTCGTCACTTGACCACAAAATTTGCCTCAAGCTGTAATTGAAATGCCGATTTGTATAAGAGCATTTAATACCCTGCAGTCGAGTAAATCAGCACAAGGGGTAGCATAGACTGCTGGTCTAAATAGAAAATGCAAAAGCAACATAAATAATTCGAATTTAAAAGCTCAAGACATTTAAGAGCTAGACTTTGTAATGAGTGTAATCAAATCGAATCCTTAAATCTAGTTTTGATAGCTTTAAAGCTCATTTAAGGTTTTTAATTGCCTACAGGGTATTCGAGAGTCGTTGCACAGTTTTCTGTCGCATAAATTATATTACAATTTGGCTGGTAAATACTTATAGAGATATGTAATCAGTTTACTTAGTCTCTGTTTAATGGGCATGGCCATTTATTGGGTTCCGTTCGGACTTATTAGGGCGTAAAATTCAATTAATGACCGCACTGGGATTTAAAATGCCCTTACATGGTGACAGGGTTGCATGAATCCATTAGGTGATGAGGAACCACATAGAAGACACTGATATAGATGTAATTATAAGTGTAGATATAAATAATAATAACAATTTAAAATACGGATAAGGTAGATTAAGATGCAGATATAAGTATCAGGGATTAGAACCGTAACCATAACCGTAACTGTAACCATTAACCGGTATTAACCGATTGAAATTGGTAACCGTAACTGAAAGCTCAACCGAAGAAAAGCATTAATATTTTACTGATACCGAAAACCCGAATTTATTCCAGCCGAAATAACCGTTTAGAAACCGATTCATCCATAACGGTTAATTTCGGTTCGGTTAAGCATAAAATTGTATTATGTTAGTAAAGCGTAATCCTGATTTTCAAAATTAAAGTTGATTTTTATTTCTAATGTGTATATTTATATCAATAAAAATATCCTCATTTTTTAAATTTTTGAATATTTGTTTTCGAATTGACATTTACGTTAACATCTTAAAAAACCGTAACGATAACTGAAACCGATATTCGGTTCTGTTTGATAATTTTTATTTAATTTTTTTTCGAATTATCAAAGAATTCTCATTAATTTATTAAGGGAATTTAAATATGTTTGAGAGTATTTAAAAATCGTTGCTCTGCTTAATTTTTCTCCCAGTTTTCTGTGTTTTCATTTTTTTATTTATTTATTTATAATTTTTTTTTCGCTAATTGCGAAATTTGTTTGTTACTTTTTTCTGGCTGTTGGCCAACTTTCAAGAGCTTCTGATCCACGACAGCTAATAAATTATTTGCAAATTATTCAGATTGTTAATGGGCAGCTGTTGTTGTTGTTGTTGATAATGTTGCTGCTGTTGATGTTGCTGTTGCTGTTGTTGGCTGCCTGCAACAGTTGCTGTCATAATTATGATTTAGTTGGCCATTTGCGCTTATAGCGTTAATGTAATTGCAGCTGCTATTATTACTATTATTTTTATTATTTATAGTTTTTGTTGTTGTTGTTCTGGAAATACTACGAACTACTTTCAGGCATTCATAACTTTTTAACGCGCTGCCAAACGTTCTTTTTTTCTTGATTTTTATCAAATGCTTTTCAGACCTAAATATTCTTAATTCCATTTCATCTTTTTTCACAGCATATTTTTACATTCCGTGTGACATAGTTTATGAGTTTAGTCGCTAAAAAATTTAAGCTGGCTTTAAATAAGCAAATCCGTTCCGGAAACGTGTTTAAAAATGTAGCTTTCATTTTTTAGTAGGTTCATATCGAAGATTTTTAAGGTTTATACAATTTTTATATAATATACAAATAAACACAGATGTTTAAATTTGTATATAAAAGTATGAGCAGAGGTATAAAATTTGGAGTATCTTTTTTTGTGTTGAGGAATTCAAAACCTGTTTGAATCCCTGGTATTAATATGTAAGTATATAAATTTAATTTATACAATTAATCTTTTGCTTAACCTTTCAATATACAATTATACGCTTTCGCTTGAATTTCTCTTCAATTTCATTTCGCTGTGCCACAGGCCAAATCGCAGAATAATTTTACGCGGTTTAAACTAGCGCTGAAACCGCTGGCGTCCGATGCTGCCACCTAGTCCGATTCAGATTTCCGAAGTCAGGCTCAGCGATGCCACATTTGTTAGTCATAAATCGAAGTAAGGTATTTAAAAAAATATGTGGAACCACTTCAGTTTTCTTTAAATTAAGCATTAAAAAAAATAGCTCTTTTTTGAGGTAAATCAAGTTTTACCGCAAAAAACCTTTAACTTATTGTGCAATTTGTGCAAACATTTTTCACGAAGAGTTGCCCAGTAAATTTAATTTTTTAGCGCTAATTTTTTCAGCTAAACAAATTCAATTATTGCATAAATAAATCAAATTATATTAACGAAATAGGAGAAAATTAAAAACCTATTGTTCTGCAATTATAAACTTAAAAAAGTTGCTATAGAAAACCTTGGGGAATTTAATCTGAGAAGGTGTCAACTCTAAGCAGCCTAGTTCGAAAAGGTTGGTGAAAATGCTAAAAAACATTAAATCATTCGAAGTTCTGTGGCTCCTCGAAAATTTCCGTGCGGAATTGCTTTCTGCGGAATTCTATTTCGCTTGCGATTTCTGTGGCATCCCTGATAAATAATTTTTTAACAGACTTTTTAAAATGATATTCACTTATTTTGAAAAGGTTTTAAATAAGTTATTGTTAGTGCTTTAAATAAATAAATAAATAATAGACAAAATATTTGAGTCGAACAATTGAGCAGAGGAAAGTTTGTAGTAAAGAGGCTCTACTGTAGTTACAAACTCAAAATGTTTAGCTTCTTGCAGGCTGATGGGAAATTAAAAAGAAAACCCAAAACTAAATGAGTAAAAGAGAGAGGTGACAGTGGAAGAAGAGAGAAAGAGAGGGTGAGATGGAGAATATAGGGGCATATTTCATTAACTGCGCTTTTGTATCGAATTGTTGCTGCAGTTGTTGTTGTTATTGTTTTTGTAGTTGCTGCATTGTTGTTGTCATTTTATATTTGGCACTTTTGCTTGACGCATTGACCTAATTCAATTTCACGCTGCGCCAGACACAAACAAAGCAACAAAAGAAACTAGCGTAGAAAAGAAAAGATCGAAAGAAAAAAAGGAAAATAGAGCGAAAAAAATCAAGAAAAGACAAGAGGAAAATCAACTTAACTCAGAATTGTGTGCCAAGCCCGAATGGGTTGTGAGGCAGGAAAGCGGAGGGAAGAGGCACAAAAGCCAAGCCAAAAGGGGCATGTGGCCAAGGGGGGGCGGGCATACAAAGAAGAAGAAGAAGGGGCAAGGGGGGCATGGAATGTGAATACTGTACAGCGACAAGCTAAATTATGAAATATACCCGCTGCGAAAGGCACGAAAGGCAAAACAGAGAGAGAGAGAGAGAAAAGAGCAGCAGCCAGAAGGAGACAGAGAAGGAGGGAGAGAAAGAGAGGGACAGAGAGCGGGGGGGGGAGGGGAGGTAGACAAGCTGGTTGTGAAATTTTCAAAGACTTTGCTTGCTGCAGATTTTTCTATTAACTGCCATGCAACAGCGACAACGACAACAACAACAACAACAACAACAGGAACAACAGCAACAACAGCAACAACAGCAACAAAGACAACAACGAACTAATGTAATAATAAAAGAAAGTTGAGCTGAAAGCAAGCTGCAAAGTGGTGTTGGTGGTGCGAGTGGTGCGAGTGGTGATAGTGGTGCGGGTGGTGATAGTGGTGGTGGTTGCCTGGTGACCAGCATCATTGCTTACACAATGGCGACACAAAGCACTTGCTTTGCCACTCAAATCTCCTCTCCCCATCCCATGCATCTATCTCCATCTCGCTCTCTCCCCTTGCAGCACATCTACTACAGCTGCTGGGAACCAATTTGAATACCCTGTACCCCTTACAAAAGGAAAAACTCGCTAGTTAATTAAAATTTCGTTTAAATACGCCCAAACTCATACTTAAAATTAGTTTTAAATATTAAATTATAGTTTGTCAACTGCTTTTAGTTGTCTTCAAATATGTGAGTTACTCAATATTTAAATAATATATTTTTAGGAACTTTTTGTGGTTACTCAAAACACTTAAGTTATTAAGTGATATGGAACAGAAATGAAGGTGATAGGGACTCAAGTCTAATACTTCTTTCACTTTAAATGTTTTGATTTTCTTTTTTTATTAAAACATTCAGTCAGGAAATCAATTTGCTTAAAATATTTTTGGTTTATTATTTTTTCTACAATTTGTATGTCTTCAGACTCAGTTTGACTTCGACTTGATGAAAGATATTGGAACAGCAATCAATACTCATATAACTGAAATTTCCCTTGCTTTTAATTTGTGTGTTACATGTATGGACACAAGTGGAAAAGAATTGTTCAATAATTATGCAAAAATAAAGTCTACATTTCCGATTTGAGATTAAAGTTAAATATATTTACACAAATTGCATTTGGCTTTTTAATTAACTATTGATTTTAACTTCTTTGTTATTCCATCTGCAGGGTAGTAAGTAGTCGTATACTGCAAAATTAGCCCTTCTGAGTTGCTATTAATAAAAGAAAGCGACGACAACGTCACACAGGACATGACTTGCAAGATAGTTCCACTTCCAGAGTTTTGTGCTCATTATCAGCTTTGACCCTGTGCTTTCGCCCTCCCCCTCCCCCTACCCCTCCGCCATGGAACAGCCCCTAACAACGAGCTAACGTTTTACATCTTTCAATTAGGGTTGCCAGCATGGAAAGGGAGATTGAAGCTTCGTCCTCGTTGTCGCCTGGACTTTGTGGCCTGCTCAGTCTGATAATTATGAAAATGTTGTTCAACAATTTGCTAGCCATAATTGAACCTATTTATGAGCAAATGGTAAATGCCAAAGGCAACAAAAGCAGTAGCGAAAACTCGGGACACGACTCGGGATTGTATTGAAGGTTTCCTCTGTGCATGTTGCCATTGGCTGTTGCTTAGTTGCATTTTCTGGTAGATTGATTTAACCCAAAGACACATAGTACTTAAGTGTCTGCAAGTCCATAGAACCACAACAATTGCTCTTTTTGTCCCCTTCAATTATGTGTTATAATCTGCAAAGTGGCAAAGCCTGTGAAACGTCTGAGAATGTTAAACTAAGAAAATCTTCAACAAGAATAACATTTCATTATCGATAACGCTCTAATTTCAAATTCATCCATATCTTGCTCTATTTCTCTCTCTGCTTTTGTCTACTCGTCTTTGTCTTTAGTTTAAGCACAGTATGCGAATTTAAATTGAATTGCAATTGTGTAAATAGAGAGCTGAGAAAACTTTAACATTGTTTTTCTATATCTTACGAATCTGTAAAATAAATATCGTAGAATAAATTATTATTTTAAAAATTCGATTACCTTTAAAGTAAAACAAATTATTTTAAATTATTTTAAATAATCAAATATGCAAGTTCAACTCTGAAAAAGTTTAGAAATTAATATTTTACCTAATTGATCTAACTTGAGTTTAATAAAATAAATAAAATAAATTTTAGATGTTATCCTTGGTTTTTTCGCAAAATAAGATTAACTTTGGTGACTTTTGGAATAGAACTCTAATGATGTAATCAAAGCTGATTGAATGGGGTTTTAAAAATATTAAGAATACACTAACTTGAAACTCTTCCAGCCATTTATCCAAATCTTCCGCTTAAGTGCTCACTAATGTTATGAACTGGCAACTACATTAAGAAAATCAATTGCAAACTTCGACTTGCTTCTTATTTTTTAAGGGCATGATTTCCTTTAGATATTGGAGAGCTACCCCCTATTGGCTGTCAGGGGGCTGTTTGTTGGCAAAACTAATTCGAGTAGCTGCTTTTGTCAGCCTCTTTTCTGTCCCGTCAAGTGATTAATGCGCAATTGTTTGCAGGCTCTTTAAATCAATTCCCCAATTACTGTTAGATCGAGGAGGGGAAAGCGGGGGGATTTGTGGACTTAGACAGCCCTTAGCGAAAGTGTATACTTACACTATAATTGAAATCAAAATATGTGCGCATTTGTGATGCTGATTTTGATTTTGATTTTGATTTTCATTTCGGCTGAATGCACGCGCCGAAAAGTAGGCAACACTTTTTGAGAGCCCGCAAAAAATGGAAAGCTGAGAAAGCGAGAACTAGGCGTATACTTAATATTAGGTCAGGCTCGAAATGAATTTGTTGCCAAGTGCTTGACAGCACTTTGTTATTGCCCGTTGGTTTTCAATACCCTTTAAGAGGGTATGCAAGGCGAAACAGTTTATTGTTTGCTTATTTACTGAAGCTGATTTTATGAAGAGAATATTACTAAATTATACATAAATTTAGTTTTTTTTTTGAATGGATAAAAAAAGAAAAAAAAATTATACAATTATACGATTTCTGTGGCACCGCCGATAAATTTGCAAAAAAAAACTGCTGTTCAATTAAGGTGGATTGCATATATACATATGTATAAATTGATCGGAACTAGCCTAATTCTAATGGTAATACTTATAAATTATATATATTAAGAGCAGTTTGATATCATAGCATTAATTTACCATATATGTATCTGATCTATCGTTACTGGTCTTCCAGCTGAGTTATGCTTATGAAATTTAACAGAAATGCTTGAAATTGCAATAACAATAAATAGGTAAAATATTGAAAAAATATTTATAAAATAAACGAAATCATTTTTAACTAGTTGAAATATCGGACTAATAACCGGCCTTTAAATTATTTTAATATCTCTTCTAGTTTGGATTTTTTAGATACTTTTAAATCTTAATGAAATTTAGAAAGTTACTATCTCGGATGAGATTATCGTCTATAATTAATAATTGAAAATTATTAAATTCTCACTTCAACGTGTTGTCATAAATTGCATTTCGTTGAGCAGACTGTCTAGTGAAGCTACTCTTGGCCACATATTCTTTTCCAGGGTATTCGGTGTGGCGTGGCGTGGTGTAAGACTCTCGGCTGGTTTGCTCTTTGTTGTTCATCAATTACTTTATGCCTCGCCAGGCAGCCTGAGATTGTCAGGCGTATTTCATTTGTTGTCCTGGCGACGATGTCCTGAATTTGGGCTACGACTCGAGCTGAGAGGAGCTGAGTGTTGCTGCGAGGGCAACTGAGAGGGCAGAGGGGGCAGCTGAGTGGCTCGATGGCCACTTTAGCGTGGAAAATTGAAATAAATGTGCTTTTAATTATACCCTGAGTGGCAGCTCCCCTTGTCCTGTCAATCAATTAGATGCGCTTGCCACACAGACCAGCTCTCTCTCTCTCTCTCTCTGTTATCCATCGGCAACTCCACTGTTCCTGTCCAGCTTCAGTTCCAAATTTGCCCGGCGGCAATTTTGTAGCAAAGTTTCTTGTTTCTGGTTGCAAATGGCCGCAATAACTAAAAGTAAATTTACCCAGCAAACGAGCGAAATTGCTGCAAAAATATTTGAGCTGCATAAGCGACAGCCCTGGAATACGGAAGCTACTCTTCTCTCATGTATGTGGACTCGACTCCATCGCAATCTGGCAACTCTGGATGCGTTTCAGACTACACACATGTGTGTGTGTGCGTGTGTGTGTGTGTGCTTGATTTTATGACTGTCAACTGATGACGCTTGTTTGTCATGGCAACAACAGACGCAGTCTGCCAAGTGATTGACTGATAGATACCCTGTATGTCACACAGACACAGCCCTACACCAATAGATTGCGCTGAAATTATCAGCATATCAAGCAAACATATTTATTATTGACTTAAACCATTTATGGGAATTTGCAAAATTGCCTTATTGTGGGAAAAACTGAAAATTTTCACTTTTTATCAAAAGATTGTGCTGAAATTTTTTGCATATAAGACTAATATCTTTATTATTGATATAAATAAGTTTCAAAACATTAGCTATTAAATCGACGCTTTTATGGAGTTTAAAAATTTGCTTAAGAGAAAAGCTAAAAATTTCAGCATTTTGCGATGAAGATTAATCGAAACAACAAAAAATTGCCAGATTATAAAGAAAATAAATAGTTTAGATTTAATCGAAACTACTGAAATAATCCGAATATTGAGTTAACATATTTTTCAATATATTAAAGCGTTCAAATTGATGAATTTGCCGAATACGTAGAATACATAGTATAGTATTAGTTGATTAAATCTAAAAGAAAAGGTTCGAGTTATAAAGATATTCGACTTATATAGTTATCTTTTTTAGGTTTATTAATTTTACTGCCGCTCATTTAGCTTGAGTTAGAGAGAAATTCGAGTTATGGAAGTTTAACTGCAATTAAATTCATGAAAGTGCCTTTCTTTAGTTGGAATAGACTTTTAGCAGATCTTGTTTACTGCTGCGGCTCAACTTTATTTCAAAGTCTTTGCTACCTTGTTTGAATTAATGTCATAGGGTATACAAATGTCCACTTTGGGCAGTGCTTGTTATTTGCCCGTCTGTCTGCCACTTCAATATATCAAAGCATCATAAATGCTGGCATATTTGCAACAACAACAACAGCAGCGAGTACAACAATAGTTGGCTTCTTGTATGCGCCTTGTTAGGAGTCCAACGAGTCCAACACGCACGTGCGTCCAGTTCTCTTCAGTGCTCGTCTCTTCCTCCTTCTCCTGCGCCCTCTCGTGCTCCATCTGCTCTGCGTGTCCTCGTGTCCGTGAGGCATCTCCGGCGGCTCTGCCTGCCCCAAAACGCAGCGCACTCTTATGACGAATGAGTTTCATTTTTACGCTGGCCACGCATCACGCTACTTGTCAGCCAGGGCTTGTCAGCCAGGGCTTATCTGTCGGGAATTTTTAAGTGCTCCTCCTCCTTCTCCTCCTTCTCCTGCCTCCTCCTGCCTTCCTTTATTCGCCATTTTGTGCTGTTCTCTGCCTGAAGCACCCGTGATATATGTCTCTGAGTTCTGGCCACTTTAATATGTGTCTTCGCCAGCAGCCGTAGCAAAAGGAAATTAAAATGCACTTCGCAAAAAGTGCTCGACTAGCCGGTTACCCTGCAATAAGTTCTAAAGTCCGACCAATTTACAAAAGACACAAAATTGTATTTAAGTTAATTTTAACTAATAAAAATCTAACATTTATTTTTATTTTACATATTTCTAAATTTATTTTTGTGTTCAACTGCTGCTTTCATTGCTTGTGAATTTGAAATTTATCGTATCTTTCAGATATTTCCTTTTATCTGTCGTTATATTACTCTTTTCAAGTATTTCCACACTTGCACAATATTTTGTGTTTAGGTTTTATTTGCATTTGTATTTAAAGCGGTAATAAATTTAGGCATTGAAAAGCTCCAAAGTCTCTCAAATATTTTATATATTCCGCTGCCTTTAACAACCACATTATTTGCATTTATTTGAGTGAATACCAGGTATTTTGGCTTTAACTTGAATGCTCTATTTCATAGCTTAAGCTTTGTCCTCATTTTACAGGGTATTTTTTATACAAGTTTCATGAAAGCCGTAATCGATTTTAAATTTAAAAAGAATTGCAGCATAAATGATTGAAAAATAATTCTTGTCTTATGTTTAAAGCATAGACTTGTGTTTTTCAGTATGTAGTTCTTTATAGATTTGAACAGTCTGGCAACGCTGACATACACCAGCCAAGGGTATAATCGGTAGCAGACAAAAGAAGGCGTGTCAGAGCCTACAAGGCTTATATACTTTTATACTCTGAGATGGTAAGAGCTAGAAGTACCAAATTTGCTATGTAGACTCCTTATATGAAAGGGCTTATCTAACATTTTGAATGCCTCCCCCGTCACATATAAATTACAAGAGCCATTTTAGAACCAAAGTCTTCAGATTTGTCAAGTGAAACATATCAAAATATTTAGGATCTAATTGTACAGGGTAGAAGAAGAGCTGCGGAATTAGGATGAGTAAATGTATAGTCACTCGGCCATTTTCAACTAAAACCACTACAACTTTCTTACTTGTTATCAATTTTAAACCTCGAAAGCAACTAATCAATTCTATCCTTAATTTAAATAATTTCTTACCCATTTTTAATTGAATATATAAATTATATATGTAAATGTTTGCAATCTTGCCATCTGTAAAGATACTCAAAATGTTAAGAATTTATTAAATTCTGAATTTTATGCGTAGCTTACAATTTGCTGTTCGCATTCTTAACCAACCGTGGGTTAAACTTCGACTTGTTATGGCTGCCAAATGAGAGAAACAAATGCATGTGTATAACAATAGTTAATATTCCGACAACACCCCGACCTCGTTCCGTGTTGTAGGAGGCAGCCCAGTAAATATACATGCTATATATCCACTGTCTATGGCCGTGTGCAATGTTATCGATGCGTTGTTTGATTTTGTCTATGCAAATACGAGAGAGAATTCTATGGCCAGTCACACGTGTGCTTGTAATTTGCAGTCAAATATTTGCATCAGCCCCGAATCCGAATCCGCATCCAATCCCACACATCCAGACACCCGAAACCCGAAACCCGAAACCCGACACTCCCCACTTCCTACATATCCTACTACACACACACATACATATAACAATAACACAAAAACGCGAGGTGCTTTTTCGGCATGCGGGCTGTGCTGCTTTCTGCATGCCACATGCTGCACGTTGCACGTTGCATGCTGCGGATGTGGATGTGGATGAGGATGTGGATGTGGATTCAAGTGCGGGTGGCAATTAATTTGCACAAACCACTTAGTAATTAAAATGAAAAGTAAATTATATAACCAAGGCAACAACATGGCTGAAGAAAGGTTGCGGCAGGAGGGCGGTGGGCAGAGGGGCGTGGCAGCTCCCACTGGAGATTTGCAGGCACTTCCTGCTGCCAGTTTTTTCGGGGGAAAACGGAAGCACAAAATCCTGGCCAGCTGAAGCAACTGAAGCTGCCGGGCTTGGCATTTAACTGACACAGTTTTTGTTATACTCTTCTCTCTTCAAGAGTATTTCCCTATTGCCATGCATTGTGTAACGCCTTAGGCCTGAAAATGGTCAAATCAAAGAAAATGCATACTAATACTCATCAATTATTTTACAATATACAATAATTCAAAAATAAAAACTAGTGGACGGTGCTATAGGCGAGCATACTCGACTGTCGGAGACCCCGTGCTTACTATGGAAAAAAAGTTGTTCATACTAAGACTTGATTTTCTACTGATCCTTCCTATGGCAGCTATATGATATAGTGGCCCGATTCCAACCAAATTTGGTCAGGATGTATGGGACCATTATACATGCATATTTTGTCAGTTTGGTTGAAATATCTCAAACAGCCAAAAAGTTTTCCATACTAAGACTTGATTTTCAACTGATTGTTCCTATGGGAGCTATATGATATAGTGGTCCGATCCAAAATCTAAAACAAACTCGATCTGCTTGCAATATAGACGAACCTACATACCAAGTCTGGAGTCTCTAGCTCTTATAGTCCCTGAGATCAGGCACTCTCACAGACGGACATGGCTATATTAACAGCCGGGTCTGTTAATGCTGATTAAGAATATATATACTTTATGGGGTCTGCCACGCCTCCTTCTGCCTGTTACGCACATTTTTTTGTGTGACAAAGTTAATAGACCCCTTTACTTCTTAAAGTACGGGGTCTAATAAATAATAGTTATTCGTGACTTATCTTTAGTTATAAGATTATCCAAAATTGCAATTATGTTTTTTTTTGCCATTTTCCTAAGGATCCACATAAAATGTGACAATATTCAGATCATGATCATTTGATTGGATAAAACCTTTTTTTTTTGGGAATGTAACTTTATAATAACATTTTTTTTTCCAATCTTCGCCAATAATTTGCCCACAAAACTCAAGTCATTATGTTTGCTAAATTGGCATCACAATGTCGCCATGTTCGTCGTTGATGGAATGACATTTATTTGAAGATCCTAGCAAACTAAATATTTTATGACATGATGTTGTTTCAGATTCTTTTGGCGGAATTTGGCTGTAAGCATATAAAATATTCGGCGTGCCGAAAGAAAACTTTTCTTTTTCTTTTAGTTGTTGTAGGTGAGTTCGGTGCGGAAAACGAGTGTAGAGTGTAGATTGCGGTGGGGGCAGTGGTTGCCACTTGAGGGGTGACAGGGGGGGGGGGGAGGGGTTGTTTTTAAAAGCATTTGGCGCTGCACAAATGTATCTCGAACTTCGCACACTTGACTGCCATTCAATTTGCATAGGAAATTAGTTTGTTCGCTTTGAATTGAAGTTCGCCCCACGGGTGCAAACAAGGCCAAAAGCGCTTCAAGAGACACACAGCGAGAGAGAGAGAGAGTGTGTGTGGATGTGCGAGTGAGAGGGCAAGAGATAGTGAGTGAGTGGGATAGAGAGAGAGAGAGAGAGGCATGTGTGTGCACATTTATGCGTTTTGTTGCTGGTTTGTGCAAGTGGCAACTCTACCGAGTTCTCTTGCAACACTGAAAAACCCAAACCCGACATGGACCAGGCATCAGGGGGCAAGTTGCAGTCAGCTTATTGACAGCAGCCAACTGTATATATATTCAGATATATCTATACACAGAAACTTTTATTTTCCATTTTTAAACTATGATTTTTAAATAAAAATTTAAATTCAATCATTAGTTTATAACTTTTTATTTGGGTAGATCGAAAAACAACTTTTGATAACAACTAACAAAAAACTTTTATTTAATAATATGTATTTTAAAAATTATAATCGTTGCGATCCCTCTGAACCTTAAACCAAGTAAGAAATACTTAATTTAAGTACGCCTTTTTTATTCCTCCTCCGAAAATATCTTTCAGCGAAATCAAATGTTTCTAGGATTGTCATTTAATCCACTTATGGGCATTTCCAGAAAAGTAAAAATGTAAAATTGATCAAAAACTCACATCTTGTGAAAGTTTCTTCCAAAAATGTGTTCAAGTATTTTATTTAAGCAATATACGCTAGAAGAAATTCAATAGGATGAACATATAGATTATCGGGGGTGCTATAGAAATCGCTTTCGCTTGAATTTCACTTGAATTTCATACAAATTGAAGAGAAATTCAAGCGAAAGCGATTTCTGTGGCACCCTTGTATACATTGGAATGAATTCACTTTTCCCATATTTTTGGCCACTTTCTTAAAAATTGACTTCCAAAATGGATTGTTTGTATTTTAGCGATTACACTAAGTAAGATTTTAACAATAACCATTTTCATAGAATTATATAGAATGTTTAATTAAAAAAAAGTTTTCCAAGCTGTTTTCGATATATTGAATAAAATTTGATGAACAAATTCTTGTCACAAACTAGGTGGAAATCTTGTCACGTTCGCGATGTCGTTACAAAGTACTCATAAAACTTGTAAAATAAATATAATGATAGTAACGTATCAAAATTATTTCTTAAATGAAAAACTACATTATTTTATTTTGGTTTAAAAGTATTTTCTTCCAAATTACTCGCCACATTTCGACGACTTTCGCATTTGTCAAGATGAAGTCAAACATGACTTTCATTTTTCGTCGCGTTCGCGTTCGCAATGCATTGTTTGTTTTTTATATAATTAAAAAACGACAAGTCTTCAAAGCGTGTCTTTTATCACAAAACTAGTGTTGATAAAATGCATTAAACACAGTTTTGAAAATGTCAACTTTTGCCACTTTTTTTTTTTCCATTTAAAGACGTACAAATGTCGCGTTCTCGATCCTGGAAATACCTATATTGCATTAATTAAACAATAATATCCTGCATACATGTCTAAAAAATACATGCTAAAATAAGAAATTTTAAACTTGAATTGAATAACTATTTGTTTTGTGTAGATATAGCTATGAATGTCTATGTTGTATATACTATAGAGCTTCAGTGTATATTTCTAGCAACATTTTGTGTACACACATACATACATACATACATACATACATACATACATACATACATACATACATACATACATACATACATACATACATACATACATATGTGCTGCACTGCGTGGGAAGAAGGCTTAAGTGGTGGTTTCTAGGGGGAGCAGGAGGGAGTGTGGTAAAGAGGGTGTTGCATGCAACCTGCTATTTGACCCTTTAGCTGCCTATTCTTATTATGCCTGATTAACGAGTTGGAAAAGCCAAGCTCGAGTTCAACTTAGAGCATGTCTTTTAGCCCACACTTCGAGAAACACTTGCAGCGATAACTTATCGATTTTAATCGATCGAGTAGCAAGCGGTGTTGTCACACTGGAATGCTCAGCTACCATAAACGTCCGTTTGATGGCTTTTAAAGACCCAATGTAACCTGATTTTTAAATCCTTTTGAATTTAATCGAAAAAATATCGTTAGACTTGTCGATAACTTTTGTAAATTGCTAAGTTTAGTAGTAAAATTGCTGTTGAGATCTTTGTGGACATACTTCCTAGCAACGAAAATATTTTTCGATAAAATATTCGATACCAATAATCGATAACTTGCTGCAACTATGGTGATTAATAATATGTTATGTGCAATCTTTAAGTAAATTTTTGTTTTTTAATATGATTGCCAAACTTATTGACAATATGTCATCGAAATGTTATCGATAACCACAAGCTAAGCGTTTATTTACCAACTGTGCGCCTTTGTTTATCAATTATGTGCTCTCATTACCGTTTGGTTAATTTTCAAATGAAATTCTGAAAATATAGAGACAATATATCGATATATCAATATATCGACAAAGCTTCGTTTGCGTAGATACAAATTTGCTGTCCAAAAGTGAGAAGTCATCGATATCTACAGTTAGGCATCTGATTCTGCTGTTGTGTGAATGAAGAGGGGCAGAGATGGGGCTGTAAAAAGTATAAGAAACACGTTTTAATTTAGTTTTCTTTATTTCACAATCCGTGTCAAGCGTCGCTATTCTTCTGCGTCATTATTGCCAAAGCCTCGATGATCTTATTTTTTATCGATAGTCTTAGATAACTATTAACATTGTTAGCTTAACATTAACATGGTTACTTAACATATATCGATTATATTCTGTTCAACTAATAATATAATGACTATTATTACACGCATTCAATTTTTTTTTTTTTTTTTTTTTAACAAGGAAATTGTAGTAATAGGTTAATCCCACCCATATCTGTTTGGCGCTTTTATATTTCGGCCGAAACGAGAAACACGTTCTCCAACAACAGGTTGACTATCAATATTTGATGTGTTACTAATCTGGTCTTCAAGCTCACTCTCAGAACTATACACTCCTGGAGTGTCATATTCTTCAGATAAACTGATATCTGCTGTCCCTTCGTATTCATTTGTGTTGAAGTTCTCATTATTATTAGCATTGCTGATATCTACTGATGGAACAATCTCTATTTCTTTCATTTCAGGATTATCATTAAAACTGCCACACTTAATATTTTCATCAAATAGAATATCTTTAGAATTTAATATATTATTTTTGGTTTTTGCAATTAGACGTCTGTTGCGTCTAAAATAATTATCACTATTATCTTTAATAATATATGATCTCTCATTAACAATACCAACAATTGTTCCATAGTTCCATTCATTTGATATTTTTTTAAATATAACATTATCACCTGTGTTTAATTTTGGCAATGTCTTTGCATTTTTATCATGATAATATTTTTGTTTATCCTTCTTGACTTTTATTCTTTCTTGTATTTTTTCTTCTTCAATTTGTTTGCGATACAAAAGCGATTTTGATACTGGAAGCTTAACTTTACATAGCCGACCAAAAAACAACTCACTTGGAGCCAACTGCATGCTTGCAACTGGGGTCACATTGTATTCTAGGATACGATATTGGTATTGATCAAATTGATTCATCTCCATGCAACGTTTGAGAATGTTTTTCCCAATAGCAACCCCTTTTTCGGCTAATCCATTACTTTGTGGGTAATTCGGGCTTGAAAACTGTAACAAAATATTATGACTGTTTGCAAAATCTCTAAAACTCGCTGAATTAAACGGATTGTTGTCACATTTTAGCTTTGAGGGATATCCACAGTAATTGAAACGCTTTAAAAGAACGCTAATTATATGATTCGCCGATTTATTATTTAATTGCTCCACCATCAAAAAGTTCGAATACGCATCCAAAATGGATATAAAATTTTTTCCCGCATATTCAAAAATGTCAATTCCCGCTATGTGAAATGGGTATTCAGGGACTTCATCCTGAACAATGGGCTCTTTTTGATTATTCCGGGTAAACTTTTCGCAAATGGGACAAGCTGCTACAAGTTCTTTTATTTGCGAGGTCATATTAGGCCAATAATAACACATTCTAGCCCTTGCAAGTGTCTTTTCAATACCCAGATGAGGCTCATGCAAACTTTTCGCAATTTGATCTTGCAATTTCGAAGGAATGACTAGCTTACAATCGCGGAACAAAAGCTTATTTTCAAAATGCATTTCATTCTTATATTTATAAAATTGTTGACTAAAATGATCTAGCTGTTTATACATAGGCCACCCGTTCTCTACATAATCACATATTCTTTTATACTGCCCATCTTGATCCATAGTAGCTTGGTAATACAAATAGTTTTTTTCTGATATACATGCTGCTCGTGTAATTGTATGAATGACGTTAGAAAGCTCTTTGATATCCTCTGAGTCTTTTAATTGTGCTCTAGACAAGCAATCTGCTATAAGCATGTCTTTTCCGGGTTTGTATTTTATATTAATTTGTGGATACTTAAGTAATAGCATTAGCATCCGTTGTAAACGGGTGGTCACATCATCAATGTCTCTTTTAATCAATGTTTCAAGGGGCTTATGATCACTCTCTACTAAGAATTCGCGCCCATATATGAAGTAATGGAATTTTTGACAGGCAAAGACTATTGCCAAAAGTTCTTTTTCAATTTGTGCCCATTTTTGCTCAGATTTTGAAAGAGTCCGAGCCGCAAATCCTATCGGATGCCCATCTTGCATAAGAACACAGCCCAACCCATCCTTACATGCATCTGCTTGAATCACAACTTCTTTTGACTTGTCATACACTGCTAAAACTGGATTATTGGTAACAATATTAAGTAAAGCCTGCAGCTCTTTTTTATGTTTATCTGTCCAATCAAACGGTACATCATTTCTTGTAATATTTCTCATATTTGCAGACATCTTTGACAGATTTGGAATAAACCTTGCAAGATATTTAAATAATCCTAGGATTCGTAAGACGTCATGCTTATTTTCGGGTGTTTTGATATTTAAGATTGCTTCTCGATGTTTTTCCTGTGTTTTAATTTCTCCTGCAGACAAAATATGACCCATAAACTCCACCTGGGATTGTCGGTATTGCACCTTTTCGGGGTTAAATCTTACTCCGTTTTCTTTGGCACGTGCTAATACCAATTGCAGCTTCTCATCATGTTCCTCTTCATTTTCCCCCATAATGGCTATGTCATCAAAATAAACAATTACTCCAGGTATGTCGCCGAATATTTGGACCATATTACGCTGAAACATTTCAGGAGCACTGTTTATCCCAAACGGAACCCGATTAAATCTAAATCTTCCAAATGGGGTCATAAAGGTTGTTAAATCCGAACTTTCTTTGTCTAGTTCCATTTGCCAAAACCCACTGGATAAATCTAGTACCGAGAATATCTTCTTATTGTTCATTTGGCTTGTGAAGTCCTCAATAGTCGGAATTAAAAAATGTTCGCGCTTAATAGCATTATTTAGAGGCTTCGGATCCAAACACAATCTTAATTTCCCATTAGGTTTCTCTACAATTTGCAAATTATTCACCCAATCCGTTGGGTATGTTACAGGCGAAACAATTTGATCATTAACCATTTCCTTAAGCTGCTTCTCTAGTGGCTCAAGTAAGCTCTGCGGAACTCGCTTTTTGTAATGCAATGCTGGCTTTGCATCTTCTTTTAACACTATCGTTTGCTTACATGGGAATTTCCCTAGACCCTCAAATAATACTTTATATTTACTAATAAATTGCTCTTTTGATTTCGGCAGATAATTAATAGTGTCAACGTTCATTCGTTTTATTAAATTAAAATCCATACATGTTCTTAGCCCCAGTATCGGCTCAAATCCTTTGTCTACAACTAAAAATAATGCACGCCTGGTTGTTCCTTTTTCAATATCATGACAATCCAATTCAGCTGTGCCAAAATTCTTAACCCTATTACTGTTATAATCATAAATTTCGAATACTTCATTCTTGATGTTAGCCTTTAAGTTCTTCATGATATTAATTGGGATGCAGTTTACATCTGCCCCAGTATCGATCTTAAAAGTTACCATTTTGTCACTTATTCTTAACGTCTTCATCCATTTTTCATTGTTAAATCCACATCGACTTATCCTATATGAAGAATCGTTGCTGTTTATATTTACCAAAGTTTTAAAATTCTTCTTGTTACCTGATTCGGGTTGCATAGATGCCTGTGATATCCAGCCCTCAGTATTCTGATCGATTATTGAGTCTACCCTTTTGCTTTCCGGTTTCCTTTTTGTCTGCTTACAAAACTTTGCAAAATGTCCAACTTTCTCACAAGAAAAACATTTGACTCCACGTCCTTTGCATTGCTTTAGATGATCCGGTCCAAACACAGCTCCACAATTGAAACAACGACGAATGGTTGTATTTTCTGCTGTTGTTGCCTTTGGCGTGTTGTTGATAACGCTGATATTCTGCGCCGGTTCAGTATTCCTTACTAATAAACTTTTATTAGTAGATGCTGCCTCAAATATTTTGCATTCCATGAGAAGTTCTCCAATTGTTTTCTTCTTAGTATCTAGCAACTTAAGTTGTAGCTTCTTATCATTTACTCCAATAATGATCCGATCGAAAAGCATTCGATTTTCATACGACTTTCCACATTCACATCTGAACTCGCAACGCTGCATTTGTTTTCTTAGATTTGTTTCAAACTCTGTAAATGGCTGCCCATTACCTTGCACGATGTTATGAAATTTAAACGATTCCATTGTAAGATTCTTGTATGGAACACAATAATCGTCGAACGCTGCTATCACAACTTCCAATGTACGAGCTGCCGTTAGATCTCCTGATGACGTCAATGCTTGCATAGCGGCGGCCGACGTTGAAGCCTTAGAATCGGCAGCAGCCTTTTTATCCGGTATTGGTGGACTCGCTGCTGGTGGACTCGTTGCTGTTGCCCTTGCCACGACTCCCACCATGCCACTTGAAGATCCATCATTAGGAAACAGAGTATTGTAAATTTCCATGACTTTTGCTCCAGCTAGCCACAGAAATGTTGCTATTTTCTTTGGTTCACTGTCCATATCCTTGCCACTTGCCATTAGGTACATAAGAAATGTAGTTTTCCATTTTGGCCATTCGTTAGCCAAATCTGAACAATCCAGTTCTGGTAACGCACGCTCAATCGAAGACATTATGATAATGCGTGTTTTACTTCTGACACCATGTAAAAAGTATAAGAAACACGTTTTAATTTAGTTTTCTTTATTTCACAATCCGTGTCAAGCGTCGCTATTCTTCTGCGTCATTATTGCCAAAGCCTCGATGATCTTATTTTTTATCGATAGTCTTAGATAACTATTAACATTGTTAGCTTAACATTAACATGGTTACTTAACATATATCGATTATATTCTGTTCAACTAATAATATAATGACTATTATTACAGGGGCAAGGGGGGTAATACACTACTAACAACTACAACAACAGCAGCAACCTTCACTTCGGGCAATGAAATGGAAATTCTTGATGTGCATGACACGCAGCTTGTTGTTGTTGTGTTAGTTGTAAATATTGCTATTGTTATAGATGTTGTTGTTGTTGTTGTTGTAAATGTTGTTGTTATTGGCTTGGCATCAGCTCCTGTTGTTGTTTCAACGACACGCTGCCAACATTATTTTGTGCCCAGATTTTGTCAAATTCACGTCCTCCATGGTCATTTCAAATGTGTTCACATGAATTCGCAATGCTGTCAAATCTATTGCAAATGCAATAAACAATTTTTGCATTTTTCTTTCAATTTTCGACATTAATATCTACGCTTATTTTATAAGAACTGATTTGCGGGCATAAAATCATTAAAAATTTAAACATAATTTAAAAAAATGATTATTTCCTTCATTTGTATTAAATTATTTCTTATTTAACCTTGAGTATCCTCCACTTTAATTTTAATATTGACTAAATATTCAGAGTTTCAGCTATTATTTTTTATCATTTTAAGTTAATTTTGTTCACTTTATCAATATCATTTTCCAATCCGAATCTCCAATGTCACATTGTATTGCTAAATATTCGTGTCACGACCTGTGTGTCCCCCCTCCCCCTCCCCCTCTCCCACCCCCTCCCACCATTTCACCGCTTTGCACTTTTGTCTTACAAAATGCAATCCATCAGATACTCGTACTCGCACCGTCAGATACTTTTGTGTGTTGAGAGAACACAAAACTCGGATGCTCCACTTTCTGATCTACCAGAAGTGACTTGAACGAAAACTTCGTTCCAAAACTTGGCACTATAAGTATTTTATGCTTCGACAAAAGAGGGAGGGAGAGAGGGAGAGCGGGGGAATATGAAACGGGGTGTAAGTACTAAATACTAAACGAAATATATTTGTTTCAGGGGCTTTTAAGCGCGCTTTAAATTGTTGTTGTTTGCTCTCATGTTACAACAAGTTGTTCTTGTTGTTGTTCTTTGTACAAGTTGTTGTTGTTGCAGCTGCACCTGCAGTGCTTCAAACAACAACAACAACAACAACGTATCGCTAGACAAGAACTCAAAATATTTATGAAGATGCCGGACAAAGTTTTTTGGTGGCAGCTACACGAAGGAAACTTGTCGAAACAATCTGCAGGGCAATGTCAGGCAGTCACTTACCAAGCAACATCCCCCCCCCCCCCACCCCCCTTCATCACCCTGCTCTACATCCTACACCCTAATACTTTCAACCACTATCATCATTTTGTTGAAGAAACTTTGGACATGTGTATTAGTGAGGCTGTGAGACTATGCCACATGGCGTATGAGCAATGTGTGTATGTGTGTGTGTAGGTGTTAGTGTGTGTGTAGCTGTGTGTGTGTGTGGCAGGCAAATTTGAAATTTATGCACAAGTTGCAGGTCAACTGACAAACAAGCACATAAATCAATTCATCGACTGCCAGACATTTCACACACACACCTGCACACTCTCCACACACACCTACACACACACACACCTTTCAAGTGTTTGTTTGTCTGTGTGTGTTTTTTTGTCACAGCCTCAGGGCGCAATTATTAAAGCAATATCAAAAGTAGAACTTAATATAACTTTTAACCACACACACACACATATGTATATATAAATACATATATATATTGTATGTGACCAGACTTTATCATCTGTACGCATATGTGGTCATATGTGCGCATGAATTTTATAGATTTCATTTTTGTTATTAACTAAAGTAACAAGTTGAGCAATCATAGAAACTAACTTTATATAGTTATATATTATGTCATTTTGAGTATTATACTAAAGCATATTTTAAGTATTGTTTTTATTAAAATATAATTCCAATTTCCAATAGAAGAACTGCTTCAAAAGTATTTCATAAGTGACATGTCATTTAATAAATAATAATAATTTAAAATAGTACCTTCATCAGCCACATATACCACGTGTTTAAAACAACATCTAATGATTTCATTAATTCTATAAAAATTATATAATTTTCTTAACATACTTTATGTTTATGTACTTTATGTTTATAACTCAAATAAAAACATTAAGCATAAAATTCAATACTTGATAATTTTAGTTTTAAATATATTAGGCAAGTAAATCAGAACAAATTAAAAACTATTTGAAATTATTTCAAACATTTTAGATTACAGAAACCCTCAAAAGAGAATCAGTTGAGTTGCCGGGAAAAAAAGTTTAGTGTTTTTTATATCGTTTTGAAATATAATACATTTGAGAAACTATTTCAACAATCAAGTTGCATAAACATGTAAAAAAAATATAATAATTTCAGAATTTTAAAAAGAACGCTCTGCACACGCTGCTGTAGACACTTGGCCTATAAAAACTATCGGAGCTACTATCTGAACAACTATCGAAAACATTGCACTCTAAGATTGAAACGCTCTGGAATCTCTTATGAAACAACTCTAAAAGTCATGCCTAATATAACAAATATCAAGTAATAAATAGTCAATTGTGCTATAGTTACTATCGGTAAGACTATCGCCAAAGTCAAGTTGAATTGAACGGAATATGTTTTAGATTCTAGCTCTAACAATTTTCATGTTAAAATTCTCATACAGAATACAGATTTAACTATAGATTTATAGCATTAGCTAAGAATATCGCTAATAACATGATTTAAATGAATTTCTAATTTAAACGCTGTGATTTAATCGAGTGTGATATTCGCATAAATATAGGGTACACCAAGTGCGTCATTGCTGAGTAAATTTATTCGCTCTTATGCTTCACTTGTTATTTATTTTTATCGCCCTTTGTTTACTGTGCTGCTTTCAAAGAGAATATACATAGAGCCACAACAGAGAGAGAGAGAGAGAGAGAGAGAGAGAGAGAGAGAGACCGAGAGTGGGAGTGAGAGTGAGATAGGTTATTCCATTATTTACATATGCTTTTGATTTATGTCATAAACTTGCGTAACATTTTATTAAAAATTTAATTGCCTGTTATAACATTTACCCCCCACATTTCCCTCTGGAAACAAAATAAAGTTTTTGCTATTCGATATTACAAAATATGTGTGCGTGTGAGTGAAAGAGAGAGAGAGCTAGAGGGAGTGTGTGTGTGAGTAAGAGAGCAAATGAATCCGTTGAAAAAGCAATGTCCAGGATATAGTCAAGTGTACCACGTAGTGCGACTTTCCTGTGCTTCTCCTCCTCCTCCTCCTTCTTTTGGTTCTCCCCCGCCACCATCTCCATTTCCATCTCCCCCTTCTCCTCCATCTCCTTCGCTTTCTCCTTGTTCCTTCCGCTCGACAGACTCATCCAGCTTATTATCGAACTTATCGCCGAGCAATTGCTGAACAATTGCCTCCCATTTTTGGACCATCGCTGGATGTTGGCAAATGAATTCGCATTCGCGCTGCTTGTTGCACAGCACAAAGGACTTTGATTTGGCCACAAAGCAGACATCGGGCAGCATGAAGTTGCCACGCACCAGCTGCTTGCGACCCTTGCGCTCCGTGTAGATGAGGCAGGTGTTGAACGCGAACAGTTTGCAGCTGTAGCTGCGACGCAATCGTGCATCGTGCAACGGGAACTCACCCACCATGACGAAGCTCGCCTCGCTCAGTATGCTAAACTAAGAGACGGAGACAGAGAGGGGGAGACGGGGAGAAAAAAGACAGAGAGCGAAAACAAAGAGAGAGGGGTGAGAAATATTATCTTATAGTTTTCAGAACAACAATAATAATTAAATCAACTGATAACTCAGAAAACTATTTTAATGTTAAAAAAAAATTTGAAAAAAAAATTTGGCCAAATATAAAGTATTATTTTACCATTAAAAATTCAGCTTTTCCAAAAATAAGTCGAATCAATCGGTCTATTAAATATTTTTAAAATCATTTTGTCACTAAAAAAAAGTTTAAAAAAATCGTCCGGAATTTGGGAAAGATCTTAAAGCCCTATATTTTTGGAAAACATGTCAAAATTAAAAAAAATGTTTCTTCATTCTTTTAAAAAAACTTTCTAAATTTGTAAAATTTTATAAGAAAACTTTCAAAAAATGTTTGGAATTTTCTGAATTCTGTGAAAAAATTTCCGAATTGAAAGAAAATCACATTTGAAATTTTTTTCTAAATTCTTAGAAATACTTGTGGTATTTTTTGAACTTCAAAAGAAATTCTTTTCATTTTCTTGATTTTTAAGCGAAAATTTGTTTATAAGGCAAATTTGGAATTTTTAGGCCTTACCGCATTGAAATGTCGGATGTCGTTGAGTTGATCCGATTGATTGGCTCGCTCCAGAAGGTCGCGAAGACGCGTCTCCAGTCGACAAGCCACCTCGAAGAGTCTCTTGGAGATCAGTTGGCGATTGTCGAAAAACGTCGCGAGGAATTTGTGCAAGAGCAGCGGATATTTGGTTATTCTTTGTACGGGCTTCAGGAGAAAGCTTCGGATGCCAAGCGGATCACCGAGAGTTATTTGCAGGCGCTGTTGAAAGACAAGTTAGTAATTGGATTGAAGAACGGGCATGCTCGACTTGATCTATACCCTACAATGCCAGCTAAAAATGGAACTGAGGAGCAACTGAAATTAGCAAGAACTTTAAAAGTGTACTTTGATAGTATACGACTTGGAGATACCCTGTACTCTGTACAATTGATGTGCAATACGTATAGATTAGTTATATTACTAAGAGATACCCTGTAAGTACTAAATAAGTACAAAAATACCCTGTAAGTACAAAACAAAAAAACAGCTTAGAAAACTATTGTGCTTTTACTGACTGAATGTCTTGAAATACCCTGTACATTCCGCAAAGTGAAAAGATGCCATTGCAAAGACTTAAAACTCAAAAGAAAATGGTAATTCCTTGTTCCCTTTGCTACGATTGCAGTTCTTTTAACACGGGATTTTCCTTTCACTTGTTCGTTTTTTCTTTCTTTTTCTTCTTCCTTCACAGAGCTTAGATAAAAAAGCCTTAACCGTGACCTCACAGTTGTGGCTTATGTCTCTAAGTCTCTTTTTGACGGCTTTAAAACCCTTTTCCCTTATCCCTTAACCCTTTTTCCTTATCAAGGCAACAAGCCAATTCACCGCGTGTCAATCCCCAAACTTCAATTTATTAAAGAAGCCACAAAAAAACCAGAAAGTTAATTAACTTCGTCACGCCAAAGTTTTAATACCCTTGCATAGTCGTATAGAAATTTAAATAAAGTTTTGATATAATTTATTATTTTTACAATTTAATTAAAAACTATTTGAAAAAAAATAAAATACTGTTTTAGATTAAATTTGTTAAAATTTGATAGTTTTCTTATACAAAGAATGCAAATGTTGCATTCAAATAATTTAATTTTCGACAGATTGTGATTCTATAAAAGCAGCAAGTATTTTTCCATAGAAATGTCAACCGCGGCCAAAAGAGTTAAGTCGATCATAAATTCACTACTTGTGAAATTTTCTACCAGAAATATATTTAATTTATTTACTTAAGCAATATACGCTAGAAGAAATTCACTAAAATGAGCAATTCTACATTGGAACAAATTCACTTTTTCTATATTTCTGCCCGTTTTCGATTACACTAAGTAAGATAGTAAGTCATGAACCAAACAAATATATTGAATGTTCAATTTGAAACAAGTTTTTAAGCTGTTTTCGATTTATAATTTAAAACAAGTGGGAAAGGCTATAGTCGAGCTCCCGACCATAGGATACCCGTTACTTACCTAAATAAATAAAACTTTTTTTATTGCATGCTTTTAGGCACTTTTATTGCTTAAAAGCTTTAATCAGCCAGTACCACCTTTCTGTTTGTCCGATCTTGTTGGGATTTAGTAGAATGATAGGTAATAACAGTAGCTAACGTTCACCGTTTAAAAAAACTTAATATCTTAAAAACTGTGTGTGTGGTGGATCCCCTTTTACTTATTTTTAATAAGTAACGGGTATAAAAAAAGAGACAGAAACAACATAAATCTGTTATGGAACAAAATGTCGCGTGCGACACTCTTTAAAATTAAATTTAAAAAAAAATGAACTACTATTTTTTTTTGAGTTAAATAAAAACATTATTAAGATACATCAATGCTTTACAATAGATGTGGAGAACTATCGATGGCACTATCGACACTATCGATGGTTGGGCGCTATCGAGCTACCATCGATAGTAGCCATCCACTTTCGATAGTTCCCGAAGTACTATCGATAGTTTAAAAATTGCTAAAACTGACTATTTTAACCCCTTTTTTCTCATTTTCATACAAAAAGTGGCTTGTTAGTAATTTTCCACAATCATAAAAAATACTAGCGAAGAGATTTTTGAAAATTTCCTTTTACAGTCACTCTTAGAATTGTTTAAAGAATTTTTTTTGCATCAAAACATTATTTGTTTGAGAATGAGGAGAAAAGTTGAAAAAGTAGATGTTTACAAAAGTTCGAAATTTTCAATGGGTACTTAATGGGTTAAAAAAAGTTCTGCATCATTCAAACGGAATTTAAATGACCTTTCCAAATATATGTAGAAAGCTTTTATTTTTTTTACGTGAAGTCAAAAAATTAAGCTTTTTTTTAGTGTGTAAAGTGTTTCTTGACAAACTGTATATCGTCGACTATCGATGGCGCCGACTATCGATAGTTCTCCACCTCTACTTTACATTTTAAAGTTAGTCGCATTAAAATATTCCTTCAGGTTTCGCTGAAATCGTTGTTTGAACTGTTCGCCTTAAAAGCGACTTCTGCTTTTGTCGGTTGCGAATGCCTTGGTTTGTTGAAGTTATCTTGAAAACGAACAATTGCCCAAAATCAGCCTTAGCACCAATTATAGTGCTAATCAAGGCCTATAAGTTTCGCCTCTAGTCAAAAGCAAATAATGTTTTGGCATATGTTTTTTGCACATTTGAGGAAATGCCCATATAATTAAGGGGTTCACATTTTGTGAGAAAACTCAAGTACCCTCAGCTTAAAAGGGTATAAACTGAAGCGAAAGGCGCATTTGATTAAATTTAATTTGAAATTAAATTTGGCTTACGATTGCACACTGGGCCGGATTGCCGAATAAGTGGCATAAAGTCGAAAATTTAATTGAAGCAAATCTACATTTTTATTTAACATATATATACTAGATTCCCTCTGTAGAAAGCATCAATAAATATTTTTGCTAAAAATGCAACCCTGGCATTTTTTATCAAGCTCCAAAGTCAGCCGATTAAACAGCTGACTTTTGTGACAAAATTGGCGGCAAACTTTTGTCGACTTTGTGCGCTTGGCAATTCCACACGATAAGCAAATTGGTTATTATTAAAAATGGATTTTGAAGACCGAGGTATGTAAATTGGAGTTGAATGAAGAGATTTTGTGTCAAAACTTGTTATATGTGGTAATATGTGTATTGTTTTGTGTTGTTCAATAAGAAAAAATTTAACCAAAGTGTTCGTCTTCTGTAGAGAAAAAAAAAGTCTTCTGCGTATTTCTGCGATGTGTAATGTATGTTGAAAAAAAGTAGAACCTATTCATAAAAATATAATAACAATCCGGTTTGCGGCTTTTTGCGGCTTTTCCGATGGCTGTATTTTCTAGATGTGCTTGTTTGTATGTAAATATAATTTAAATCACGTATACGTCATGTTGTCTTATATGGGCAGTCGGGGTAGGCGTGGTCAAGCTGACTCAAAATATTGCTTAAATATTTAGAGTGGTATATTCAATAAATATGCCAAGTTTCAGCTCGATATATGCAATTTTCGACTTTATGCCACTTATTCGGCAATCCGGCCCAGTGTGGATTGGTCGGAGGCGATGCTTGGAGGTTGTGTGGTAGAATAGTTGGATGGATTGGACTCAACTCACCTTGAAGTACAGCTCGTGAGAGTCGTAGAGCCGCAGGCTGTCGCGTTGGCTGGCGGTGAAGAGGACGTAGCAGTTGAAGCCACCGCGCTCGATGAGCTCATGCCAGCGCTCGAAGAGCAGCGCCAGCTGCTGTCGATGCTGCAACATCAGGGGCAACAGCTTGTGGCGATGCAGGGCGGCAATCTGCGCCACGTTGGCCAGCAGAACATGTTGCTGCCCCACCAGGCCCTCGGGCAGCTCGGACTCCGGCTGAAAGATGCGTGTGTAACGATGGATGCCATTGGCCAGATCCTCCACATACTGTTGCTCCGTGGTCAGGAGTTCGTGCAACACATAGCGGCCACATTGCTCGGCCACATCGCTGCTCGATGGCCGTGAATTCGAATTCGAATTCGAGTTCGAATTCGAACTGGAACTGCAACTGGAGGCGACACTACAGCAACTGGAGGTGGAGCGACAGCGACGCATTTCTCTTGTCGTTGTTCTTGCGACAATGTGAGGCACAAAACTGGACGCGATTTTGTTTTTTTGCTTTTTTGTTCGCAGCTCACTCGAAAAGCATTTGAGTCACAGTAATTCACGCAGCTGTTTTTTCATCATCATGATTTGTAATGTAATGTTGCATCATCATCAGCATTGCGTTTGCTGAGTCAACTAAAAGAGGCTGGTGACGGCAACTTGCGGTTGTCTCTCTCTCTTTCCCTCTCTCTCTCCCTCTCTCTGTCTCTGTTTGTCACCTGCATTACTCGTATCTCCATTGCAATAAGCAATTAAATTTTAATTACACTTTGAGCGGCAACATGCTAACAAGTTGGCCCATTGTTGGTTGCATTCTCGCCTTATTTGCTTGCCACTTTCTGCTTTCTACTTGCCACTTGCCACTTGCCACTCGTTGCTCGTTTCATTGCCTCCCACTTTTAATGACAATTTATCGCCGGGAATCGCTACGACTGCCGGACGTCAGCGCTACCTGCGACTGTCCACTCTCCACTCTCCACTCTACACTCTGCACTCTAAATTAGCCGCACGTCGCACAGTGGGCTCAAAAGCACAAATTTACATTGCAAATTGTCTACATTATTTTCAAAGTTTTTGTATGTTAATCGAAACTAAAATATTATCTCGAACCAAAAACACACTTCAATTTTAATGTGTTTTAAATTTGAAACAGTTAAAAAATAATATTAATAAAAATAATAAAATAAAAAGTTTTTTCAATTGTTTTATTATTGCTATTTTATAGGCTTAAACAATTAAGGAAAAGTTAAAAACAACTGAAAGAAATTCACAAAATTAGAATTCAAATTATTAACATCAATTCCTTCTTTCCTTTTGCTTTTTTTATGTTTTGCAAACTAATATATTATTTGTATCATAATCACACTTCCAATTGATTTCTTAAGTTTCATCTTTCTTTTTTTTTTGGTTTGAACCGCCTGATTTTGAAACAATGGAAATAATAAAAAATTATTTTAAGTTAAGTATTAAACTTTTTTTTATTAAATGATTGTGCAGGTTTTAAAAATCGGAGCAAAAATAAAAAAAAAAAAAATTCCTTTTTTAATTTTAACGAAAAAAGACACAAAATAAAAAGCTCCAGACAAATCGTGTTTTTATACACATTCACAATTTTTAATAGCTTCTTTTGTTTATTTAGTGTTTTTAGTTTCATGACTGTTTCGATTTTAATGGATATAAACTTACTTGGAAAACTTAAGACTAAACCTATTTTCAAACTAAAATTAGTTATTTTATATATGATATTAATAATATTAGGTAATAATATTAGT
Source organism: Drosophila limbata (assembly GCA_963924055.1). NCBI lineage: Eukaryota > Metazoa > Arthropoda > Insecta > Diptera > Drosophilidae > Drosophila > Drosophila limbata. The sequence goes on from OZ001351.1 coordinate 29,284,400, forward strand.
AAAATAATATAATTATTTAATTTCAAACAATATGATACACATTAATCAATCAAATTAAATTGAATTTGAAGCTCAGAACAACTACTAAACTAAACTACTTTTTTAATTCTGATCTTAAAAAATATGAAAAACAAATTGCATGCTGTTCTCAATAGTGTGTAAGTTGATCTGATCCACTGTGCGGTTGCTGCTGTTGCTGTTTTTCGCTTGTCCTGCACCTGCATACGGAATACGGAGCGTATGCGCAATAAATAAATCAGCCGTAATTAAAAGCGTCCTGCAAAGTTACCGAAAAGTCTCTCTACCAAATTTTAGCCCAACTTGGGCAGCTACTGGGCCCATCTAACCATCGCCTTAGTTGTCATCCTGAATTTGTCTCTCTCTCTCTCTTCCTCTTTGTCCAGCATTCTGCGTCTCCTTCCGTTGCTGCTCCCTTTGTTCAGCCGTATCCTTGGCACACAACTCCCAGCTATAAATTACGTTATGTTCCAGGAATTTGCCAGTGAAAACACAGAACGAAATGACAAAAATGTACAACAAAAAAACCACAACTAAAAAATGGTTGAAATTCATATTTCTGTTTGGCCTGGCAGGGAATCTAGGCATAGATAACGCTGCCAGAACCCAAAACCCAAAACAAAAAAAATTAAAAACGCAAAAACCAAACACAAAAAATGCCGGACAAAAAAAAGCCGGCAAAACGCCAAAAGGCCAAACGCGTTCCATAAATTGCGCCATGAAAGCGTCCCGAGGGGACAACTGGAAGACAAGCTGATTGTGTTCCAACAGATACGAGCACTGAGTGTTGAGAGTATGAGAGAAAGCTCCCAGAGAGAGAGAGAGAGAGAGCGACAAAGAAGATATAACGTGTGAGAGAAATATACATTACTTTCTATGTACTTTGTATGTAAAGTTCAACATCTTTAATGTCAGTTTGAATTGAAGCATTAAGCTGATTGAAAACTTAAGCAAGCTTTGGAAGATCTGCTTCTCTCTTAAGATAAAGCTCTAAGCTCATTATCTTTTCTGTCTGATTAATGAGGTAAACTTTCACTTATTTAAGGCAAAAAGCTTATTGAAAAACTGTCAAGTATACTCACAATATTTTAAGTACATTTAATATGCATTTTTGAATGTGTAACTTAAAGCTTAACAAGTGGGCGCGGCTACAGTCGAGTTTGCTCGACTGGAGGATACCCTGTGCCAGTCTCCATAAAATAGAATATTGGTTGGGACCATCTCATATACATATTCTGTCAGTTTGGTTCAGTTATCTCAAACAACAAAAAAGTTGTTCATACTAAGACTTGATTTTCGACTGATGGTTGCTATGGCAGCTATATGATATAGTGGTCCGATTTCAATCAAATTTGGTCAGGATGTATGGGACCATCCCATATGCATATTCTGTCAGTTTGGTTTACATATCTCAAACAACAAAAAAGTTTTTCATACCGAGACTTGGTTTTCGACTGATCGTTTCTATGACAGCTATATGATATAGTGATCCGATCCAAATTAAAAAACAAACTTGATCTGCGTCCGGTATCCAGCAACCTACATACCAAATTTGAAGTCTCTAGCTATTATAGTTTCTGAGATCGACGCGTTCAAACAGACGGACAGACGGACGGACAGACAGTCGGACATGGCTCAATCGACTCGGCTGTTGATGCTGATCAAGAATATATACACTTTATATGGTCGGAGATGTTTCCTTCTGCCTGTTGCATACATCACACAAATCAAATATACCTTTTTTGACAATTTTCAATGAACACAGGACATAAAAATAGAAAATTGAATGGCAAATTCTAAGAGTTGGCTAAAAGCTCAAGTACATGCAAATAAGTAATGATCAATGCAGCTGACTAAAAAGTAACTGGTGCTTTCACTTGTTTGCGCAAAAGCAGCCCATTAATAAATAGATGAGCTTAAATAATAACAAATTTCACAGATTCTTCTTCAACAGGTAGCACAGTTTCATATACCAAAAAATGTGCTTTAGTGGTATGACAATTATAGGAAAAGCTTTGACTTAAGTTATATTAAAAGTATTTGTTTATACTACTGTCAACTATTACAATTTTATTTTATATTCTCAAGGAATTCGAATAATTTAACATAATTATTTTGTTATATTTACGACTTTAATTAAGTGAATCACAGTGAAAAAGCTCGACAATTTATAATTGATATATTGCCTTTAACTTCAAGATCTAATTGACGGCCGTGTTCGTTGCGGCTTTTAAGCTTTCAGCAGACAAATCAGATTCGGGCATTTTAACTACCGGCTGTTACAATATTTATGCTGGCTAAAATCGTGACCACGCCCACAGAACAAACTGCAGTTGCCCATGTTGATGTTGTTGTTGTTGCTGCTGCTGCTGCTGTTGCAGCTGCAAAATGTGTTGCATACTTCGCGGCAGGGCTGGAAATGCCAACACTTTTGGGCCCCACACAGACGGAGAGAGCGACGGACGGACAGACAGTTGGCTAAGTGGGCAAGTACTGTTATTTGCTCGCCTGCTAGAGAAGATTGCCTGTCGGCACACACACACAAATACGTAGACACACAGCAACACATACCAGTGTTGCCATTTGAGATAATTTATAGCTAAGCTTAGTTATTTTGAGAAATTTTAAGAAATGCAACTAGCTTGAGATCTGGGAATTTTAGAAAATTGATTCGATTGTTCTTCAGTTTGATTCTGACTAAAAAAAATTTAGATATTTAGTATTGATTGTTGTTCTTATTTGTTTTTTAATTACTAGCCTGCAATCTGCATTCAAAAGATATTTAAAAGAAATGCTTTTGAAAACAACTATTCGTAAATTCGGCGTTTTTAAATGTCACGGCTAACATAACTTTAGACCAGGGTCCGTAACGATTATAATTATTAAAATATTAATTAATAAACAAAAGTTTTTTGTTGATTTTTATCAAAAAAAATTAAAAGAAAACTCTTATTTTTCGATCTGAATAAAAAAAATTATAAAATATTCATTAAATTGCAATTTGTATTTAAATATTATAATTTAACTTTTATTTTCAATTTGTATTTTAGCAATAAAAAATAAAAGTTATTTTTAAATTTTTATTGTAAAAATTTAAAATAAAAATTATTGTTAAATTTTTGTTGTTATTATTAAAAATAAAATTTTATTGCCTACTTTTGGGCACTTACATTGCTTTAAATTTAAATAAGGACGATAGCTTATACTAGTGGATAACGTTACTAGCCAAAAAAAACCTAATATTCTTCAGAACTGTGCGTGTGGTGGCTTTTAGTGATTTACGAAGGCGAAAAGGGGCGGGGCAAAATACAATATACCCTTTTTATATGAAACTGTGGTATATTTTAATAAAATGAATAAGCTCAAACAATGTAATTGAAATTCAAAAATAGATTAATTTATTGTTATAAATTTAAAATTAAAAAAAAATCTCTCAACATTTTTTTACAGTTGACAGCATCGGTTGTAGGAACAGCAAAAACTAAAAAAAAAAAAGTGAATTACATAGAGGTATAAATTGAAAATCAGGCTTTTCATAAAGTTAACTTATATTTTTTTGAAAATATTCTTCCCCTAATCGGGCTACTTTTATTCGATAAATAGTCCGTTTTATTTTTTTAAAAATCGCACAACACTGATGCACACACACACGTACACAAAGTGCTGGGGCACGTAGTCGGGCTCAAGTTCAACTTGGGAGAAGATGCTAGATGGAAGATGCAAGATGGAAGATGTTAAATGGACTACGGACGGTTGCTTCGTCACTTAGTTTGCCATTTCGCTGCCAGCTTAGTTTAATGTACTTTCCCCAGCTCCTTTTCTGTTTTTCTCCTCCATCTGCTTCTCCTTCTCCTCTTGCCTCTCCTTTTGTGCCATCTTCATTTGGTCTGAAGTGTTTCGCTCTGCGCTTGATTGACATTATGTGATGACAGGGAACTCGTCTCGATCGATAACCAAGTCACGCTCTTGACTTGTCTTGTCTTGTCTTGCCTTGGACCCTGTCGTTGACATCGGACTCTACCCAAATCTCAGACAAGCAGACAAGTGGGCGCTGTGGGCGCTGTGGGCGTGGCATGCCATTGTTAATTGACTTTCGCGCTAGAGATCTGAAGTGGCGCAGAAAGTAAAGCAAGCTTAGTGAAAAAATCTATCGGGATCAAGTAAAAGATGAGTAAATAGCCGAAGATACTCGACTTGGGGATACCCTGTAAGCAGTTAAAGTAAGTTATGTACCAGATAATGTACATGTATATTTTTCTATATATTTTCCCGCCAATCATAGTTATTTCTAGATTGTCTACCAACTACAGAGTATCTTCAAGTCGCGCTACGTCCACAGTCGAGTAGTTCAAATACTACAATATATATTTTACTATATATTTTCCTTAAGAAAAATAGTTAATCATTTTCAATTTGTGACTTTTTAGCTCTAGGGCTGTTCCATTACAGGGTATAATGGGTTGATGGAGCTATTAAGACATGTTAATGAAAAGAATTAAACCCAACATTAAAATCATATAATTTACACAAATGTGAGAAAAAAGCAGCCGTAAGCTGCACATACAGGGTATCTTTCAGTCTTGGTCAGACTCTCTACGTGTCTAAAATATATTGTACAAATCTGAAAAATCTGTTAATGACTGTTAACTGTAAAACAGGGTATCTATTAGTAGTGCTTTTAGAATTTTTGGAATTACATAAATAATTAATATTTAAATTTGGAATAAATATATAATTTAAAGTATAATAAAGACAAATAATAACTTTACGCTGTGCTGCATTTTAAGCCTCGAATTATAGCTGTCAGTCAACTGATTGCAGCTAATGTAGATAATGTATCCGATGGATGCATTTGCTCAGCAAAGTAGCTTCAAACAGTTTGCTTAGCTTGTAATTGCGATTAAAGGATTTGCAGCCATAACTTATTGTTGTTGTTGTTTGTATTGTTGTTGTTGTTGCTGCTGCTGCTGCTGCTGGTGTTGTTGTTGATTAAACATAATTTATGTTCGGTCCAAGTGGCGACCATTAGCGCTCCGATTTTGCCCCGTCCGCCAACGCATCGCCAGCTGCATGATAAATGTGCCGCATTAGCGCGCCACAGTGCCGCTCAATAAATTCCCCCATTGCAACCAGCTGAGCACACTGAGCGAAAAAATTTAGCTATTTTCAAGTGCTAAAAGCCACGCATTTTCAATTGTATGTTGAAGATCTCGATATTATTTCGGTGATTTAATATCTTTAATTTAATAACTCAATTGTATAAATTTAAAACCAATTGAAAACATTAAAATTGAATCAAGTTCCTTAAACTCTGTTATGAACACATCTAGAAATTAAATAAACAAGATCCTTGATCTATGCATACCGCAGACATAAAACAAAATCAAGTGAAAATAAAATTTGTAGGTTTACAATTTTCTTGAACTCAGTATTTTGAGCATCATTAACCAACAAAGCAATTGTTACTTGAATTCAGTTAGTGTGAAAGTAAATAAAGACTACAGAAATTATATTATTAAATATTTTTCTAATTAAATACAACCTACAGAATCATTTCCAAGATCCATTTCAGAATCCTACAAATCTTAATTTAAGATTATATAAAGCTGTTCTGTGAGTATTTTGTGTAAATCTGTTTTGCACTAGATTTTTTAATTTAAATGTAGAATTTTTATACTCATTTCTAGTAAATATTTAGTTTAACTTGATTCAAGACATTTTTTTGAAGATTATACGCACATGGTTAAAGCATTTTTATGCTCTTTTTTTGAGTTTTTTGTACTTGAATCAAGAATGAATTTCTAGAATCGCAAATACTTAATTTGAGATCATTTAAATTGCATTGCATTGGTTTTTCTCTCTGTGCCGCTCGAGGAGCACAGCCAGGCGAGTGGAAAGACGTGTGAGAGAAAGAGAAAGAGAAAGGGGGAGAGAGTGAGAGAGATGGGTATGCGGGTGAGACAATGGCGGAGACATTCACTTGGCAGTCCGAGTGGCTGATCGGACATTTCGGTTAATTTCGCTGCGGGAATTTTAAATCATCTTTAAATTAGGGTCATGCAAACTCAATAAACCAACTGCGGAAGTGTTGGACAGAGAGAGGAGGGAAAGAGCGAAAGAGGCGGCTTGGGGAATGCGCTTGTCGAGTGACTCTATGTGTGTGTGTGTGTGTGTGTGTGGCAGCAACAACTCAATTAGCGGCACACACACACTGACAGTCAGACACTGAGAATGCGCCACACACATTTGCCACAATTTGGCAAACAAATCACGTAGAAGCTGCCGTTGCCATCCAATGTTTCCCTCTCTCTCTCTCCCTCTCTCATTTCCCTTCTCAGTCACCTCTGTCACTTTATATTGCTTCTCTCTTACATTGACTCGCTGCTTGTTTTGCTTTTGTTATTTCATTTTAGCTGATTTTTATCGTCTTTTTCCCCCCGGCCAACAAAGGGAATAACTGAATTTGTTACGTTAGTTCTCTCTCTCTCTCTCTCTCTCTCTCTCTCTCTGGTGTATGTGACCCCATCAAAAAAAGAATACTCGTAATACCATAAATTAGTTAGATTCGTGTACAAGTTTGAAGCTCATACCTGCTGGCAATCTCGTTTGAACAAATTACAAGCTCAAATCATTTCGCAGTGACTAATGGAATGTTCCATTCCAGTTTGTTCCCTTTGTCTATTTTTTGATTAAATTGTCACTAGAATGTATATGTATATGCTTTCTTAAAAGAACACTACATTTTAGTGGCAATAACAGTGTTCCATTCCATTTTGTTTCGCTTCTACATGTATTTTTTCGTTACTATTCTATGGAATTGTCACAATGTTTAATTTATGTAATGACTAACGGGGTGTTCCATTCCAGTTTGTTCCGCTTCTGCTTAAATGATTTATTATTATTATTATTAATTATTAGCTTTCAAATTGTTTCATTTCCCTTTGTTTCGTTTCATTACTCTTTGCTTTTTGCTGCAACATTTTGGTCAGATTATCGTTTTAAATTGATCAGCTCTACAATGACGTGTATAAATGTTAATATGATTAAGACAGTTATATTCCATTCGTATTTTTTGAAATTGTTCCATTTCACTTCGTTCCACGCTTATCTAAGTTTTTGAATCCTTATATGCTCGTACTTCCAAATTTATTATTGTTACTGAGAAAAATTTACATTTGCTTAAATTTGCCTTGTTCCATTTCCATTCTGTTTCCATAACATAACAGCCCCACAAATCGAATTCATTGATCATTTTCAAGCGATACGATTTCTGTAAATTTTTTCAATAGTCGCATTGTCTCTTTTAAAACTGTTCCATGCCATTTCGTTCCACTCTTAACTATGCTTTTGTATCCCTATGTAATTTCCATCTAATATCATTTGCCTTGTTCCATTTCCATTCTGTTTCCATAACATAACAACCCCACAAATCGAATTTATTGATACGATTTCTGTAACTTTTTTCAATACTCGCATTGTCTCTATTAAAACTGTTCCATTCCATTTCGTTCCACACTTAACTATGCTTTTGTGTTCCTTTGTGCTTCCCCCATCTATTGTTATGGCTGACAACAGAATTTGCATTTGCTTAATTTCGCTTTGGCACCGAAAAATGTGAAATGTAAATTTCCCGCTGGCTTCGCTGCAATTTTAAATGCTCTGCTTATCGCATCGTTTCACTTGACTCTCTCCATCTCTCTCTCTCTCTTTCGCTCTTTTATGTTGATGCTTCCTGTCTGTCCTCGTCTATAGTATTCCCTTCTTTTCTCTCCCCTTTGCCACTTTCCGGTCCCATTTGCTGTCTGCACTAAGTTTATATCGTTTGCATAGTTTATGCATATGCATGAGTTTTTGGGGAAAGGACAGGAGAATAGGAGGTAGCATAACGGGACTGTGGGTTGGAGCGGTTTTGGTGGGCAGTGCCACGCCCCGAACTATGAAAGGCACGAAAAATTATCGACACTTAAAATGTTGCAAGCGTTTGCTGCTTTTCTCTCTCTCGCTCCCTCTCACACACTATCTCTCTCTCTCTCTCTGTGTCCTGCAAGAATTTCGAGCCTGACGCTTATGTAAGCTTAATGTTTATGCAGCTTATGCTTCATAAATTCGCCACGAAAGCGATGAAAAAGAAAGAGGGAGAGGGAGAGAGAGAGAGAGGGGTGCAAGCGTAGCAGCTCCGATGTCTTTGTCTTCCGGTGCGATGGCCGCCATTTTGTGCGCTTTTGCTTTAACTTCCGCCGTGCGCTGTGCCATTTGTTTATTGCCAGATTTTCATTGCTACATTTTTGGGGGCAACTGCTACTGCTTAACCCCCTACCCCTACCCCTACCCCTCCCCCTCCCCCTACGCCACCCTCTGTGTGTGTATTTTTATTTCGCCAACTGATGAAAATATTTTTACGATAAGTTTTTCGCACAAAGACTTGCAACATTTGCAGAAAATGCTGAAAGTAGCAACAAAAAGCGGAAGTTCTGCGAATCAGCGCAAAATGAGCGCAGCGGGTTGACCAAGGGAGGGGGAGGGGCAGGGGCAGGGGCAGGATGATGGCAGCTCAAATGAAACGCACATTTTGGCCATAAAACGCTTAACGCTGTCCCCCCACCTCCCACACCACCCCCTCCCGCCACACACTCGCTTGCAAGCCGTCGTAACAGCCGGAAGTTGTCATGTTTTATGTTTACATCAGCGCCAGAAGCAGCGGAAGCAGCAAAGGCAAGCGGATGAGCGGAAAACGGGGGAAAGAGATAGGGATACAATGTTGTGCAACAGCAGAATACAACTACACTCAGAGAAATATGAGACCCTATAGTTAAGTATGTTCATAACATACCTGTTAAGTAATGATCAGTAATCATAATCATTAGTAATTTGATGATTATTGGTTAAAAGTCAAACTAATGATTAAATTACGATTATTTTCGGCTTTGCCAATTGTTTAATGATTACGATTACAAAAAATCAAAAATAATCTAAAATTATTACAACTATTCAAAAATAATCAAAAATTATCTTTTTGAGCATTCGGATTATTTTTGATTTTTTTTCTAATTATTTCTGATTATTTTTGAATATTTCTGATTATTTTTGAATATTTGTAATAATTTTAGATGATTTCTAATTCATTAAATAATCACAAATTTTTCAACAGTGTATTATATAGTCACTACGATTATTTCCAAAATAAATCTAATTGATTAGTAATTCTAATCGAAATTTAACAGGTATGGTTCATAAATTTATTTATTTATTTATTATTTATATATTTAAATAATTTTTTAAAAAGTTTTGATCTTATAATTTTAAAATTTTTGTGAACATTTATTCTTGAATTAACTATGAAACGATCTGAAATTTAAGATTAAATAAAGATATACGATTTTAAGATAAAGATATTTAGTCAGAATACAAAAATCTGTTAGTTTGGTTGAAACATCACCAAAAACATTTTTTTTTTTATTTATTTAAATTTTTAAGGTAAGTTCAAGAACTTTGTGTACTTAAGCTGCAGTCGAACTTCCCTAACTCGAATCACGATTATCCAAAGAAAAAGCTCTAATGATGGAGACTTCGACTTACGGAATTCTTTTTTTTTTCCAAGTTTAGTATACGCTATTGACACTCGATTTAGTTCAAGTTAGAGAAAATTCGAGTTATGAAAGTTCGACTGTTGTAATATTTGATCTTTAACAGACTTAAATTAATCACAAAACGTACTTAAAGTCTTCAAGAAATAACTTATTTTTCTATTTCTGGAATTGGAATTGAAATTTGTGTTATCAGATTTGAAATTGTTTGTTCTTGAATATCCCATGTTTATGTTAAGAAAAAACTTTATTTTTTCCGACTGTATCTACCTCTTTCTCTCTCTTACTCTCATTCTCTCCTTTTTTGACATTGCAGTCTCTTGCTCACTCATGAATTTTGCATGCGACAGCAGAAATTGCAAAATTATAATTAGGCAACTGTAACTGAAACTGAAACTGAGCGTGTTCCAAAAGCAACAACAACGACAACAACAACGACAACAACAACGACAACAACAACAACAACGACAACATGTGAGCGGGTCAAAGGCCAACAAATTCACTCTGTGTGTGTGTATGTGTGTATGACGTTGCCTTCTTCCTACTCTCTCTCTCTCTATCTCTCTCTATCCCTCTCGTATTCTCTCTGTCTCTATTTCTGTTACGAAGTCCACGCACGTTCGCACATAAAGTTCATTTTATTAGCTGACGTTTCTTTTTCCTTGCTCTCTCCCTCCCTCTCTCTCTTGCTCCTACTCCACATTCTACACTCCTCTGACTTCGCTTGATTCTTTTCTGCATTCAACTGCCATTTCTAATCTTGTGCTTGAAACACAGTGTGACCAATTAACACCATAATACGAACAATAAAAACAGTTTTTAAAATATAAAATATTTTCTACAAATTTTGGATTATGATAATTATAAGGGAAAATTAAAAAAACAGATTAAAGATGTTTTCTCTTGTTCTTAGAATCAATTTACCCGAAGCACTTTTTAGAAAAAATGTTTCTAAATTCATTTTTTTTTTACAACACTTTTTTTTGGTCAGTGTAGTTGCTCCAGAATTTTAAAAAACTTTAATACAAAATAACACCATTTATTTTAAATGGTTTTTATTTTTCAAAAGCTTAAATATTATAAAAACAAATATATTAACATAAAATTACATACATTTTAAAGAATATTATACATCTTAACTTTTTTAAAAAGTTGTCAAAACATATTTATTGCATATTACGCCGAAAACAAAACTAATAAAAAATTTTAAATAATCGAAAAACATTTTAATAATCATTTGATTGAAAACTGTGCTAATATTTGATATAAACAAAATGAAAAAGCCAAGAAAAAATATTTAGATATAGGTCAACTTAATAAACAGACTCTGAAATTTTACGCAGTAAATAAACATTTAAAGCATTCTCAAGGAATTAAATTGCAAATTTTAACAAAGAATTTGTATAAATTTCAAATTAAAAAACTTGTGCATTTTTTTGTAATTCAGAGTTAACGTTAAGTTTGGTCACACTGTTTTAACTTAGACTGATTAGCAAATGGCAAAAATTTGCTTCTCATTTTAATTTTTTTTTCTTGGCTTTTTCACAGCTGCCAAAGGTTTGGTAATAACTTTTAGTTGCGCTGCCACGTCTCCAATTTTTTTTTCTTACTTTTTGTGGGCAGGCGCCAAATAAATATTCAATTGCAAATGGCAGCGGTAGTGGGCGAGTGAGAGAGAGTGAGGGTGGGGGCAGAGGAAGAGAGAGAGAGAGAGAGAGTTGAGGCTAGATGGCAAGGTAAGGCGCTGGTCGCGTGGCAAATGCCACCGCCAAATGGACGCGTTCAAATTGCAAATTGCGCTCGTTTACAAGCGAAATAAATGCGAGAGCCCCCCACCCACCCTACTTCCTTCCCTCCTCTACCCTCCGCTCCCCCCGTCCCCAATTGCGACTAAACGAGCTGGTTAGAAAAATGAAGCGTCGTGCCGCAAAAGACAAGTTGCCTTTTCTCTTCCTTGTGCGTTGCGTGCTTTTGGGCGCATAATTAGATAGGCAACGCAATGTCTAGTCAAGCCCCCGCTATAAACCGCCCTCGCCCCTCAATCAAGTGCGCTACCCACACCCATGGCCGTAGTCGGCTTCTGTGCGAGGGGTTGGGCCAAAACATATTTAATGGGAAAAACTCAAATTTTTCAATATAGAGGGGTGCCACAGAAATCTGTAGCGAAATAGAATTCCGCACGGAAATTTCCGATGTGCCACAGAACTTCGAGAGATTTAATTTTTTTTTAGCATTTTCCCCAACCTTTCCGAACTAGGCTGCTTAGGGTTGACACCTCAGATTATATTACCCAAGGGTTTGTTTAGCAACTTTTTTAAGTTTATCATTGCAGAACAATAAGCTTTTAAATTTATTTCTTATTTTATATAATAATTACATAATAATTGATTTTTAAATACCTTAATTCGAATTCTGACATAAAAATGTGGCATCGCTAACCCTGACTAAAAAAGCGGACTAGGTGGCAGCATCGGGCGCCAGCGGATTTAGCGCTAGTTTTTTTCGCGCAAAATTATTCAGCGATTTGACCTGTGGCACAGCGGAATGAAATTGATGTGAAATTAAAGCGAAAGCGATTTCTGTGGCACCCCTGATAATCTCAATGTCATATTACAATTGGTTTTGAATTTTTTGCAAACTTGTATAAGAAAGTATTGTATTAAAAAAAGCAATTGTCGAAGTGTTCCTGAAACTAAGAATGGTTGTTTTTAGATTTTATAATTTTCAAAATAAATTAATTTAATTTTAAAATTAAATGGAAATGCATGAAATAATTTTCTTAATGATTTTTTTGTTGTAACAAATTTTCCATTATTTACCTATTTTTATTTACTTATTTACTTATTTATTTATTTATTGATTTATTTATTTATTTATTTATTTATTTATTTGTTTATTTATTTATTTATTTATTTATTTATTTATTTATTTATTTATTGATTTATTTATTTATTTATTTATTTATTTATTTATTTATTTATTTATTTATTTATTTATTTATTTATTTATTTATTTATTTATTTATTTATTTATTTGTTTATTTATTTATTTATTTATTTATTTATTTGTTTATTTATTTATTTACTTATTTATTTATTTATTTATTTATTTGTTTATTTATTTATTTACTTATTTATTTATTTTTTTATTTATTTATTTATTTATTTGTTTATTTATTTATTTACTTATTTATTTATTATTTATATATTTATTTTTTTATTTATTTGTTTATTTAAGTCAACTAAGACAGTTGTTTAATTAACGTAAAAATAAAAGTATAAGTTATTTAATATAAAAATTAAAGTAAATATTTGGCATGAATTTGAAAAAAATTGAAAACTGCCAGAATCAAATTGAAAATGTGTTGTTTTATGCTAATTTGGGCAACATGAGTTGATTAAAAATGAATAGATTTGTTAATTTTTGAAGTGAATGTTTGACAACCGTTTTTTAGTGTCTCGAAAAAATTAAATCTTTGATACTTCAGAATCTTTCACTTTGGTAATTTGATAATATTTGAATTAGAATGTAAGACAGCTTATTTCTGTGTCTCCAAAAACTGTAATCTCTGATATTTTATATCTTTCATATACTTCAACAATCAGCACTACAATTGAAATTTATACTGATTTCCTTGCGAGCCATAAAAGATTGATTGTTCAAAACATCTTTTGGCTTCTAATATCGTTTAAATACATTTCCATGCAATTTTCGGAAGCTAACACTATTTTAGCGAAGAGTCTAGTGAAAAGGGGGTTCAATGCCATCGACCTGCCCCCTTTGCCCACGCCCCTGCCCGTGTCACAGCCAATGGCTGCCTTAAGCCTGGCCAGACATTGTCACAACAAGCTGCTGACAGATGACGCGTCATAAAAGCAGCGACGCCAACAGCGACGCAACAATGCGATGTCAAATGTCTGAGGTTAGGAAGGAGAGGCGCCACCTGAGCCAGAGAGCCTGAGAAACAGGACAACGAAGAAGACAGGATGGGAACGAGGACACAACATGCAATTATACGCAATCAACATAAATCATTCAAATTGCCACAAAAAGCGAAATGTACACTTTGAGTGTGGTCGAGCGAGAACCAGAAAGAGAAAGACAACTAGAGAGAGAGAGAGAGAGAGAGAGAGAGAGAGGGAAGGCAAGAGGGATATGCAAAGGTGGGAGGCTAATTTGCAATTGAAATGCCTAAGCCAAGACAAATTTTGTGCGTACGCCTCATAGGTTGGCCTGCAAAAAAGGAAAAGGAAAGCAACGAAAAGGAAAACAACAGAAAACATTTTCATCATCAGCACAACCCGAAGATTTGACACTCTTAATTCCTCTTAAAAAAGAGCTACTTATAATAAGCTTCCAAAGAATTAACTTGATTTATTTAATTTAAAATGTTTTCATACAATAGTTTTTAGTTTTGACCGAACGGTGCTGTGAGAATTATATAATATGCTGATTCGAATTTCAAAAAGCTTTAACACGATTTATATGACAATTTAATTCTTACTATACGTATGTAAGTTTTGTTAAGTTATGTCGAGAAACTCAAAGTATTTTGATAAAAATTTGATTAATAAAATTTCTAGATTCTTAGGGATTTAGATATATCTATACATATATCATATATTATATATTTCATGTATACTGACTTCAGCCAAATTTTTCCCAGATGTATAAATACAAAAACAAACATAATTTGTTCCTTACTAAAAATGGATTTTCGACCGATCGTTTCAATTTGATATGCTGAGCCCTTGACAAAACTATAATACCCACAGCAAGGGTATAGCAACGAAAAGGAAGGAAAAGCAAAGGACTGCAAAGGACAGGAAAGGACAACGCACAGGACAATTCACAGGCACTAGGTTTTGGGGCAAGGCCCGCGTTACGCATACGCCGCGTTGTCAACAATTTTCAGCTGTGTAATGTGTCTCTCCATGTACTTGTATGTGTGTGTTTGTGTGTGAGTGTGTGTGTCTCCAGTCTGACAAATGCGACAATGGCACGTGAGCCACAAGGCCAAGCCTGTCCAGGCAAATGTCAATGTCGCACAACAACATTTTATTCAAGACTCAAGAGTGAAGATTCAAATAAAAAAAAAAACAACATGAAAGTTTGCTCTGCAACAATATATAACTCATGAAAATAAAAATCAATAAATTAATATTAACAATCTTCAAAAAAAAAGAACAAATTTAAAAGTTGAAACATAATAGAAGGATAGTCAAAATAAAATAAAATAATACTAAAAATAATAAAATAAAATAAACTAAACCAAAAAAAAGCAGCAGAGTTTTTTATTCTAAGTCAGTTTTCAATTGAATAAAAATAAAATGTATTTTTAAAAACTGCGAATACATACATATAGATACTTATAATTAAATATATATGTATATAGATCAGAGCTGGACAGCCAATTTTACAACAACCTTAGCAAATTTAGTTTTGGAATTTGCTGCAAGCATTTTCATAACTTATTTGTGAGCTGCGCTGAAAGATCACGAAACTAATGTTATTTTCTCGTCGACGATGAAGAGGGCGACGTTGTGAAGCCAATTTGAGTCTTCAGTCTGTTTATTGAGAGTGCAATGTGTTCAACAAAGGCAGAATCGATTTGGACAGAGTGTGTTCAACTTAACCCATTAAATGCTGCCCATAGATCGGCTAGTACGATTTTGACGAAATTTTGAAATGTGTGCCTGGAAGACCATAGAAGTTGATAGAAACAAAATAAAAACTTGTATTTTCAAATTATATTTTTCCGATTTCCATACATTTTTCAGCTTTTTTGTCAACGTTTTCCATGCTGAAAAAAACCTAGATATTCACCTGTAAAAAACAAAACTGCTTAATTTTTATTCTGATATTTTTGTTATTTCTCTTTACTATGAAATAAATTTTGCCTAGACGTCTCTCACATGCCTCGTGCTAGAATTTTGAAATTGTCATCACTTTCTTGGGTATTTAAATATCCATTAGCATGAAATGGGTTAAATATCTATAATGAAAGTTACATCAGGGCTGAAGCTGAGAAATAATTGAACTATGCTACTGAATAGAGTCTTGCACGAATCCATTAGAAACAGCAAACGAGACATTCATACACTCACATTGACCGGAATCACAGCCTACTCAACTAACCGAATAGAATAAAGTAAGCATCATGTTTATACTTTAAAGATCGAGATGCTTGCTAAGATTTGAAGTTCCGAAACTTGTGAATGGGGAAAATATACAACCAAAAACAACTTTGTACTTGTGATACCGGGTATCATTCAAATGGATTTGTTAATAAAATACAAAAATTTATGTAAAAGTAAAACAAAAACAATGTATATTTACCCAAAAAAAAAAAAATAATAATAACAATAAATTACGAATTTTGTAATTTTATTTTTTTTTTTTAATTATTATTTAAAAACATTATTTCGTTAACCATGTCCGAATTTTTCGCAATATTGAATCTCTTCTCCGAAATTAACTGTCTTGTCTGTGAGAACGCCTTCTCCGAAGAGGCACTAATTGCTGGAATGCCCAAAATTTTGCAACTCACTTTAAACAATAGAGGATAATGTTCTCTGTTTGTGTGCCACCACTGTAAAACTGTTATGTTGAAAGGACGACAGTTTTTAACCGTCCATTCTGTGGCAGCTTCAAAAATTTAATTTAAAAAAAAAATACTTTTGTTTGTGAATAAGTACATTATCTTCTTTTGAATTTTCACGTGAGATTTCCATTTTTTTTTTAGTTATGCAATGCTTCTGTTGTGTTCGGCAAACGACACAGTATTAAATTTCAGAACGAAAATTATAATAGTGCTTGAAAGTACTTGAAAGTACAAAATCAACTCTAAAGTACTACCATATTTTATTTATCCGTATGCTTTAGCTGTCATTTCATCGTGCTCGTCCGATTTTTTGTTTTCGTTTGCTGATGCTTGTTCAATGAAACATTTTTAAAACCAAGCACACTTTGTGTTTGCATTTGGTTTCGTTCGTTTGAAGTAAATTTAACGGTATCAAACATACCTGTATTGAGAGTATTTTGGAAGTAGTCCTGAACGAATGTATTCGTACAGGCCCCTACTACTGATTATTAATTATGAAACAACAGCTGTTGAGTCAATGTACACTATATTTCAACTAACGAGGAAACAGTCTGCTCAACTGAAAAGACTATGGAAGGCAATGCAAAGTACAGACAGTAATTGAATTAATGTATTGATATCATTAAAATACAATATGTTTAACTGCAATATCTATTCAATGCAACTGCCTTTCAATGAAAATGCAATTTAATAACAACTAAAGGAAAATATAGCTGAGAAACATTTGAAACTTTCATCCAATTGTTGAAATCTGAAATACGGCGAAATGCAGTTGGCTTTCAATGTGCACTTTAAATAACTTAAAATAGCAAATGCAACTCGTATTTGGCCAAGCAGATGGCAACCATTGTGAATGCAACTGAGAACTGGGAACTGAGAACTGAGTGGTGCTTAACCTTGGCTTCCACTTGTCGTCGTCAATGCAATAAATTGCCAGCTATCGTGCATTATGAAGTGTGCGTGCAAGGAGAGGAGAGGAGAGGCGAGAGACAGAGAGAGGGAGAGGAGTGGGTGAAGCAAGAAGAAGATGAAGCGTTTGCATTGTGGCTGCCAATATCTTACGCATGGCTAACACCAGGCATCCAGTCTCCAGGCACCTGGCAGAGAGTCAAGCGACAAGCGCTGGGCAAGCTGCCAGGGAGGGAAGGAAGCAGCAGGAGAAGCAGCAGGGGAAGCTGCAGAAAAGGCAGCAGAAGGAGCAGCAGAAAAGGCAGCAGAAGGAGCAGCAGAGGCAGGGCAAGTAGAAATACACCGAGCGTATATATTTTTTTATTTAATGTCAACTAAGTACAGTTGACCAAATGAACTTGTAAAAATTAAAATAAATTAAGATAACAAATACTCCATTAAAATATGAAATATATTTAAATTTAAACTGAAGGGATAAAAAAGTTAAATTTTAAAATGAGAATTAAGAATCGGGGGGTATTCAAAATCATATATTTCATACCTTAAATTGCTAAAATTATTTCTTACTACAACTGAAATTGCTTAAATCGAGAATCGAGATCTTATTTCAAGATTGATTTGTCTTATTTCTCTTAAGTGCAAAAATTATGTATTTTGGTTATTTAATTTTCTTCAAATTTTAAAGTCGGCTCAAAATTTACTTGGAATAAACCATTCATTTTGGATATATGGTAAGGTTCGCTTCAATTCTTGAAGTTTATTAAACTCTGGCACACTAATTTCTGAGTATAACTTGTAGTGCTGGGGTACAGAATAAAATATAATAAAAAAATTAAAAATTAAAAAGATTCCTGTCAAATATAGTCTTAGCTTGTCACTGAGAAATTTTCAGTCTCCAATGAATTACTCCTTACAGCAGGTAAGCAATCACCAGTTGGGAATTCTAAGCAAGCAAGCGCTAAAAAGATATACAAATCTTTTACGAGCTTTTTCTGTGAGAATTCGCTGTGTTAATCGTTTGGTTGGAAAAATTGTATGCTTGCTAACTTTCAGTAACACTAACATACATCAATTGTTAATTTTAAGAGTGGCAAGTACACAATTGTCTTATTTTATTCTTTTTCTCGCAGTGTATATGAAGAACTGCAGCGGATGATGCGACGGATGCTCCGGATGTTGGCAGTTCAAGTCGGCATGTAACCAAGGCAATGAGTGTCCCTACTCACTACTCTCCTCATCTCTCTCTTTCTCTCTCTCTCTCTTTCTCCTCTTCAATCTCTCCCTCTCTTTCTGCCTCTCTCTGCCTCGCTTCTGCCCTTACTTCTGCTTCTCTGAATTCTGACTTGCAGCCTGTCAAATATTTCATGAAGATTTAACGCATTTGATGCTCCAACGAGGCGGCTCATTATAAGCTGAACGCTGCATGATTTCCAGGATCTCAGCTCCCTCATATCACATACTCATACTTACGCCCCACTGCTTTCTCCCTTTCTCCTTTCTCCTTCCCCTAAAGCTCTGCAATTTTAATTATGCATGTCAAACGCTTCAGCTTCCAACTGGCAGCTTCCCTCGCTCTCCAACATTTCTTAGTTCAATGAACAACAAGTGTATGTTGTGTGTGTGTGTGTGTGTGTGTATATGTGTGTGTGTGTGTGTGTGTGTGTTGTTGTTGTTGTGGACCAAACAACTTCAATTGTCATCGCATCAGCAGGCCACAGAAAATGGCGCGTAACGATGTCTTAATTAAGCGCTCGTCAAAGGACAAGGGAAGGACCACAAGGATGACTGAAAATGAGCAGGAATGGGGAGTATGAAAAGGAGTAGGAAATTGGCACATGGCTGCAACATAAAGCAGCATCGAATATTGAAAATCAAATGCTTACAATGACTCGACGGAATGCCAGAAGAGAGAGAGAATGCTGAAAAAGAGAATGAGACAAGAGGCGGATGAAAAAAAAGAAGACTCAACAGTTAAAACGGTATGGAAAACGGCATGAAAAGGGTAGCATGAAATTCATTAGTATGACAAGAAAATTATTTCTAGTTAACAAGAGTTAAATAAAACCCCACTTTAATTAAATTATGCTTCAACCTATGATTATAATAAGCCCAATAAAAATGTCGAACAAAGCTGGGATTTTTTTTAAATTACAACTTAGATGTTACTCAATCCTTAAAGAAATGTGATCCAATTTGAATTTCGATTTTTGTAAAAATTATCGTATTTATTTAAAAATCAAGGAAACTTAAAACAAATTGAGAAAATAAATGGATTTTTCTGTATTGCATAGAAATCTTGTTCTATTTTCAAGCCATCAAACAACCAAGAAGTCTCTGTAATTTTTAAGATATAAATTAATTGCCTTAATTAATTAATCTCTCCAATTAAAGCTGTATTTTGATGAATTATTTTTGCTTGCTTTCTGCACTTTCAATTTGTGTTCTTCACAATTCACAATCCGCATTCCGCTTTTGATACATTAACTATCTGATATATATTTTAATCCTCTTGTGTGCGTTCCAAAGTTGCCAGGGAAACTTATCCATGAATCGTCTTCTTCTTCCTCTCTCTCATTGAGCTATTTAATATTCGCCATTTGGAGAAGCGCCCTCTGGCGGAGTCTTTTGGGTTTCAGGCTTCGGGATTTTGCTTTTCACTTTTCACACATGCCGCAATTAATTTCCGTTTGATTGTTTGTCTCTGTCGCTGCATAAGCTGACTCCCCCTCTCTCTCTCTCTCTCCTTTTGCTCTCGTCTCTCTATCCTTACTACCCTCGCCAAAGCCGCTCCTGACGCTGATTTACCCCCTCTTTATGAACGCGCCACTGCAGTTTAATTGCTTTGGGGCCTGTGTTCAGCTTCAAGCTGTGTGTCTCTACGCACTATGGCGCAATTAGCAAAAGTTGCTAGGAAAAATTCAATTTTTAGACAACAATTTTGATATTTTTCAATCAAAAACTTATTAAAGTAATTTAGATTTCTCGAAAATCTATTTTCAAAGTCAAAGCTAAGACTACGAGTATTTCAAATTGCACTCCTAATTTACGGCATTTGTAATGCCACGGCTAAAAAATATATAAAGCAGTGGTTTCCAAACTCACACAATCAAATATTGCGCTTGTGTGCGTAGCATCAAAGCCGAAGTCATCGAAACGTTTTACGTCGTTACACTGAAAAACGTAAATGAACGGATATTCGAAGTTTCGCATCGTTACAGTTGGCGAAGTAAAGAGAGCAAAGAATAAGTTGCAGTGTATGATAAAAGTCTTGCGCCTTATGGTCTCTTATCCCTAAACGCAGATCAGCGACTGACATCAGAAAGCATCAGCCGATCAGATGCTTCGTGAGAGAACAAGAAGCCGATGATGCGCATCGTGAGAGAGCAAGCCGCCGAACGTGCTATTTATAGATCAGACGTACTCTCACTCTCTGTATGTGTGTCGGCTGCGACGACGCGTCGCGACGGCAGAAATATGAGCTCCTATTTTGGCTTTTGGCATTTTGAGCACCACGGATCTAAACTAATTCAAAAGTTGCAGATTTTTGACAGCAACTTTATCCATTTGAGCCATAGTGCTATAAGTGTGTATTATGTGTGTGTTTGTGATTTACGCGTTGCATTTGCCGCCATAAATAAAGCGCTAAACACAGCGCAGCAGGACGAAGGACAAAAGCGCTAAAGAAACTTGATGGCAAAGCCAGTGGGGGGCGGTAGGGGGTTAAATAGTGGGCGTGGCCTGACGCTATATTGCCATGTCGACAACTTGGTCCTGTGACTTTCATTTGCTGAGTTCATTTGTTGCCGCACACACACACACACACTGACACACACACACACACACATATGTAGTTCTTGCTGCCGTTTAATTCTTCAACGACAACCCGCTTCTGGTTTTCCGACCATGTTTATTGCTGCTCTATTGTTGTCTTTGGCTAATTGCCGATGGCACTGACAGCAACAACAACAAGTACAGCGACAACAACAATAAAGAAACAATTGTTCCCAGGACATCGATTTTGATTTAATGCAGCAAATAAAATTGAACATTTTCAAGATGCAATTTGCGAGCAATGTCGACTGCATATCAAAGAAGTAAGAATGAGAATGGGAAGGGGAAGAGAGAAGAGAGAAGAAAGGTGGGGAAGGGTGAGGTCAAGGTGAACAACTGACATGAAATAATTTAATAAGTTAGTTCTTTGAGAGAAACAAAAGCAGATGAATGAAATGACCTCAGGTCTGAGTTGAAACTTTATTAGAAAAACTTTGATTGGGGCAGATTGAGAATATTGAGAACTATCAATGAGACTCACAGAGTTTCTTTTGGGAGTATCTGGTAGAATTGTTGTGAATTAAAATTTCTAGGTTTATTAAAGGAAACTTCTTCCCATAAAAACTAAGGACATCGAACAAGGAACAGCATTCACAAACAGCCTTTGGACTGTGGCTTAATTGTTCTAAGCACTTGCACAATAGACTTTCTTCACGGAGCTTTCAGATAGCTGGAGTAAATCTTGACAACAGACTTGTTGTGATTCAATAAAAAATAGGTGTAACTTACGATTTAGACAGTTTGCACTTTTGGAAGACAATACATACAGAATATCTGGATTAGGAGTCAGCGTGCTCCATACTACATTTATAGCTCTTTTGTAGTGCAGGAATTTGTCAGTTTAGGTATTTGTCAAAACAGTTTCGTTTAATATCGCAGGGTAGGAATCGAACCCAGATCTTATTCAGGCATTCTGCAAAATCGCTTTATATTAAACAACAATTATTCTCTGTCTCTGTGTTCCAATATCACTTTTCCCTGATTCAATGAATGAGAGCGAGAATAATCACCGTTCAATGATATAACAAGTTCTCTGCCTTTCGAAGAGTTTTGAGTAAATTAATTGTATCTGAACCGATAAGCTTGCTTTCGGCATTTTACATTGTTTAGTTCATGGCGGATTAACAAAAGTTGCAGATATAAAATAGAAATGTACAAAAATCGTCAACGCTCCTTTTGAAAAATCAAAGTACTTGTTTTTATCAGGGACTATAATCATAATAAGTTTTATTAAAAAACTTAGAAATAATTATAAATTTTAATTTTTATTGATTTGCTCACAAAAGAATGTTTAATTTTGAGTTATACTTTACTATTCAACAAATAATCATTATTTTTGGGCAAAAAAATAAAACTTAAAGAATCACATTATTATTTCATGAGTTTAATTTTTTGCTTAGGGAATGAAGGCAAAAATGATATATGTATATTTCTAGTCAGTAAGCTTATACAAACCATAATAATTATCCATTAAAAATAAAAAAAAAGAATAATAAAAATAAAAAAAAAAACAAATTTATATAACTTTTAAAATTTTAAATATTGGTGAAAATGCATAAATGAGCCATAAAAATGAATATTGGTATTTGTCTCGCTGTCTCAAAGTTATTATAAGCGAATGATTTTTTGAGTTACAAAAAAAATCAGGGATTAAAACCGAAACGAATATCGGTTTCAGTTACGGTTTCGGTTATATTCGCATTTAGGTTTTCGGTTATCGGTTACGCAAAATCTTTGAATAAAGGTTTCGTAACGGTGAACCGGTTTTTGTATGTTTCGGTTTTAAAATAACGGTATGGTTTCGGTTCACAAAAAAAAATTTTTTTTACAAAAATATAATTAGATTAATATAATATGTAATAATAGTTAAAAATGCATTACTTTCTTAATGCTTCATTCACACATTTCTTACACATATTCTTCAGTATGATGTAGCTTAGTTACATTTTAACAATTTTAATATTTTATTTAACAAATTTGTTTACTTGCGCTTATTCAGTGCTATGAAAATTCGATCATGAACAGCACAAATAAAAATTAAAAGTTAAACAAAAAAATTTCAACAAAAAAACTAAATTATAAAAGGAAAATAATTTTTTTTGGGTGTATGAAAAACCGAACTTAACCCTTATAAATGAAACGGTTACTAAACGGTTATTTCGGTTAACAGAGTTTCGGTTTAAAGGTTACGGTCAAATGAAAATTTTTTTTTCCGTTACGGTTTCAGTTACGGTTTTAAATTTCAATCGGTTTTTACCGGTTAAAGGTTACGGTTTCGGTTAGGGTTTTAATCCCTGAAAAAAAATATCATTATTTGCATTCCCTGGTTCTTATTATAATTTTATCATTTTTTCTATATTGTAGCTCAGAATTGAGCAAGATAATTTGCAAACTTTTACCACTTAATGCGCTGAATAAACAGAGGCGTTGGTGAATCAAATAGTTATAATTTGACCATGGGCTGAGGTTTTTCGACCTGAAAGAGTTGCCTTTTTGGTTTGTGTCAGGCTGGGTAAATGAATTTGACTTGACATACAAATACTAAAATTAATATCTTAACATCTAAAAATAGATAACAGTAAATTTCCAACGAGATTGCAAGCGAAGTGCCACCCGAGAAGGCAGCAAGAGCACCACTCTCCGAGTGCATCCGAGTGGCAAAGTGGCAAGAGCGGCAAGTGGCAAGTGGCAAGTGGCAAGTGACAAAGTGGCAAGTGACACAGTGGCAAGAGTAGATCAAGTCAAGGCAAAGAGAAAGACACGATTTTGAACGGAAGATTACGATAAAAATTCTGGAGCCGAATTACATCAAAGGTTGGAGACACAAATCAACGATATTATTTGAATTTTTAAATAATTTCATTTTTTTTTAAGATTTTATCAAGATGGTTATCAATCTGAATCCGACAACCTTGACCAATGCCAATGGCAACACAAGTCCAATGGCCATCATCAGCCATGCGGTGATCGATGACGTTGTCTATATGCATGTTGTGTGTCCCGGCGATGAGATCTCCAAATGGGTCACCTTGGAGGAGGCACTGGAGCTTTGTCCCGCCGCCGTTATTGCCTACACTCAGCTGACACTGACGCACATCTTTGGTCCGCCTTTGGAGGATCAAGAGCCCAGTCTGTTTGACTAAACAACTGAAAGAATGTTGACTGAAGACTGCAGAAGACAACACCTCAAAAACTCCTTCTTCCAGCTCGATCGTTCTGCGTTGTCCCGTTGAGTTTTCGAGCCTTTCATCATCTACCCAAACTCTAACCCTCACTCTGCCACACAACAAAACGAAAGTCATCAAAAAAAAAAAAGAAAAAAACAAACTAACAACTAAAAAGCAAGAAAAAAAAAGTGAAGTGCATAGTTGAAAGTATGAAAGAAAGAAGCTCAAAGTCCTTATTCCAAATCTATTCCTTTTCCTAACCCTTTTCCAAATTCCCTTTTCGCTTAACCTAAATAAATTCCGTTTCGCAATTTCCTATTCCTCTTTTCCAATACCTTATCCTTTTTTCCTGTTCCTTTACCCTTTTCCTCTCCCGTTTCCCAATCCTACACTCGCTTCTTTCTTTCCATTCCTTTCCCCCTTTGCACCTTACGTGTGCTGTAAATTTTTCAAATTCAAAGTTCAAGCTTTCAATTTGCGAACACTAAAACACGACACCGATAATGATTGTTTCGATATTAAATTTCCCATGTACATATGTATTGAAATATATTGTACATACAATGCTGTTGAGCCAGTTTAGCAACTCTTTCTTTCTCTCAGACACACTCTCTCTCTCTCTCTCTCTCTTTCCAGTGAACTTCCATTTTTGCCATTTAATTACATTTTATGTGTGTTTTTATCTAAAAATATCAACGGTGGGTAGAAATTAGCTGAGTTTTTTCACAAATTGGCTTCACAAAGTCGCCTTCTTCATCGTCGACGAGAAAAATAAAACAACGCCGTGATCTATCGAAGCAACAAACATATTGTAACTCTTTTAAAACTACAGTCTTTCAATAGCCTTTTATCTCAGTTGAAGTAATTGTATTTCAGTGCTGGAAAGCAGTCAAACTAGTGTTGAATAGCGCCTAAACAATAATTCTGGAACACTTAGACAGTTAAATTGCTTATCTCGAAAGTCAAGCACATTCCATTGTGGTACGCCAATTGTTTTTTGAGGTGTTGCTGAGCACTTGTCAATGCCAAAGCAGTGTTGAACAACACTTAAACAATGCATGTTGTACAAGAAGCGTAGTCAATTTAGCTGTACAGCTTTCATGTTGCACTATAGAAAGTTATTTGGTTACCGAGACGTGTCTGTTCCAAGTGCTACCCTTAAACCTATCCCCAACCCTTAACCCTACCCCTATTTGTGCTTTCTGGTATGGCACCTAGTTTCGCGGTGTCTGCAAAGGTCAGCAAGAACAAGTTCAACGACTGACACAAATATTTGCCAGGCTCACCTCTCTGTTATTGCTGCTTGGGGTTACAATTGAAGGGCGGCTTGGGGGATGCAAGAACTACGAGAAGGTGTAGAGCTAGGTGTAGGGCTGGTAGGGTTTTCTCACCCCCTCCCTCTTCGGCCACAGACAAAACAAACCGAGGAGCAGGACATCATCAGCCCAACAGCAACATAAACAATTTATGCACAACAAGCTCTATCAATGAAAAACTCTCTCCCTCGGACGGCCAAGGGTTAATAGAGAGGGGCGTGTAGGGTATAAAGGGTGGGGAGGTAGGGAGCTAGCTGAAATGGGGTTTGAGACTTGACTGCAGTTTGCCAACTTTTAGCTTTGCTTGTTAGTTTAGTGTAAACAAGC
Source organism: Drosophila limbata (assembly GCA_963924055.1). Classification (NCBI taxonomy): domain Eukaryota; kingdom Metazoa; phylum Arthropoda; class Insecta; order Diptera; family Drosophilidae; genus Drosophila; species Drosophila limbata. The sequence continues at coordinate 29,310,156 of OZ001351.1, forward strand.
AGGCGTACGGACCGGGAAAAACAAACAAAGGAAACCAACAAAAAAAATTAAAAAAAAAAAAACATGTGGAAAGAAACGAAAACAAGTGTAAAATGCAAAAACTGCCGCGACTCGACTAAAAGACACTCTGTGGCATATACAAATGAGAAATTATAGTTGCTGACAAAGAAAACTCCAAGCAGATTGTTTCAATAATAATTGATAAACTATTTTTTATCGTCTATCGAAAAGATTTGTTTTATTTCCCTCAACCTGGTCAGATTTTTTTTTTATTATGTGGTTAGAAATGCTGTCATATCTGCAATAGTTTGGAAAAAGTCGGATGAACTTGCGACAAAGAATTTCTAAAACATAGTAAAACTATAGGACAAAGACAGTTCGACAACAGTTTGCGAGTTTAAATATAGTTTAATATCTGTAAAATATTCAGTGTCTTTGAACTAACGGAAACTATCGTCAACGCAAGAAACGAGTATTATAAGTTGGAAACTAAGCGATCGTGGATATATTTTGGACATAGTTTCATATGCTTACTATTTATATACTAGCTCCAAACTATTTTCAAGGCAAAACGGGGAAACAAGGATACTAACTGTAATGACAATATATTTAAACTCTTATTTTTAAACCAAAATTCAGGTAGACCTATATTGAAATCTATCGATCCGATAGATTGACAACAGTTTAGCATAATGTATGTCTTCAATCTAGTTTCCAACTCGATTTTTAAAGTATCGTCAAACTATCGTCCAACAATTCTCAAACCAAAACCTTTTATAAAAATAACAGTATACTCTTTTTAAACTATCGTCACTCTATCATGAAATTTGACAACTCTCTCTTTACCAACTATCGCCTAGATAACTCTTGACTTTACAGTTTTAAAAGACGCAAGTTGGTCAACTGTTGGGTTACAGGGTATAGAAAAGAAACTGCGGGTCATTTGAATGCATGTTTGCTACGAGGTGGGGGTAGGTAGCTGGTAGGGAGTGTGAGCTGTACAGTGGGGCTGTGGTACACCAGAAAAAAAGGGAGAGGGTCGCAGCATGGCATCAATGATAAGCAATGGACTCGTGAAGCCGCAGTCAACGCTGGACGGCGGTCAAAGAAGTCAACACGCAGGCAGAGGGACAACTGGAGGCAAGAGGAGGGGAAAGAAGAAGGAAGGAAATGTGGCAGGCAGAAGAGAAGAGGAAGTGGCAGGACAAAAGGGGCAGCCAAATGAGGCGCAGGCTGGGGCAGAACCAATGGTAAATATTTAGCTCTCGGCTGCACTTGAGATTAACTTCCCATACAGATGCACTCGAAATGGGCGTGTGTGTGTGTGTGTGTGTGTGTGTGTGTGTGTGTCTGTTGGTGTAAGCACAACACAAACACACTCAAAAGTGAAAATGGAAAAAGTTTTCAATGGTTTTATCATGTTTACTTTTATTTGTGTCACTCGAGTGGTTGTATAAGCCCCAGCACGACCCGAAGCTCTCGGACCAGAAGCCAGAGAGTCCACACACACACACACACACACACACATATACACACACACACACACACACAAAGCAAGTACACTACAGTCGAGCGTACTCGACTTTGAAAGGCTCGTTACGCGTTTCAAGCGTAAGTGACACCAAGATACCCTGTATTAGTCTCTTAAAAGAAACATTTAAACATAATACAAATAATTTAAGCTATTCCAAGAAACTTAACATTTATGAGAAATAACTTAAAAATTCACTTTTCATAATTACTTAAAGACTTTTACTTTACAAATTATGGTTAACAATTATTTGTAACTCAAAAAAATAAAAATCATAAATATTTATTATGTCTAGTAAAAATAAGGAGTTAATTTTATTTTTATTAAATCAAGTTTGAATAATAATCAATAGTGATTTACATTTTTTTTTGTCAGTTGTAGCTGTTCCTTTTTTTAATTTAAATTTACTCTTTAAATTTAAAATTTTCTTTAAAACAGAAATTACAAAATCAATGTTAGTTTTCGTATTTTATGAAAAAGGGATTTAAATTTTTGATCTTAATAGAATAATTTGTAAAAAAATATATTTTCTTTTTTATATATTTAATTTTACATTACTTTAGAATTGTTGTCTTAATATTAGGTTAACAATTATAAACTTTAAAAAGACTTACTTTTTTTTTTTTATTTAAAAATTATGACTCGGCTCATTTTTGCGACTCGTCTTATTGAAATTGATCAAGATTTAGTATATTTTATGGGACCACGCCTTCCTTTATACTATTATATATTTTATTAAATTAATATATGCCCTGTAGACAAAATAAGTTTGATATCCGCGCAACCTACAAAAGTGTTGTCATCGAATCTGATGTGTCTAGCTCTTGGAGTCTATGTACGTATGTATATTTATATGAATTTACATATATGTACGGACAGAAAGACATGTCTCTACAGTTGATGCTCATCAAGAACATAGACATACATTCGAACTTCCTTAACTGGAACTTCTTTAACTCACTTTTTTTAACTCGAATAAATTCGAAAATAAATAATAAAAAAAATAAAGTCTCCATAAATTTAAATTTTTCTTTGGATAATGGGCATTCGAGTTAAGGAAGTTCAACTGTATATACTCTATAAGATCAGAGCTGTCTTCTGCTGCCTGTTACATGCAATTACACAAAATTAATATACTCAAGCACATTTTTCGATATCGAGTTTAAATAGAGAGCAAGGGAGAAGCACACACATATGGAGCGTATTTTCAACACACTCCAGGGAGATCACTGGCAGCCGTGAAGTGTTGCATCCACCTCACCTCCCCTCCCCATGCGCCCCTTTGCCACCTTTAGTTGGCATCCCTTGTCCTTGTGCTTGTCTAACTCTCCAGAAGGGAACTCCCTCGAAACCCAAAACGACAAGTGACAGCGCTGGATTTCGATAAGGACAAAGGACACGGAAAAAGCAAAGCATGGCAAGGACAATGAAATGTGCTACTCTTGCTCAAAACTCTACCTTTCTCTCTCTCACTCACTGGGTCTCTTTCTGCTTTTCTCCTTTACCCACTTGCAACTTAGGCAACCACTGAGCCCACTTTAATGTCACTTCACTTGCCTGCAAAATCCCATCGAATTGTGCCCCCTTTTTCACCTTCTTCTCCTCCTCTCACCTCTTCCCTCTCACCTCCTTCTTTTTCTTCTCGTCTCACCTGCACTTTACCGTTTAATAAGCTGCTAAGCTGCTGAACCAAACAGTCGACAGCCAGAAGACGTTCAGAATAGACTCCAAGTATCCAAGTATCATGATTTCGCACAGTTTATGATCCTGGCCTTCTCATGTCCCCTCTTCCAAGGTGTCCAACTGTCCACCTGTCTTTCTGTCTAGTTGTCTACCTGGCAACCTGCTTGCAAACTGTCTCTCTGTGTGCATAGATTCTTTTAGCCTTTTTATGAGACACGTCAGCTTGGTCCAAACTTCGCATCCCAAATGAACTTTCAACTAATCCACAAAATGTGCAGCGATACAAATTTTCAAAGGTAACAAAAGCTGGAATGAAATAAAATGGATTGGGATTGGAAACACAAGAAAATCGCCAAGTGTATGGAGAATTTTCGTAAAATAAAATATATAAATAAAAATGTTAAAATTTTAAAATCGTCACAACAAACAGCGATTTGTCGTTTAGCGTCAAAAATATTGTTGTGTTGCCGATTTTTCGATGTATTTTTACATCACGAGATAAAACTCATGAGTCGAAATAATAACTTTTTGAAAGCAGCTAACGTCGGGAACTTAGTCCTCTAGGCCACCGGAGCCCACAAGAAATAACAACTTTATTTTTTTTTTCTAAAATAAAATCTGTAGAAAAAAGATATTAGACCTGTAATTGCTTTAAGTAAGTGCTTTAAGTAGAATTCGGCGTGCTCTAATAAACTTATTTGCATATTAAAAAAAAGAAAATTAATTTCAAGTTATCGTATAAGTTTTATTTCCAACTTAATATGTTGATTTAAATCATTATTTTGTGAGCGAATCAATTATAAAAATTTAGATCCTGATGAAAACGCAAAGATTTTATTAAACAGGAATAATCAGGGATGCCACAGAAATCGCTTTCTATTGAATTTCATCTCAATTTCATTTCGCTGTGCCACAGGTCAAATCGCAGCATAATTTTACGCGGTTTAAACTAGCGCTAAATCCGCTGGCGTTCGATGCTGCCACCTAGTCCGATTTAGAATTTCGAAGTCAGGGTCAGCGATGCCACATTTTTTAGTCAGAATTCGAAATAAAGTATTTACAAAAAAATATATTGATATATTCAGTTTTCTTTAAATTAAGCTTAAAAAAAATAGGTCTTTTGAGGTAAATCGAGTTTTACCGCAAAAAAACCTTTAACTTATTGTGCAATTTGTGAAAACATTTTTCACGAAGAGTTGCCAGACTAATGGCAGACAATTGCTAGAGCTGTCAAGTAATTTTATTTTTTCGCGACAATTACTTTTAAATTTGTTTTAGCTAAACAAAATCAATTATTGCATAAACAAATTAAATTATATTAATTAAATAAGAAAAAAAATTAAAAATCTATTATTCTGCTATTGTAAACTTTAAAAAAGTTATTTTAATCTGAGAAGGTGTCAACTCTAAGCAGCCTAGTTCGAAAAGGTTGGTGAAAATGCTAAAAAAATTAAATCTCTCGAAGTTCTGTGGCACATCGGAAATTTCCGTGCGGAATTCTATTTCGCTTGCGATTTCTGTGGCATCCCTGAATGATTTTTTACTTGATCGAAACAAAAATAATAATAGCTACATTGAATTTTAACATTTAATAATTATTTAAATTAAATATTTTCCTTATTTTTTTATATAAAATGAAATTTAAAACTAACAAGTGGGCGCGGCTACAGTCGAGTTTGCTCGACTGGAGGATACCCTGTGCCAGTCTCCATAAAATAGAATATTGGTTGGGACCATCTCATATATAGATATTCTGTCAGTTTGGTTCACATATCTTAAACAACAAAAAAGTTTTTCATACTGATACTTGATTTTCGACTGATCGTTCCTATGGCAGCTATATGATATAGTGATCCGATTTCAACCAAATTTGATCAGAATGTATGCGATCATCTCATATACATATTCTGTCAGTTTGGTTCACATATCTCAAACAACAAAATAGTTCTTCATACTGAGACTTGATTTTCGACTGATCGTTCCTATGGTAGCTATATGATATAGTGTTCCGATCCAAATTTAAAAACAAACTTGATCTGCGTCCGGTATCCAGCAACCTACATACCAAATTTGAAGTCTCTAGCTATTATAGTTTCTGAGATCGACGCGTTCAAACAGACGGACAGACGGACGGACGGACAGACGGACAGACGGACGGACAGACAGACGGACATGGCTCAATCGACTCGGCTGTTGATGCTGATCAAGAATACATATACTTTATATGGTCGGAGATGCTTCCTTCTGCCTGTTACATACATCACACAAATCTAATATACCCTTTTTGACCATTTTCAATGGGCACAGGGTATAAAAAGAAGAAATGAAAATACATACTGAAATTTATAAAAGTCGAGGAGTATTTAAATAAAATTTTAAAATGTTTCAATAGTATTTTCAAGAATTTTTGAAAGCACAGAAAATCCAATTTTCACTAGCATTTTGTAAAGTTGTATGTAGACTTTATCAATAGATGTTCTATTGACTTGTTTGCATAGTTTGCAACGCCCGCATTGCTGTTGTTACTAATTAATGAAAAATATACCCTGTTCACACCCTTCACACACACACACACACACACACACTAGTCACACTCACATTGCCCTCATGTGTTGTGCAATTCGCTTTTCTGCGAATTTTTCGCATTGATTGGCTCTCGATTGTATTTTGTTTGTGGTTATTGCATAGAAGCAAAAAGGGGAAAAGGGAAAAACCCGGCTATTGTTTTTCCCAGCCTTTATGTTGGGATTTTCCTCCCACCTCCCCCCCCCCCATTTTTCCTATTAGACCCTAGCTAGGGTGCGACAAGTTTGCGATCTGAGATAAACGCCAACGTTTTCCATTGTTGTCTTTGTTACAGTTGCTTTTTGCCTTTTGCTTTTGTTCTCCTGTTTCATTCCTTGTTTGGCCTTTTATCAAGTAATTAGTACGACATCACACTCTCTTATTCTTTTTCTTCTTCTCACTCGCTCTCTTTCGCACACACAATTATTGGCAAAGGTCAGCTGCCAAGGCTAATTAAAATCGCAGAATTAATCTTATGCTTGAGCTGAGCGAAGACTGTAACCAAACTGAAAGTCTTTAAGCAAAACTGATTCCGGCAAAATATTGAGTAGTGTCAAATTTAACTGCGGTCTGTGTCTGGGAACTGGAGATGGGCTGATTCAGAGAACTCAGACAGGCCTGAATTTGAACTCGGTCAGAATAAATCGATGATTTTGGCATGCTTAGCATAAAACCAAGACGAAATCAAAATATTCATAAAGTATTCCAATGCTTTAGGAATAATGTTGTATCATCAGATAAATAAAAAATTACTTATTTGAACTTTAAATTATTTTTTATTCATCAGACCTCAAAATTAATGAGACTCTAACCTAAATTTTATGTCGGATTTGCTCGAGCTGCTCTAATTTCCGCAAGTATTTGTGAAAGTGAATGCCAAATTTATTAGGGCTGCCCTTGTATGGAAGAAATTGATAAATATATTAATACTTATTTTAAACAACAATTTAAGTATTTTTAAGTATTACGTAGAGTAAAGAATCCAATTTCTTTTTTTTTAAATGCAAGTTTGGACAAAACAGTTTGTAATTCAATGCAAACGAAACTGATTTTTTTTGTAAACAAACACTGTGCAACAATTGACAACTCTGTAAAAAGAAATTTTTCAACACTGATATCAACCCGAAAATTACAAAAGTTGTAACGAAAGTAGGTTTTTCCTTTGAAAAATGTTTCCACTTATAATCAAATAAATATTTGTTGAATAAATTACACATTTTGACAGGCGGAAAATTTCTGTGACGCAAATGTCTGATTCGCTCAGAACATTTTCCAGCACTGTTGTGTTCAAAATTACTCAACACAATGTGGAAGGGGAAATTCGGAGGGTAATTCGCAGGAAATATAAAGGAATTTTAAGGGAAATCCGATCAAATGTTGCGGATTGAAATTCGCAAAAACAAGTGAAAACCGGAACAGGCCTAATAACCTCTAGACAAAATTAGCTGAATGCACATTGGGCCAGCTAGCCGATTTTTCGACGAAAATTAAAGTTTTAAAGCTAGGTTCTTGAAATTTGGTACATACGATAGTTTTGATGCACATAAAAATATATCTAAGTTTCAGACCGATCTGACCACGCCTTCCCTAGCCGCCCATATGAGATAGGTTTCCTCTTATTGATACTTGTACGGTAATTAATAATGCTAGCACTCGTTTAATTCCACAAATGTTTTTAATTCATTTTTTTAACACTTAACCTTAATATTAATAAGTAAAAAATAACAATTCATTCAAAATGACTATAAATAAGTATCTTACATTGTTCCTAAAAGTCGTCTTCTACATCAATTTCGATTGAAAACGGATTTTCAGAGTCAGAATCTGAATCACTATCACTATTGTTACTAACAAAATCGGGAACATTGGCCGTGTTCACCAGAACTAATCAATCAGTAATCATGTATTTTGTTTGTTAGATAACAAAGCATCACATCACAGAATTTCAGCGTACTATTTTGGTGATGAATTTTCAGTCATCATACATCACAAAATTTGAAATCATGATTGCTAATCACTGCATTTCACCAGAATAATCATGCAAATTTCTTCGATTTTCTGTTGTCGATTTGTTCTGGTGAACACGGCCGTTGTTATTATTGTTCATGTTAGAAAAATATATCCAGTTCGGTGATTCCAAAAGCTCGATTACGTCTGTTGGTAGGGGTAGTTTTTCTTCGGCCGAAATTGCGGCGGCATGCACAAGAAGAGATGTGTTGTAACCCTGATTTACAGCTAAATCGGATGCCAATTTTCTCTTCTGACGGCGAGCGGCGTTAACATATTCAATGGGTGGGCGTCCAACTGGTCTTGATGTTGACGGCTTTGGATTTGAAGACAACAATGAACTTACTGTTATAGCCATATTGGACAAAAGCCATTCTGTATGCTTTGTCTTAAATCTGGCCATATTTCTGTTACATTTTGCCAAGTTTTTTTGTATGTAAAGGTGAAAGCTTCTCACTTTGGTGTTGATTTCATCCTTTTTCTCCGTGCTTATGTCGAATTCGTTCAGTTCTTCATAAGTCCAACTCGAAACGGCAGATGCGCTACGATTGTTTTGTGTGTAGATATCAAGCAAACTCAACCACAGCTTCAATATTATGGATTTATACACAACGGAACAAAAAGGAACAAAAAAGATTTTTAAAATTAGTTTATATACACTTTGCACTTTAATGACACATAATTACTTTTTGGCACAACTTGGCACAAAATTAGTTATAATCCACGAAAGACGGGTTAGCAGGTGAGCTTTTTTCTACTTTTGGACAACACAAATAAACGCACACAAAAAACACATTAACAAACATGAACAAAATCTTTTTTAATACATATATTCTACATACCTTGGTGTTTCTTTTCCATAATTTTAGTAAAAAATGGTTAACCACAATAATTTTGGGACGCTCGCAAGTAAACAAAAACTTTACCGCGCTTTTTAGTTTCGCACGCATGCAATCAAACAGCTGACTTTGAAGGACTGCCAAAATTCCAGGGATGCATCAAAACAATTAAAATCTTTTAATTCATTTTAGTAAAAGTATATACTATTTAAATGTTATTATTAAAATAAGTTTACTTTCTATAAAAAATTTGAGTTTTCGTCGAAAAATCGGCTCGCTGGCCCAATGTGGAATGGTGAGTTTTAGACACGAAACAGTTTTGGCTAAACTAAAAGTCAATTCATATTTTCAAAAAAGAGCTTAAATAAATGAACAAATTTAAGTCTACTTGTTATCAGACAGATGTTACGAGTTGAACAAATTCGCAAAAGTGGCTGAGCAGTAACAATTTTTATACCCGCTACTCAAAAAATAAATAAAAGGGTATATTGTATTCGTTGAAATGCATGTAACAGGGAGAAGGAAGCATCTCCGACCCTATAAAGTGTATATATTCTTGATCAGCATCGACAGTCGAGTCGATTTAGTCGTCCGTCGTCCTTCTGTCTGTCCGTCCGACCGTGGGAGCGCCTAAATTACTGAGACTATAAGAGCTAGAGCAACCAAATTCAGCACACGGATTTCTACGTAGATCAAGTTTCTTTCCAATTATGGCCTCCTCAAATCGCGAAAGCCTTCAAGACACTGTTTTTAGACCCCGTACTTTAAAAAAGTAAAGGGGTCTATTAACTTTGTCACAAAAAAAAAGTGCGTAGCTGGCAGAAGGAGGCGTGGCAGACCCCATAAAGTATATATATTCTTAATCAGCATCAACAGCCGAGTCGATATAGCCATGTCCGTCTGTCCGTCCGTCCGTCTGTCTGTCTGTCCGTCTGTAAGAGTGCCTAGATCTCAGAGACTATAAGAGCTAGAGACTTCAAACTTGGTATGTAGGTTCGTCTATATTGCAAGCAGATCGAGTTTGTTTTAGATTTTGGATCGGACCACTATATCATATAGCTCCCATAGGAACAATCAGTTGAAAATCAAGTCTTAGTATGGAAAACTTTTTTGCTGTTTGAGATATCTTATAAAAAAACCTCTTTACGAGGTAAAAGTCTAGTGACGAAAACATTTTCATGCCCCAAAATTTCTGATATCCAATTTTGTGACGAAAAATATTACATTTTACACATGAATTATTAAAAAAAAAAATTTTGTCACTGGACACATTGCGCTAAATTTTTCATAACTAATAAATACCAGTATATACTAGTAGTACTTTTTTGCGCAGAGCCAGTGACAAAATTTTTTTTTTAATAATTCATGTGTAAAATGTAATATTTTTCGTCACAAAATTGGATATCAGAAATTTTGGGGCATGAAAATGTTTTCGTCACTAGACTTTTACCTCGTAAAGAGGTTTTTTTATAAGATATCAGAAATTTTTTAATAAGACATAGGAAGTTTTGACAATTGAAATATTTTTTTACAGTGTAACTTTGTCAATCGGTGTTTATTGTTTGTACAAGCAAAAAGAAACTGTCTGGCAACACTGTTTCTCTTTACTAACACACATGCCAACATGCCAAGCGCAAAATTTATCAGCACTCTCAAACTCTGGCTGCTATGACACTTTGTTGCTGCTGTCCTTTTCCAATTCAAAGTAAAACGTATATATTCAGTTAATAGGTTATATCTTCCAAACCAATCAACAAAAATTTATGCATGATGTATCAAAAAACGCGAAATATTAAAAGCTCAAACATATTCAAAATTAAAAAAAATCGCTAGCGGCGTTTTCTCGAAAACCGCCAAAATGTGGAAAAAATTACCTTTTTTCACCTGTAGCTTTTTACCTGTGTACTTTAGAAAAAAAGTTTGAACATATGCTTAAGAGCCCTTCAAAGTACCTTTCCAACGACATATAGATCATATCTGTAGCTTTCATAGTTTGGACACTATGGGGGTTTTTAGTTTTAGCGGTTTTTAGCGATTTCCCGCTAAACTAGCGATTTTTCGAAAAAGTCGTAGAACAAACGTTTCTAGATTTTTGAGCGGGAACAAGTCCTCATTCAAACTTTTAAGCTAAATCATCGCTTTGATACAAACAAACAAACAAACAAACAAACAAACATACTGACTTTTCATCTCATTTTCGGAAGGCGACTCAAAATTTCAAAATTAATTATTTTTTGAACCAGTTGTCCGATTTTGATGATCGAGGTGTCATTCGACGCGTATTTTTGATGAGAATTGTAAAAAATTCAACGAAAATTCAAAAAAGCTCCAACGGCCCCATTAGCTCCAATAATGTAAATTTTGCCCCTCCCACTTACACCTGTTTATCTCACGAACCAGGTGAGTTTTCAAAAGTCTTAGTATGCACACTTGTAAGTTTAATTAATACCTTTCGATCGGTATATAACTCGACCTGATCGGACAGTCATAGCAAATCTTCCATTCTTCCTGTGTATATATGCTAGTCGCCTTCGCACCCTTCGTGCTGCTTTCGTCACTAGCGCGGACTGCCGTCCGCAGTGATTTCAACCAAACTGACAAAATATGCATGTATAATGGTCCCATACATCCTGACCAAATTTGGTTGGAATCGGGCCACTATATCATATAGCTGCCATGGGAAGGATCAGTAGAAAATCAAGTCTTAGTATGAAAAACTTTTTTTTTATAGTAAGCACGGGGTCTCCGACAGTCGAGTATGCTCGACTGTAGCACCGTCCACTAGTTTTTTTTTACTTATATATATACATTACCCACTATTATAAGCTATCATCCTACTCAGTCGAAACAAGATCGGCCAAACAGAACGGTAGTAATAGCTGTTAAAAGTTTCAAGCAATGTAACTGCCTAAAAGTATGCAATACCATTTTTCGTTGGCATATTTAATGTAGTCGGGAACTCGCTTTGTTTATATTTTTCCGCTTGTTAATATTTTTGTAAATAGCCAAACAAAGTAATTGGAATACAAAAGTGTTCAGTATTTTTGTTTTAATTTAAAGTTCATAGACAACACATTTATTTGTTGTATTTTTGTATTCTGCAGATAATTATAACTGACAATTGGGCAAAATATTGTCTTGCTTGAGCAATGACAGTAGCCAACATAATTGAATGTAATCTTTTATTCAGTTTGTTCAATGTGTCTGTGCTTTAGCATTCAATGTATTTGAATACAAAATGTAATCCCACTTGAAGCCTCCAAGTGCTTGCAAAGCTTTAGCTATAACTTTTTACATAATAAGCCATATTTTAATTGCACAATACATTTAAATCCGCTTTAAGCTTTCAAGTGCTTACAAATTATTAATTTAAAATCCTTTATAAATGTTATCCTTATTAATAGACAGTCGTGATTTAAGCGCATAGTTGAAATTAAATATTTTCTGGTTCAGTGGATGCTTTTGATTCATTCGCTTTGCTTCAATTGAAGTTCAACTTCAGTTCAGTTCAGTTGAGTACACAAAGCAGTTATTTATCAATGCTTTGACAACTCTGGCAAGCAATTAAACAGAATTTCTTTCAATATTTTTTTGTGTCGAGAAATATAATTTGTAACGCAGTTGCACAAAAAGCTCATTAAACAGACAAGACAGACAGATGGACAGACAAAACTTGAGCTTTCGAGTGGTTTACAGTTTTCTTTTACCTCTAGCTTTCTCCCACACTTTTCTTTGCCCCTGTATCTCTCTCTCTTCTTCTCTGTCTCTCTTTTCACTCCTGCTTTGGCACAACTTCTTTACAGCTTTTTTTTTATCTGTACATTTCGTTTGGTGTGCTTACAAGTTTTAAGCGGATATTTTATTTTTTTCTCTTTTTTTTTATACCCTGTAGTCATAAGTTGTGATTTAAAGGGTTATTTAGTGTAAAGCACTCTTTTCCAGTTTTTCCGGTTTCAATGTAATTTTTTCAGCGAAAGCTTTCAGGCATGATATTTCCCTTGCAATTTTATTATTTGTGTATAATATTTTATAATAATTTATTTATTTATTTATTTGTATCATAAACACTTTTTAGCAGTCGTTAATCATACGATTTGTAGTCAAATTTTATTCCAATAAGTGGAGACTTACATAGGCAAAAATATGGTTAAGATAAACCACTGAAGTAAAGAAAATAATGGAAAAATAAGCGATTTGAGACAGAAATTGTTGTTAAAGTTTTTGAAGCAAATTTTCGCAATTTTATAGTATGCTCAAAACAATTAAAGATATTTTTTAAATTGTTTGAAAAGAAATGCAGCTAATTAAGGCAAAACGTGGCGAGAACTCGAAAAAATATTACAAACGATAGTTTGGCGATAGTTTGGCGATAGCTTGGCGATTGCTTAGTATTAATCTTTGATATAAATCTTCAATCGCATACTTTATATATTTTCACAGGGCATTTGCTAGTCGCGCACACTTTTAGCTAGACTTATTTTTGATACTTTTGTATTATTTTTTATTTTTGTGCCATTTGAACTTTTAATGTGCGTGCTGTGCCACTGTCCGAGTGCCTCTCTAAGCGGCTCTTTGCCTCGTTCCCCACTCTCTCGCTCTCTCTCTCTTCCTGTGTTGCCCTCCGCAGGTCATAAACCTGCTTGAGAACCCCGTTTCCCGCCACCTGCCCCTTTAGTACCCACTTGCTTTCCACAGCTCTACAATTTATTGCACACATTGCGATTCATTGCATTAAAGTTTAAATGCCACGCGCTGGCGAAACATTTCAATAAACGCCAACTTCAGAGCACAGAACTTGCAGCATGCCACACCCGAATTGTGGAGGAGGCAGAAGGGGGTGGGGACAGGAGGGTATCCAATTCGCAGATGGACAGACGAATGCATTGGCAGCGGCTTCAGGAGAATGCGTGGCATCCACACGCATTCCCATGGCAGCGATGAGTCTTTCCACATGAACACTTGGAACTTTTGGTCAGTTGCACTTACAACATCATCTCTCTACATCTCTCTCTCCTTCTCTCTCTATGGGCTTGACTGTGTTGCAACAACTCGAAATGCACTTGATGCCAGACAGAAGAAGACAAAAAAAACATAAGTCGATTCGTGATGCAATGATAAACTTTGCCATTGAGCAACTATTCCTATCAACAGTACTTTTTCCCATTTCCCTTCTCATTCTCTATTTCCTTGTTCATCTCTTGTATCCACACTTATCCCTGGCTGTTTCTCCTTATAATTGCATTCAGTTCAATTTCTTGAATGTGCCTTAAACTTTGGTCACCAAAATTTAACAAACAAGCCTGCGAATCTCAAAAATGTTGTTTAAATTTATAAAAACAACACACAACTTAAATGAACTTAACTTTATTTCTAACTCCTCCAAATTTCCTTAATATAATATTGACTCTGTTTCAAGAACAAGCCAAAATACCAAATTATTTATAGTAATATATAAAAAAAAGTATGAATTTATGTATGTTGAATCTTTCTACAAAATAGCCGTCTTACTAATAAATAAATAAATAAACCTTCGTACAATTAAATTAACAATTAAATTGTCTCAGCCGTGTTCTGTGAAAAAATCAACCTCATAGCTCTTACCGTTTTGGCTCCACATCGATCAGTGAATGAATGAGTATATCAGAACAAAAAGTCTTATAAATATACGGAGGTTTCTTTCTCGAACCCATCGTTATCTTTCAAAATTTTGAAAGAGCGACAATATAATATTTTCCCAAAATATTTCTTTAACTTCCCATACATTAATTTCCCAAAGAAACTATATATTCATTTAATATTTAATAAGTTTATCATTTACCTATTCTTATTCAAATTCAATTGAATTTCTGCTCTGCAATTAATTTTTCTATCTCAATAAATAGTTTTTTCAAATTTCTATAGACTTAGTTGACAAAATACTTAGGGTATTCAGACATAAGTAATTGTCTTATAATAAATAATAATAAAAAATATGTTTCTATTTCTTGTCACAACATTACAACATTTACAACATTTTCTAGTTGCCCTGCAGATTTTGCTTTGGATCAGCTATGAAGCAATAAAAAATGAAACTATAAATTATCCTCGAGAGCATTTATAATTTCTCTCTCCTGTTTCCCTCACCTGCCCCCTTCCTGAATGCTGTTTTCACGATTTTCTTTCCAGCTTTTTTGTTTGCTTTGTTTGTTGTTTTGGGCGAATTTTCGACAATTTTGCAAATTGAAATGAGCGCAAATTTAAATTGCCGCTGCATGCTTTTAGGCGCCATCGTTAGCGGCATTTTCCAGGCGCTTGAGCACGCCAACACACACACACACACCCACACACACATAGACAGTGAGAGAGCCTCATTTAGAGCATGGTAAATATTGCGCATACGTCATGTTGGCTTTGACGTTGGCGACAATTACCGTTAGCGGCATGTGCAATTTATGCGTTGCATACTTCTCGGCACTAACGATTCCCAATGCAATGCCAGGGCTCATCCAAGTCCTCCTCCATTCCTCCTCCTCCTCTCCTCCCCTTCATTCTTGGTCTAGACGGCTCCTGCACACAAATTAGCCAAGTAAAATTGGCTGCCACTTGACGTTTGTTGCCTTCAACGTTAAATTCAACGTCGCCCGACGCCGCGGCCGTTTCTCATTTTTCCACGCCCATCGCTTAATGCACTTTAATTTGCACTTCTCTCTGTCTTCCTCCATTCCCCTGCCTTCGCCTCTTTTCTCCTGATTTTCGCTTACAAAAAAAAAAGAAGAACTATAAATTAAAAAGGTTTACAGCAAGCTCATGCGAAATGTTTGCGCTAAAAAGTTTTTCCGCCTGCGGTTTACTTTTTTTGCGCTCATTTTGCATACCCTGTAAGTAAATTGGAGTGACGGGGTATGCTGAAATATTGGAGGCATTGAGGAAGTTCGAAATTCCTACAGAAAAAGTCAAGGGAAGAAAAAGTAAAGTTACTTTAAAATCGATATCTTAAGGCAATCAATAATTTTAACGAGATAATTAAACTTATAAAAAAAACCTCTTTACGAGGTAAAAGTCTAGTGACGAAAACATTTTAATGCACCAAAATTTCTGATATCCAATTTTGTGACGAATAATATTAAGATTTACTTAAAAATTACTACAAAAAAATTTTTTTGTCACTCGGCACTGCGCAAAAAATATATATTTATTAGGTATGAAGAAATTAACGCAATGTGCCGAGTGACAAAAAAATTTTTTTGTAGTAATTTTTAAGTAAATCTTAATATTATTCGTCACAAAATTGGATATCAGAAATTTTGGTGCATTAAAATGTTTTCGTCACTAGACTTTTACCTCGTAAAGAGGTTTTTTTTATAAGATATCAGAAATTTTGGAGTAAGATATCAAAAGTTTTGAAAATTGCAATATATTTTGACGGTACAATTTTGTCAAAATATAACAGAACTCTCAAGCTCTGGCTGCTACGACACGTTGTTGCTGCTGTCCTATTCCAATTCTAAGCGAAACGTATATATTCTGTTAACAGGTAATATCTTCCAAATACATCGAAATTATACAAACTACAATATATTGAAAATTAGAAAAAATCATTACTTGCGTTTTCACAAAAATCGCCTTAATGTGGGAAAAAATACCTTATTTCACCTGTTGCTGTTTACCTTTTATCTTAAAAAAAACACTAAAGCCCTTTAAAATACCTTTTCAACGATATATATATCACATCTGTAGCTTTTATCGTTTGGATGATATGGGGGTTCCAATTTTAGCGGTTTTTAGTGATTTCCCGCTAAACTAGCTATTTTTCGAAAAAGTCGAAAAACAAAAGTTTCTATATTTTTGATTATAAAATGATTTATCTGCCGCAAAAAGAATTGACCACTTGCAAGCAGTATCTTTCCACATGCACTGCAAGCAGTGTACATACTGCATATGTACATGCAGTAGTGTAAAGGTGTAAGGTATATTCAGTTAATAGGTAATATCTTGCCCAAACGAATTTTGACAGATATGTGTTATATGTCAAAAAACGCGTAATTGAATTCTCTACAACATGCAGTATATTTAAAAGTGATTTGATGTGTAGATTTTTCTTAAATCGCCAAAATGTGGAAATAAATACCTTATTTCACCTGTAGCTGTTTACCTTTTTACTTAAAAAAAAAACTTTGAAGGTATGCCTAAAAGCCCTTCAAAACACCTTTCCAACGACATATAGAACAGATCTGTAGCTCTTATCGTTTGGATGCTATGGGGGTTTCAATTTTAGCGGTTTTTAGCGATTTCCCGCTAAACTAGCGATTTTTCGAAAAAGTCGTAGAACAAACGATTCTAGATTTTTTATCGGGAACAAGTCCTCATTCAAACTTTTAAGCTAAATCAACGCTTTGATCTATACAAACAAACAAACAAACAGACTGACTTTTCATCTCGTTTTGAAAAGGGCACCAAAAATTTCGAAATTAATTATCTTCTGAACCAGTGGTCGGATTTTGATGATCAAGGTGTCATTCGACGCGTATTTTTGATAAGTATAGTGAAAAATTATAAAAAGAATCTAAAAGGCTCCAACGGCCCCATTTGCTCCAATCATTTAAATTTTGTCCCTCCCACTTACACCTGTTTATCTCACGAACCATGTAAGTTTTCAAAAGTCTTAGTATGCACATTTTTAAGTTAGATTGATACCTTTCGATCGGTATATAATTCGACTCGATCGGACAGTCATAGCAAATTTTCCATTCTTCCTGTGTATATATGCTAGTCGCCTTTCGCACCCTTCGTGCTGCTTTCGTCACTATTAAATATGGGAATGAATGAATTTAGAATAAAGTTTGAAAAAAATGATATAGGGGCAGCTAAAATTTTAATGACTGAAGATATCATGCTGAAATTTGGTACAGAGCTATTTGAAAGACTTTAATGCTTAAGTTCACAAGAATTAACAAGGTTTCTGTCATACCCCGTAAGAAAATAGGATTCGAAATATTGTCGGCGTTAAGAGAGCTCGAAAATCTTTTCAAAAAAGTAAAGGTAAATTACTTAAAATTCGATATTTTAAGCCAATAAAATTGTTTTAAGAAGTTTATAATAGTGAAATGCAGAACGAATAAAGAATCAAATTCTACAAAAAATGATAAAGGGGTAGCTAAAATTTCAATAACTAACGATATCGTGCTGAAAATGGGTACAGAGCTATTTCAGATACTTCTAAGTTCAAATTCACAACAATTAACAGGGTATCTGTTAGCCTAAGCTGTCTGAAAACTTAAATAGTTTTCACTTACAATACACTTTTTTTTTTCAATTGTGTTGTGTCGTTCACGGAGGGGGCGTTGGGCGTGGCAGCATTGTTATATGTACATATGTTTGTATGTATCACGAGCAGACTGATGCGAGTATGCGGATGTGAATGCGGATATGGTTGCGGATGTGGTGGGGGAGAGCTCATTAAATTAGCATTGATAATTATTTTAAATTAGTTCATTAAGTTGGGAAACATTTTGTGTAACTCATTGTTGTTGTTGTTGTTGTTGTTTACCCACAGCAATTTGTTCTTGTCCCCGTATTTAGTTTTTTATACATTTTTTATTTACAATATTTGTCGAGTTGTTGTTGTTGTTGTTCTTGTTCTTGTTGTTGTGTATAATCCGCTCATGTAACTGAAATTAATTTGATTGCTGATGTTGTCTCAGCTGCTTCATTAATCAAAGTACGCCCAGCATCAAGGGACATCTTCAATCTCTCTCTCTCTCTCTCTCTGTCACTCTCTGTCTCTTGTCTTCTCTTTCGCTCATGAATAATTAAATATAGAACATAGTTATCCCTGTTGCCTGTTCGTCGAGGCGGCTCAAAACTTATCCATCAAATGACATTTGCGTTGATGCGGGTTTCCTGCTTTTTGCCTCTCCCTCTCTCTCTCTCTCTCTCTCTCTCTTTCTCACACCATCCCTAAACAAACCACACAAATGGGCACCATAAAAAAACAAAAAAATTACCATTTTTGAATCTGGCAGCTTGTGTTTTTTGGCCATTGGACTCTGGGCTCTTTTTGGGCTTGGTGCTTGGGGCTCTGTGGACTTTTGGCTTGTCCTCCGTCCTCTGTTTGTCTTTCGTCTCCGGCTCAGCTGTGGCGCCTCCATTGCCACTTTTTTCCCACTTTTCCCACTTGCCACTTGTTACAGTTCGGCTTTCGACATTCATCAAAAATTGTGTCAAAATTTGTGTACAACAACAGCAACAGCAACAACAACAACGAAATGAGAAGTGAAGAAAAAGTGTCGCACTTTTTGGTCCTCAGACATGATGATTTCTGCTCCCGGTCATGGACTTGGACATGAATATGGACATAGTTGTAGACGTGGTTGTAGCGCCCTAAAGCGGTCACACTTTTTTGCTCCTGTTTGTCTGCTTTGGATTTGGTTTATGTGTATACTCTGTCAAGCAAGTTTAGCGGGAAGTCGCTAAAACCCGCTAAAATTAAAAATTTCACAGTTTTCAAACCACAAAAGCTATAGACAAGTTTCATATGTCGTTGGAAAGGTCATTTTAAGGGCTCTTAAGCTAGCCGAGCAGAAGCAGCCCAGAACCGACTTTGAATCTCTGAATATGTAGTCATAAGAATTAGGAACACGAAAATTTAGTCAAAGATTATTAAAAACACAGTACTGAATTCAAATCAGTTATTGCAAGTAAGTGATATGAGTTTGAAAAAGAAGTAAACTTTATTGGAAAAATCTTAGATATCCTTTTTCTGAATGGAGTATTTGGCACTTTCAAAGAGAGGATGATTAACTATGGCACATAGAAGGAGGATTTCAATTAAAAAAGACTAAGCAATGAACAGAATCCAAACTAAACTAGTACCTTTGATAGATGGAATAACTCAACAATGTTTCAACTTTTTAAATTAAAAGTACTGTCGGTTGAGAGAAAATTAAGATTACTAAATGGCTGATAAGCTAAACAAGTTTCTTGAATTTTAAATTTGCTTAAATAAAACTTTGCTTGAACCAAACTTAAATTTCCGTTTACGTTGTGACTCTATTTAAATGTACGTAGTATGTAAATGCAGATGTAGAGCATTCAAGTTGTCGTCTTGTCAAATTGAGTTAGCATTCTGTGTAAGTTCGGACCCGCCTTTACAGATTTCATCTTATAACAACCTAACTACCCCTCCAGACCCATTTGCCTCCCCCCTTAGGAACATGCCCACTGTATGTGTGTGTTATCACCGCTGTCGCCGTTCTTTTCTCTGTATTTCCACTGGAGTTTTTCTGGCGTCGAAAATATAAAAAACAAAAAAATGCAGAGATGGCAAAAAATAATATGGAAAACTGTTTTACCAGTTGTGGCTACAACGAACATTTTCAGTAGGGAAAATGGAATGGTAGGAGAGGCCTGCATAATATTTGGCCATGTGGCGTTTCTACTTCTTCAACATATTTTTTGCCCCCGTTGTTGTTATTGTTATTGTTTATTGTTGGTGTTGTGCAACAAAGAGAAAAAATGAGACAGCACAATGGGCAGGGCGGCGTGGCAGCGTAACGCATTGGCTTGTTATCCTTTAAGGAGATACACAGCCGAGCAGCGAGTGCCACACGTGTGTGGCATGCATGCAAATACCGTCACTCCAGTCACTTCGCAAGCCTATTTGCATACCCTGTAATTGTGCAAATTACTGCAAATAAGTAGTTCCGATCTCGAACTGAAACTTGAAGTATGCAAGTTTACAATATAATAAAAGTAGGCGTGGCACAAGAAAGGGCTAAGCTTAACGGTCAAATGCAACATTCTGTTATTTTCACCACAAAAAAAAAAAGAAATTCGAAGACAAATATTTTACTTTTTATCTATATACCTCATTGAAATAAGAATATGTGCATAAAGTTATTAAAAAAATTATACTTCTAACAAAAAAGATTTGATGCAGATTTCTTAAAATAATCTTATCATTTAAATTTCGTTTGAATGATACAAAAATTTCTTTAAATTATTAAGTATCCCTGGAAAATTTTGAATGTTAAAAAAAGTCTATTTTTCAACTTTTTTTCTCGGTTTTTTAAAAGAAATGTATTGATGCAAAAAAATTTTCAAAATCTCTTCGCTAGTAGGTTTTATGAATTTATGAAAATGGCAAAAAATCCACTTTTTGTATGAAAGGGGGGTTATTTTCTCCTTTTTTTTTTAAGTCACTCTTAAAATTCTTTGAAGAATTTTTTTGCATCAAAAACTTGTTTTCCAATAATCGAGGATAAAAGTCGAAAAAATAGACTTTTACAAAAATTTAAATTACAAATATAAAATCTAACGGTAAATGATTTTTACGAAACTTAAAAAATACTACTAATATGAATAACAATATTTGAAGACGAATTCAAGATTCCGTTATAGCCAATCATAATTGTTCATGCAAAAATGAGGTGCCTTTAATTAAATTTCGATGAGTGTATTTTGATTTCATCTTGTTTTTATGCTAAGCATGCCAAAATCATCGATTTATTCTGTCCGAATTCGAATTCACTAGCTCAAAGTCATGTGAATTCAATCTGCAAAATCTTGTCGAAATTATTTCCGTTTTCATAAAATTATTTTTTTTAAGTTTTTTTTATATATATTTTTTTTTGGATATAAAAAAAAACCTAGGGTATTTTCGAGTCGTCACAACATATTGTGCTGTCGCTTTACATATAGTAATTCCTGACTGCCAAATGAGTTTCGTGTGGTCAGCCGCTTGGAAATTTACACCTCCAACCTACCGCCACGCCCCCCGTTACGCCCACAAACCCATGAAGAACCCTTCAACGTGCAACGCCTTCAGCTGCCTCTTTCGTCATTTTCAATTTTATGCAAAACAAAAGGCAAAATGGAATTCGTTTTATGAATTTGTTAACTACAAACACGAAATCAAGCTACGAAATGCACAGCAACAACAACAACTTCATATGAAGGTGTGAAAGAGACAGCCGAAGATTGTGAGAGTGAGATGAAGCGAGTTTAACTTTATGCTTTAAACTTAAATTAAAAAAAACGGAGGGAGCTCCAACTAAAGTCATGACCAAAATTGCATGCTTAAATGTGGCGTAAGAGGGAAAAATGCTTTCTTCTCTTCTTCTTTGCAATACCCTGTATACATTAAGTGTCTTGGTAGAGTAGCTTAAAACTGTATATATAGCACAAATTCACCTATGATTTAACAAAGAAATATGTTTAAACTTGACATAAATTTATATGCATTTTGCAACAAAATGTTTTTTAAATATGTAATTATTAAATAGATAAAATATTAAATAGACAGTGAAAAAATGTTAGAGAGTTCACTATTAAGATAAAGCGATAATGAAATATATTCGCCTGGAATATACAGACAAAATTAAAATCAAAATAACTATGTTATTAAAATATTCAATTTTTAATACAGAATAATAAATACATTAAAAACAAATAAATCTGTAATGAAATGCATAATAATAATAATGAATAGTTACAAATAAAAACTTTTATATTATAATAAATAATTTTGATATTCTAAGTTCTACATAAAAAATTTCAAAAATATGCAATACAAATGTAATCAAACTGCAATGATTTTAAATTTGTGGAGTTTTTGTTCTTAACAATATACAAAGTATATTCTTAAAAACTGCATGATAAATATTTTTGAAGTATAAAGCCTAAACTAATTACTTTATTAATGTGGTATTCTAGAATTCATATTTTTTTATTATGTTCCAATGTACCTAAGGGCTTTAAAGTTATATTAAAGTAGTTTCTACTTATTTAATTAAATTAAACATTTTATTTATTTTTACATACTTTACATTAGTTTTGTTGTTGTTCTTAATTGTAATTTAAAGTCCTTTCGTTGGGCTTTCCTCATGAAATTCATGAGTTCGTCTCCTGTTTCAGTTTCAGGCTTTCATTTCTATCCAATGGCATTGTCACTGATTATGCCAAGTGTCCCGAGGCAAATTCCACCTTCAGTTTTCATGCAGAGGTCTTGAGTTTTCTTATTGTTGTTGCTCGAATTGTTGTTGTTGCTGTTGTTGTTACGCAATCTGTATAATTGAGCAACAGACGGAAGGAGACTGTGACTTGAACAGGAATTGAACAGCCCAAAAGAAGCAATTGGTAAAGGGCAAAGTTGAATTTTTTAGACCCCGTACTTTAAAAAAGTAAAGGGGTCTATTAACTTTGTCACAAAAAAAAATGTGCGTAACAGACAGAAGGAGGCGTGGCAAACCCCATAAAGTATATATATTCTTAATCAGCATCAACAGCCGAGTCGATATAGCCATGTCCGTCTGTCCGTCTGTAAGAGCGCCTAGATCTCAGAGACTATAAGAGCTAGAGACTCCAGACTTGGTATGTAGGTTCGTCTATATTGCAACAGATCGAGTTTGTTTTAGATTTTGGATCGGATCACTATATCATATAACTACCATAGGAACGATCAGTCAAAAATCAAGTCTTAGTATGAAAAACTTTTTTTCCATAGTAAGTACGGGGTCTCCGACAGTCGAGTATGCTCGATTGTAGCACCGTCCACTAGTTTAAATTGACACACCACACAGCAGATACCCTTTCTCAGCATGTTTAATATAAATATACATGTGTAGAGTATTTCTTAATATTTTCTTTAAATTTACACAATTTTAGTCACTTTTTGAGCTCTTCTTACACATCTTGAGCTTTAATTAAGCGTTTCTTAGCATCTACTCAACTTCTCTTAACATGAACATGAACAAAGATGGTTGACAATGGCAACGAGCGTCCATTAAAGTCAATGCGTTGTGCTTTGCTCCTTTCCTCCTGGCTGCCATTTGGGTCCAAGGCAGACTTGAATTCATTTTGTGGCAGGATTCGATTTCTTTACACACACACTCTCACACACACACGCACAGTATACACACATGTGTGTCTGTGTGTGTTTTCTTCTGCTTTGTATGGCACTTGCAGATTATGAATTGGCGATTATGTTAATGAGTTTGGCCTCTAAGCGAAAGGACAGTTCCCAACTTTCATAACTGAGTCATTCTTATGTACATAACAAATCCATACACATATGTATGGTAAATTTACCCTGAGAAAAATGTCTTTAAATTTTAATATTTCCACTTTAATTTGATTACTTTTTCACAGCAATTTAGCGACAAATATGGAATTGTATTGAATAAATTAAAATTTATATTAAATAGTAAATTATCAGGCATGCCACATAAATCTCTTTCACTTGAGTTTCACGTCAATTTCATTTCTCCGTGCCACAGTCTCAATCACCTGCACAATTTTTGGTGAAACGAAATCATCGCTCAATTCACTGGCATCCGATGCCATGAGAATAATGTCACATATTTTGTCCGAAATTTGGAAATTAGAGTTGTTGAGTAACTTTCATTGTTTTTCGCGCCAATAACTTTTAAATTTTTTTAGGCTATACAATATCAATTATTAAATAAATAAATTAAATAATATTAATTAAAGAAGAAATAAAATAAAAACCTACTTTTCAGCAATAATAAACTTACAAAAATTGCTAAACAAACCCTTGGGAAATTTAATCTGAGAAGGGGCCAACCCTTAGCAGCCTAGTACGAAAAGGTTGATGAACATGCTTAAAAACCTAAATCACACGAATTTCTGTGGCACGGAGAAATTTTCGAAGTGGAATTGCTTTTTTCTGAAATCACTTTCACTAGTGTTTTTTGTGGCATGCCTGTATATATAACTTTTATAAAATTAGTAAGATATTGAATTAAGTAATAAGCACATTAATTTTAAAATATTTCATAGTTAAACTGAAACATTATAATATTAAATTAAAATACTTTTATCAAAAAAGTGTGTGCTTGAATTGCAAGTGAAAAATAATTTTGAGAAAATCATTTTGAACATTACGCTGTCTTCAAAATGAAGTACTATAAGTGAAGACCGACTACTGAAACGATACTCTGAAATAAAGTTTTTTTAGGGCCCATCGAAGCCAGAACTGATTGAGAATTGTAAGTTGAATGTAAGCAATATTTGACCTTAATTTATTATACCGAATTTTTGATTTCAAGATGAATAAAATAATAGAAGTTAAAATTAAACATAAACAACTCGTAAATTTATTGATGTTTAACTAAAAATGATATATTTTGAGTGTTTTTTACTCTTGATTTACTATATGCATATTAACTTTGACTTTTAAGTATGATTTCAGTTAAATCAAACAGTTTTTAATAAAATGTTAATGATTTGCTTTATATCCAAATCAATAACAGGCCCGTAATGAAAAACTTCATATAAAAATATTCCGCGTAATTTTCCGACGTGTTTTTTATATGGAGCTCGTTTTTAAAAATTCTCCGTTTTGAAAGGGTGGCAACGCCCGCTCTTTGACTTGTTTACACGCTCCTCGGAGCTTCTTCTAATAAAAAGCTGCGCTCATTTTTAATTAAATATTTGCTGCAGATTCTTCTTTTGTTCATCCATTACTCTTTTCCTTTTCCTTTTTTTATTCCTCTTTGCTTTGACTGCTGATTTGTTGCGCTCACATTTTCCACAATCCAAAACAAAGCGAGGGTATGCAAAGAGAATGAGAGAGAAAGATAGATGGAGAGAGAGATGGGAGTAAATAAAGCCGCAGTCGCAAACCAAAGCTTTCAAGTATGAAAATAAATAAGCAAGTTGTGCTACAGCTTCAACTTTTTTGTGCATAAAACTTTGATGGGTCAAAAGATGCAAGTGAGAGAGTGAGAGACTGCGGGGAAGAGGGAGAGATACGTCCCCAAGTTGATTCTTCTGCTGACCCAATGAAAATATCGCTACATAACTATGCAAAAGTTGAGCAGTAAAAATAGTAAAAACAACAAATAAGAATGCTATAATCGCATTCCCGACTATAAGATATTGGGTACATCATTTAAATACATATGAATTTCATACATAAATTTTAAAATTTAGCACTTGAAAAACTACTGCATATATTTAGGCGCGCATGCTATTTAAAAACTTAAAACAACCATGACTATCGATATAGTATTCCGATCTTGATGCGATTTAGGGTGATGGTGGATAATAATAATATGAAAACATATTCAATTAAAAAAAAAACGTTCTATATCAAAAACTACTCTTTTTTTTTGAATTTCTTGTGATTTTCGTGTGATTTTCATGGCTTGAAGGAAGCGTGGCAAATCCTTAGAAACGTTCAGATGTCCGTGAGGATAATACGCATATGTAGATCACTTTTAAAGGCTCTAGCTCTAATAGTGTAAGTGCTAGAAGCTTTTATTAAATAAAAAAAGTGTTGAAAAGGGGCCTGACCAAAATTGTAAGTCAACTTAATCTGTGTGGGACTAGGACAATTTTATGGATCACTTCTTTGTGATCTAGGTGCTTGTTAATACCAATTTTAGAGAGATCTCAGTTGTTCATACAGAAAGACAGAATTATTCGACTGTTAATGGTGTTTTTATATTAGTATGCCATTTTTTCTTCCCTTTACACACATTGCAACGATGGCAATACACCCATTTACTTGCCAAGTGACAGGTATTAAAACCGTGGTCGAGTTTTCTGCTGATTTGCTGAATTTACTGGGCCATCGCTGAGAGCCGAGGACTAAAACTGAACTTTTGAGGTTGTGCGTGAACAACACAACTCCAGGCAAATTGCTTTCGAAACTATGGAACGAACAAAAAAATGGCATTTATGTAACAGCTCAAGCATCGAAATTAAATAGTTTGTAATACAAGTTGTATTGTGTTGGCAAAAACCCGTCAATATTGAGTACAGGTAAATGTCAAGGACAACAACAATAAGTAGTTGCTTGTGTATTCTCTGTGATGTTATTTATTTTACTGTTGCTGTCGTCCTTACTCTAATCGGATCAGCAAGTTAATTTACATGCAATTCAATCAATGCCGTATTGTGCTGCCTTCCAACTTCAGTCCCATTCACAATGCATGCAACATTCTGGCAACAATCGGCAACAGCAACAGCAGTAAAAACAACAACAACAGCAACAACAACTCAACAAGCCAAATGCCATTGGCATCATCAATTGACTAAAACTCATGACCTGCTCTTGACTCTCTCCCAACACTCGCGCCGTCGACAGTCTCTCCACTTTGACAGACAAGCGCACCTGCAGCCGTTAGGATAGGCGTGTAGTTGTTCTTGCATTGATGCCCGGCACTCTTAGAGTATGGGGGTGTATTGTATTCCTGACTACTTTGAACCTCTTTCCTCTTTCGCTACCACAATCCAATAACAACTTCTTAAACTAACACTAACAGAGCTAGAGCTGGCGTATATATGCATACCAGCACTTTACACTTATTTCCTTATATGTAGTATTATCAGTCATTCCACAAATTCGCATACAGATCAGTAAAATATACCGATAGTTATGGTTGTTTTAAGTTTTTAAGCAGTGCGAGCGCCTAAACGTATGCAGTAGTTTTTGATTCGTTTAAATATAACATTTTAAGATAATTGTATATATTAAAATTGAGTACCGGGTATTTTAAAGTCGGGAACACAATCAAATCGTTAATTGTTTTCGGCTTGCAACTGATATTGCTGTTCTAGGGCGTAGCCCGAATAAAAATGATAGCTGTACAAAATTCTAAGCTGTTTCCACCTCATCCCCCTTTTCCATACCTGACTACGCCCTTGTTGCTGTTGTTGCCATATCCACATCGATAAATATTGTATGTAAGTATGAATGATATGCTTGAAAGCCGATCAAAGTTAATGATTGCTATGATATCGATAGCAAAGTCGATTTCGATTTAATGTTGAAATGTTGCCAATGACAGCTGATGAGGGTGTTGCTGTGGGTGGGGGTGGTGGTGGGGCAGTGTCAGACCAAACAAAAAAGAGCTCATCAATGTCATGGCAACATGAATGTTTTTCAACAAGAATTTTTGGTTTCGTGCGTGATAAAATTATTTGATAGACTTCACTTAAAACTCAAAAACTTCAACATCCTTTTATATACATATGAACATTCATAGATATTTTTTTTTTCTTTTTGGTTTCATTTTCTTTCATTTGCGCCTGTTGTCGATGTGTGAAGTTTACATGCACAACAACAACAACAACATGTTCATTTGGCTGTGATTCATCATTTGGCTTCCTTTGTATGCGCGACTGTGCGTGTCTCTATATGTATGTGAATGTATGTATGTGAATGTATGTATGTGAGTGTGTGTGTGCGTGTGTACGTATGAATTGCGAACAAAAATTGTATCGATATGCGTGACGGAAGCTGCAGCCAGAAAGTTAGTATAAAGAACAGAACGCAGAAATGGACTGCGGCAGTCTCCATGTCATACACCAATGCACAAATGTGTATGCTTGTATGTATGTGTGTAAACGCATGTACACTTCATTAAAAATTAATTAAAATTCAGCAAAGACGTCGAGAAGCGTAAATGTCGATGCCAACGGCCCTGCAATGTCGATGCGGTCAGTCGAATGCACACACCCTCTCCCCCCCCCCCCTACCCACCATCCTTCCCCACGGCCACGCCTCTTACAACAGCCAGTGCAAAGCAGGGGGATATTTGTTTCCATTAATTGCAGATACTCGTACAGCATACATATGTATATAAATAGTTATATACAAACACACTCACACTCACTCACGGAATTGCAGTTTTAACTGTGTATTAAATAAATATCAGTTTGCTTGCACAAACGACGATCATCGATATACTGAGCCAGACTTTATTGTCTATCGATAGCCATAATATGTACATGAGAAAGATCATTATATCGATGACACTAAATTAGTACGCTGCTTATCGATATTAAATTATGCATATCGATGTTAAGCTAGCAAATCGGGCTGCACAATCGATATCCATATCAGTCAATTGCAAAGCGAATAAGAAAAGAAAAACAACAACAACAACGTTTGAAGCAACGCGTAAAAAACAGACAGCCACATAACATGGCCATTTTATGCCCACCATTTTGACTAATATTTGCATACACACACACACACTCTAACACATTCCGCATTGTTTTTGCATAATGCACATGGCAAAGTAATCGCACCCATTGGGCTATAAACATACAAAAACACACACTTACACTTGCACTTGCTACATACATATATATATATACACAAGCGTGTGTGTGTGTGTGTGTGTGTGTGTGTGTCTGTGTGCCGCAATGACTTTCTGGTTTGCATTTTTCATGAAGAACACATGAACAAAACAAAACAAAAAACTAGTAGAAAAGGCTGGCGTGGAGTGAGCTCGACTGTAAGAGACCCTGTACTTATGGCAAAAGTTGATTCATAATGAGAAAAAAAGTAATTCTTTGTATTTATACCCGTTACTTATTAAAAATAAGTAAAAGGGGATATTGTATTCGTTGCAATGTACTTATGTAACAGGGAGAAGGAAGCATCTCCGACCCTATAAAGTATATATATTCTTGATCAGCATCAACAGCCGAGTCGATATAGCCATGTCCGTCTGTCCGTCCGTCCGTCTGTCCGTCTGTGTGAGTTCATAGATCTCAGAGACTATAAGAGCTAGAGCAACCAAATTTTGCACACAGATTTCTATAAACCCCACGCAGGTCAAGTTTGTTTCAAAATTTTGCCACGCCCCTTTCCGCCTCCGTAAATCGCGAAAATCCACCACACGCACAGTTTTTAAGATATTAGGTTTTTTTGAACGGTGAACGTTAGCTATTGTTTTTACCTATCATTCTACTAAATCCCAACAAGATCGGACAAACAGAAAAGTGGTACTGGCTGATTAAAGCTTTTAAGCAATAAAAGTGCCTAAAAGCATGCAATAAAAAAAAGTTAAATTTATTTAGGTAAGTAACGGGTATCCTATAGTCGGGAGCTCGACTATAGCCTTTCCCACTTGTTTTTTCCTTATTTTATGTTTGTCATATAACTATTTAAAAATATTGAGTTTCATTGAGTTTGATTTTTTTTTAAATAAACAAATATAATGAGGATTTTTATTTAGGCAACACAGATATGGTGGTTTTTTGGTTGTTTTTTTTTTGTCATACTCTACGCATTTATAAAGTACAGGGTCTACAAAAAGCAAGTAAGCAGAACTTTTCAGGCTACATTTTCATTTGCGTTTCGTTTGGTTTCATTTGGATGCCTTCACTCTGTGCACTTTGGCGCTTGTTGGTTTTTATCATTATGCCAAATGCACAGACGCCACGCCCACTCAGCATAAAAAACAGACGGCAGCTGATGGAGAAGAAGAAGAAGAAGAAGAAGCAGAAAAAGCAAAGCAAAGGCTGAAGATTAGAGGCTGCAGGATGAGGATGCGGTTGATGGCAAAGGCAAAGACGAAAAAGTGAAAGCAAAGCTGAAACAAAGTAACGTTGATTGCCACAACGCGCCCTTGAAACAGCGCCCAAAACACGCACACACACACACACACAAATGGACACTCATACATATGCAAGTAAGTGTTAGTAAAAGCATATACATATACACTCAGCGCAACATTAATTCACACACTCATCATCTTAAATTATTTTACTTGTTTAATAAAAAAAAAACCTTTTTTTTTTGATTAAGTAAAGAAATTTAGTGTACAAACATTTCAACTTTTTTCTCGTACATGAAAAAAACGCTTGCATTTTTTGCGCATTTTAATCCAAAATAACTGCTCTTATCATTGGTTTTAACTCTACTATAAAAACTTGACCCAAAATAGACGGTGTCTGTATTTACACAGAAAAAAACAAATACGGTTTTGAATCAATTCCAAAAGCGGGAAAGGCTATAGTCGAATTCCCGACTATGAGATATCCGTTACTTAATTAAAAAACAAATGAAGTATTTTAAAATGCACACTTTTCAACCAAAAATAAAATACTTCTTTTACCCATCACTTTTTTTGCCATTCTAAATATTCATGTTAAATTCAATAAATTTAAATTATGAATTCTAATAAAATACACTTTTTTTTTGCAGTGTACTATAACTATATCTAGTAGAAGCACGCACACCGCCATAATTACGTATGCCACGTAATGCGTTCAGCAAATTACGTAATGCGTACGCCAAACTGATCACAAAAACACGTAAATAAGTAGGCAGTTGTGGGGAGGGGGACTGTTGGACAGGGGGGGCGGTTTGCTGAACTATGATGGCAAACATGTAATTGCAAAAAATTTGTTTAATGTTTGTCGGCCGCAACGTGCAGAACTACAAAATCTGTTTTACAGTGTGTATAATGAGGCTTAACACAAAATGGACGAAGGGAAGTGGGGAAGAAGTGGGGGCGGTGGGTGGTAAAAGGGGGCGGAGCGACAGAAGGGCGCTCGATATGTTCGCTAAGCTAAGCAAAATAATTAGATCCACACACACACACACAAGGCATAATATGTGTGTGTGTGCGTGTGCCAGTATGGGACTAAGTACATATATAAATATATTTATGTACGTGCCACGCCTATTTCTGACTTTGGCACAGTGCCTAAAAAAGAATTTTATTAAAATTTAAAATATTTAAAAAATTGTAAAACTTTTATGATAAAAATAAAAAAAAAACTGAATGCAGAAGTTAAAAATACAATTTTAGTATATGGGCTAATCCTGAGTTGCGGACGTTACATTTGCACGCAAATTTTCATGTTTAAACTGATACAGCTCGCGTTCAGATTGGTGAATTTTAATGAAATTTGCAGGATAATGCATTTCAATGTGTTGCGGACGTTACGTTGCGGACGTTACACTTTTTACACACACACTTTTTTTCAAATTATTAATACATATTAAATATTTTTTCGATATAGTTTTTTTCGTAATAAAAGAGAACAAATCAAAGTTTAAGATGAGCTAAGCGCTAAACACTCAGACGACCGACTTGCCCACTTTTTTGGCCATTGAAAATACCCTTTTTTTTTAGAAGAATTATTGAAATTAAGAGGCAAAAAGAGGAATTAATTGACTAGGCTCGGCCATGAACAACAAAACCACCGTAAAACCTTTTTGATTTTGTAATTTGAAGCCTGAAAATGTATTCTATTGTAAGATAAAATAACTATTATTAAAAAACATGCACTTTTTTGACAACTTTAAGCTTTCGCTCTTGGTTTAAAAATTTTCGGATTAGCCCATATATAAACATTAACATTATTGGTATGTGCATTCAACTTTAATAATAATATCATTTTTTAATATGTTAAAATTTTTAAACAACAATTGGAACTAGAGATGGGCGCGGGCCTCATTTTTCAGGCCCGGCCCGACCCGAGACCGAAATTCTCGATGGAAAAAAGGCCCAAGCCCACCCGATACTTTTGTTATAAGGCCCGAAACACGCCCGAAAAATTAAAAAAAAGACTAATTTATTTAAAAATAAAATCTTTTCCTAGTTATTTATTCGCACAAACATTTCCAGATGTGGAAAATACCCTTTCACTACTGGCAGATTCAATTCAATAATTGAACTAGGTTATTTAGTCATTCGGAACTTTATCTTTCCAAAATGCAATTGATTTTGATGTGTTCCGGGCTTTCGGACCTTGAAGTTAGGCCCAAGCCCGGCCCGGCCCGACCCGAAATGAGATTTTTCGGCCCGAACCCGACAATTTTGTAAAAGGCACATGGGTCCCGAGGTCCGACTCGACCCGTGCCCATCTCTAATTGGAACTGACAATTGTCTTGTAATTGTTATCAAAAGTGTATATTTATAATTCCATTCATTTTTATTATAAAAATTAAATATAAAAAGCTTAACCTCTTTACAGATAAATTTTTGTTTGATTTTAATTTTTTAAAAATTCAACATTTTTTTTATACTTAGGGTTTTACAGAGAACAAACACAGCTGATAGAAATCGAGCTAAAGCTCTTTTTTCCAAAAGCAAAATCGTATTTCGAAAACTTAAGATAGTTTCTAATTTAAAAGAAAATTATGTTAGCTTATGCTAAGTATTAAAAATTTACGTTATTTATAAGTTAAAGAAAGATGTTTTTAAGCCATGTTAATTGTAATTTAAAGTTTATGTGGACTACCTAAAAAAACTCAATGGCTTGGAAAGCTTTAAGCAAAGCAAATGAAGAGCTTTCTATAGAGTATAATACATTCACTCTATGTAGTTTAACTTATTTTTTAAGAATTTGGAAAGCTGCTTAAATGTTTTTAATGTAAAGCTCTCTTAAAGTTGAATACGAGTACGAAAGTCATTTCTAAGAATTGCCATATGTAATCAATTTCTATTACATATTTTGCTTACAACTGCAACTGCGGTTGCGTATGGTCCACGCCCACTGTGCTGCCAATATTACCTCGACAAATACACACACACACACACACAAAGGCTTTCACACACACACACACACACATAGAGAGAGAGGTACAATAAAAGCCGCAAGCGAGGAGAAGAAGCGTCTCGAGCTTTTCAATGCCTCAACTCAACTAACTGAAATTGCAGGCATGTGTGTAGGTGTGTGTGTGTGTGTGTGTGTGTGCGTGTGTGCTTGTGTGTGTGTGTTTGTTGCATGCCTCACTGCGCCTGGTTGCTGCCGGCCGCCGGTTGCCTTTTATTTTCAGCAGTCAACGCGGAAAAATAGCAAAAAGAAAATAAATGCAAAGCAAAAAAAAAAACAGAAATGCTCAGAAAAAAGGGCAAAAGAAAAAATCAAACAAACATTTTCCTAGACGGAAAAATCTTTGGCAGTAGCTGAAGCTGCGTTACGAGAACCAGAAAGAAAAACTAGTCGAAATGGCTACAGCTCGAGTCTGCTCGACTGTGATAGACCCTGTACTTGGTTAGGTGACGTCAAGTCTCGTAACGTTATAAAATGATCTTTTCCTGAATAACTTGCAAGTTCCGAGTTCGTTTCATAAGATCTCGATGCAAATTTCAGAGCAGATTATATACAAATTTATGATAAAACTTAAGTCCGTAGCTTCTAAAGTATTCTTGCTATCCAAAAAATTATTTTTCGATTTCTCAAATTGTGTTGACGGAAAGGGGCGTGGTCAATTTCGAAGACTAATAGATGCTGCTTAGGCTATAAGAAACCTACATACCAAGTTTGGTACCTCCAGCTCTTCTAGTCTCTGAGATCTACACTGATAAAAAAAAGTCACTCTTCAAGGACATTTTTCAGACTAAAATTCTTAGTTTTTGGTGAAAAAATGCTATTGCATTTTGTTTATAAATTGCGTTGAGAACCTGAACTCTTCAAGTAACGAATAAAAATAAAATATAAAGCTATTTTATTATTTTTCTCTTAAATTTGACTTACTAAAAACAGGTTTTCAGAGAATTATTATACCCGTTACTTATTAAAAATAAGTAAAAGGGGATATTGTATTCGTTGCAATGTATGTAACCGGGAGAAGGAAGCATCTCCGACCCTATAAAGTATATATATTCTTGATCAGCATCAACAGCCGAGTCGATATAGCCATGTCCGTCTGTCCGTCTGTCCGTCCGTCTTTCCGTCCGTCCGTCTGTGTGAGCGCCTAGATCTCAGAGACTATAAGAGCTAGAGCAACCAAATTTGGCACACAGATTTCTATAAACCCCACGCAGGTCAAGTTTGTTTCAAAATTTTGCCACGCCCCTTTCCGCCTCCGTAAATCGCGAAAATCCACCACACGCACAGTTTTCAAAATATTAGGTTTTTTTAAACGCTTAATTTTAGGTACTGTTATAACCTATCGTCCTACTAAATCCCAACAAGATCGGACAAACAGAAAGGTGGTACTGGCTGATTAAAGCTTTTAAGCAATAAAAGTGCCTAAAAGCATGCAATAAAAAAAATTTAATTTATTTATGTAAGTAACGGGTATCCTATAGTCGGGAGTTTGACTATAGCCTTTCCCACTTGTTTTTTTTTTGTTTACAGCCAGACCTTTAATTGCATTTTTTTATTTCTGACAAACTTAAGAGACTCGATATATTATTTCAAGTACAGGGTCAAAAAAAGTGGAACCTAGGAACGCCCAAAATCTCGGCGAGGCGTGGCAACGTCGTCACCGTCACCGTCACCGTCGTCGTCTTGCAAAAGTGTTTTGCTATGCAATTTGAATAATTTAATGGATTTTTATGAGCAGTAAAACGCTTGAAGGATGCACTAGCCCACTGGCATCCTGTCAGGATGCATGCAACACACACACAAACACACACACAACATACACATATGTATGTGTGTCTGTCAGTTTTTATTTTGTGCTGCTGTTGCTGACTGCAAAATCGCCGTAAATTTGTGTCGCCTCTGCCTCTGTCTAGAATTTGGGCATGAGTTTGGCATTGGAGTTTTCAGTGGGTTATCGAGGGGTTTTATTTTTATTTTTATTTTGGCTTACAGGTTTCAGGTTTTGGGTCTGGGAATTCGGTTTGGGATTGGGTTCTGTGAGAGTCTGTGGGGCTTATTCAATTTTGCAATCGCCGCTTTGCCGGCGTCGTCCTCGAATCTCTGCAACTGGCTCCAATTGACTGCCGTGCCACTTCCGACAACGACAACGACAACGAAGGCGACGGCGACGCCAAAGCCAGTCAAGCGTTTGCCTGCTGAATGCACGGCAGAAGCAACAAAAGCAACAAAAGCAACAACAACAACGTCGACGGCGACAGCAAATGCAATAAATTTTCAAGTCATTTCAACTTCCGGTGTGTGGCCCGATTACAGTTTAGTAGCTGTAAATATACATATAGGGACA
Organism: Drosophila limbata; assembly: GCA_963924055.1. Classification (NCBI taxonomy): domain Eukaryota; kingdom Metazoa; phylum Arthropoda; class Insecta; order Diptera; family Drosophilidae; genus Drosophila; species Drosophila limbata. The sequence continues at coordinate 29,345,434 of OZ001351.1, forward strand.
CACACCAACATACAGCACTGGCCATACAAATAGCACAAAAATTACTTATTTTCTAAATTTATTTAAATTACGCAACTAAAATATATTGAAATTTGTTAACTTTATAAATTAACTAATTAGGTAAAAAAGTGTCATTTAAACTTTTTATTTACTTATATTAAATTAAAGTATTTTTTGTTATTATACATATGTATATCTTAAAACTTTTATCAGGCAATTTTTAATACTGAACTAAATTCAAATTTGTGACAATTAAAATAATAGAATAGAATGAATAGATCAAGAAATTCCGACTACATTTTGTTATTTATATTTAATTAAAGTACTTTTCATAAATCTCAAAATTTTCAACAGCCAATTCTTATACAGCTGAACTAAATTAAAATTAGTTGCCTTATTTTATTATAATTTCTGCAATTTCTGTAATCAGTATTAATTGTATGCCCTTAGCTGTATGTACATGCATGTCCTCTTTCCCTCTCTCTCCTTCTCGCTCACACTCTGGCATGGCAGCGCTTTTAAAGCGACGCGGTGGAAAATTTGATGTTGCCTACTTTTAAGCGCGTCGTTCGCTCGCTTTTCGATTGCCTACTTTTAAGGACCAACTAAGCCGCCCCAAAAATGCCATTGTAATTACAGTTCAATCCACTGGGGAGCAAAAGCGACACTCGAATTGCGGCCCATGCGAGGGAAAAATTATGAAAATCGCTTCAGTAGCAGCAACAACAGACCGAGTGGGGATTGAGCGAGGGGAGGGAGAGGGGAAGCTGAGACAGAACGACGTTCTGTTCCCACGAAACTTTCTTATTGCCGACACATTATTTGCCTTGTCATTGTCATAGGCTGACGTTGACGTTGACGTTGATGTTATTGTTGTTGTTGTTATATTTTTTGTTGTTGTTGTTATTATTGTCACTGGCGCCATTATTAGAAATATATTTCCATTGTTGTTCGTTAGCGTCGCCTAGCATCGCGCTCGTCTTCTTCTTCTTCTTCCTGTAACTGTCACATTTGCCTGCCACTTCATCATAGTCAACAAACGTCATCATCATCAACATCGCAAGCTATCAATACAATGTGGCCACATTGTGTTTCTGTGTGTGTGTGTGCGTGTGTACTTTCGCAACTCCTCACTCCACCATTAAAGTGCTCAACTCCTTCCTGATGTTGGAGTGCAAGCAGTTTGCTCGCTCGCACTTGCGTCTGGTGATTAGCGAGCGCAGCAGCAGCAGCGATAATGTCGAACGTCTCTCTTCGTGGTGTGGGTGTTTTTTTTTTGCTAGGTTGGCAGGGAGTGGGAGGGAGAAGGAACGCCTGCAAAAGCTGCGAGGCAAATGATTGCCACTTGAGGTGTAAACGAGCGTATTTTACAGCGACGTACTTCAAGAAGCTTAAAAAATAAAGTACGAGTAACAAAGTTTATCAGCACGCATAACGGAAATCACTCGCAACAAAGTACGCACAAGTAGAGAGGCAGCAAAAGCGAGAGAGCGAGAGAGAGAGAGAGAGTAGAAGGAGATGGAGATGGAGAAGGAGAAGGAGCAAACAATATTGTGCTGATCTGCTGATCAAAAAAATACCGATCGATATATCGGTAAATATTTTTGGCAAAATATTCTTAAGCTATTCTATTCTTAGTATCAATGACTATTTTTTAGTTTGTGAAACTTGATGACAAAATCTATTTGGATAAAATTAATAAAATTTCAATAATATTTACATACATATATTTAAAACAATTGGATACATAAATAAAGTCTTACTAATTTTAGCAGAGAGAGAGAAAGATCAACTGATAAACACTTATTTGCTATCGATATGCAGCTATCGTCGATACACAATGTTCACTAACTGCGTAGTTTATCGACATTAAATGCATTTTCTGCAAACTTTAAATCATTTTAATTAATCATGTCATTAACTAGAGTTGTGCAAATAAAACTTTCCTTTGTGTACTACTAAATAACTATCCGTTTGTCTGTTTTTCTGGCTGTCTATCTCTTAAACATATTAATTCCCTTTGTGCCTTGTCAACTGAAACATCATAATCGTGTTCATCGTGTTCATCATTATCAAGAAGAGGCAGCTGGACGTTAAGGGCACTTGAAGTTGCACTTGTGGCTGCATCTCGTATTACGCTCGATTATGGCCATTATTGAAATTGTCATTAGACAGCAGCAGTTGCAGCTGATGGGCACGTTATTATCCTTTTGCTGTCAGGACTCGTACTTATTTCTTACCACGAAGTGCTGGGGAGGGGAAGAGCCACGTTTGCTTTGTAGACTTGAGTCAGCGCGAAGGCCGTTAGGTTTTCGAATTTGTAAATTCACCACATTCCAGAAATTCGTGTTTCCAACTTTCCACTCTACACAACATTTAGTCAAGTTGCGCACCCAACGACAGCGTTGCCAGACTGCGCGTCAAGCAAACAGCTGCTAGCGCGCTTTTAGAAAGAAAAAGGTGGCAGCCTTGGCAATGGTGTCATATTTAACCGAATTTAACTCTTTTTCAGAAAATCAGTTAAATTTAAACATTTCTTTTTTTTAAATAAATATTGAAGCTAGAATTTTTTGAAACTTTCACAGGAGTTTTGTTATAATTTTTTTCAATTTTCCAAATTTTTTTTTAGAATATTTTACTAATTCCTTAATATCTTCCCCACTCGAAAAGTTACGTGCAAAAAAATAATTTTAAATTTAAATTTATTATTTTGGAAAATGTTTTGAATTTATTGAATTACTTCAATATTTTAAAATTTTCAAAAAAAAATACAAAATAACACACAAAAAGTTGCAACTGTGTGGCAGCCTTGGCCCAACTTTGGCCAAACAAGGTGGCAGGCCCTTGGTTGGGCTCCAAATTTGAAAATCTTAAAATTGATCATTTACTGTCAATGTTTTCTTCGATGCTTAATTTTTAAACATCGAAAACATCGATGGAGGGAATCGTCGATGGTTCTCCACTCTATAAGAACTGTTTTGCAGCATTCAAGTTCGAGCTGCGCGCACATGACAGCGCCGCCAGACAGCGCCTAGAACACAAACAGCTGTTTTAACCCTTTCCAAGGATCCGGCAACGCTAGATCATGCAAATTTGTCATTTGCTTACGATGTGTTGAAATTTATTATGAAAATAGTCAACGAAGATAACTTTGAGATGTAGATATTGGAAATTAGATATCAACTTTTTCCGATTGGCAAAACGTGTAATCTTAATTAATAATAAACTGAGTATATTTGCACCTGACCCCTAAAGCGGCCACGCGCACAAACGAGGAGTGTGAATTTTGGAAAAAGTCAAGAGTTGTTTTGGATCTGATAACGACTTGTTTAAATAAAAGCGCAGCTGCAATTGCACTAGCTAATGGTTTTTGTGTTTGCGTCACAATTCTCTGTAAACTGTAAACATATAAAAGCCTAATCGCAACGATCTTTACGCTATTTTCCGCACTTAAATTTTGCACACAAAACAATCATGTCCAGCAACGAGAATGCAAGTGCAAATGGCAATGGCAATGGAATCGAAACTGGAAGTGAACCGATCAGTTTGCCGCTCAAAGTGAACAGTCAATGTTCGGTGGAAAACGTGATTCCACCGTCGCCGACATTGCAAACGCCGGCGATGCGTCGCAACGTTAGTGACGGCAATCTCATGGCACAGGACGTGAAGGAAGCGCGGGTGCGTGTCATTTACACGGGCGGCACCATTGGAATGATGCGCAACGAGAGAAATGGTAAGTGACAGTGGAAGGGGGATGAGTAATACGAGGGTGGGCAGAGAAGTCGTTGGACTGGGTATGTCAAAGTGTTGTGTTAACTTTGTTGTTTAGTGTTATTTGGCAACTGGGGGCTGCTTCCATAAAGTATGATCACATTGTTTACTTTTGGTAGTGAGTACAACGCGAGGGTGGGCTAAGAAGTCATGGGACTTGGTATGAAAAAGTGTTGGGCTTTAATCAACTTCTAATTTTGTTTTTTGATTAGCTAAATTCACCAACCTTCGGCTGTCACATTGTTTAATTTTTGGTAGTGAGTAATGCGAGGGTAAGCTAATTAGTTATTAGACTGAGTGGCAATACAATTTACACACTTTTTGATTTTGACTAGATTTGATTACTAATAACTTGGTTTAAAAACGAATTTGTTGTCTCTGGCGAATAATTAAGTGCGTCTATTTATTTTGTTATTATTCTTACCCAATTCAAGTATTTCAAGTTATACAAAGCACATAAATAAATAAGCAATCATTAAATTAAATTTAATTTAAAAAGGAAGAGCATACCGAACATATGATAACCTTGAGGAGCCCTGCAGATTTTTAGTAAAAACTATTTTAATATTTTACGATAATTTTATAATACTTTAATTTTAATAAATTTTGCCACTTAGTTATTATAATGAATTATTTATTAATTTATCATATTGCTTAAAAAGTAATACTAATTTCAAATTGTAAAATAATTCTTATATTTAAATTTTGATTTAGGAAATTTACTTATTTTTGATTTCAGCTTAAAAGTTTCGGTATTAAAGTTCCCTAGCTTTTATTTTAACAATAAAAAAGTGAATTTTCTTAAGATTTTTTTATAAACATACATAGTTTAATTTTAGGTTTTATATCCGTTATTTTCTTTATATTTTCGGATTTTTTCACGTTTTCTTTCAAAAATGTTAGAGAAAACTCGACATAACGGTATTGTTTTTGCCGATTTATCGAGCAGTCGATTTTTGTTTTGACGTTTTTAACATTTCGATTAAAAACGCGATTTATAAATTGGATTTACATTGCCATATTTATCATAATCATCGTATATTTTTGAATAATTTCGAATTTTAATTGAAACATATCATAGAAAGCGTGTAATTTGGATTTTGAGTTACGTTTTCTTTGAACAATTTGTATTTGGAGAAAACTCGAGATATCGGTATTATTTTTCGATTTATCGACAACTCGATTTTTGTTTTGACGATTCTTAGACTCGATTAATAATTTGAAATATCGTTATCGCTGTTTCCACTTGAATCTCTTCCAGTGCTGGCGCCCATTCCCAATGCCTTGGTGCGGATCATACGCAAATATCCGAATATCCACGACGAGGAGTACGCGGAGCGTCGCTTTGGCGCTGGAGCTTCGATGGCGCCACTCGTGCTGCCCTATGTCCACGGCGAGTCGAGGCGGGTGCTCTACCAGGTGACGGAGTACGCGCCGCTGCTCGACTCCAGCAACATGACGATGCACGACTGGGCGCGCATTGCCAACGACATCTATGTAACGTTGTGAGCCTCTCCACAAAATATTTCAAATATTAATTTCGGCTTTTTTAAACTTATAGCAATCCTATGAGTTCTTTGATGGCTTCGTTGTGCTCCATGGCACGGATACACTGTCCTACACGGCCTCGGCCTTGTCCTTTATGCTCGAGAATCTCGGCAAGACGGTGATCATCACGGGATCACAGTTGCCCATCTTTGAGACGCGCACCGATGGCAAGGATAACTTCACATCTGCTCTGATCATTGCCGGCAATTATGTCATACCGGAAGTGTGCATCTTCTTTGGGAATAAGCTGCTGCGCGGCAATCGTACCGTCAAATGCAGCTCCAATTCATTGGATGCCTTCAATTCACCAAATGTTCCGCCTTTGGCGCACATTGGCATCAATGTGAATGTCGATTATCGCCTGATCTTTCGGCCCTGCACTGTGGAGCGTTTCCGTGTCCATTTGCAGCTGGACGAGAATGTTGGATTGTTGCGCATCTTTCCCAGTATTTCTCTGTCCACATTTCGTGCGTTTCTAGCGCCGCCCATGCGGGGCGTGGTCCTGCAATCCTTTGGCTCCGGTAATGTGCCCTCGAATCGCAAGGATCTCATTGATGAACTGAAGTCCGCCTCGGAACGGGGCGTCATCATCATCAACTGCACGCAGTGTCCAAATGGCTCCGTTGCCGAGATCTACGACACGGGCAAGGTGCTCGACGATGTGGGCGTCATTGCCGGCTACGATATGACGCCCGAGGCGGCGCTCTCCAAGCTCGCCTACGTCATTGGCAAGGAGGAATGGCCCCTGGAGGTCAAGAAGCAGGTGAGTCGAAGGATTTCCCAATGCGCATTGCGACATATTATATCTATTTCAGGAATACAAACTAGAAAATCCAAAATATAATTATTGCGGTTTGGAAATTAAAGTTAGGAAAAAGAACAAAAATTAGAAAATGAAAACCAGGAAACAAATAGTTTGAAAATTGGGATTCAAATTAAAGAACAATGTGAAAGCTTTGAAAGGGAATTTTAAAAGAATTGGATATCAGAATATTACAATTAGGCAATAAAAATATAAATAAAAGAGTTAATTTAGGAAGCCTGTAAATTGTAAACAAAAAAATGGAAAGCCAAAATTTGAAAACTAAGATTAGGAAATAAAATTGTGAAAATAAAAATTAAATAAAAGATCCTTTTCTTACTACTCCTTAACATTTTATTTAATTTTTAAAATAATATTAAAATGGAAGCACGAACAAATTTAAATTGTATCGTAAGGAATTAATTGTATTGTATTTACTAAGGAGTTGAAATATCCTTATTTTTGAACTCTGATTATTTTTGTAGTGGAATTTCCTAATTTATGCATAATATTATATGCTTTTTTTAGATTCCTTAAATTTATTACTTAGCAAATAATTTTTTATTGTATAGCAAAAATATTCTTAATTCGAATGAGACACCAAGTAGATTGACTTGATTCACAGTTTTCTAACCTTTAATCTCGGCTTGTAGATGATGCAATCGAATCTGCGTGGCGAGCTCACCTCGACGGCAGCCCTCAAAATGGACGACTATGATCTGGTTGATGCCGTGGCGCGATCCCTGCACTTGTCGTCGCCACAGGAGCTGGATCAACTGGGCGCCACATTGTTCCCGGCGATGATCAATGCCGCCGTTGTCGAGGGTGATATCAAGAAGATTAATAACCTCAAGGCATATGGCGCTGATCTTTCGGGAGTGAATCATGATAATCGCACAGCTTTACATCTGGCCTGTCAGCTGGGCAACCTGAAGATTGTCCGACATCTGCTGCTCAATGGCGTCTCGGTGCACATTAGAGATCGCTATGATCGCACGCCATTGCAGGAGGCCGTGTCCACGGATAACCATGAGATCATTCAGCTGCTCATCAGTTGTGGCGCCCACTTGACCGGATCCTCGCGTGCTGTGGGCGAGCAGTTGTGTGCCGCCGCCGCTCGTGGTTCCCTGCGGCGTCTGCAATCTTATCAATTGGCTGGCACCGATTTGTCCCTTTCGGATCCATCCGGACGCACTGCGCTCCATGTGGCGGCTTTGCACGGTTTCGACGAATTGGCCCATTACTTGTTGCCTTACTTGGAAAATGCCGATAAGAAGGATATGCTGGGACTCACGGCTTATGACTATGCATTATGTAGCAATCACACCTCCATTATAGACTTACTGAATCCCTACAGGAGGAAGAATGCCTAAACTGTCCTCATCCTATTTTATGCGCCAGCTTACTTAATTTACATACGCATCTATGTATATCTCTCTCGTGGGTTTGGAGTAATCTAGTCCATATATTATTTTTTTTTTGGGTTCCTATATTTTACCATGTGCAATATTTGTAGTAGTTTTAAATTGTTGCATTTACCGTACAGATATTTTAAATGAAGAATTCTCAGTTACTCGAATTCAATAATTTTTGAATAAAAATAAAGCTTGATACCTCATCAAAATAATTAATATTTCGTTTAATTTGTCAAAGAAAGTAAAGTAAATTATTATGACCTTTTGAATTTCGATAATGTCGCCAATACTTATCGATAAGTTAGGCTCTGCGACAACTGTGACTTTTACACGAAAATATCAGTGACATTGGCCGCGTTCACCAGAACTAATCAATCAGTAATCATGTATTTTGTTTGTTCGATAACAAAGCATCACAATCACAGAATTTCAGCGTACTATTTTGGTGATGAATTTTCAGTCATCATACATCTCAAAATTTGAAATCATGTTTGCTAATCACTGCATTTCACCAGAATAATCATGCAAATTTCATCGATTTTCTGTTGTCGATTTGATCTGGTGAACACGGCCATTGTGAGTATTTGAATTTCGATTGACTGAAAGTTATCGATAAGAAAAATCATTAAAATTATCGCACTATCTGAAAGTGACACGGGGCGCTGTAACAAAAAACAAGGGCAGTAGCAACGACTTTGAAGCCCTGGTGTTTAAGTTTTTTGTTGTTAGCATTGCTTAATTATAATTGGTAAATAATTGTTTAAAATTAACAATTTAAGCAAATGAGAGATCTGTGAAACAAGTTGGCTGTCTATTTCTAAACAGCTGTAATACACAAATACTACACACAACTTACGTGCGTGCATATATCAAAACAAAAAGAAGGAAAAATTTCATACATCAAATTTTTGTATGGAATGAGCGCACACAGACAAACACGCACGCTCACACACACACACAAACGGGCACACGTACGCAACACAACGAAAGAAGTGCACACGTCAGTGCCACGAATTCTTCGCTGCTTTATTAATAAGAAAAATATTCAATTTTTTGTGTGAAATTGTTATAACATATTTTTTTTGACAAACTGTTGTTTTTTTATTATTACAGTCAATGTCGATAGTTAGCAGCAACACGAACTTTACGAAACACACGCGACGACATTGGATATATCCATTCCGGAGATAGCCAATTTTTTTGTTCTTTCTGTTTTGTTTTCCTTTTATCCTTCCTATTTTTGTTGTTGTTTTTTGGATATATAGTTAGTTGAAATTGTTTGTAAAATATGTCCGGGCAAATGGACTCGGCGTCGGATTTTAGTCAGCACAATGAGAACGAGGATGCGGATGATGGCAGCTCAGCAGAATTATCGCTCATACAGGTGAGGAATTTATTTATTTACTTATATTCTAGCGCTGAAAGGATTTCCTTATTATGCCGGGTTCACACTGCGTCACAGAATGTCACAAGCCAGTGTCACAATTTAGTTTGAAGATTTATTGGAATTTTTTGGATTCAGAGGTCCAACATGCAGCATAGAGGCACTGTGACAGTGGATTCAGAGGTCTAAGATGCAGCATAGAGGCACTGTGACAGTCTGTGGTGCAGTGTGACGCAGTGTGTACCCGGCTTAATAATTTAATGCACTAGTCGCGATTTGTTTTGTATGGAAAACTTTTCACATTTCGATTCTTATGCTCTATATATTTATTTACCTATTGCTTGCTCTTTAAATTATTAATTAAATTAAATTATTTATTTTACACAAATTTTATCAAAATTTCTATTCATTTTATATATTTTACTTATATTATTTATTAAATTTTAGTTTTAATTTATTAGCTGGAATTTATTGAATTTCTTTTTTTATTTTTATTCGCAGCACTCGTCCAGCAAGGGACGCCTGGACAGTCTGCGCGAGAATCTGTCCAAGCAGCAGGTGAGTTTGCCCCTTGAGATTCCCTGTCATTTCCAATAAATAACCCCTAATCCTCTCCTGCTTCTAGGAACGCTTGATGGCGCTGCGAGAACGTGCGCTGCGGAAAACGGATGGACAAAGCCACAAGGTCAGCAGAAGCGATTCCATGGAATCGCTCAAATCGCTGGGACACAAACTGAGCATACTCAAGGGACGCAATAATAATGTTATAATGCCAGATGGGGAATTGTTGCCCCAACAAATGTCCACGCCGCTGGTGACGCCCACCAAAATGGAGTCGGCGTCGGTGTCGGTGTCGGAGACGGCGTCGGAGCTGGAGATTAGCGGGAGTGAGAAGCTGCAAATGTTGAATCAACGCACCGAACAGAATCGTGCGCTGTTGGAGCAACGTAAGCGGGACATGGCCAAATCATTGCAGTCCGTGAAATCCGGTTTAAGGCAACAGCAGCAGGAGCTGGGCTCATCCATGAATGATTTACGCGGTGGCTTGGTGCAGTTGGCGCCCGTATCCAGACATCGTTCCGCGGCCGATTTGCTACTCCAGCAGCAGCAGCAGCAGCAACAACAGCAAACGACAGCGGATGAGGGGCGCCTGAAGCTGCTCAAGAACAAGATGAAACTGATTGAGCTGAAGCAAACGCGGAAGGAGCAGGAGTTGCAGCAGGAACTCAACGAGATGCGCAATGAGCTGGCACAGCGCAAGGAGCAGATTCAGCAGCTGGAGAACACGTTATCGCAGCAGCAGAGCGAGCAGTTGATTCAGCTGCAGCCCGTGGAGCACACACGTCTCCAGGCGGAGCTGGAACAGTTGCGGGAACGCAACGCTGAGCTGGAGAACAGCAGTGAAATGCTGGAGACGACACGTCTGGAGCTGCACAATGCCCGGGAACAGTTGCTGGAGCAGCAGAGCAGCAATTCCTCCAACTCCACGGATGCTCAGGTGAATCAGGAGCTGGCCAAGCAACTGCAGGAGCTGGAGAAAGAACTGCAGCAGCTGCGACAGCAGCAACAGTCCAAGGAGGAGCAGCTGCCAAGTGAATCGGAGCGTTTGAGCCAACTGGAAGCGACCATTGAGACGCAGTGCAGCCAACTGGCCGCCCAGGCCGAACAGCTGGCTGAGAAGACCACCGAACTGAACGTGCTCAATGTCAATCTTCGCGTGCTCGAGGAGAAACTCGCACAGAGTGTCAAGAGTAAGCCCATCTTTCTGGATGAGGCTGATTCCAGTGCCAGCGAACAGTTGCAGGAGCAACTGCAGCAGCTGAAGCAGAAGCTGGACGAGAGCAACAAGAGCAACATCAAGCTGAAGCTCAAGTGCAAGCAGGCGGAGAAGCAGCTACAGAAACTGCAAGCGATCGATGCACAGCAGGAGCTGGCTCGCCTCAATTCGGAGAATGAGCAGCTGCAGCAACGCATCACTGTGCTGGAGGATGAGAAGGGTCAATGGCAATTGGCTCACGTCGAGGAGGACACGGAGGAGACGGCGGCAGAGAAGTTGGAATCCACACAAACTCAAACGGAAGCCATACGCCGCCTGGAAGAGCAAAAGGAGCAACTGCAGCAGGCACTGGAGGCACTACAACAGGGCAAGGAATCGGCGCGTGTTGAATCCGAGCTGAGCGAATTGCAGCTGGAGGAGCAGCTCTCGCAGCGCTGCCAACAACTCGAGACGGAGGCGAACGAGCAGCGTCAACAGCTCCAGACGCTGCAGGCGGAGAAGGAGGCGCTGGACAAGAAACTGACGCACTACATCAACGAGAACATGGAACTGCTGGACAAACTGGAGAAGCTCAGCTCATCCAGTTCCGCGGAATCCATTGAGATTGTCGAACGTCCCACCGAGCGGCGTTTCAGCCAACGTCCGGCGAGTCCCGAGGGCGATGCTGGCGCGGACTCAGTGGAGGCCAGCGCGTTGCCCAGCTTTGTCAGCGAACTGACGCAAACGGAGGATCTGGCGGCATCGGAGCTGGAGGTCAGCGAGAGTCTTGCCCAGCTGCGCACGGAGAGCGATGAGCTGCTCCAGAAGATTGAGCTGTTTACCAACGAACGACGCGAAGTCTTGGCCAAAATGGAGCAGCTGCAGGCGGAGAATGTCCGGCTGAAGGAGCAGCTGCAGCAGGAGCAGGCGCAGCTAGAGCTGAAGCAGGCGGAGAGTGACCGACTCAAGGAGCAGCTGCAGCAGGAGCAGGCGCAACACTCCCAGCTACAAATCTCTGCGGTTCAGGAGCAAACGCTGCAGGAGCAACTGAAGCACACCCAGGAGCAACTGCAGTCGGAGACGGCAGCACTCCAAGCTCAGCTGGAGGAACTGCAGCGGGACAAGCAACAGCTGTCGCTGCAGCTCAGCGAGAAATCGAATCTCTCGCAGGAGCTGAGCTCCATGCAACGCTCCTCGGAGGTGGTGGCTGCCCTGGACGCGGGCGAAGGTGGCGCCGCCTTGTTCGACAAGTGCGAGAGATCTCTGTCCAGGCTGAGCTCCGAGCTGGAGGCCTATCGCAAGGCCGATCGCAATGCCAAGCTGAATGTGTCCAAGAAACTGGCCAAGGAGGCCAAAAACGTCCATGTCCAGCTGACGGAGCTGCTGCACAAGGTGAAGGAGGCCAGCACGGCAGTGGAGACGGTGACCGTGGTGGAAACTGTCGTCGCTGTCACGGCGCCCAATGGCAAAGCTCTCGCGGAATACGAACAGCTGACGGCACAGAATGCCGAGCTGAAATCCGCGCTAGCCGCGCTCCAAGCGGAGTTGGAGGAGCTGCGTGACAGCTATGATCCCGTCGAGCAACCCAAGCTGGCCATAGCACAGCAGGAACAGGAGCTGGAACTGGAGCGGCTGCAGCAGCAGCGGGCAGGGCATCGGGAACAGCTTGAAGCGCTGCGGGAGGAGCTTCAGGGAACCATTGTGGAACTTCGTGCCGCTGAAGCGGAGCATCTGGAGCTGATTGCCAGCCAGAGTGCGGAGCTGGTGCAGCTGCAGCTGCAGGCGGAGCAGCATGATCACAAGCTCAACGCCAGCGAAATGGCGCACGAGAAGCACATGGAGCAGCAGCAGCGGCTCCGACGTGAGCTGCAGTCCAAGATCGAGACGCTGGAGGGGGAGATGGGCATTCTGCAGGCACTGGTCGCGGAGCAGAAGCAACAGCTGATCGAGAGCTACAGCGAGAATGAGCACGAGTCGAATCTGAAGCTGCTGGAGCTGCAGCAGTGCCAGCAGGAGCTGGAGACGAGTGAATCCCGCAACAAGGAGCTGCGGGAGAAACTCAAGAAGTATGCTCTCAATCTCAAGAAACGCACAACGGAGCAGGCGGAACTGGAGCAGCAACTGCAGCGTCTCCAAGCGGAGCTCAGGGAGGCCCAATCCCAGGTGGATGTGGAGCAACTGCAGCAAGATGTGCAGAAATTGCAGGACATGAATCGGGAGAAGGAGGAGCGGGTACAGCAATTGGAGCAGCTCAGTCGGGAGCTGATGAACCGGACGCAACAGCTGCAGGAGGAGCTGCAATCCAGCCAGGCTGACAACCAGGAGCTGAATCAACAGATGGCCAAACAAAGGTCCAAGCTGGCCGCCTTGCCCAAGTGGATGGAGGAGGTGGAGCGCTTGCAGGTGGAGCTCCAGAATACGGTGCATGCCAACACCTCGCTGCGCCAGGAGAGCTACCAGCTGGAGCAGAAGCTGGCGTCCATGGACAGCATGGATGAGCTGCGCCGTCAGCTGGAGCAAAAGTCCATCAAGTTTGACAAGTCGAAGGAGGTGATCAAGCATCGCAATGCCACCATACAGAGTCTGCAGCGGGAGCTGGCCGAGCTCAGGGCCCAACTGCAAGCCCAGCCCGAGGAGGAAGCACGCGAGGAGGAGGAGCAGCAGCAGCAGCAGAAGGATCAGCAGCAGCGGGAGGAGCAACTCCTAGCCAAGCTGCAGTCACTCCAAGCGGAGAAGGTCAACTTTGAGCTGACCATCGGGCAGCTGGAGACGCTGCACGAGGGCATCCAGGCCAAGCTGCAGCAGGATCAATCCTACATCGAGTCCCTGGAGACGCAAAACACGCAGCTGCTGTCGAAGAGCGCCGCTCTCGAGGATCAGGCCGCAGCGCTGAAGGCGCAGCAGGCAACGGATCAGGAGCGACTGCAGCTGTTGGAGCAGCAACTGCAGGAGACGAGCGTCCAGCAGACGGAGCACGAGTCCCAGCTGCAACTGCGACTCCAACAGCTGACGCAGCATGACCAGCAACAGAGCCGGGAGCTCAACTCACTCCGCATGGAGGCGGATGTGGCCCATGAACGGTTGAAGGCATTGCAGGCGGAACACGATTCCTACGTGGCCTTGAGCACGAAACAGACCCAGGAGACGCAGCGGGCAATGGATGAGCTGAAGCAGCAGAGCGAACAGGAGCTGCAGGAGGTACGGGAACAGCTGGAGTCGCGCAACCAGGAGCTGCAGCGTCTGCGCAACGTCTACGATGCCAAACTGGCCGCCAAGGCCACCGAACTGGATGAAATGGAGTGCGATCTGAGCGCGCACATGGAACGCGCGACGGCAGAGACGAGGGATCTCGCCCAACAGCTGGAACGGACACAGGAGCAGCTTCAGGCACGCGCCGAGGAGTTGAACCGCCTCAACGAGGAACTCGCCGATACGGAGCGAGAACGAGCTGCCCTCAGTCGGGAGGCGACTCTCCTGCGCCTCCAACACGACAGCGCGGAGCAGGATGTGCTCGAGCTGCAGGAACTGCGGATGCAGGCAATGCAGGACAAGACGGAAATGGACAATTTGCGGGCACAGATCGATTCGCTGTGCGCCAATCACAACCAGGAGCTGCAGGCCCTGCAGCAGGAGATCGCCGAGCTGGACACGCTGGGACAGAACCAGACCGACGATCAGGTCTACATCGAGACGGAGAACAAGCGTCTCGCCGAGCAGCTGGCCGAAATGCAGGCACGCCTCGACGAGCAGGCCGAGCAACTGGCTCGACAACAGGCAGCTCCTCCAACTCCAGTTGCCGTTCCTCCAGTTGCCGTTCCTCTGTTCCCTGCCACGCAATACCAGGCACCTGCCCCGGCCCAAGCCAATGAGGATTGGATGTACCAGGCCGCCTGGATGCATCCAAGCAGCGCAAATCCATCACAGAGACAGGCAGCTTCAGCTTACGGGACGGAACAGGTAAGCGAAGAGATATCTTAGAGTTATTCTAAAGGAGCATGGGATGGGAGGATGGGAACGAAAGGAAGGGGGATGGAAGAGAAGGGTGGGGTTAAAAGAAGTAGCAAACTCGAGGGAATGCAGGGTTTTGGTAGGAGAACAATAACAAGGTTAATTAAGGTTTATAGGACACGAAAAGGATAGGAAATATATATAGCGTCAATAAAGGAAGGAATGAAAAACAAAGATTAATTAATAAAGATTGGGCCATAGACAGTTTTCTACAACAGCGCTGGACACGAAATATTCAGTCGGGAACACCACGACAACATCTTAAAGAAAAACCACCGTTAGATTCATGGGTTAATCCAAATGTGCGAGCAATAAATATAAAAAAGTCGCCTTCAAACGCGAGCTTTTAACAGCACTACGCATAATTTTGCTTGCGCCAAATTTAAGCAAGAAAAAGCAGTTTTAGAGAATCGAGGAACAAATATAGGAAGGAATATGAAAAAGTTGAAGATTCTGGCGAAGCCACAGAGAGATTTAGTGATGGAAGAATTCTTGAGCAGAAGATTAGGTAAAAGGTAAGAGGTAAGTTGCGATTCTCAAAGAGAAAATATGGAAAAGTTCCCCTGCTTATGTAGGGGATTCTGTAGCCTCCAGGAGAAAGGTAGCTATACATAGGTATAATTAAAGGATTAGATTCTTCCCCCATGCCGCTGCCCCTCACTTAGACTGATCACTTAAATAATAATAAACCTTTCTTCTTGTAGAACGTGCCAATCCCAGCACCCGCCATGTTCTTCAGCAGCGACGCAGCGGCGGCGCCGTCTCCCTTCGATGAGATTGTCGCTCAGCCGCTGAGGATGAGCACCCAGGGATTGGCTCCACTTCCGGATGCATCGGACCCGTTGGCTGTGGAGGCAACGATTGAGGACTTGCAGCGTAATGTGTCGGATCTGGAGAAGCATGCCAAGGAGCTGGAGACGAAGCTGTTGGCACGGAATCAGGCATTGGCCGAGCACGAGGAGCGGCGACTGCAGCTGGAGCGACTGCTCCAGGAGCGGGAACAGGAGCTGGCACAGCTCCAGGCCGCAGCCGAGGAGCGCGAAAGATTGGCGGCCATTGAGAAGCTGATTCAAGCGGAGCCACCAATGGTTGTGACCAAGACGACGGCGAGCACGGCGCCGACATTGGACATGTTCTTTGGCTCGGAGACGGTGACGGATGCGGTGAATCTGGACTTGGGAATGCCGCAAACGGAGCCCGTTGTGGAGGAGTTGATAACACCAAAGAAGGCCTATGTCTGTCAGCCGGAGCAGGTGGAGCGGGAACAGGAGCAGGAGCAGGGGCAGCACGTGATCGACTGGGGCGTCGATGAAGATCCCTGGGCAAGTGCCGCCGCCGGGGAGCAGCAGCCAGGTGCGGACGCAGCCGCCTTCCAGGCGAGGATTACGGAGTTGGAGCAACAAAAGGCGGAGCTGCAAACCAAGACAGCGAAGCTAATGAAGCGTCTAAAGGAATATCGCAACAAGGAGCAGCAACAACAGCAGCAGCAATCCAAGTCGGTCAGCAATGACCTGGATGGCGCCATCATGGATGAGTTGAGGCATCAACTGGAGCTGCACGAGTCGCGTCAGGCCAAGACCGAGGAACTGTTGCAGCAGCATGCACTGGAAAAGGAGAAGCTAGCGAAGCGCATCGATGTCCTGACCGCGGGCAATGAGCGCATGGCGGAACTGAAAGAGCGCCAGGACATGGATGTCCAGATGTATCAGGCGCGCATCCGAGAGCTGCAGGAGAAGCTCCAGCAGCTGGAGAGCTGGGGCGAAGAAGGAGCCGGATCCGGAATGGGAGCTGGAACTGGAGCAGCCATTGCAACGCCAACCATGACACCTCATCCTGCATCCTCGCCAGCAACGGCGCCCAACGATGCCGATGCCGAGGCCTTGGCCAAAATCGAGAATCTGCAGGCGGAGAATCTGGATTTGAATACGGAATGCCAGGAGCTGCAAGCCCAACTGCAGCTAGAGAAGCAACAGGCACTGGATGCACTGGCTCAGGCGCAGCGGGAACGGGAGCAACTGCAGGCGGACAAGCAGCGGGCATTGGAGGCACTTGGCCAGCAGGCGGAACAGGAGCGAAGGGAACTCCATGAGCAGCTTCAAGCGGATCAGCAACGTGTCCAGGCAGCGCAACAGGAGAGCGAACGGCTCCAACTGCAGCTGGAGGAGCTAAAGTCCAAGCTGATGGAGCTGCCCGCCACTGTGAGTGCGCCCAGTGACGAGAGCATGGCGCTGCTCCAGGAAAAGGAATCGGAGATTGTGCACCTCAAGCAACGCATCGAGGAACTCATGCGTGAGGATCAAACGGAAAAACTGGTGCTAGAGATTTTGACCAAGAACCAGGAGCTGCAGTTGCTGCGCATGCAGGTCAAGCAAATGGAGGAGGACAAGCTGGAGAAGTCGGAGCAACCGGAGCAAGCGGTAATCGTTCATCAACTGCAGCTGGAAATGGAGCAAGTGCGTCAGCAGTGCGTGCAGTTGCAGCAGGAGAAGACGGACATGGAGGAGGAGCTGCGTGTGCTTAACAATCATGTGCTCTCCAGCCTGGAGCTGGAGGACAAGATGAAGCAATCTGTCCTGGAATTGGATACGAAAACCATTGAGATCACCGAGCTGCGCAAATCACTGGAGCTGCTTCAACAGGCACAATCCCAATCCCAGGTCCACCAACCGGATTTGACCGCCTTGAATCAACAGTGGGAGTCGCTGGTGGAGCAAAAGTGCAGCGAGGTCGCCAGCATATGGCAGGAGCATCTGGCGCAACGTGAAGCCGCCTACCAGGCGCAGATCGATCAGCTGACAGCCGCCAAGCAGGAGGAGGAGACGACGACGACGCCAGCGGCACAGTCGGAGGAGCAGCAGCGCGTGGTCGTCACGGAGGATGTCAACGAAATGCTGCTCAAGATGCAAAAGGCACTGGAAACGCAGGAAATGGAAATCGTGACGCTCAAGGAGCAGCTGGCCATCAGATCAGCGGAATATGCCCGTCTCGCCTCACAGTATGATCCCTTCCGGCTGCAGAATACACTTGGCGGAGGAGCAAGCGGAGTATCCACTGGAGCGACGGGCAATTCTAGCCAGGAACCATTGCCCGAGTATGTGCTAAAGGCAGATCTCGACTATGCCCTGATGATGTTGCATCAGCGTGACATGCGTCTCGAGGAGATGATACTGGAGCTGGTGCAGCTGCTGGAGGAGCGCGATCATTTGCAACTGAAGCTCTCGGATACGCTGCGTCAACTGGAAGCCGAACGAAGTGAGTCTACAAAGGTGCCAGCAATGTGATCTCTTTTGTAAATACATATATTCCTTTTCTTTCTGCAGCAGGCGTTCCAGCTGCAGCTCAGCTAGCCCAAGCCACCTCCTCCTCCGCCTCATCCTCCACAGTTTCCAGCAGCGTCGGCAACAGCAGCGATCCCAATGGAAACAGCAGCAGTGACCTGAAACAGAAGTAAGTTGGAGTTTAATAGAGCTGAGAGTATTGGTTTTTTTCGCAAATCGATTCGATTCAAAGTCAAATTAAATCGATTTCTTATCGATTTTTTTCTTTTAAGATTAATCTGAAATTGTCACAGTCGCTTTAAAGAATTTCTCCACTTATCCAATATTCATTGATATTATTTGCGCAGATTGGCGGAGCTGCAGACGGTGAAGCATTCCAAGGACAAGGCAATTGTGGATGAGCGTGAGCAGCGATTGCGGCAGATGATACAGCTTCAGAGGGACATGGCCAAACCATCTACGGCAACAACAACGACGACGACGGCAGCGGTGGCGACAACAGCAGCAGCAATTGTTTCTTCTCCTGCCCAGCTACAGCATCAGCAACAGCACCCGCAGCAGCTTGAAGTGGATCCATGTACGTATTGGGGTTGCTGATATATTATTTATATGTATATATCGATAGATATATGTACATACATATTTTTGGTAATAGTATTGGGTGATATATGTATTTCTGATACTATCCATATTATTGTGCAAGGTTTTGTTTACTGTTTATTCAACATGCATGCAAAACCAAATTTTTAAAATAATGAAGGACACTACGCAATACAACAGTAAAAACTAGTTGAAACACGACTAATTTGAAGTCGAACCTAAATATTGCAAGACAATTTCAAACTTTCGATAACCTAAGGCGATACTATCGCAATCTATCCAAACAAAATATATGTTTTGCAGCCCTACTTAATAAACCCGTTATGATCTCCCATCTTGTCCAAATTTATCCTTAAAATCTTTGTTTTTCATACTTTTTTACAGCTCAAACATCACTGCGATCACCCTCAATGGTACTCATGGACTGGATCTTAGGCAACAATAAGAACGAGGACGAAATGCATCCAAATGCAGCATCGAGCAGCAATTAATTATCCCAGCACTCACTCTCACACCTTCCCTCACCATCACGCGTTCCAAGCAGCAGCTTTTCAGTGTAGTTGGACTTCCGAATTGAGTAGACAAAGCGGCTTAACAATAATATTTGATTTAAACTAGCATTAGAGTTCTATATTATGTACCTTAAATGAAATGAAAAGCGAAAAATGAAAAAAAGAAAAAGAAAGGAAAACTGAGAAAATTACGAAAAGTATAAAAAGAAAACCTCTATTCCCGAATTGTGTTGCCTGCATGGGACACGCCTACGTTTTATGTTGTAGATATGTAAAAATTGTAAAAACGAAACTTAAACAATTAATAACAACACACACAAAAAAAGTACGTAAACATTATTTTAAATTCGCATTTCATGTGTTTTTAATAAATTACAATTTGGCTGTCAATGGCGGGGACAGTGTGTGCACATTGTTTGAGATGTGCTTAAATGTATTGCGAGAGTTTGGTGCATCGATACTTTTGTTAAGCAGTTAGCCGCGCTTAAATTGCAATATTAACCAGTGATGAAAGCTACTCGCCATAAAAACAGGATAAATCTGTCCGAAGAAAAGGATGAAAAAATAAAAGAGAACAGCATTTAAGACAGCTTATTTTTTCATTTTAAATGCAAGCGCATTTTTTCTTCACTAATTTGATAAATTTCGGAAATTGTATTTATAGCTGAAGTTGCTTTAAAAAGCAGAGATTAATCCGAAGAGAAGCTAACACTACCAGCCCTATTTATAACGGTTTGCTCTTCGATGCCTTGCCAGTGTGTGCACATTGTCTTAAAAACAGTTAAGTGCACTTGAAATTTTAACGGCTTGCGTTGCATTTTTAATGCATTTTTATTACTTAAAATGTCTGAAATGGGTTATAAAACGCGAAACATTCTGCGTCTGGTTGATATGCAACCCACAATGACCAGTTATTCAACAGTAGCGCTGATCATAGCCAAATCGGAGCCTAATATATTTCTGGACAAATTGAACAGTGAGAAACGCGGCGTCATAAATTTTACGCTGCGCGATTCGAAGCGTCACATTGTCAATTGCAAATGTTGGGGCATCCAGGCGTGTGTGGAGGAATACAATGCGATGCTGCAAATTGGCGATGTCATTGATGTTGTGGGTGCCAAGGTGATGGCGATAACAGCTCCCAATTCATGTGGCGGCCTCAGTGAGCATCAGCGCTATCAGCCGCGGAGCACCCTCCCCTGTGCCCTCGTGGTGAACGAGGGATATGGTTATGTGGTGAAGCACAACTGCGATGATGTAACAACGCTGCAAGCGCTGCGTCAGTTAATGCATCAACCGCACAAATCCATGAGCACTGTTCTCAAACTGTCCGATGTACGTTGTAGCGCTCCAGGTGCTGAACTGCGTCCAGCTGTGTTTATTGATCTGCTCGTGGTGGTGGCTGCAGTGCGTCCAGTGCGTGAACTTAAACGCAAGGTGGCACGCAATGGTAATTACCTGATGCAGTGCCTCGAACTGGTTGTCATCGATGCCAGCTGTCCGGATGGCATGATGTTTACGCTTTGGCATGCGGATTGGATACGCCGCGCTCAGTATTGGCAGCCCGGCAAGACATTGCTCCATCTGATCGATGTACGCATCTCGCACTCACAGTACTATGCTTGTCCCGTGCTCAGCCACGCCAGCTGCACGCTCATCTATGAGAATCCGCTGCCACAGAGTCCAGATTGCCAGGCACTGCTCGCATTTGCCTCCACAGCGCCGCTCAAGTCCTACGATCTGTTTGCTCAAACGGATCTGGACAATTTGCCAGCGGGTGAGTATTGAAGGGAAGTCAAGAGCAGCGGCAACTAAATCCCTATTCTCCCACAGCGGATCAGATTCAGACACAGATGACAGTGCAGCAGATTTATGCGCGTGCCGAGGGCGAACTGCAGGATGCAACCAGCGAGCACTTTACGGCCGTTCTCTATGCCATGGTCACCAAATTTGACATCGATGGCCTGACCAACTACATCAACAAAAAGTGGCAAGTGGCAAATTTAGTGCGCTATACTAAATTACGGTTACCTAAAAGGAATGCCGAAGTTATTTTTAGGAGTAAACAAAACTTCCAGAAACCAAAATAAAGATGGAAGAAAAAATCATAAATTAGGAAATTCAACTAAGAAATATATTCAGAGTTAAAGTCAAAATCAGAAATATTTTATTAGAAATCGCAATCATTCAGTAAACTTCAATTTTTAAACTATATTTTAGAGGAGCAAGATCAAAGATTAATTCAAGTATACATCAGAAAGGGGGCCGAAAAGAAACAATACAAATATGAAAGAGATAAAGATTTTGTTCGATTTTTAAATGAAGTGTCAAACAAACAATTCTAGCTTTGTTTACATAAATGGTTCCTCAAAATTATATTCATTTTTGCTGGTTAATTCTTAAAATAATTTTTGAAACTTTGTAAAAATATAAAACAGTGTTGGATAAAAGTTCAAAAGTGAAAATCAAAAAAATTTTATTAACAATCACGCTATAATTTTCGACTTCCAAATTAATTTTCCTAATTTTAAACTTTCTAATATTATTTTAATTCATTTTAAGTTTAACAAACATATAACTTTGCTTGTTTTATTTATTTATGTTTTTATTTTTGGTTTCCTAATTTTTACTTTCATATTAAATGCTTCCTAGTTTCGATTTCCCAATGTTTTTTTTTTTTTTAGTATTATGTTTCGATATTCGTGTAAGAAATTCTAAATTACAATCCATTTATATAGTATTCCTTGTGTGCTTGCAGCAAATCCTGTCGCCGTCTCATTCCAAGCAACCGTAACGATTGCGAAAATGAGCATTGTGTGCTGCAGTTCTCAATGGATTTCAGTGGCGCACGTTTCGAGCACTTCTTCAACATCAATATCCAACTGTCCGACCAGACGGGCACTTTAATTGAACCACGTCTCAGTGGCGGCGTCGCTGATCAGTTGTTGGGCCTCAATGCGGATGCCTTTCAACGGTTGTTGGAGCGCAGGAAAACCGAGCTCAAGTGGCGCTTTCTCTTGAAGTACTTTGAGGTCAAGCTGCTGGTGAAGAAGGCAACTGCGATGCGAAAGAATCTCACAGTCATTGTGGTGGACATGGAGCTGATACAGTTGGAGCAGCTCATACAGAAGATGACAACGTTCTGAGTAAAGCAGCAGCGAGATTAGTAGACACTGTAGCTTAAGATTTAAGTAGTAAGAAACAAGTTATTTTTATAGGCGTTAAATGTTAATACCCAGCTTTTGTTGCTACTGCAAATAAGAGTTGTACAGACTGTTACTGTTGACCAGGAAATGGGAATATGTTGTAAAGACTTTAATCTAGTGCTGATTAATCATAGAGATTGTAACACTAGTTTATGTCTCAAGATACTCGTTAAGACAGAGAAAGCTCTTTACAGAATATAACGCATATTAACCAAGTTTAGGCTCAGATTTAAAGTTACTCCATATTTTAACGATGGTATTTGTATTTTAAACATTTAAGGCAAACGGAAAAGCTGTTTAAAATTAATTATAAGCTAATCAATTGTAAAATACAAGTTTGATTTAGGACTTTGAAATTGTTCCCAACTGAAACTACTATAAAAATGATAAAGCCATGTTTAAATCCCTTAGAACTAAAGGAAATATTTCGACTAACTATAACGCAAGTGAGCTTTAATTAAGATATAAAGTTTCTTCTCGCGGAGTTATTATTGACAGATGGTGTTTATATTTAAAAAATTTTAGACAGTAATTGACAATTGTAGAATAAAAGTTTATGTTCAGTTTATGTGCTTAATAAGTCAAATTTTTCATATTTTAAGTGGCCAAAAAAACAAAGAAGAGTTTTTTAAGGACTACAGTTAGATAAAAGTCACGATATCAAATTCCACAGCCGGAACAGTTTGAATATTTTAAAAATCCCACACTTTGATATTCCAAAAGTTAATAAACATTAATAAGAGTCTCTTGAAATTGCACTGGCTTCTTCAGTGTTTTTTTTTTTAATTTAAAATACCCTAGACTGCTAAGATAATTGTAAATAAGAAACGTTTTTTATAAGCCCCCAGCAAAAATACAATATTGTAAATAAAAATAGAATAAAAACACAAGGGGTATCTACATAAATAGCATCTTTATTTCGCTTGGGTTTGTTTTTATTTGTTTTTTTCTTTTGCTAAATATTTGTTTCACACATAAAACTTTGCAACTGCAATACAATACATAAATAGAATATACAATCCGGTACAATACAATTTGTTGTCAGTGTCTTTTTTTCTTTTCTTTCAACTGTCGCCCCCTTAGAAGCTGGGGGAAACAGCAAAATGGGGGGACAGTCTATGTAGGGGGGAGGCATTATAATGTCGAGTGTGTGTGTGTGTGTGTGTGTGTGTGTGTGTATGTGTTAAATATACTTTTTGGTTTATCTAATATTAACTACAGTAAGTCAAGCAAATGTTTTGACAAATTAAAATTTTCGCATATTTTAATTTAACAAAAAAAATCTTTGCTTGTCTTTTTTTTTAACTTAGTTTATTTTTATTTAACAACATAATATTCCTGCTTGTCTTTATTGTTTATCTTTTTTAAATTTAGTTTATTTGCTTATGATTCTTAGGAAATGTTCAAATAAAAAAAATACAAGTTTCATTGAGCTCAACTATTTTGACGAATTAAAGTGTACATTTTTGTTTTGTCAAAACATTTACTTGACATACTGTTAATATTGTATATAGAAGTATATTCTTATATACGAGTAGTTGAAAATCAATTACAATTGTTTTTTATTTTATTTTCCGTTTTGTTTTTTGGTGCTGTTTACTTGCTAAGATCACAATAAGTCGACTCCAGTTATTTAAGTTTATTTCATTTTTGGGCATCGGCACCAACAATTTAAATTTATGTTTAGTTTAAGCGTGTATCTTTTGCTCGTTAAGGGGAGGGTGGAGGGAAATTTGTTGTGTGTTGGGAATTTTTAACAATTTTGGTTTAACGCTTAATACTGCGACGAAAGCACAAATGATAATTTTATCAATAATAATCATAATAATAATAATAATAGTCATAACAATAAAACGAACAATGAATTTGTCTAAACAACTACAAGTAGAAGAAACAAACAAACAACAAGTACAAGGAATAATGTGAGTTATATCCTAATCCTATAGAATCTCTCCCAGGTATTCCGACAAAAAAGACAATTACTAGACATGCCAACGAGCGAGACAGTTAAGCGACTTAACAGTGAGTGAGACACAGAGAGACAGAGAGAGAGAGAGAGAGCATTGTTAACACATTCAACTAATAAATAAAAAATAATAAAGAAAAGACCAATATTCTTTCAGTGTGTCATCTTCTATTTGGAGCCCGTTGTATGATGATGTTGTCCGGAGCCTTGATGATAAGGCGACTGTTGCGGCGCCTGATGATAATGCTCCTTGGGCGCTGATCCACTGGATGATGACGTCGTCGTCGTCATTGTCGACGTCGTGCCGCTGGCATGTGATCCATGATTTGTCGTGCCATGACCATGACCACCGTGACCATGATTGTGACCACTGTTGTGACTGTTGTTGTAGTTGAGCGGCAAGGCGGCAACGGCTGCCAGCGCTGCAGCCGCGGAGGCAGCTGCCACGCCCGCCGACGCCGTGGTCAACTTGTTGCCATTGGCGCCGCTGTTCACCTTCAGCTGACGGATTTCCGGAAAGAACTCAATCATCAGTATTTCCAGCAGTTCCTAGAAAAATAAGTAAACACACAATGTTATATATAATCCCCTCATGAATTTATTCCACTTTGCACTACAAATAAATAAATGTACTGTGTAAATAGTGATCTCAAAATACATCTAAAAGTCAACAACGCGATTTTCCAATATCGGTTTCAGTTACGGTTTCGGTTATGTTCGCATTTAGGTTTTCGGTTATTGGTTACGTAACGGTTACCGGTTTTTTGTATGTTTCGGTTTCGAAATACTGGTATGATTTCGGTTTACAAAACAATTTTCAAAAATTGTTTAACAAATATTCAAAAATAAGGATCTTTTTATTGAAATCAAAATATAAACTAAATTAGAGTTAAAAATTAAATTGACGTTATCAAATTTTTTCTTGACCGAATTGAAATTAACCGTTATGCATGAATCGGTTTCATAACGGTTATTACGGTTGGAATAATTTAGATTTTCGGTATAATAAAAATGTTTTGTTTTCGGTTCCGGTTTCAGTTACGGCTAAAAATTTCAATCGGTTAATACCGGCTAACGGTTACGGTTATGGTAACAGTTTTAATCCCTGATTCTTATTAAAGAGTTTGTCATTGTAGTCAATTTGCAAAACTAAGTACAGTTGATTATTAACAATTATTATTATCAATTGATGAAATGTTAAAGATTATGATTAAGAACTTATAATTGGCAAGAAACCCAAATCAATAAAGGGATTCCGGAAAACAGTTTTTGATTTGGTTTAGATTTGCTCTGGGCACACTGAAAATGTTGTATGGAGTAATCTAAACCAAATCTAAAACTGATTTCCGGAATCCCTTAAATATCTTGACTAAAATTGAATGCAAAATGAATTTAGAAGCCAAACACTTTATCTTTATCTGTTTCCTTTTGAAATCTGGTTTGGAATGAACTCGATATAACTGTAGTACTTAGAGATGTATTCACAGCCCAATTGCAGGGATCAATGTAACGAATCAATGTAAATAAATAAATAAAAACTAAAAGATGAATAAATATAGGCAATGATCACTCACATAAAATAGCTGCTTGTTGTAAGTGGGATTCTGCAGGGCATCAAAGACCTTGAGGACGCCCCGTTTGGCCGCCTGGGCGCCAACGAGATTGCAAAGGACCTCGGGTATATGATCTGTTAGGAGAGCCTTTGCTGCATTCGTGGTCATCTCCTTCATGTCATCGGAACGCACGGGATACGCGGAGGCGAGAACACCGCCAGGCCAAAATGATTTCAAGATGGCCGAGAAATAATTGTGCAGCATGGACTCCTCGAACAGATAGGCAATCGATTCACGTATTTGCCTATTAATCGTGCGTCCATATGTGATCTGGACAAAGGAGATGATGCTCTTCCTCAGCCATTTAAAGACACCGCCCATGTCAAAGATTTCGCCCATTAAAGCATACATTGGCTCCGCAATCGAATCCTTGCTATCCAAATCCGCAAGGAATTTGGCATCGCTGCTCGATTCGCCATCCAAATACGTGGACATATCATCGTCATCCCGCTGCAGACCCCAAAATGGATCAGTCGCCTTGTTGGTGTCATGCGACTTCGCCGCATCGCTTTTGAACAATGTGGAAAGCGAAAACTTGGACTTTTTGGGCGATGGCAGCGTTTGCTTCAAGTGATCCGAGCTGGGACTGAGAAACGTATAGATCGCCTCGCTGCCATTCAAATGATCATCCTCCAGTATAAACTGTAATTATGTAAACATTTTAAAGAATGCTTTTAATTGCCTTATTATTTTCGTCTACGCACATTAAGAAACTTTTGGATTTGTCCTTTTGCCTTCTCCTGCGCATGTCGATCCGTTTTCAGAAAGAAAAACTTGAAGTTCGTTGGCAAATCCAGCGATTTCAAATTGGAGCTCACATGACGCAGCTTTCGTTGCAGCTCCTGAAATAGAGAATGCAAATCAAAATCGAATACATTTATGTGGGCTCGAAAGTGATATAATCAGTACCAGTATTTATGAATTCTAAGAAAATGTTAATTAAAAATAAGGCATAAAAACCAGATTAATTTATCTTCACTTTTCTTAAAAAAAGTAGCTAACTTCTAGGGTTGTTGATAGAATATTTATATATCGATTGTTGGTTTTTGGCGATGATATATATTTGAGTGATATTTTTTTAAAACGAAAATATCAATATCGATATAATTGTGCAATATTATCGTGCCTTATATCATATTTCGATTCGTCTTCACGAAACGAGGAGGCAAAATGTATTCGGATATAATAAACGACACAACATCTAAGTGCCAATTTTGCATTAAAACAGTTTACATTTGTGGTAGCAGGACTAATTTAGGGTGGAGGAAAAACGGTTGATTTAAGATCGCGCCCAGATATTCATATCGATATTATCGATATTTTTTTGTCAAAAATTATATTTTTTCATATCGAAATATTTACGATATTGATATATTTGAAAATATCAACAACCCAACTAGCTTCAAAAATAGTTGTCATTTGAGATTCAAAGTAAAAAAGCAAAATACCATAAAAAACTAGAAAATGATTCGGCTCTTCAAGCTGATCAGGATTATAGATATATAATTTAAGAGTCGAAAATGTTTTCCAAATTATAAATAGTGATGTAAAAATACATCGACAAATTGAAAACTCGAATTTCGTGTAAGCGATTCTTAAGTACTCGATAGTTTTTTGTGTCGATATATCGAAAGCTCGATTTTTGCTCAGAAGATTTTAAAACTTCAATTGAAGACTCTATCCACAATTGGGATTTAAATCACCAGTTATGGCACTAGTCCTACACTTACATGCACTTGGTTTAAGGAACGCATCACAACCCAGCCACTGGAAATGCCCGAGGGACGCCTTCGCTGGGCACGTCCTGTGCCCGTGCCCGTTCCCGTGCTGCTGTCCCCGTTCTTGGGCGCTGCCTGTGGTGGCGCATTGATGTCCTCGTCCACGTGCACGAGGATCATGAACTGCAGCGATTCCTTCTCATCGGAAACCTGCAAAGAAAAGAGAGAATACACATTCACAGCTGCTTCTTTAGGGGATTTAAATGCAAGTCGCACCTCGACACTTTGTATGGTCGCCTTCCACTTGCCCAGATGCTCCGTCCAGGCGTCCGTGCGTCTCAAGTGCGCCTCCGTCTGACGTTTCTCGCTCTTGAGCCATTCCATTTCCTTCTCGAGTATTTGCAGCACCTTGGATTCCGGCTTCACAGAGTATTTCAAGGCATCCAGCGCTTGATTCTTCTTATCGATGCGCTCCTGTATCTGCTCCAGCTTTCGCCGGGCATACGAGGTGTGAGCGGCCACGTCGATGGCAGCTGGAGCACCGCCGGCACCATTGAGGCCATCGACAACGCTGGCCTGCTCATCGTCGGCCACATCGCCGAGGAGTGTGGGACACATTAGCAAGGTGGGATCGTTAAATTCATTGGAGTCGAGTGCCTCCTTCAGCTGACGATATTGCTCGCTGAGCACAAACGGCGGATAATATTTGTCCTCCAGTGTGCGCAATATGTTCCGTTGGATGTCATAGAATATATCGGGACCCGCATCGCCCAGCACAAAGGTCTCGATGAGCTTCCGTTCGTGCTTATCTATTTGTATCTCCGGCTTCGGTGCTCGTATATAGGTGTAAAAGATCTCCGTTCCCAACTGATGCGTGGCGGTTTTGTGCGAATGCTTCATCTCGTCCACGGCCAGGTAGAAGCCCACCAAGGCGCTCGCCTTCAGCGGCTCCAGGAACAGCGTAAAGTAGCGTCGCCCCACAGCCGTATTGAGTATTTCCATCAGCGTTAGATCCTGAAAAAGAAACAGAGAAAAGTTTTATACAATCGGCAAAGTGAAAAACGAGTGTACTCGACAGTGGAATGCTCTGTACTCTTTTTAATTAAATGATTAGTATTATATATAACATAAAATAAAAATTAAAATAATTAAAATTAGCTTGAAATAGGGAGACAGTTTAAGAAATAAATTTAAAAAAATAAAATACCAGCCATAAAAGTAAAAGTTAAATTAATCAAATTACAAGGGTCAAAAAAGTGTGAGATATAAAATAAAAAAATATAAAGTTTAATAATATATAAACGATTTTGTAAATGCATCGCAAATGGTGTTAAATTATTTGTGTTCAGCGCCTTGACTTTTAAGTCGACGATAAAGAAGGCGACATTGTGACGCCAATTTTGTGAGCAAACTGAGCCCACGCTGCACATTTTTAAGGGAGAAACCCCACTTATCAGGTCCAAAAAGTTTGTAAAACTGTTCAAACGCGTTTCTCTCGAAACACCTTTGTTCGATTTTGTGTACACGATTATAGATTATTAAATTATCATATCTATCGAGGGCACACAATGGATACTTTTCATAGGCGTGATAAACATTTCAAAACGTTTCAAGTAATTCAACTCATACCCGAGAAAAAAATCATAAAAATTACGTATTTTTGGACCGTGCAAAGAGGGTTGCCCCCTTAGCTTAGCTTTGTCTCTCTCACTCACCGTATCGCTCGAGTAGTTGCCATTCCAGCCAAACTTGGCCAGATTCTTTTCGCACTGACCCTTGGCCAGTGACAGCTGTTGCACGTATCGCTTGAGCCGCACAGCGGCCGTCAGCTCCGATTTGGTAAGCGTATGATCCTCCGTATCGGGATCAAGACCTTTGGCACGTTGCAAGTTCTGCATGGTTGTGGCATGCATCAGATCGTTAACGATGCTCTTACGGATCAATGACAGCTCCTCCAAATTTCCCGAATTGTTTATGATCTTCAGGAATTCCTCAAAACTTGCTGCATACTCGTAACTCCGTTTACTTATTGCCGCCGCCGCCAGACGCGTCTCAATATTTTGCACCACTTTCTGATTAATGTAATCCGGTGCAGTCAGCATTTTAATCATGGGAAAGAAAACTGTAAAGGCAGTTGAGTTATAAATATGAAAAATCAAGAATACTTTCTTAAGTTAAATATCCTGTTTCAGCGTTTAGCGGGAAATCGCTAAAACCGTTAAAATTGAAACCCCCAAAGCATCCAAACGATAGAAGCTACAGATGTGATCTATATATCGTTGAAAATATATTTCGACCTTAACCTTATCTTTAAAGTACATAGTTAAAAAGCTACAAGTGAAATAAGGTATTTTCTCCCACATTTTGACGGTTTTTGAAAAAACCCAGCAAACGATTTTTTTATAGTGACAAAAATTTAGTTTTTAGTAATTTATATATAAAACTTAATATTATTCTTCACAAAATTGGATATTAGAAATTTTGGGGCATGATAATGTTTTCGTCACTAGACTTATACCTCGTAAAGAGTTTTTTTTATAGGATTGTTCCCTACACCAAATTTCATAGCTTTATCTACCTAATTCTTTGAGTTTTAAATGGAGATTTTAAGTGATTTTAGGAAAGTTCAAAATTCTTCTTAAATGATATAGTAATTCATACAAAGTAAATTCTATACCATTTCTTAAGGAATTGAAATCATTGAAATGAAATTTATAGAGAATTAATTTACATTTACGTCTGATATTGTAAAAGTGAGATGTAGAGGTGGAGAACTATCGTTAGTCGGCGCCATCGATAGCCGACGATAGTAATTTCAAAACCATCGATAGTCAACGAATTCCGTTTGAATGTTGCAAAACTTTCCTTAACCCATTAAGTACCCATTAAAAATTTCGAATTTTTCTAAACATCTACTTTTTCAACTTTTTCCTCGGTCTCAAGCAAATAATGTTTTGATGCAAAAAATTCGTCAAACAATTCTAAGAGTGACTGTAAAAAGAAATTTTCAAAAATCTCTTCGTTAGTATTTTTTATGATTGTGGAAGATTACTAACAAGCCACTTTTTGTATGAAAATGAGGAAAAAGCGGTTAAAATAGTCAGTTTTAGCAATTTTCAAACTATCGATAGTACTTCGGGAACTACCGAAAGTGGGTGGCTACTGTCGATGGTAGCTCGATAGCGCCCAACCATCGATAGTGTCGATAGTGCCATCGATAGTTCTCCACCTCTAGTAAGAAGCTTTTTCATAAACAAAGTTTAAGTCTGCTTAATAACAAATTTTCATAGTTTCATCTAAAAAACGCCTTTTGCAATGATTCCGAGCCACTTTGAAACCAAATATCAAAGGAGACTCAAGAGAAGAAACTAAAAAACGATGTGTCAAAGGTTTTAAATGAATTCCCAGCCTGTGCTGGGATTCTCTAATATCTCTTTAAGCAGAAGGAACTTAATATCCAAATATGCCTCCTGTTAGAATTAACTTACTCTTAAAGGACAGTATCTCACTGAGCAGCACTTTGAGTGGGGGCAGTGAGTAGCCGCGTGGCAGCAGTAAAATGACCATAATCTCGCACAGCTTGCGTAGAAACTCCATTTCCTTTTCCTCGTCGACCAGGTACGAATTGGTGCTAAAAACCGGAGCACTATTGGTTTCCGCACTATTGGAAAAATAAAACAGAGTCAAGAGCCGTTTTCTTAGGATGATCTAAGATAAATTTGAAACTTACGCGCGTGCCTCGGCAATGCGAATCTTTTCGAGATGAACTGTTACCCGATTGACCATGTCAACGGCTATAATCTTGGCGGGATCCATTTTGACGGCACGCTCATGTATCTTCTGAATGGCATTCCAAAGATCCTCGCGTATGACATCGTTAATGAGCTTCGGTTTCGTCACAACATAGCTAGAAAATAAGGAGTGGAATATATTGATGAATTCAAGAAAAGTATTTCAACAAATAGTATTCAAAAAACAAGGATAAAACAATGAAGGCAAATAAAATTAGGAATATTACTGATAACTAATTTGGGAAGTTAAAAAAATACGAAAGCTAAAGTATTGTATAAAAATAACGCGGAATTCTTAATAAAACAAGAAATATGGATTTCGACTTTTATCAGCTACTGCCTAATATTTTGATAAGGTTATAAAAATAATCTTAATAGGGCACCAGCGAACGATACTTACATTTTATCGTAAAATTTGTCTAAATATAAATAGGTTTTAGTTTTTATTATTTTTATTTCTATTTATAATATTTGATATTTATGCTGTTTAATATGAAAAATAAAAAAAATTATAAATGATTTTTGCTTGGCTTAACAAACTTTCTATTTGTTAATAGGTGAGTTTAGTTGTCTAATATAAGTCGATATGACACTTTATTAACATACAAAAACACACAAAAACAGCTTAACAGCTATTTTATCACTTTTGCGCGTTCGAATTCTCAACTGGTTCTAGCGTCTAAAAGATGACATTAGGCTTGGATATCCTATTAGTTGAATTTCCCAGTTCATGCTTTTATTTTTTGTTTATTTAATTCTTAGAAAAATCTTCATATAATACTTACCCCAGCCAGGGCACCATAAAGTCCCGAAGGACATATTCAATGATCTGCTGTAGCTGCAGATCGACTGTCTTGCCAAAGATTAAAGGTAAATTCGATGGATTCTTGATGGGATTTGGCAAATCAAAAATGTTGCTTCTGCAATTAAATAGAAAGAGACAGAGATTAGTGTCAGGAGAGCAGGGAGGACAGGGAAGAAGAGAGATGAAACTCACTTGGTGGCATTGTAGAGCAGCTTGGAGGGCAGTCGATTTGGCTTTGTGGGCTCATTGGTCGTAAATATGTAATGTATGTAGACAGTGCCAGCGACAGCTGTGACAAAAATATGTGTGTATGTATATAAATATATAAAAAGAGATAAATTTTTAATTAATAATTCACTTTTTTATTGAAATGAAATGACAATTCATGAAAAATTGCCGTTTCCTAGAGTTGATAAGAAACTGAGTCATATATTGGGTATAAGATTACAATTTGGATTTGATTATTGGAACTGATAAAAACAAAGACGACTCGTATGATATTATGATATATGTATACTTAGTATGTAAATGTGTACAAGGTTCGTCTCTGTCTCTTACCTGCAAAGACCAGCACCAGGGAATAGATGACGAATGCGAAGAATAAGAAGAACGTTGGATAATACCAAATAACGGCCAAAAGCGTCAATGTGATGCCGGAAATAATAATCTTCCAGTTTAATTGCAGTGCACGTAGCGAGCTAAAACCATTAACCATGGCCAGAAGGAGGCGTGAGGGGGGGGGGGAAAAGAAGCACAAATAAATCTATTAATATAATAATGACAACACCATTGCCCAAATCCACAGTTCACAATTGACAGACCACCCGCAATCCACCCACATTCCTACACATAAATACATCACAATTCCAAATGTGACCCTGTACCTAAAACAGCACAAAGGTTATGTCAAGTTGGTAAAAGTGAGGCAGAAGGAGGCCTAGCGGATTTCTTAAAGAAAAAGTTTGAGTTATGGAGATATTCGACTTATAGAGTTATTTTTCTTAAGTTTATTAATTTTACTGCCACTCATTTAGCTCGGATTTAGAGAAATCCGAGTTATACAAGTTCGAGTTATGGAAGTTCAACTGTATTTTATTCAAGTGCATCAATCAACGCGTGGATCTCAAAAACTAGAAGAGCTAGAGACATCAAACTTGATATGTAGGTTTCTTTATATTATTTAGTAAATCCAACTAGTTAAACATTCAATTTTGAAAATAAATTCGCATACAGAGAACTACAGGGTTTGTCACAAAGTCGGGATCTCTTGATCTGCTGCATGTTATGGATTCACAATTGACCAATACAAACATATGCATAAAGGACAACACACACGCACACGCACGCACGCACGTTGTGGAAAAGGGATAGTGATAGCCGAAGGGGAGAGCGGAAAAAGTGCGTATTTAAAAGTTCTGTCACTTACCGCGTTGCCAGCAATGTGAGTCGCTGTGTGGGCGTTGTTGGCGGCTCGGCTTCAATGGGAAACAATGGGCGGCGTCGCTCCATGGCGGCCAGCTGTTCCCAACACACGCACACAGGCACACACACGCACTCTCTCCTCTCTCTCAAATGGTATGTGTGTGTATGACTAGTGGTTTACAGTTACCACTGCTGCTGTTGTTGTTGTTCTCGAAGTGAATATTTGATGCGTTTTGTACATTTTTTGACGTCTTCTGTTTAGTTATTGGTTAAATTGTTTTGTTGCCCTTCTTTCTTTTTTTTTTGCTTTTTTTATCCGTGTCTTTGCCACTATTATAAATAGTTCTCTATAACCACTTCCGCCACCCCCCAACGCCGCACACCCCGCATACAACCATGCACGTTCAACGCCCAACAAACGCCTTGCGCCCTTGTGACCGTCACCGTCGTCGTTGAATTATATTTGAATTTCGAATGTCGTCACACTATGTTTGACCAGAAACAAAAACCGAAGCAGAAGATCACACAGCATCAGCAGACTGTGTCTCTATGGCAACAAGTTGATATTGATAACTCTGCAAGGATAAGGGGCGGCGCAACTGTATGTGAGTGATAACAGCGGCGCTGCATATGCTGCTTGCAGCGCTGCCTTTATAAAAATCGTTTGCTGCTTCGTCTTCTTCTTGTTGTTGTTTTCGCTGTCGACGCTATTTGTTTTTGTTGCCTCTGCTGCGTAGATTACAACAAGTTGGAATTTGACTTGGCGCGTTTCGTATATCTATGCTGGTCAAGCGGCAAAGCACTAATTAATCATCCACTCACAGCACTCACTTCCACTTTCAATCACAATCACAAACACAGTAAGTGAAGAAATCAAAGTTTCCTACTGTGTTTGGTAGGCATTTGGGATTTGTTGATATTAAATCGATAACGATACCAGCTGTTGTTTATGCATTTCGATTTTATTGCATACCAATCGACTTACCACCACATTATTTTATCGACCGATTAGAGTCTGGAGCGCCAAAGCAAAGGCAAGACCAATCGATATTAGTTTTTAAATTTCAATTTATTAATTTTCGCAAAACTAACAAGACTTGCTGAATTTAAAAAAAAAATGAAAACATTCTCATTGGTTTTGGTTGCGTTTTGTTCTTTGTTTTTTGGTAAAGCATCTTCTTTCGAGTCATTTGTTTATATCATTACCGAATTCCCCCCCGTAAAAACCAAACATAGACATTTGTACATTTGGAAATAATGATACATATATAGTGGGCATTACGAGTACAGCTTCTATTGCTCCTTTGCCAGGCGTCGCAGAGCACGCTTGCGTGTATCTGCGATAGACTTAAGAACCAAATTCCTGGCAAACTGTTCGCCGAATACAGCCTCTGTAAAATGGATGACCAGTTGAAGCAATGCGTGTGGCAAATATCCAGCTGTCTGTGTGGCAATGCCGAGTGTCGCCAATGCGGATTTTACATACGTTTCGGGCGTGGGCGCAAACACACTCGCCTTACGTATCTTGGACATGTTGGTTGCCACAAAACCAGGCTGCACACTTTGGATTATGATGCCCTGTTTCTTGTACTCCGTCTGCAGATCATCACTGAACTTATTCACAAATGCCTGTAATACGAAAAAATCAATTAAAATAGGAATTATATAAGTTGAGCACAGTGATTAAAAGTGTAACCGTAACCGAAACCGTTAACCGGTATTGACCGATTGAAATTGTTAACCGTAAGCAGTGTTGCCAGAATTTTTGCACTAAAAAAGGATATATTTCAATAAACAAATTTTAAAGAAAAGAGTTTAAAAATTAAAAAAATCTGCTAGTGCCTTTAGCATAATTTTATTTGATTTCTAAATTAGAATGCAAAGAAGATAAAAATAAAATAAAAGTATGCCAAAAAATAATGGATTTTTTTTTCCTTACAATTTGTTTATTCAAAGCTGTCCTTTTTTAACTGTCAAAGTTGGCAACAGTGGCCGTAATTGAAACCGTAACCGAAACAAAATTTTCTAAACAAAACAACCGAAATTTTTTCAATCGAAATAACCGTTTAGTAACCGCTATATACTAATATCATACCGGTATTTCGAAACCGAAACAAAAAAATAAGCGGTAACCGTTATGAAACCGATACCCTAAGATCCCTGATATTCCGATATTCGTATCGGTTTAACACCCTGGTTAAGCTAGTGGTCAAATCAAAAGAAGTGTCTCACCTTTGTGGCACTGTAGACGCTCAGCAGAGGATTGGGAATCACGCCCGCTGTTGATGAGATGTTGATGATGACGCCCTTGCGTTTGGCCACCATGCCCGGCATGAACAGCGCCGTCATATGTGTCACGGAATGTATATTGGTCGAAACAATCTTACGCAGGAAGTGGGGATCGGCTTTGCAGCAATCCAAAAAGTATTCCGGATGATCGTAGCTAATGCCCACGTTGTTCACCAGCACCCCGACATCAAGGCCAGCGGTCTGTTCATGTATCTTCTCATAGATCTCTTGGCCGCCAGTGAAATCCACATCAATCACACGCACCTCGACGCCAAATTCATCGCCTGTAAGTATGCCATGTTGTTCTGGGATTATAAGCCTGGCCTAAAGCATTCAGCCATTTGCAAATTTACCAATTTCCTTTGCCACAGTCTTCAATTTATCCAGCGAGCGTGAAATCAGCACCAGCTTCAGTCCTTTGCGAGCCAGCTGCAAATCATTTGAAATTAGAGAATAAATATGAGTGGAATTTTTAAGAGAAATTGTTAAAGTCTATTAAGCCAAGATGAGTTTCTAAAAGAGAAGTTCCGCATTATAAAAAAAGGTTACTATTCGGGTAAGAGCAAGGGATTCCTAATCGTACCAAGTTATATGAATTTAATGTCAATTGAAAGTCAGTAATAGTACCTACTATAAAAATGTAAAATCTTAAATTATACCGAGATATGTAGATGTATCTTATATAAAGTGAAATTTATAAATAGCGCTTACTAAGGTCACAACTAAATAATAGTACTGCAAAGGAAGATTTTGAACTATACCATGAATTATAAAGCTAATAGTATTTTAAAAAAAAAATAATACCAACTACAGCCTAAACAAGAGAATTCTAAATTGTTCCCAAAAATTAATGATTGATACCTTGTAATATCATAATGGAGAATTTGAAGAATTGGAAAAAATAACTTATATTTGCCAAGCTAAAAACTACAACTCTGAGCAATAAAAGCTGTGGAAATATATCAAGAAATCTGTATGTAACACGCACGAAATTCCAAATTAATGCTAGCTACATCTTGTACAATAAACGCTCCTGAATTGTACCAAAAAACTGTATAGGCTACCATCTCAAATTATTAAAAATAAACTTAATGAAACTGAAATTCATAATAATACCCACTTACAGGTCGAAATTCGCAAAACGCATTCTTATTGCACGGTAAAATTGTCTCAGCTATGTATGTTGTGTGACAATTTCAGCTAGCAATTTCTAGCTTTAACCGTTTGGCCTACACGTTGATTTTCAGTCAGTCAGTCAGTCAGAAAAAAAGAGTTTTATAGATATAGATTTTTAAATTTGTAGTATACTATCTGAAATTAATAAATAATACCCTCTAAGGTAAAAACTTTAACAGACAAGAAAAGATCCTGAAAATGACTTAGATAATAACTAAAAGTTTTAAAGCTGCCTTGAGAAACTAATCTAGAAATATAACTACTTTAAGATAGATCTAGAAATATAACTACTTTAGGATAGATTGCCTAACCTAAAGTAGTTATATTTCTAGATAAGTTAGAACTAAGTAATCAATTTTAATTTCTTATCCTAAATTATCTTAACAACTAACCGAAACTGAAATATTGTCGATAGTCAAAGGTCTAGCTAAATAAAGTATTATCTAACTATAACTATACATAAAATACTTTTATAG
Organism: Drosophila limbata; assembly: GCA_963924055.1. Lineage (NCBI taxonomy): Eukaryota > Metazoa > Arthropoda > Insecta > Diptera > Drosophilidae > Drosophila > Drosophila limbata. Next base: position 29,382,970 of record OZ001351.1, read on the forward strand.
TAATGGTATGATATACTACAGTTTATGTTTATAGTACAATAGTCTTACAGTAAATTCAATACGGAAACTCGTCACAATTCCCATGACTTCAAAAGTTTGCACTTTAGAATTTAGTGGCTACGCATGTTAAGCGTTTTAGATTTTTTCAATTTTCAATTTAGAAATCGTAGCTTGAAGCACATCGAATGCTAATTAACTCGAGGCATAATAAAAGAAAGTTCAAGTCAAAATAACACCAGGTTGAATATCGCATGTATTTTTGTTTTTTATTTTTTTTGTGTTCAAAGTGCTTGTTAATGCAATTTGCGAAAGATAAACAATAAGGTGTTCGAAATGAACCGAATTTGTGCTTGTTAATGCAATTTGCGAAAGATAAACAATAAGGTGTTCGAAATTAACCGATTTCGTTAAAACTAACACTTGCAAAACTGAATGCACTAAAGGTCGATGAATAAACCGATGACTACTATTGCTAGATCAACAGTTCTAGGGCTCGACGTACATATTTACCTAACTGAAAAGTGAAAAAAGTTAGGGTTTTTTGTAAGTTGTCGCACTTGACTTAATGGATAATTAGCACTTGACAAATTGCAACAAAGTGCATTGAACGTATGGAAATCTGAATAGAGGCAATTAATGAGTTGAGTGAAGCTGGATACCTAATGGAATTCAATGTTCAAGTCATGCCCTAATGTTTAAACCTTAACTCAGATGTCAAATCGTTAATGGCACACTTTTTTTTCGTACATCTGTCCAATTGGTCATGTCATCATCGACATTGATGTAAAACCAGTTAAGGTTGTCATTGATGTATTCTTTTGAACACACATCGCTATCAGTCCATGATTTTTTTTGTTTTCGATATTTAGGAAAGCATCGATTAAAGGATTAAATAAGTTTCAGATGCATTGAACATCGATGTCGATTTATCCATCGATCTTTTTTCACCCCACTCAAGTTCACTGTGTTCAAAAAACTTTGATGTATTTTTTGAATACACATCGCTATTAGTCGATGTTTTAGTTGCGGCCGATATTTACGGATGCATTGATTGAAGGATTAAGTTTCGTATGCATTGACCTACATCGATGTCGATATATCCATTGATTTATGTCCCCCCCCCCCTCTCAATTTGGCATCCCTACTCTGTAGATTTGCAACTCTTTCCAGTTGTCCGTTAACATACCTCCCTGGCGTAGGCTTTTCCAATGCCATCCGTCGATCCGGTGATAACTGTAGGTGAAAGAAAAAAAAATTAGAAACAGTTTTATAAATATAAAATGTATGAGTAATGTATGTTGAATTCCCTTATCAGTTACGTGAAACGCGTGATCAATAGAACGACACACAAAGTTCACATTGGGGGCACAATTTACTTTTGTTGTTGTACTTGCAACTCACCTGCCCAGTCGCCCATCTTGGCGAGATTCACCGAGGAGCCGCATAGCTGGGGACCCACAATATTTGAGTAGACCCATGGGAAGACCTTGCGGCAGATCTGGAAACCAACAATGCTGATGGCAATGCCACCCAAAATGCTTAATACACGCGAGTTCTCATCCATTTCGCTAGATGTATGTACAAATTTTTCTTTTCTAAAAGAAAAACTTAGATTTTCCAAAAAGTCGCCGGTGGTTTTGTGTTGTCGTCTTGACTCTGCGGGCTGCGTTAGCTGCCTGACAAAATATTCAATTGAACTGTCGTCGATTCTGTCGCTTTGCCTATGTATGTAGTCAACTGCGCTGCCAGCGTCACTGCTTGTGTTTGTGTGTTTCCCTCTTCCTCAGAGAGTTCGTCAATTGAATTTGTTTATTGAGAATTTCAACGCTTAATATTCAAAGCAGATTATCGTTTGTGTTGTGTGTGCGTTGACCAAATTTGCTGTTCTGCATATATAAAAAGACGGAAAATTTCTCCTTCTCTGCGTTCTGTTGTCTGTTTTTTAATGAAATTGGCGAAAATGCTATGGAAATTGTATTGAATATACAACTTGAAATGTCAAAGTGAGGCACGAAAAATGAAATGAACGGTTTTTTTGCCGACAGAGCATATTTATTTGTATTTATGTATGTGTGTCGCGCCACTTATGTCATATGCATGTGTGTGTGCGCGCACGCCTCGTCTGACGATTCGTGCTCTCATGCTTTTCGCCCGATTTTGAGCGACCATATCGCACCGCACCACCACCATAAAGCGATAAGGGGCACGTTACACACATACTTACGCTCTCTTTTACTCTCACCCAAAAAGTGCACATGCGCAGGAAACAATTGGGCAGCTGCTGCAGCAGGCAATTCGATGACGATAAGTTCGGCGGACCAAACTGTGTTAAATTTGAGTAGTCAAAAATTTAAAATGCTAGCACTAGGATATTAAATATACTTTCAATAAATAAATTTATTTGAATTCAAATTTCAAAGTACGAAACGTCAAGCGTTTACAGTTATCCCTGTGTGTTGCGTGATGTTTTTGGGATGCGTTAGCTCTAATGGTGTTGGAGATTTGGTTCCGATCAGTGGATCGATGAATCAGGGTCAATTATTTGACAATTTTAAAGCCCCGTTAAGACGAGCACTTTTCACCGAAACTTTTCTTTCAAATTGCTTCTCAATTTTTTTAATTGATTTTTAAAATTTCATTTAAATTTCGCGGGCTGTGTTTTTGCTCTATTCAAAGGCAACCAGATGGCGCCACTTAATGCATAAAGGTTGCATACTTTTTAGGGCCATTTAATTTAACTACTGAACTGACTTGTTATCCAATGCCGGACTGTTTGCTACACAAACACTAGATGGCGCCAAGCCTTGCAAAAAATATTGCATACTTATGGGCTGTCGCTTTATTATTTAAATTTAATTGTAACGACTTCTAAAATGTTAAACTTTAGGGAGCTCTTGGTATTTGCAATTGTAGCAACTCTGCAGATGGTTGCGTGCAACCCCAATAGATGGCAGCTAAACCTTACAGAACGAAAGAATGTGTGGTAGGGAGATGCAAAGGCAAATTGCAGGCACGCATATTTTGCGAATACGAAGTTGAAAACGAATACCAATACGAATCTGACAACTCCGGCAGTCTCGTGTCAAGTGCGTGCGAACCAACAACGTTATCGGAACCGGCAAATGCAACATGGTCGCAGATATCACGACGTTAAAAGTGAGCAAATGTTGTGCTGCTGCCATTTTGGAGCCAATTCTGGGTTAAAACACTCACACACAAAAAATATGCAATTGCTATTGCATGAGATTTGCAAATATTCATAGAGGAGGATTTATTTGATATATTTAAAGTGTATATTGCAAGTAAAAGACTAAATAATAAGTAAAGTGGTAATTGTGAAATATTTAGCATGCAAAATGCTCGTATCGAAAAGCAGCTTTTCGTTTTTTTTTTATTTTTGGCATGCGCACATCCTATCCTGACCTACATTTCCAATTATTGGTCATCTAAGCAGCATCCAAGTAGTTGCAAGCAAGAAAAAAAAGGAGAAAAAAAAATACAATAAAAAAATAATAGCTAAAGTCAGCTAATAAACGTAAACGTTTTTCCGTTCTTCTTTGTCTTTCGAAAAAAAACAGTGAAATGGCCAAGAATTGATGAAAAATACTTGAACACAATTAATCGATGCATCTTCACGAAAAGTCGCACACACACATCGCAATATGTTGTGCAGGATGCTATAAAAAAGAATATTTCTGGATTCAATTTAAATACAACTTGCGAGGGATAAGCTACAAAAAAGCTAAAGGAACTAAAGCCAAAGAAATAAACTAAAGCACTTGAGATGTTGTTCTTGATTGGATAAAGTAATTGCAATAACAACAACAGAAAGAGAAGAAGGACTATCAACAAGAAGAGGAAGAAGAACAACTGTATTGCATTCCAAGTAGAAATTTTTTATGTGCATATGCGGCGGTGAGTTCTTCCTGATTTAGTTTTTAATATCATTTTTAAATTGTTTATTTATTTCCTGATATATTTTCTAATATATTTAAATTCTTTATTTCTTTTTTGTTTTGTTTTTATTTATTTTGTGTTTATTGCATTCCAAGTATAATTAATTTAAGTGATTTTCCTGTATTAAAATTTTTATTTTGTTTGCTTTTTTTCTTAATTTTTTTTTTGCTTTGTATTTTTTATTGTTTATTGTTTTTCAAGTATATTTATTTTATGTCCATACGCTGCGGTGAGGGTTTTTTGATTCACTTTTTTAATACTATTTTTATTTTTTTTTATTGATATTCTGATATATTTTTTTTCAGATTTGTTTATTTTTTACTATTGTTATTTATTTATGGCATTTCATGTATAATATTATTTCGAATGATGCGTTGAGTTTTTCCTTATTTTTTTAATTTTATATTTTGTTATTTTTTTCATATTTATATGTATGAACATACTTATGATGCGATGAGTTTTTTCAGTTTCTTATTTATTTACATATATTTGTTTTCTCCCCTTCTTCGCTCTCTCCCTTCCCACTTTGCAATTGCCAAATGATGTATTGATGTTGACACTTTGTTGAATTGACATTTGATTGATTGCAGTGATGAAATCTAGATTATTTTGGATATTTGCAATAATATATTCATCGCTACATCACATAGGCTCCGGATCGACCTCGACGACATGTAAGTTTTAATGTATTAACTTAAGTTTATCAAATTCAAACAGAATTATTTAAAGCATATTTCGGCGTCATATCTATTACTGGGAAATTTTTAAGGAAATTTAATTACGGAATAGGGTTTTTAGACCAGTACTAAGAGTTTTTTATGAAGCTTATAAGAGAGTGTCAAGGTGTGTAACAGGTAGAAAAAAGCATCTCCGATGATTTTTTGTTTTGATTGAGTACACTCGACTGTAGCCGCACCGCTCCGCGAGCGAAGCGGGAAGGGTTTGGTTCTTTTTAAAATATATAAGAACTCTTTGGTTATTTTTGGCACACGAATTTCTATAAATCTATAATTCTATAAGTTTGTTTCAAATTTTTTCCCCGCCCCCTGGCGCCTTAGCAAATCGCGAAAAGCCACTACACACACATTATTTAAGATATTACGAGTTTTCTTGGTAATTAACATTATATATTATTATAAGCTATCATTCAAGATCGGGCAAACAGAACGGTAGTAACGATTGACTTATAAAAAAACTCTTTACGAGGTAAAAGTCTAGTGACGAAAACCTTTTCATGCCCCAAAATTTCTGATATCCAATTTTGTGACGAAAAATATAAAATTTTACACATGAATTATTAAAAAAAAATTTTTTGTCACTGGCACTGCGCAAAAAAGTACTATACCATATTAATTAGGTATGAAAAATGTAGCGCAATGTGCCCAGTGACAAAAATTTTTTTTTAATAATTCATGTGTAGTAGCCACAACAAATTTCAAAATTAATTATCTTTTGAACGAGTAGTCGGATATTATTGATTGAGGTGTCATTCGACGCGTATTTTTGATAAGATAGTCAAAAATCAAAAAGGCTCCAACGGCCCCATTTGCTCCAATCATTTAAATTTTGTCCCTCCCACTTACACCTGTTTATCTCACGAACCAGGTGGGTTTGCAATAGTCTTAGTATGAACATTTGTAAGTTAAATTGATACCTTTCGATCGGTATATAATTCAACCTGATCGGACAGTCATAGCAAATTTTCCATTCTTCCTGTGTATATATGCTAGTCGCCTTTCGCACCCTTCGTGCTGCTTTCGTCACTAGCGCGGACTGCCGTCCGCAGTAGTTAAAGCCTTTAAGCAATGTAACGGCCAAAAAGTATGCAATAAAAATATATTATGTATATTTAAATAAATAACGGGTGTCACATAGTCGTTATACCCTGTCAAGGTGGCACAAGTTGATTCTTTAAACATTCCCATACTTTTTGTTAACTAATCTTTTCGAAATGCCTTTCAGTAAAACGTCCCCGAGCTGGAGATCCGTTTGATACATTTCCGAAAAACTTCTGGCAAGAGTTCTCCTCGCCATTCACAGACACGCCGGAAGATGAGGAGCTCGAGGTTACCGAGACGACAACGCACGAGCCGTTTCCGTTCTTTGCCGATCCGTATACGACAATCAATATAAGCACACAATTGTCATCGAATGTCTATCTGCACTGTCGTGTGAATGACTTGCAGGGCAAGACGGTCTCGTGGATGCGACGCAAGGGCGAAGATCTGACATTGATCACATTTGGCCAGCATACGTATAGCGGGGACTCGCGTTATTCGCTGGAGTTTGAGGAGCCCAACGATTGGAAGCTATTGATCCAATATGCTAATGAACGAGACGAGGGTCCCTATGAGTGTCAAGTCTCCTCACATCCACCATTGGTACTCTTAGTATACCTAACTATTATTGGTAATTACTCTCAACAATCTCAGCTCAACTTTATAAATCCTTTTTAAAAATAAAACATATTTTCTTAGTTCCTCATGTGGAAATTCTCGATGAGCGAGGATCGGCCACACCGGAGAAATATTACAAGGCTGGTAGCACCATTGAGCTGCAGTGCGTCATCTCAAAGATTCCACATCCATCGTCATATATTACCTGGCGCCATGGCCTTCGTTTGCTCAACTACGACACCAGTCGAGGTGGCATTAGGTAAACCATATCAAAGATCCATCTAAACGTGGGTATTATCATACAATTCCTTGCACTTTACACAGTGTCAAGACGGACATGTTGCCGGGCAGGGCCGTGAGTCGTCTTTATATTGCCAATGCGAATCGACAGGACACGGGCAATTATACTTGTATGCTGGGAAATGAGATTACGGAAACTGTTGTGGTGCATGTGCTGAATGGTAAGTGAAGATCAATCTCTCTTTCTCTCTCCCTCATTAAAGATATGGAAAGGAAAAATATATAAGGAGGAAAACGATATGGAGATGAAAAATGTATAGAAAATAAATAAATAAATAGAAAATAATAAATATATACATAGGGAAATGACATAAATGATAAATGAATACATGTAGATAGGAAAAGATATTTAAAGAAAAAAAAATTGGGGATGGGGGAAAAAATGCAGACAAGGAAAAGTATATAGAGGGTGAAATCGATTAAAGGAAAAAAGACATATGGAGAGGGGAAAATGTAGTCTAGAGGAAAAAAGTTAGAAAATATATGGAAAGGAAAAAATAGAAGATTTAAACAAAAATTCTCTTTTCTGCGTAAAATCTACCAAAAATTCCAGTTAAAAAAAAAAAAAGCAGCTCCGAATTTTACTTGAAGTAATTCCAACAAATAAAAATATGAAGCATATTTTTAGGTGGTATGGACTGCACAAGTTGACCATGACTATCATTTGTCAATCCAGAATAAAAACATAAGCGTGCTTTAAGAAGCGAACTTAATCATAACATATTGAACCTCAAAGTATGCCAAACATAATTCTCCACATTCGTCAATTGCACAGGAATAACGCCCATAGGCGTTATTACACTCTCCTAAATGCAAAAACGTCGCGACAAATGTGAATTAACGCCCATGGCGAGACATGCAGGACGAAAGAAGCAGCATTATGTTGGATATTTGGCCAAATTCCAGTTTATGAAGACGTTCAAAATAGAGCTGGGAAAACATCGATAGTGGAGATATTCGATATTTTCGAGGTTTTGTTAACAAAAATTCGATAGTATCGATAGTATCGTTTTTTAACCAGAATCATTTATTCAAATACCAAAAGTACTTTTAAGACAATATCAAAAAAAAATTAAAACAATAATTCACAGTACAAATAGAAACCTAAACAAAATTAACTTAAATTAATTGTAAATTTAAATATTAGCATATAATATTTGAGATATAAACCTTCCAAAACTTCAAGGGATTTGTGTCATGAGGAAGATGAGCCGCTAAGATATATTGGTGTAGCTCCAAAATCGCGACTACGCTTGTGCTTATTAAAAATTTTTCCATAATTTAATAATTCCAGCGCCAGTACCAATTAATTTTGCACTGGCGCCAAAAACAGTGATGCAAAAAGAAGGGCCACTATTGTTTACTATCGAAGTCGAAACATCGATAGTGTAAACTTTTAATAAAAATTCGATATATCGATACTATCGTGAGTAGGCCGAAATAAATAAAGATGCTCTTGTTGTCCTGGTTAGTAATATGTGAATTTTCTTTTTTAAATTTTCGCCTGTGGAGCATTAATCCCACATCCCCCACTCCTGAAAAAAACCGTTTATAACCAGTTTCGGAAATATTAGTTGGTAGTCTTCAGACGATGCCTTGAAACAAATTCGACGAACAAAATGTATCCAAAGAGATTTGATTATTTCAACATTTTAGACATGATTCCTTTAGGTGCAGTGTTGGACAAAACTCCAAAAATTGTTATGTACAACCATGCAAACGTTCATTTTGCATTAAAATTTTAAAAATCAATAATAAAAAAATTAGTGGAAACCCCCCAATAATTTGTGCACCTAAATTCATCATAAAACGCCAGCTTTCTACGGTGTTGTTTTATATTTTTTGTGAGAGTTGCCGCATGGAACAGATAATTACCAAGTCTGTTTCAACTTTTACTAATAATAGGATTTCACAGGATAAATACCAAAGAGAGCTTTTAGGAGTCAAATAAAATATAGTTACCTGATCCAAAATGTATTCTATAGTTATTTTCCGGAAATCGCGACTGGTCCCATTTCCACTTTCGCATCGATTTCACAGAAAATGAGAAAAACTCATTTAACAGCAGTGAAATTAAGGCGAAATTTAAATTCAAAACCAAACTAAATATACTCTCTAATATGATATCATGGTTTATTCTAGGTGAAGAACCAGCTGCAATGCAACATGCAAACGGGACACGATTTATATCAAGTCCCCTAACTATGGTTGTGTTTTTTATAGTATTTGCGATAGTGAAACCCTTTCAGCGATGACAACATTCTGAATGGCGCCAAAGCGAAATGGTAAAATTATCAAAAACTTCAAAATATACTTAAAAAGTGAAAGAATGGGGAAAGTGGAAAAGTATGATGGGAAAATGCAAATGCCAAAAGATAAAAAAAAAACCAAAAAAAAAAAAAAAAAAATCAAAAAGATCTTGTCCAGGATTGCATTTTCAACTTTTACTCTAATCATGGGTTGTTTAAAAATACATAGCATAAATGAATACTAAATGTAAGTTTAAGGAAAAAAATATGTATTTAAAACAAAAAGTATAGAACATGAAGATTAAGAAGAAGAAGAAGAAGAAGTCAGAAATGAACAAAAACTCGTATATAAGGGCGTACGTAAAAAAAAAAAACCAAACAAAACATAAAGAATTGATTTTGCAATTGAAATGAATGTGAATACAACTAATCGTACTACCAAGGCCGTGTTTTTGTTGGCTATAGTACAATCTCCCCTCCTTTCCTCCCCCATGCAATCCATATGCTAGTTAATCTTTATTTAAAATATACATTTCTTACCATTATATGAATATATGGTCATAATGTTCCATGTTAATGGTTGTAGCTTCTTGAAATCAAATGGCATATCAGTTGGGATCATTGAAACATGTTTTTTATGTATAAGTTTTAAGCATAATACAATAGAAACACTTGTTTTTTTACAACTTTTTCGAGTTCCTCGAGGAATTGAAAGAAAAATAGAATTCGGAATAAAACTGTTAGTTTTTTTTTAAAATGATCTCTAATAGTGTTTACTTCTTCTTTCTCATCCACATCAAGTAGCTGGCACAGTCAATGTCTTATAGATATACCATAACTTAGACAATAGACGGAGTGTAGAGCACAAAATCCTAGAAATATTTACAAAACGAGATAAAAAAAAGAAAACAAAATGCCATTAAAAATGGATACATATCTTTTAATTAGACAAATTGTTGTTAACTCAGTTAGGTTGCGGAACCAATGACCATTTGACCATCGTATCGTATCGTATCGTATGTACATACTTACGTAGTATCTCTTTCGAAATCGAGAGTAACCATGGACCAATGGGTAAAATACTTAAATGATTTGTCCCCTTCCTCATCCGAAAGATGTCCTAAAAGAGTATTTGAAACCAATTTTCTTTCTATTTTTTTTTTAATTAGGGCATGGTACATACATATTCACTTCTGTTTCCAAATCCATTTTACAAACAATATCACTAAAATTTGTATGTGAAATTGAAGCGAAAGTGGTATTGGGAACAGACCGTAATATGTATTCTTTGGTATTCACATAGAATAGTTACCCTTTAAATACTTAACGCTTTATTCCCTTCGCTTGGATCATTATTAATCATCTCCTATGGAATATCGGTCTATTAATATTTCCCTACTCGAAATTCAGCTCCCATATTTGGTATCATCTATAAATATACTAAATTAAAAAATGCGAAAGTTAAGAAAGCTCAGCTTAAAGTAATTACAATTAACTATTAAGATTTATAATTTTGAATGGTCCATAGTAGTTATTTTAAATTAATCAAGTAATAATTATTACATAGACAATTTTTTGAATTTAACTATCGCATCGATTTCACTAAAATTTTGATTCTTCAGAAATTTCAACGAAATTGTTGTGAAGGTGAAATTCGAAACTGGCCAAATTATTATTATTATTGTAGTTAATGTTATTATTATTATAATTATTATTATGGAGTATGCCCTTAAATACAAACAAATGTTGGAGTGAGATAATGAAACAATACTTAGAGACTAAAGAAAGTGACAAAAACTTTTAGAAACATTTTGGTTACAGAAATATTTAAGAATTATTACAAAATTGATATTAATAAACGAAATATAAATATTTATGTATACGGCCGTCAAATGTCAATGCCGTTATTTCTATAATAATGCAAAATTGTATAAAAACAAAACGAAACAAAACAAAACCAAACAAAAACACTCATTCATCACATTTACACACATATTACATTCACACAATCACACCAACATACACATACATTTGTTTTTTCTATTAAAAAAAAAACGTAAAATTTCAAATCCATTAATGTAGTTTTAATTTCGAAAAAAAATACAATGCAGAACCAAATAAAGGATCAAATAAAATTTTTCGCAAAATATCTATGTTATCGTTCTGAAACTGAGAACATTCAGTAATCGACTTTTGCACCGTCACTAGACAAGTGTCATAACAATTTGAAAACGACTAAGGGCAGTGCTGCCATAAATCGATAACAAAAACAGGATAGAAAAAAAGCCAAAATTGGGTTTAATGTTTTCGATTATGGTGATTTTCGCCATTTTGTTTTTACACTCGGCAACGACAGCAATTTTATTGCAAATGTGGCTAGATCAGAAATCGGATTTTTTTCCGGCTGAGGATGTTTCTAAATTCTAATTCTAATTTACTTTAAAAAGAGCCAAATCTGTCCTGAAAAAGGCTGATATTGCAGCACTGCCCAAGGGACTGATTATAGAATGGCGACTTTAAGCTGAGTTCGAGAGTGCTTATCGAGCAACGACCGATTACTTATCGATTAACTAAATAACGGCCGGTAAGTTGAAATGAGTTTAAGAACTGAACTAAACATTAAAGCAAATGTTTACATGTAAATTTCAGTCACATATATTTATGAATATATATTTAGGTATGTATGAATATATTTACATAAACATAAACAATGTTTTTGATTGTTTCAAAATATTAAATATAAATATGCTTATAGATGTGCTACAATTAGTTTGTTAACTTGTTTTAAAAGTTAACCTACATAGCCCACATCTGCATCGGTGTACATTTTAATTGGTTGACTGCCCGTTGCATTATCTGTTTCCATCATTTCCTCATCACGGCAACTGGCCGCCTGGAGTTCTCTTCTGATGTCCGCCGTCATCTTGGGATGAGATTTCTTTCTGCAAGATGGATATTATTCAATGCTAGAATTTCTTACGAAGAAGATGTGGTGATTGCTTACTTTAAAAGCTGCAGAAGTGCCTCCTTTTGCTCGGACGAGATGTCGTTTTTATAACGCTGTGCGAATGTCAGCAGACTTTGATGCCATAGCACGGGCAGCTCACGTTTATCATTCTCAAATCTACAAAGAATCATACAATAATTAACTGGTATTTTCTTAATAAAAACAATCCATGTACTTACCTCAAAAAGTGAAAGACGGCGGCATCAATGACACGATAGGGCAAAGCATAACGTTTGTCGAGGAAATAGCGTATGAATATCGAATTGGCACCCGAGTAGCTCATCTCACAGATCTTCAGCAGGCAGGCGGAGGAGTGCAGCACGGGAATGGAGCTGCGTGCCACAACGCTGCCAAATATGATTGCCTCACGCAATGTGCAGTCACCAGACTCCAGCAGTGGCAGTATGATGCCCTTCATAAAGGCCGCCGGCTTGAACAGCGCACGTTTCAAGGCATTATACAGATGCATATTGAGCTTCTTGTATTCGCACAGATCATCGCGTATGCGAGGCAACAACACCAGATTATAGAAACGCTGTGCCATCGCCTGGGACAGCACCGAGCAGAAGATGCGCGTGCCTTGGAACATGGCTGCAGCGCTCCAATTATGCGGCTCCGTGATGAACAATATCTGCTCCCAGTTCCTCAGCTTGGGTATAATCTTAAAGGCCTTTGGTATTTTGCCACTGCGATAGCGTTTCAGCACATCCCTGACGCCCTCATACATTTCCTTCACCTTGGGATCGACCTCTTCGATTTTTAGTGAACCCTCATCGGAGATCTTTGTGTGAATATCTGCCTCCTTCTCTTGGATCTTTTGCATTATCATCTGGGACAGATGCAGAGTACGCTTGCCCTCTTTAGTTGGTGGCTGTTGGAAACGTTCGAAGGCCGCCACATCGTCATCATCCATGCCCAGATCGGCCATGAAGTCGGTTTCCGTAACATCTTCCTGTTCCGGTTCCACATTGTCTTCTGTTTAACAAAGGGGAATTAAAAAGGCAATTTTAAAGCTAAAGTCTTGAAATTTGGCACACATGATAAATATCATGGGACCGTAATCACAAAATTTCATAACGATCGGATAATAAAGTACAGGGTCTCTCGCAGTCGAGTACGCTCTACTTACGCAAATTGAAATTAACACTTCGTCTGGGCACCAAGCTTGGGAAATTCTCTTCGTCCATTTCCAGTTGCTGCTGTCTAGCGGCTGCCAAGATCTTCTGGCTGCTCTTTGTGTCTATATTCTATAATAAAAAATGTTTACATTAGTCTCATCTGCGAGGATTGGAATTGTATTTGGAGTCTCTTCACTTACCGCTGACTCTTCTGCCCGCAATTTAACCTTATCCTTGTTTTTGGCCTTAGACACTTTGCCCTCTGTGATTTGTTTCTCCAAGGTGGGATTTTTAATAATCGCCACATTTGCTTTCTTCGGTTTACCCATTCTTTTGCTGTTTTAGGAAAATGTTCTTTAATAACAAAAAGAAGTGAGCACAACACGTGTTGTAATCGTTGTTTATTGTGAGTGGGGCACCCTGTTGTTCGATTAAAACGCATGGTCACTCACTTTTTTGACAGCTGTTAATGGGCAGGTATGCATTTCATTTATCGATGATTGCAGCGCATTAGAGTTGAATTTAACGATAACTGACTATATTTATTTCTCGAGAAATGGGTCAAGTCACTCAAACGCTTATAGTTGTAAAAATAATATTTGATGAATAAAAAATGGAAGCATTACAAAAACGTGCACTTTAGCCTGTTATTTAGTTCTAAACAGTCAGTTAACTTTGAATTCTTATCGATAAAATGTGATTTTTAAATATCGATAGCGCTCAACATATCGATGGCGTCGACATCACTATTTCCTTTCCCTTACCTAGTCTGTGTTTGACAAGACCGATTCTTTTTTTTTCTGTGTTGATTGCAGCAAGACCAACATAATGAAGGTGTGCAAAAATTTTGTGAAAAATATTAGAACAAACGTTGTGAACAATAATAAATAATGCCAGAAACAATCAGCAATGATGTTAAACTAAAGCAAAAAATGAATGTTGCATGAAAAACTCAAGTGATTGAACAGAAAATGCAAGATAACAATTGCTGCCATTTTGTATACACATCAAAATGAACTTCAAACTAAACAAAAGTGTCTCATATAATATTTTGTGTTTACTTTGCAGCTCAACGTTTCCTATCCCGCTACGGGATGCCAAAAGCTGTTCGAAGTTGTCGATGAGCACAAACTGCGTGTGTTCTACGAGAAGCGTATGGGCCAAATTGTGGAAGCCGACATTCTGGGCGATGAGTGGAAGGGCTATCAGCTGCGCATCTCTGGCGGCAACGACAAGCAGGGCTTCCCCATGAAGCAGGGTGTGCTCACCCACGGTAAGTACACGAATATAATTAAAATTCAATTAAACAAAATATTAATTACTTTTGTTGTTGTTTAGGTCGCGTGCGTCTGTTGTTGAAGAAGGGACACTCTTGCTATCGTCCCCGTCGCACTGGTGAGCGCAAGCGTAAATCTGTGCGTGGTTGCATCGTCGATGCCAACATGTCCGTGCTGGCTCTCGTTGTCATCAAGAAGGGCGAGCAAGATATTGCCGGTCTGACCGACAAGACAATTCCACGTCGTTTGGGTCCCAAGCGTGCCAGCAAAATCCGTAAGCTGTACAACTTGACCAAGGAGGATGATGTCCGTCGCTTTGTTGTGCGTCGCCCATTGCCCGCCAAGGATAACAAGAAGGCCACCTCAAAGGCACCCAAAATTCAGCGTCTCATCACCCCAGTGGTTTTGCAGCGCAAGCACAGACGCATTGCCCTGAAGAAGAAGCGCCAGCAGGCATCCAAGGAGGCTGCCGCCGATTATGCCAAACTGTTGGTGCAGCGCAAGAAGGAATCCAAGGCCAAGCGTGAGGAGGCCAAGCGTCGTCGCTCTGCCTCGATCCGTGAATCCAAGAGCTCCGTCTCAAGTGACAAGAAGTAAAATGTGAAATGGTCAACTATAAAAATTAAAAAACATCTTTTAACATCTGCCCACAACACATCGTATAAGAAACAAATTTGTAGCCATTTGTTAATAAATGTGAATGGTAAAAAAACATGAAATTTCCAAATTTTATTTTTTTCTTGTGAAATGTGCCAAAAAGTGAATGAACATTGAATGAAATGAAACCATGTGACCAGCTGGGAACTTGATATAAGTCAAGTCTTTAATGGTTCATACAGAATAGTTTTGCAGTTAACTTCAAGACGTCTGATTGATACATAATGGCAGAAACTTTGTTTTAAAGACTGCGCTTTTATATGCTTCCAGTTTTAAATGAATGGAGTAGACTTAGAAGAGAATAAGCTTTTCAAGCCAAGAAACAATTTAAATTGCTGGATAATAGTCAAATCAAAGTAGTTTATCACAATTATATGTACAACAAGTGGGCGCTGCTACAGTCGAGTTTGCTGGACTGGATGATACCCTGTGCCAGTCTCCATAAAATATAATATTGGTTGGGACCTTCTCATATGCATATTCTGTCAGTTTGGTTCAGTTATCTGAAACGACAAAAAAGTTGTTCAGACTAAGACTTGATTTTCGACTGATCGTTCCTATGGGAGCTATATGATATAGTGATCTGATTTCAACCAATTTTGGTTAGGATGTATGGGACCATCCCATATGCATATTCTGTCAGTTTGGTTCAGATATTTTAAGCAACAAAAAAGTTTTTCATACTGAGACTTGATTTTCGACTGATGGTTGCTATGGCAGCTATATGATATAGTAGTCTGATCCAAATTTAAAAACAACCTTGATCTGCGTCCGGTATCCGGCAACCTACATACCAAATTTGAAGTCTCTAGCTATTATAGTTTCTGAGATCGGTTGTCTCAAACAGACAGACGGACAGACAGACGGACATGGCTCAATCGTCTCGGCTGTTGATGCTGATCCAGAATATATATACTTTATGGGGTCGGAGATGCTTCCTGCTCCCTGTTACATACATCACACAAGTCTAATATACCCTTTTTGACCATTTTCAATGGGCACAAGGTATAAAAAGAGAGCCATAACACGATTTCTTCAAAATCAAGCTTAAAGTTTTTAATTAGTTTAAATTACAAAATCTTTTAATTATGATCTTAAACATACAAGATATGATATATGATATTTTGAAGATATATTAGGTTAAATTATTAACTTAAATTATTAAGGTCTCGTTGAAAGAAAAGTCAGATTGAAAGCTCTGTCTATATTTCCACAGATAATCTACAGCTTTATAGATTGATTATATTCCATGCATCTATGGTTGAAAAATAGGTTCATGTTGTATGCATTATCCATTTTAAAGCTCTATAAACGATCCATTCTAAAGTTACGTCCGCTCTATTTTGTCTCTCCATGAATGTCGATTCTGACGACTATTTCAAATAGAAAAATATACCAATTTTTTCTACAAAAAAGTTTCTTTTTAAGCGAAATTGAAAAAAAAACGCAAAATTTATTTTTCGACTTTTCCATGTATTTGTACATTACTACTATGAATAGATAGCTCCACTTTCAACTCACTTTTAAATAATTAATACAAATAATCAAAATAGCTCCCTTTGAGAGTAAAAACCTAAGGGATCTCATCAAGTTTTTAATTTTTTGGAATAATGCCTTCAGTTTCATTAAGATTTTCTGTTGATAAACTACCACAAGGCAGACTAAACCTGTTACAAATCCTCTGAAAAACAACGAATCGAATCGTGTGGAATATTTCAATTTGTCTACACATTATTTTATTTTATAATATAAGGTTGTTTAATTTGAGACATGGAACATCAATTGTTGAAACAATCAGATACATTTCTATATTATCTATATTATTTTTTATGTGTGTATATAATGTTTGTATAAAGGGGGCAGTTGGCGTTGAGTCGAGTTTTCCACACACACACTAAAGTACACAAATCTTAATATAAATCATAATTAAATGTTTCCGCTTTGGAAGTTATCTATTATGGGCTGCTTCAGCTTCATTTGTCATCAGTTCCTGTGTCGTCTGTGGTTCATAGCGCGCCAATTTGGCCTCCTGATCCGCCAGCAATTCAAGCAAATCCTCCTGATCCTTTTGCGTGGCCAGAAGCGATTCATTTGCCGCATCCGCGCGTTGTTTCTCCGCCGCCAGCTGTTGACGCAGCGTTTCCAGCTCCTTGGTGAGTCGTATGTTTTCCGCAAAATACATGTTGGCCTGATAACGTGCTGCATTTAGTTCCTCGTCGCCTGCTCCTCCTGATCCTCCTCCATTTACCTGAGCCTCTGGCTGCTGTTGTTGTTGTTGTGCCACCAGTTGAGCTTTGAGCAAAGTATTCTGATCGGCCAGCTGGGACTTGAGTGATTGCTCCTGTTCCAGCTGTTGCTTGAGCTCGTTATTCTGTTGCTCCAGATCCTTGGAGGATTGCTGCAGCGTCTGAATCTGTCCATCCATGCCACGTATGATGCCCTTGTATTGGGCCACCAATGCCGATGCCTCCGAGCTGAGCGTCAACTCGGTCAATTCAATGCCATCGACATCAAAGCCGCTCACGAGCTTCGCTATCAACGCCTCCAATCCCTTGTAGAGCTTGCAGTACTCGTAGTCGAGCAACAATTCACTGGCGCCCTTGGCACGGATCTGCGCCTGCTTGCAGGCACGACTATAAGCCTCATGGCGAGACACCTCGTTCAGCTTATTGCAGAACGTCTCCTGGCCGATGCGTTTGATGATCAGCTGGCTGATGTCCTCGCGCCGTTGATTGGGCAGCGAGTTGTCATTGAACTGGATGCACAAACCCATGAGAAAGGCGCACATGCCCTGGACGAGATACTCGCGCTCATCGTGCTCGTTGGAGCACAGCTGGGCCGTCAGATAGGCCATGGTGCCCTGTGTTTCCAGCAGCGCCTTGACGGCACCGGGACAATGGGCCAACCAAACGCTGAGCAGCATGAGGAGACCCACTTTACTCTGCAGTCGATAGCGTTCCTGTTGCATCAGATTCGTGCACTGTTCCAGCAATGTGATGGGACGCTGTCCACCCGGTGTGGCCAACAGCACACGCAGCAGCTCCTCCTTCTGGGCCACATTCTCGACCAGAGTGTGCATAATGGCCACAGCAGAGAACCAATTGGCCAGCGTATCCGTGGAGAAGAGACCCGTGCAGAGCAGCTGTCCCGTGGACAGGGAACTCACATCCGTGGCACTGGAGGGCAGCAGTGTCTGGACCACAGCACGCTGTCCATCCGAGTTGCGATAGAGGAAACACTCGAAGCAGTAGAGCACGGCACAACGTAAGGCCAACAATTGCTTCTCATTGATCATGGACATGAGAAGGACCACAATAGCGGGACGTGGTGGTTGACTGGGCGCCAAAACTCGACTCAACTCATCCTGATTCTCGCGATCACCGCGCACCACCTCGGCCACAGCATTGATGGTCTCCGTCAGGATGTCAGCCGGAACGCCGCTGCTCATGAGGATGTCACACAGAGCCTGAAGAAGTTGTGACTTTTGCATGACCCGTTGACAGGCGCTGACCACCTGCTGTTGATTGCTGGGCGTCACCAGGGCGCGCACCACCTGCACCAAGCAATGGAAATTGGAGACCTTCTGTGGTGTCCAGGCGCTGTCATCGAGATCATTGGAATTGGAAGAGTTGCTCAGAATGAACATGGGCGCCAGTCGCTGTATATAGGAGCCCTCCTTGAAGAACTGCTGATTGCTCGAGTTATTCTTGAGCAGATTGAGCAGCAAGATGAGGCAATCCTCGACGACAATGCCACCATCGGAGCAGCCTTCCTCCCGGACAATATCAAACAAACGATCGAAAGCATTCTCAAATGCCACAATCTTTTGGATATTCGAATTGCCCTTGGTCAGTTCGATGAGCAGCAGCAGGACATCGTTGCGTATCACCTCGCGACTGTCTGTCAGCAGATCCATCAGCTTGGAAACGCCCATGGGACTGACCAGGATCAGATCCTGCAATTCCCGTGTCTTGTTCGCAATCAAAGATGTGATTAATTGAATTGCCGCACGGCGAACACGAAAATCATACTCATCCAGATAGCCCATGACCAGCGTGACATGCTCCGGGCTCTTGATGAACATCTCCGTAAACTGTTCGCCCACATTCACCGATACAGCCGGATTGTCGGCCTCCTCATCGAATTCCTCGCTCGTCACAATATTGCACAGAGTGTCCAGAGCATAACTTATGATTTCCGCATCTTGGCCATCGTTCTGGAGTACCTGGACAAGAGGGGGCATACCCTGGGCGCCCACCTCAATGCGATATTTGCGCGAGAGCGCCTTCAGTGCCCGGCAAGCGTCGCGGCGATCCTCCAACAATGTTGAGGAAAATACGCGATCGACCAGCTTCTCAACCGTTTCGGCTGCACTCGGCTGCTGGCCCGGCTCAGTGCCGCCCAGCACGGTCTTGATGCCACTCTTCAGGAACTCCATCCACTCGCTGCTTTAGATAAACGACGTGTTCAATATGTTTTGCTCTATATTTTCACTCTCATTTATCTGACACGTCAATTTTTATAAAAACAATGTTACGACCAGTGTCTCCACATCAAAATTATTACGATAATTGCAATAGTGCTGGACGTTTAGCTTCTTTACTGCTCGATTTAACATATTTTCAAATGTCTGGCTGTTTTTTTTCAAAATAAATTTTCAAACGAGTTTAAAAGTTTTTTAATAGCACAGCAGTAATTTGTTTTTATTGTCTACACTTAAGCTCAAATTTGTTTAGCATATTATTTTGTATCTCTACTTGTATTCGCTTTTTAAATTTTATTAATTTTGATTTTTAGCTATTTTTAACGGTCAAAGTTCTTGCAACACTGAAGTGCTCCAATAAAAGTAAGTAAATATCTGCCCATTCAACATAAATTTAAAACGACGTTGTCATTTTCTCACAAGAATATTAGTTTTACTTCACTTTATTTATGTATTAATTGTAAATATTTTAAATACTGTAAAGTTCAATAACACAATTCCAGTTTGTCCTTTTTTTGCACATTCCGTTTTGTTTATTTTATAAAAGCAGTGTATACATAACAACTGGCAGAAATATTTTAACTGCTAATATAAAAAATATGACTTACATTATTTATAAGCTGTGGAAATTTCTAAATTTATTTTGCACAAAACTCAATTCTTATAGCTGCGCTTCGTTTTTAATTTGGTAATTTTTAGTGTTATTCTGTACTATCGATAGTCGCCGCCATCGATAAGAGAAGGGTTCTTGGGTCATTTTAAATTTTCCACCCGCTATGATGTCGACGTCCACAAGTCGCATGTGACCGATAATCCGAAATGTCTTCTATCATCGTTAGCAACTTAGCAGAAGTTTCTTTGAACAAGTTGACCATCAGCACAACTCAATACCTGACTGTAGTTTACAAAGCCAGGATGTTTCTAAAGACGTTACAGACAAAAATCTCTCTATTTATTTTTTAGACCAACTATCGATGGTACTTCGGGCACTATCGAAAGAGGGTGGCTGCTATCGATGGTTGAGCGCTATCGAGCTATCGATAGTTCTCCACCCCTAGCGCATAGAGCAATACTGGTTGAATTTTTTTTTGTTGTAACTTCTGCTGTTTTTGTTTATTATGCATTTGCATGCATATCAGTTGTTAATGAAATGGATGCCACAAATGCAACAACATAACTGAGCACCAAAAATGTATACTGCACAATTGCTGTGGCTCTGCAGCCTGGGCCCGCTGCTCGTCCTGCTGTTCCAGCCGACGACCATTGTTGTTCAGGCAATGTGCCCCAAAAAATGTAGCTGCAAAAACATCTCGGAAAATATTCAAACATTACGTGTAAGATGCGATGATCAGCACATTGTTAACTGGAAGGAACTGAACTTTGGCGATGATGTGCACATCATATCCATCATGTAAGTTACCATTTATAAAAAAACACAAACATTACTTATTAATTTTTTTTTATAGCAACGCCAGCAAAAACGCGATTGCACAAATAACGGAAGATGATTTTCAAAGCTTTACAGAACTAAAACGTTTGGATTTATCCTCAAATCTACTTAGCGAACTGGACAAGGACACCTTTGGCAATAGTCTGCTAAATGTAGAGCGACTGAAACTTGCCAACAATTCCATAAGTCACATTTACGAAGGCACCTTTGAGCTGATGCCCAAACTAAGACAACTGTAAGCCGAGTTGCCAACTTGTAATTTTGACTCTAATCTCATTTATGTTTACTTCAATTTGTTAGTGATTTGTCCAACAATCCGTTGGCCTGTGATTGTGGTCTCATTTGGTTGATTGCCTGGTCGAATGCCCGCGACATTCGTCTGCTGCCGGCTCCCAAATGCGATTCCCCCATCAATTTTCGTGGCATGCCGCTCAAGAAACTCAAAGTGGGCATCGATTTTCGGTGCGAATCGGCGCTGCAGCCACTCCTAGAGCTAGTGCCCAAACAGAATCAGGTGAGCTATCTATGATTAAGTGAAATATTGGAGATTAAGAGTTGAAAATAACTTTAAACTGAAAAAAATGAAACCAAAAATAAACTTTTGTTATTTTAAAAATTTAATTTTTATAAGTTTTTCAAAATTATTTAAAAATTCTTATTTTCAATTTTTATTTTATTTGAAAATAAAAGTTGTTTTAAAATTTTGAAAAGAACACTAGATAACATTTCGATTTTTATTTATACCTAATTCGCTTTTTTTAATAAGAAAAAAGCGTGAGTTTTTGAATATTACTCGAGAGTTTCAGAAATGATTTTAAAAAACATTACATGTTCTGAAAGTTATTAGTACATATGTATGTATGTATGTACACATATGCAGGGTATAAAAGCGAAACGAGTATCGGTTTCAGTTACGGTTTCGGTTATGTTCGCATTTCGGTTTTCGGTTATCCGTTACGTTTTTATATATATATCGGTTACGTAACGGTTACCGGTTTTTTGTAAGTTTCGGTTTCGAAATACCGGTATGATTTCGGTTTACAAAACAATTTTATAAAATGTTAAAAATATGTATTTGAAAACACATATTACAAAAATTTCAAAAATTTAATTATTGCAAAAGTAAAAATTAAATTTTAATTTAAAAAACGATTACACCCTAAGAACGTAATTTAATTTTATGTTTGACCCAAACCGAAAATAACCGTTATGCATGAATCGGTTTCTTAACGGTTATTTCGGTGGGAATTATTTCGGTTTTTGGGTTTCGGTGCAATAAAAAAGTTTTTTTTGGGTTACTGTTTCAGCTATTTCAATCGGTTAATACCGGTTAACTGTTACGGTTTTAATCCCTGGTTTTAATCTTTAATCAACATTTTTAGAGATACTTTTGAAGAATGAAGACAAATTTTTGGAGTCAAATTTTTATGTTTTTTTTATTTTAAAACTTAAAAGTCTTTGCTTAATTACTAATTATTTGCCTGCTTCTCATCCACAGATTGCCTTCGAGGGCGACGAGCTGCAGCTGAAGTGCTATGCGCCGCGCGTGGCCATTGGAGCACCCCGGGAATCGGAGGATTTGCCGACGCGGGCCTATGTGTTCTGGGGCTGGTCGGACAAGATACGGCAACAGAACTCCACGGATGACATAGTCTATCGTGATCCGACCAAGGTGTTTAACGACGTCAATCTGGAGACGGGGCAATCTACGGATTCGGGTATACTCAATTCGATACTGCGGATCGGGAGTCTGACACAGAATCACACGGGGATGTGGGATTGCACATTGCGCAGTCAGCAGGCGAATCTATCGCAGTCGATAGTGTTGCATGTGGTGGCCAAGGGAACACTCTACTGTGATGCCATCGTGTCCAGGACGAACAAGGGCGTCTATCACTGGCCACGCACAATGCGCGGCGAGACGGTGCTCCAATCCTGCGTGGAGGAGCCAAGTGACATGTCCCTGCAGCGTCGTGCCTCCCATGAATGTGGCAACGATGGCCATTGGACGCATCTCAATACGGAGAGCTGTGTGTATGTGAGTGAAACGACACGCATCCTGGAGCAGTTTGCCAAGGTGAATCTCACACTGACCAAGGGACAAAATGCCCTGGAGATTGCGCGACGTTTGCACAATTTCACCCAGATCCAAACGCAGCTGCACAAGCTGCGTGATCCCATGGACTTGGAGTACATAGCGAGAACATTGTTTAAGTATCTGGAACAGCTGGAGGCGCATCAGCAGCAGGAGATTAGCTATCTGTTGATGGACATTGTCTCGCAGCTGTTGACGCTGCCCGGCAAATTGTTTGAGCTGTCCCAGTTGGAGCTGGGAACGGGTCACAAATTGCTGCACATTGTGGAGGCATCGGCATTGAGATTGGCCAGCTCGGCAGCAGTTGGCACAGCTGGAGCTGTTGACAATGACTTGACTGTGTGGCGTCATCAGCGCAACATATTTGTGGATGTCTTTCATATCCAACTGGAGCAGTTTCTGAGCATGTCGTGCGTTTGGCTGGAGGAGAGTCAGCGGGGATTGCAATGCAATAGCGCCAATGATACGATACCCATGTACGAGCATGGCGATATCGATGCCGCCATCCAAGTGCCCTATCAGGTGCTCCACGACCAGCTGCCTGGCAATAATTCCAATCGGAATTTAAAGCTCATGATTAGTCTATATAGGAATGCCAAATTGTTGCCCAATCTGCAGTCGGAGCAGAACGAGACGCTCTCCTCGGTGGTCATAGGAGCCAGATTGTATTCCAACGAGGGGGAATTGATAAGCAATCCGGTGGAGGAGGGCTCGGGCCAGGCCATGGAGGCCATGGACCAGGAGGATGTCTATCAGCAGAGAATCACAATAATGCTGCGTGCTCATCCGTATCACGATGAGCGCAGTGCTCCACTGCCCGCCTGGTGGGATGAGCAACAGAAGGCATGGAATCCCAGTGTCTGTCAGCAGCACTATCAACATCGCACGCTCCTCATGTTCAGCTGTCGTCGCATTGGTTACTTTGGACTGCTCCAGCGTGCGGAGTTTCTCAATGATTATCGCAGTGAATTGTCTGGCGCGAGATTCCATCATCCGCCCATGCCCATCTATGTGGGCTGTGCCGTGTT
Source organism: Drosophila limbata (assembly GCA_963924055.1). NCBI lineage: Eukaryota > Metazoa > Arthropoda > Insecta > Diptera > Drosophilidae > Drosophila > Drosophila limbata. The sequence continues at coordinate 29,406,987 of OZ001351.1, forward strand.
GTTTGCCAGCGCCTGGTTCAATATTGTCACCTTTGTGGTGTTTGGCGGCGTCATACGCATCAATCGTGTCCAGCGTCATGCCTTGATCAACACCTGGCTGGCCCTGTCCACGCTTTGCTTGATCTTCGTGCTGGGCATTTATCAGACAACGAATCTGCTGCACTGCCGCCTGTTTGGACTGATGCTGCACTACCTCAGCCTGTGTGTGCTGCTCTGGCTGTGCGTCAGCTTGAGCAGCATGTACAAACGCCTCACCAAATCCACAACGGGCGCCAGTCTGCCATTGTCGGGCCAATCTCTGGCCGGCCAGTTGGAGCCACATCAGCGTAAGCCCATTCTGGGCATCTATCTGGTTGGCTGGGGCATTGCTCTTCTCATTTGTGGCATCTCCAGTGCCGTCAATCTCTCGGAATACGCGGCCTACAATTATTGTTTCCTCAACAACAGCACGACATTGAATGCCTTAATTGTGCCCGCCGGCATACTCCTAATCTTTAGCGGCATCTTGGCCATCTGCATCTACTATCAGCTCAGTCAGCAGGCGGTGAATGTGCTGCAACAACATCAGCATCAGCATCAGCAACAACAACAGCGGGAACATCTTCAGTTGGGTCAACGACAATATTCGGATAACAATACACAGGCCACGGAGCACATTGATCTGGATTGGCTGGACGGGAATGGCTGTGTCACCACCAACAATGCCCACAAACAGGAGGCCAGCAATTCGGCCCTGCAGCTCCAGGAGCAGTACAGCACCTTGAGCAATCCTTTGAGCAGCATTGTGGATGACTTTGAGCGCTCCAATATGTCGCATCTGCGTGGACACCTGATCTTTCTAGTGCTCTATGTCTCCGCCTGGCTATCGGCTGCTCTCTATGTGCACAGCGAACAGCGGCTCTATGTCATCAGCTTTCTGGCCAGCTGTGTAATCCTTGGCCTGTTTCTGCTGCTCTTTTACAATTTGACCAGGAACGATGCACGTCAGGCCTGGACACAGCATCGTTTGGCCAGATCCAGTCACCTGGTGGCCTACAATAATGCGCAGCTGGGCCGAGCAGGCGGAGCAGCTGGAGGTGCAACTGGAGCAGCTGCGGCAGCTGGCGGAGCCAGTGCAGCGGGCGCAGTCAAAGCTGGCGGCGCTGCCATGATAAGCAACTCCATTGTGGCCTACAAAGCCGGACCAGGAAGCTTGTATGAGCAAAACAACTCGGCGGGCTCGCGCTCCAATAGCCAGTGCTCCAACAAACAGCGCAGCAACAGCGCCAGGAGCATGCGCAGTCAGACGAGGAGCAATGGACACATGGATGCCACCACACAGCAGCTGCTGGGAGGAGGAGGCGGCGGCGGAGGAGGCGTCGCTGGCATAACCATTATCAATAACAATGCAGCAGGAGGAGGCGGAGCAGCAGGCGGAGGCGGTGGCGGTGGAGCAAGTGCATCCAGCTTAAATGCCCTGCTCCATGTGGTGCCCGGACATGAGAGCATACCCAGCGCTGATATCTTCTATAATCCCAATCAAATCAATGTGGCTCGCAAATTCTTCAAGAAACAAAAGCGTCTGGCGAAGCGGAATAACTTTGAGCTGCAGCGCCAGGCGCTGCCGCAGCAGCTGCACAGCCAGCACAGCCTGAGCGACGCCAGCTCGGAGCAGCTGTATGCGCGTCATCACAATGCCATGACCTTGTTGGCCGGCGGCAGCAAAGTCAACAATACGAATCTTCATTACAAATCGGCAGTGAACAAAGATGCCGGCGGCGGATTGGGATTGGGTGTGGAGGGATTGCAGTACAAGAGATTTGTGCCAGCCAACAACAAGATAAATATCTATACCAACATACCGGAGACATTGACGCCACAGCATGAGGTGATCAAGCTGAGGACGAGCACGGGGAGGACGCGGACACCTTCGTTGCTGGACGAGACGCTGCACGAGCACGACGATGAGCTGTTGACGCAGCAGGAGGATGACGACACCAGTTCCCTGGATGAGCATGCTCCCCTCTATGCCAACACTTGTCAACAAACGGAAATCTTTCTGCCAGATCGTTGTAATCCTCCCATTAGTTCCACGCCCGTCAAGCAACCCAGCTTGGAGGCCATGAACAGCTTGGGTCTGCCCGCTGAGGAGGAAGCTCCTCCGGCCAATGTCGAGCAGCCGCTGCTGCAGAAGCATGAGATTTATGTGTCCAATTCGGTGCAGGTGACCAATAGCATCCGGCTGGAGGATGATTTTCCCAGTGTGCTCATTCGCTTCACACAGCAACAACAATCGAAATCGTTGAACAACATTAGTGACATGTTGGCCACGTCACAGACCACTGACAATGCCGGGAATCCCGCGGCAGTTGCTCTGGATCTGCTGGAGGGTAATCCTTTGGGTTCCTTAGCGGGCAGCAGCGCCAATTCAATGCTTACACAGATGTACTCCTGCTCCAGCAGTAATCTCACCCAGCTCCAAGCGAATCACAATGGAAATCCATCTGCAGTTCCATCACATTTCCAGCTGCCAAGTGGGACAAGATTACTGTCGGCGAGTCCGACGAATGAGAGTGATTTGAACTATCAGAATTCGGAGATTAGCATAAGGAGTCATGGCCTATATGCTCCACAAGCGGATAATGATTTGAATCTCACCTTGACCGATGACTTTCGTTGCTATCAATCCTCGAATGCCAGCGATGCGGATGTGGATATTTTAAATGAATTCGATGATGAGTTTGTTGCCTATGGCGGAGGCGTGGGCGGAGGAGGTTCCTCCACAGCAGAGCCACTGTACAATCATCATCATGTGGTGCAGGGTGTTGGCGGTGCCGGAGAAGCCACCGCCGAGGAGCAGGCGGAGGAGGAGGAGGAGCAACAGGATCAAGACCATGATGAGGACGAGCTGGCAATGAACAACACCATTGATGAGCTCTATGAGGCCATCAAATGTCGCAGTCCTTTAAAGAGTTCCAAGCCACAACAACAAAAGTTGCCAACAGCAACAACAACAACAATGGAGGAGGAGGAGCAGGAGGCGGCAAGCAGCTCGGAAAGATTGCGCCAGGCGTCGACAATGACAGAGACACAGAGTGGTAAACTGGAGAATTTGAATCTGAATCTGAATGAAACAGTCGAGGATGACAGCAGCCAGAGCAGCGTCATATCCTATATTGATCCTCGAGCCAACAACGAGCAGCAGCAGCACAACAGTTCCCACAACAATCCCAGTTAGCTGGGATCCACACTGAATCCAACAGATACTATATAGTTGTAGACCAAGTTACGGATTCGACTTGTATCTAAATGGAAATTGGCATCCAAATGTGGGTACAGATTTAATTGAATGGGGATATTGTATCTAGATATGTATATATATAAAGATCTAGACAGATTTATATATATATATACTGTAAAGATCTGACGATATGCGGACAGATTGAGAGTATAAATCCAGATTAAGATATGTATCTTAAAAAAACAAGAAGATATCTGTAGACCTACAGAAGTATATAGATATATGTATCTAGATAAAGTTAAGAGATCTACAAACATATATGTAGATATATCTAGATCTACAAAATTATTTAAATGTCTGATTATGCGCAAAGATCTATCCTGATATACTATAAAAGTTTTCAAAAGAATATAGATACAAAAATATATAGATATATGTATCTTGATATAAAAAAGATAAAATATCTATACAACTATATGAATATGTCTGAGCAAGCACAAAAATGTATACTGATATACTATAAAGATTTCCAAATTTATATAGATATATATCTAAATGAGGATATTATAGTAGGAATCTCATAACTTGAATCGATCTACAAAAGAATTGATATATATCTATGTGTCTGCATTTTGAAATAGAACTTTAAAACCAAAATCCATCGCAATATATATGTTTATCTAGATACATTTGGAGCCAATTCTAGATACACTTGAGTCTATAACTAGCTATGTTTTAAATTATAGATATACACCCTCAATAGACTCTAAGCTACTTTTATATATAGTAGATTAGATTTGTACTTTTTATATGTATATCTTAAGAATCGCGACTCGTTCATCTGCTTTATATATATGTATAGATGTACTATAACTATGAATTGTTCAAATACACCACGCCCATTCACTTGACGTAAGCATAAATAGGAATCTTTTAGCTATATATATATATATACATATACATATATAAGTACATGCACTGTATTTATTATGACCTACACACATAGTTTGTTAACGTCATAAGCATAATGAGATTATTATCGATCGAAAGAACCACCCACAACGAAAATGAAAGAGATGGACAAAGAGAGAGAGAGAGAGAGCGAGATAATGCCGAATACTCCAAACTCAAAAACTGAACAAAATGCAGTTTGTTTTTAAACAAAAATTAAGTGTTAAATTTAGTAACTAATCTTTCTATATGTGTATTTTGTATATTTACAAACTTAAGTGCAAATATAAAATGTTTATAAACCGAACAATGTTGAACATTTCTTACTTTTTTAGCAGAGAGTAAAACATAACTAACTTAAATTAAAAATAAATTATTGAAATTATATTAAATTATAAAATATAAAAAAGCAAAAACCGGACATTTCAAAAAAAAAAACACATTCGATTTGTAAAGAAATTACAAATGTTTTTGGTTTATTATGATTCTGATTATTTTGGGGATACAGTGAACACATTTAACAGCTACTTGTACAGTAGACACAATTCGTAGGTCATTCGTTAGCTGGACTCTCGCTTAATTCGAGAGTCCGTTCATAAAAAAGAGTTATTATAATAGTATTAATATTAAATATGTGTATAAATGTATGAAGGGCGTTCAAAAATGCCCAAATATGTGAAATGTATTTGAAGTTCATAGCACAAAAATTTAATAGTTAGTTTGAATGTGTGCGAAGAGATGTGTACATGTGTGTGTGTATAAATACTTTAACATTATCACTTAAAGTTTAACAAATAACGATTTTAAATATGAATTATTCGACGATATTATTGCTGATGCCATGGCAAACGCGTGGATTTAACAATTTAGATCAGCGGTGGGCACGCATGGGCTCCGGGAGCCAGCGGCTGCTCCCTACTGTATTTTTGTCAGATTTCGTGCTCACTGCTGATTTAGATGCCAGCGTTGTGCGTGTTTTTCTTCCTTTTTTCCTTTAGATACAAAATAACATACAGTTTGTGGCGTTTTCTCAGACTGAGAAAACAGACACTAGTTTTTGTTTTTGTTTATAGCAATTTAGATTCAAATGCTTCGTATGGATTTCCAGCGTCGCAGCAAAAGACACGCCGAGCTCAATCCACTGGAATATTGGCTAAATTCGCTAATGTTAATGTTACGTGTTGGAATGTCGATTTTCTCTTTTAAAGTCTGCAAAAGAAATGGATAATTATATGTAGTTATTGTCAGTTGGGTAATAAATCAATTCGATTGTTATTGCTTAATTTATAAAGCTTATTTTTTTAAATTCTTAGGGTATTCAGAAACTATGATAAATTGATAAAATTATTACACTGTGGCTAGTGAGTGACTTTGCATCAAAACACTTTTTTCTTGAGACCAAGAAAAAAAAGTTCAAAAAGTTGACGTTTACAAAAATTCGAAAATTTTAATGGTTTATGGAAAGCTTTGTATCATTCAAAAGGAATGACCTTTCCATTGATGCCAAACTTTGCATGAAGTAAATTCAAATTACAAGTAGAATTAACTTTAAATGGTGTCAAAATACTTATGGGCACCGCTGTATATTGCCATTGACCATTTGGGATTGTTGTGCGGAAACAAAAACACTGGATTAAATCAATAAAAAAAAGCTTTACCACTAGTGTTTTTTTTTTAGCTATAAACAAAATTTTCTGGCTATTTCTAGCTTTTTTCAAAGGCTAGTTTTTTTTATAATTTTTTGAAAATCGCTAAAAATTAGTATTTTAACCCATTTTGCCTACTTTTCATACAAAAAGTGCCTTATTGGCAATTTTCAAAAAATTATAAAAAATACTAGCGAAGAGATTTTTGAAAATTTTTTTTTCAGGCACTCTTAGAATTGTTTGAAGAATTTTTTTGCATCAAAATATTTTTTTGTAAAAAATCTAGGAAAAAAGTCAAAACAGTAGACTTTTACAAAAGTTCAAAAATTTCAATGGGTACTTAATGGGTTAGGAAACTTTTGTATCATTCAAACGGAATTTGAATGACCTTTCCATTAATGCCAAACTTAACATAGAGTTAGTTCAAATAACGCGAGGATTTAGCTTTAGTTTTGTCAAAATACTTTATCCGACGACTGTATATCATAGTTTCTGAATACCCTAAATAGTTCTACATATTAAAATCTACAATCAATTTAATTAAATCATGAATTAAAGCCAAATTATTGCTTAATAGTGTTTTAATTTTTAATTTAAATTTTATAAATAAGCTGATTGCAAATTGTGATTTGTACAACTATAATAAAGGCAATAAAATATAGATTTCAAACCTTATAAGCATCTGGAATTTCAGTAGGTGATCTATGAACAATGGTGCCATTTATGTAGAGCATATTGGCGGCACTCTCCTCGGGCAGCGTTAGCTTCTGATAGGTGAAGCTCGCCTCACGCTCCATGCGCTTCACAATCTCCTGGCACGTGGCGCTCGTGCTGACGCAGAGCACATCTGGACCAGCCATGGTGACATAGTACTTCAGGCGCTTTGAGCCGTTCACCTGGCAAAAGGCAAAAGGCAGGAAGCCACAACAAGTTAGATAAGGTTTAGTTGTTAAGATCAACTGGCCAACTGACCCTTATGGGTGTCACAGGATACTCGGGATAGGCCATGGCCACGGCACGGGCGCCTTCCTCGTTCGTAAACGCCGAGATGCCAATAAAGAACTCGCGTCCTTCAAAATAGAGATTGTAATTAGGAACAATTGAAAAAAGAGTTTATATTTATTTACTTATTCAATGTGGAATAAGAGCAGTTGATCAAAAGTGCTTTTAAAAATTAAGTAAATTTAAATTTAAGCTGGATGCGATGAAAAATTAATGGATTTGGGGACGACCCAAAAAAACCCAAATCAGATCAATAAGCAGTAGTATAAGTAAGGTCTGGGATTTCCTGATGGGAATAGGAGGAGGCGGGGATAGCACTGCATTTGTTTACCTGTGAACAAAACATCGCCGCCATCCAATTGGGCATGCGGATCATCGATCTCAATAACTGGTATATCCAGCTCCTTTTTCAATATAATTGCCATGCTATCGGCCTCGCGACGTCGCTTCGCGTTGTCGGAGCGTCCAATGAGGGCGACTCCATTGCAGACAACGGCGCTGCTCTCAACAAAGACGCCCTCGGGCAGCTCATCATCCGGCGGCAGCTCAATGACATCCAGTCCGATTTCTCTTAATAAAGCGCAATATTGTTCGTGCTGTTGTTTCGCCAATTGGACATCAAAGCTGCCCGTCTCTTGCAGTGCATTTGAAATTCTGTCAAATTCAATTAAATAATAAACAACAACAATAAAAATTGGCTTGAGTGAATGAATTAATTCACGCCTCGTTCAAGGGGTCAGTTTGTGTGTGGGTGTTGGCCCCACCCAAAACTGAGCCATCGCCTAGGCAACATGACCTAATTTCAATTTAATGCACATCCCATACCCAACCAACCACCACCCCCCACCCCAGTTGCCCAGGTGTGCTGCGCACCTGGTCCGCTTTTTGGCGCTCGTTAGTTTTCGGCTGCTGGCTGCTGTAAACTCACCTGGCGACAATTGCGTGCGTGTATTTGGGTAACATTTTTGCACTGTTTAATTCACCGGGTTACGGTTTAATTCTGGTTGACCCAACCAGGAAACACAACGGAATTCCAGCAGTGGACAAGCATACACAAACAACTTAGAGGTAGAGTTGTGTCTAGGGTTGTTGAAAATATATCAAAATATCAATATATCGATATTTTTATAGATAATGATATATTTATATCGCGATATTAGATTTGCCGATATATCAAATATGCGATTTTTTTTTTGATATTTGAAATTTGTGAGTTGGTCACTCTGTGATCTCTAAAGCAAGTGAGTAAATATCAAACAAATGTTACCAAAAAACAGCCTACTGTGAATATGTGCAGCGCGTTGTTCTCGCAGCAAGCTTGCAACGTTTTCAACCTGCAACGCTGCTAGGGTCAAGTGATCACCCTAATTATGTAAAATACATATGGAAATATATACTGAAATGAACTGTATTTTTGTGATATATATTGTTATGTTTGATAAATAAGACTATCTCTTTTTATTGTGGAGCATTATACTTTTTTTTTTTTTAAAGGTAATAAAAAAATATTAAAATATATCAATATATCGATATTTTAAAAATATTCGACAACCCTAGTTATGTCATTTCGTTCTGAAAAAGTTCAAATGAACGGGTCATTAAGATGAACGAACGGGTCAATCATGAACTAAATCGATCATTTCGCAGCTAGTCAGTAATTTTTTAAAAAATTTTCCATTTTTTGTTTGGTAGGCCAAAATCGAATGTTTTTATGTACAACAAAAATAAACAATGCTGATCATTAGGCCCTATAAAATATTGGAAGGAAAGAATTTCAAAATATTATGAGAAATTTGTTAAATACAAAAATCCCTTAATAGATGTGTTTAAACAATTTTATGTGCTCAGCAAACATCGAAGCATCAGGACACACATCTCTAATATAAATCAGCTGACTGCATTGGCAAAAAAAAAAGAAAAAAAAGGTGACAGCCTTGGTAACGGTATCATATTTGACAATATTTAACTCTTTTCAGAAAATTAGTTAAATATCAACATTGTTTTTTTTTTTTAAATAAATATATATTGAAGCTAGAACTTTGAAACAGGAGTCTGTTATATTTTGTTCGATTTTGTAAATTTTTTTAAGAATTTTTTTTTTACTAATTCTTTAATTTCTTCCCCACTCGAAGAGTAACGTGCCCAAAACTAATTTTAAAATGAGCTTCATTATTTTAGAAAATTTATATTTTTCTTATTTATTTTGAATTTGTAAGTACAAATTTTTAATTATTTTTTTTTAAAACATAGCAATGCACAACTAACATGTTATTAACATGTTAAGTGTTCCACTGGCAATTTCACTGCTTGCTAAATATAGCAGCGCTTTAGTTAACAGTATTACGCCACTTACAACGAGCTGCTCCACACATAACGAAACTCTTAACGCAGATCGCAGCAGGCGCTTAACGAATCTCACTCCTGACAGTTACAATTCAAAAGTAAAATTTTGTGCAGCTTGCCAAATTTGTAAATCCTTGTAAATTTATACAATCAAAAGACAAAGACAATTAAATATTTATATCAAGCAAATATATTTGGATTTATTGAACAGTAATAAAGTAGTTAACATGTATCAGAATCAGGTGGTGCTGACGCGCGAGCGTCGTCGCTTTGGACGCCAATGCATGTTCGAGGATCGCAACGAGCTGATGGTCAGCGTGCATCCCAGCAGTCGTCTGCGCTTGAAGTACATAATGGGGAATCCCCAGACACGTACCATGCAGCTCAGCTCGGTGATGGCATTCAGTGAGGTGGAGACTGAAAACGCGACATTCGACGAGCATGGAATGTTTCATTATGAGGGCGGTTGGCCCAGAGAGGTGAATATTAACGATGAGGAGCAGACGCTGCGTCATCGCAAGAAAGTGGAGCGTGACGATGCCTGGGGCGAGGAGGTGAAGACATTGATACGCAGCACAATGAATACGGCACGCCAGAATAATGCCATCAATATCTATAGTCATTTCTTTGATGATATTCCAGCGGAAGCTGGACGCACTATTTGCATGCCCTTCGTATCTCGCACCATCAACATAATCCATGATATGTGGCAGCCACAGCGTTACATGTCCATCATCAACTGGATGCCCAACAACAACAAACAGATAATGACCCAGTATAGTAATCTGTATACATTGAACAATGATGATCGTCGCATGGTCACCGAGGATCCCACCAATGGCAGCACCAATGCCTTCTATGTCTGGGATGTTAAGAATCCCATTAAACCGTTGTATTTCTACGACAGCATTGAGATCGTTGCCTGCGCCAAGATCTGTCCCAAGGAGGAGAACAACATGGCAGCCGGAACATATACGGGCAAGGTGTGCACCTGGGATACCTTTGAGGGTGGCATGCCCACCAACATTTGTCCCATGGAGGCGGCACACCGGGAGATGACCTCATCCCTCGTCTGGGTCTACTCCAAACTGAATACCGAATTCTATTCGGCCTCCTTGGACGGATCGATTAAGTTCTGGGATACACGGGATCTCAAGATGCCGGCCAATGAGATCTTCCTGGAGCCATATCCACAGTATCGTCAGCGTCGTCAGGATGCACATGGTTGCACTGTCCTCGAGTTTGAATATACAATCCCGGTGCGTTTCATTGCCGGCAGCGACATGGGATGCATTTTTGTGGGCAATCGCAAGGGCATCAATCCCGTCGAGATGCTGGTGGGCAATTACCAAATCTGTGCCGGCCCCATTCGCACCATACACCGTAATCCATTTTTTGTGAAGAACTTTCTCATTGTGGGCGATTGGCGTGCGCGGATCTGGTGCGAGGAGGTCAAGAATCGTCCGAGCACCATGTATGTCAAGAAACGCTCCCAGTTGATGTGTGGCGCCTGGAGCACTGGACGTGCCTCCCTCTTTGTCACCGGGGACATCGATGGTGTTGTCGATTTCTGGGATCTGCTGTTGAATCACAACAAGCCCATATACAGCATCAATTTCCGTTCGACCATCACGGGCGTCGTCTTTCAGCCGGGTGGTCAGCACTTGGCCATTTCCCTGGCCAATGGCGATACGCACATCATGAACCTGGACGAGGCCATGAAGCGCACCACCAGCAAGGAGAAGGCTCTAATGGCAGCGGTAAGTTGACAAATGATATCGATATATCGATAATAATTTTTGGTTGAGGTAGATTTCGCTGCGATATATCGAAAAATCGATCATTATTGACAAAAATATCGATTATTGATAATAAATATTGTTGAAAAAGGTAGATTTTTGCTGAAAGTCCTGTGGTTTTAGGGTTTTCGATCAAATATCGATATGTCGAAAAATCGATAATTGGTTCGATGGCAGCAGTAAGTTGATAAAAATATTGATATGTCGATATATTGAGAAGTAAGCTTGAAGGTGAAGGTATATTTTAAGAGTTGTCGATAAAATATCGAAATGTCGACAAATCGATAATTGGTTCGATGGCAGCAGTAAGTTGTCAAAATATCGATAAGAAGACGTATCGATAAATAAAGTTGGGCATAGAATATTTTATCTGATATATTTGCAAGGCTGTAATTTTAATGATTTCGATAAAAAAACGATATGTCGTAATATCGATAACTATTTCTTTCTGACAATATATAGTATGTTTGCTGTAAGTTCTTGATATCGATCTGTCGCTAAACGATATTTCTCTAAAAAAAAGGTAGAGAAAAATATTAAATTTTCGCATATCGAAAAATGATTGATTTTGACTGATAATTCCTTTGTTATTCCTTTCTAATACCTCCATTTCTTCAGATGTTTGAGCGCGAAATTACGCGCAGCAAACTCCTCGAGGCACGCGTGGATGAGATCAAATTGAAGCGTCGCACTCTATTAATGGAGCAGGAGGAGGAGGAGGAGCGCAGATCGAAGGTGGCAGCCGTTGAGGAAGTGGTGCCCGATCTGGAACTCGATCCGGACAATCCCGATCAGTTCATCAAGATGATCGAGTCCGACGAACAGTTCCGTCTCGCCTTGGCCCATTTCCACGAGACCCTCGAGGCTGTGGATCGCAAACGTGCCGCCGAAAAGAAAGTCATGGAACGCACCGACTTTGAGCAATTCTATTTGGACAATCTTGCCGAGCAGGCGAAGCTCGAGGAAGCGCGCAAGAAGCGTGCCGGCTCGATAACCTCCAAGGAGGCTCGAGAGCTGCGCGCGGCCAAGAAGAAGGCAGCCAAGGCCAAGGGCAAGAAGTAAACCCAATAAAATACATGTGCTAACCATTACAATAATAATAACACTCGAGTGTGTTTGTTAAAACTTGTAAAACCTAAATTTGATGATACTTAGAATGCGATATTATTGAACCAAACTGATCATGATGATTGGATGCCTAAAGCTCGATCAACTAATGTTATTACCTCAAGTCAATTTAGGGTTGACCTTAGTGATCTCGGAGTCAGATCTTGTCTATAAAGCAACAATTTTGATAGATTAAATGTTGTAATTGACTGATTTTAACGGATCTAAAAAGGTCTAAGCAGTTCACAAACTAACAGATCGCATCGTAACAGATCTTATCTAACTTATGTAAACTCCTAAACTCAGCCTACCAGATCTTAAAAGATCTAAAGCAGGTCTAAAAAGCTCTAAAGCTTTATATAAATACTACTTACTAGAGGTTGGAAAAGATCGAATTTTGCTACAATCGATTTTTTCGATTGTCGATGTTAGCCAACATCGATTTCACCGATGTTTTGGAGCGAAAAAATCGATAATCGACGATAATCGAAGATTTTCAAATAAAATTTAAAACAAAATAACAAGTCTTTATTCTTCAAGAATTTACAAAGCAGATCATTTTCGAGATCACAGTTTTGTTTAAAAAATAATGAGTATCAGAACTTAAGTATGTAGGAGTTCATAGTTTTGGTTCATAAATAATAACGCATTAACAATTTGCGGTTTCAGAGCACATCGGCGATCTGACACGACTTGCCCGGCTTTGCTAAACATCCTTTCAGATGCACACGACGTTGCAGGCACGCACATATACTTCTTAGCTATCAACTTTAAAGCTTCTTCGTCAGAATTCTAGAAAAACAAAATAATTAATGTTAGCATGTGTAATTAGTAGGAAGTGTATTACCTTCCAATAAATCAGGGGATCCACATCTTCCTCGGCATTTGGTTTTGTCAAATACTGGTTAAGCATGATGATTGAATCAGCTCTATTGGAGGTTGGCTTGGCCGCTATTTTGAACTTTAAAAATTCAAATCGCGTACACTTTGGTTCAGGTGGTGTAGGAGGCTTTTGTGACGTTTTTAAGGACAAACAATCGGATAACTCATCTTCTAAAGCTTTTGCAGCTTCGTCGGCATTAAAAGTATGCAAGAAACCATACTTTTTGAAGCGAGCATCTATTAAAGTTGAGATTCGGGGAATGGTCCTCTTTTCATACTGTCCAAATCTCTCGGGCAATCTTTTGGCAATCATGTTTAAGGCTTCCAAAACGTTGTCGGATTTTATTTCATTACGCAATTTGTTAATTTTTTGATGCAGCTCGCTAATTATCGGAATGATTAGTGAAATGGTGACAATTTTATTTGCGGAAATTTGTTGGGTCGCGTCATTGAAGGGTCTTAGCAATTCGATTAGCTCCGATATAGTCCCAATTTCGTCGACTGATAGCGGGTTTGGAGCTTTGCGCGAAATGAGAAGCACTTTTCCAATGAAAGAGCTCAGCAATTTTATACGATCCATCATTAAAAAGGCACTGTTCCATCTGGTAGCCACTTCTTGCACAAGACCCAATGGATTTTTCACGTTTTGAGCCTCTTTTAACTTGGCATTCGCAACTGTGCTTGATTTAAAGAAGGCTACGATGCGTTTGCATTTACAAAATATATCATTAAGGCTCGGCAATTTTAAAGCTTCTTGGACGATCAAGTTCAAAGTATGTGAACAGCAAGGCAGATTTTTAAGCTGTAGTATCTCGCACGATTTTTTTATTGTTGCATCATTATCCGTCACGACACACACAACTTTTTTGTACACATCCCACTCTGTCATGACAGCCTGCAATGTTTCTGCCATGCTCTTGGCAGTATGATTTGTGGGCGTCAGAAGTTTTTGAGTTGCCAAGACTGCCGACTTTAATTCAAATCTACTGTTTATAAAATGGCAAGTTACTGTAATATAACCGTCAACTGCCTTCGAAGTCCAGCAATCTGTTGTAAGCGCAACATGGGATACATTTTGTAACATTGATTTAAGCAAACTTTTCATATCATCGTACTTATTCTCAAGAAGCACGTTGCGAAAGAACTTTTTGCTGGGTATTTTGTACCGGGGATCCAACAAATGCACCAATTCACAAAAGCCTTTGTCTTCGAGGACACTAAATGGTTGAATATCTATAGCTATCATGCGCATTATTGCTTCATCAATAGCGTTCTTGCGAGCTGAGCCATTTTCGTAACACTTGACTTTGTTTAAATAGTTGTCAAGATTTGTTGGCAAAGCAGGCAGGGATCCGCAATGATTACATATGGCCTCTTGGCTGCCTGCACATTTTTTAAAATGGTCCCATACAAAAGAAGGCCCCGTTTGGCGCTTACTCACTTTGAGTTCTTGCGGCTTCTCGCAATCTTCTTTTGACGAATCCGCACGCTTTTCGTTTGTTAAATCTATAAGAAAATTTATAACTTTAATTGCTGTAAAATAATTAATATCAACCAACAGAGTGGTTTTGGCGCGCAGAAAAAATGTAACATGTACATACATTTATGCACATTGCACTATCAAAACTCACCTATCAAGTGTTTGTCCATTGCTACTTTGTCACTTTCACCTCCACCACAATAGTAAACCACACGTACGAAAGCTAAACATATAAATTCAATTAAATTTATGCAATTAATAAAAAAACGCGGTACTTACGCTGTTGTCTGCTGCTTTTAGAGAAGGTAAAAAATGTATAGCAATCATCGATGTTTTGGATCGATGTATCGATATTAGCATCGACTCCGAAAATTAGAGAATCGATAATCGAAATTTCCTTTGATCATCGATACATCGACGATACATCGATGGATCGTCCAACCTCTACTACTTACATCTCTGCATATATTTAGCTTCAAGAATGTATGTATATGCAATTATCTGAAGTGATATAAACCGAACTCCATATCAAAATACTATTTATAGGTCATTTAAAGGCGTCCCACCCTTTTTTTTAGACTTATCCAACCAGAGATAAAAATATCTGAAACAGTTTTAAAATCAATTTCAAAGTTCCGAAAATCCATTAAAAAGTATCTAATATGATCCTAGTTGATCTGAAAAGTATCTGAGCGGTGGGCACGAAATCTGACAGAAATACAGTAGGGAGCAGCCGCTAGCTCTCGGAGCCCATGCGTGCCCACCGCTGATCTAAAGTGATCTAAACGGACCAAAAACTGGTCTTAAGTGAACTCTATGTATAAAATACCCAAATTTTTTCATACACTGTCAAACAAAATAAATCTGAGCTAATCTAAATTGATCTAAGTTGTTACAAATAATTTTAAGCTGATCTAATTTGTTTTTAATATACGTACTATATATTTAAAGCACTGTCAGACACAGTATTGAGTGATACCAAAAAGCGTAACTGTTTTATATTTATAATTATTTATTAAGTAACAACCTTTAAGCTTTCTAAATTCACATCCTGTATTTATGTACATATAAGTAGAAAAAGGTAAAAAAAAAATACAAAAATGATCCTTATAAATAAATTGATAAAGTGTTTGAGACTTAAATGATTGGATCATAGTGTCATTGGAAGAATCGAAGTTTTCCACATGTTCCAGTTGTTTTTCTTCTTTCTATATTATTTCCTGTTTCTTCTATAAATTTTTTTGGTTTGCTTTGTTTAATGTTTATCGGAATCGACGCCCGTGTCCAGGAAATCGTTGATCAATCGCATGGCCTTCCTTGGAATAAGGCGACCGATTTTCTCAACCGCCACAAAGTGACGTGGCACCGCCGCCTCCTCCAGGCCCTGACGCTGTGCCTCAATGATCGAAGCAGCGGCCACCTTGGGGGAAATCAGCTTGAACAGATTGGGGAAGCGGAAGCGGGGATTCTTGCACAGACCCGTGTCGATCATATACGGATAGATCGTCGTCAGTTTGACCTGGAAATGGAGGAATTGTAATTAGAGAAAATATCGGACTAACCAGGGACTAAAACCGAAACGAATATCGGTTTCAGTTACGGTTTCGGTTATGCTCGCATTTAGGTTTTCGGTTATCGGTTATGCAAAATCTTTGAATAAAGGTTTCGTAACGGTGAACCGGTTTTTGTATGTTTCGTTTTTGAAATACCGGTATGGTTTCGGTTCACTACAAGTTTTTGTTTTGCAAAAATTTAGTTCTTAAAATAATAATTATAAAGGCATTATTTTCTTAATTTTTCATTCACACATTTCTTTCATATTCTTCAGTTTGTTGTACTTAGTTTTGTTACATTTTAACAATTTTAATATTTCATTTGACAAATTTATTTTGATTCCGCTTATTCAATGCTATAAGAATTCTATCATGAATATCAAAAATAAAAATTTAAAATTAAACATTAGAAAATTAAAATCAAAAATTCAAATTAAAAACTAAAAATAATTAAACCTTATAAACGAAACGGTTACTAAACGGTTATTTCGGTTTACAGAGTTTCGGTCTTAAGGTTTCGGTCAAATGAAAATTTTGTATTTCGGTTACGGTTTCAGTTACGGTTTTAAATTTCAATCGGATTTTACCGGTTGAACGGTACGGCTTAGGTTAGGGTTTTAACTCCTGGGACTAACCGATACCTCAAGTTTTCGGGCTACTCTTAGCAACTTCTCACAGAGTCTGCTACAGTCAAGTATAAACAATCTCCTAACATGCTAGTAGTGCATACCCTGCGTGTTTTTACAGCTTATACAGGGTTTAAAAAACTGAACTTTTACCTGTCACATATGTTATGCCAAAACACTGTGTCTTTACAGGGTATAATGGCAGCTTTTAGCTATAAACAACATTTTGTAATCATTTCTTTTGACATTCTCCGGACTTCTTTCGCCTGTTACATACTGACACAACAGTCGAGCTAACCCTATGATAGACGTATGCACTTCCAGGGTATACTTACATTGCACTGTGGATTCTTCTGACGCAGCTCCTCGGCCAGGGCAGTCATATAACCACGCACTGCAAACTTGGTGCCGCAATAGGGCACCAGATTGGGCAGGCCAAAGAGTCCGGCGCAGGAGGAAAGGGCAACCAGGCTGCCCTCATTGCGCTCCAACATCTCGGGCAGGAAGGCCTGGATCATCTGCAAAGAGTTGAAATATGGTTAGCTAAGGAGTGTACACAGGGCACGATTGCAAAAGGAAAGATGTAAGGCTTTTAAATTTTGATTCAATGAATCGAGCCGTGAAACAAGATTTTTCAAATTTCAAGAGCCTTTGAAACCTCCTCGTGATCTCAAAATTCTGCTTCGAAACCTGCTCAATTTTATGCAAGAACATTATATAATTTCAAAATGCTTTCAAATTTTTCGAAAAATTTTTGTATATGGGCATTTCCACAGAAAGGTCCACCGCGGCCAAAAATTTAAAATTGATCAGAAACTTACATCTTGTGAGATTTTCTTCCAAAAATGCATTCAAGTTATTTGTTTAAGAAATATACGCTAGAAAATATTCAATAGGATGAACAAATAGAGTCTTCATTGGAATAAATTCACTTTTTCTAAATTTTAGCCCATTTTCTTAAAAATAGACTTGCAATAGATAGATATTCAGATTGTAACAAAAACTATCTTAATACAAAGAAATATATTGAAGGTTTGATTTTAAACACGTTTTTCGCGCTTTTTTCGATATATTATTAAAGAAAGAGAGACAGAAACAATATAAAAATAGTGATGGTAAAAAATGTCCCGTGTGCGATGTCCCGTGCGAATTTGCATCAAATTGAATTAAAAAAAAAGTGAAAGTCATCTTTGAAAAAAATCATAACCGTTTTTAAGAGGCATCAATGCACAAGAGTTAAAAATAAGTTGCATTAAAATATTGCCTCTGGATTCGCTGAAATTGGCGTTTGAATTGGTTGACCTCACAAGTCACTTCCATTTTGTGTCCCGTGCGAATCACTTGAATTTTGCTATTATCTTAAAAATGAAAAATTACCCAAAATCAATCTTTGCACCAATGAAAGAGCTAATCAAATGCTATATGTTAAGCCCTTCATCAGAAAAAAAACCGTTTCCTTTTTACCGTTTTTTTACTTTGAATGTGTACGAATGTCCCGTGCGCGAGTTTGGAAATGCCCATATCGATTACGAAACGGCTACCGGTTTTTTGTAAGCTTCGGTTTCGAAATACTGGAACGATTTCGGATCACAACAAACGTTTTTTTTAAATCTTAAAAGCATTTAAATTTGAAAACGAATATTCAAAAATTAAGATTTTTTGATTAAGATCAATATACACATTAGAAATAAAAATCAAATTTAATTCTGAAATCCCGGATTATACCTTAATCACATAATTAATTTTATGCTTGACAAAACTTAACCGTTATGGATGAATCGGTGTTGGCCACTATAATAGCTATAATAGCCAGAGACTTCAAGTTCGGTATGTTCTTATATTTGGATCAGACCAATATATCATATAATATAGTCCCTGTCATATTTATAAAATCACCTTATAAATTGCAGAAAGAGTAACTAATTTTTTGTAAACTGCAAAAAATGACAATTTTAACATCATTTAACCTCATTGTTCCTCATTTTCATGCATAAAGTGCCTTTTTTGCAGTTTTCAAAAAATTATCAAAAATACTAGCAAAAATATTTCTGAAAATTTTCTTTTGCAGTTACTCTTAGAATTGTTCCAAGAATTTTTTTGCATCAAAATATTTTTTGTGAAATTGTGAATTTATAAATATGCAACACTAAGAGTTTAATAAGGTGCTCTTTGTTAAGTACCGTTAGATTGGTGTGAACTAGATGTACATGCATTCTCTTCGTTTCTTTATCCTCTTCATTTCCTCCATACATTGTATTCCGCTGCAGACAGTAGTTTTCGATTTATTGCAATTTATAAGGTGATTTTATAAATATGACAGGGACCTTATATCTGTCATAGGAATAATCAGTCGAAAATCAAGTCTTATTAGGAAAAACTTTTTTGTTGTTTGAGATATCTCTACCAATCTGACAGAATATGCATTTGAGATGGTTAAGATCGGACTAACATATCATACAGCAAATTCGAGTGGCGTTAAATATTTATGTTTTATATGCTTACATAAATATTTCTTATTCTATTACAACCAATATTCTATTTTATGGAGACTGGCACAGGGTATCCTACAGTCGAGCAAGCTCGACGCGGAGCACAAATCATTTGTGACGGATGGGAGGGGTATATTAACAAGTAACATGTATCGATCAGATCGTAAGAACTTACCCAGAAGTGGGCGAGCACATTGATGTCGTACATGAGGCGCGTCTCCTGCTCGGTGTGCTCCAGCAGAGGATGGCAGGGCATGATGCCGGCGTTGTTGATCACCACCTCGATGAAGCCATGATCCTTGCGCATCTTGGCAGCGAGCTCCAGGATATCCTCCCTCTTGACCACGTTGCAGACATAGCCAAAGCCGGATCCTCCTCCCTGTTTGATCTCCTTGACGGTCTGTGAATTCGTCTGCTCATTGACATCCCAGCAAATGACCTTTGCCCCCAATTTGGCATACTGCAGGGCCATCTCCTTGCCCATGCCATGTCCAGCACCTGTGATCAGCACAAATTTGCCAGCCACATTCGTCTCCGGTCGTGTGGTGAATATCTTGATGATCTCCTCGACAATTGTTAGCCAGAATTTGATGACGAGCATCACGAGGTCCACAATGAGCAGAACAATGTTGTAGATATCATTGTTGTTGCCACTTCCGGTGGCACCTCCACCTTGACTGTTGATGTAACAAATAAACAAAAAGCAAATGAAAATAAAAAATTCCGAAAATATTAGGTAAATGTGGAAGTGCGTGTCGTGAGCTAATTACAATGATCTATGAACTATTAAGAGCAGCTTGTTCTATTATTATGATGATTATGCTGTGTAGAACAAATGTGATCTCCCCATGATCTCCAACTACAGCATTCACGTTCCATAATGTGGCCGGAACTCGGCTACACAAACTCAGGGAAATGCTTTTATCTTCATCTCCGACCAGTTGACCGGCTGACCGGCTGACCAGTTGACCAGCTAACCTTTGGCCACACTTTATTATTAGCTCCAAAGGCGACAGCACTGAGCTCTACATTTTTCACTAGAGACGGTCCTAAAGAGGGAACTAGAGGTGGAGAACTATCGATAGTCGGCGCCATCGGTAGCCGACGATAGTATTTTCAAAACCATCGATAGTCGACGATAGTGCTATCGATAATCGACGATAGTCCCGGACACAAAAATACATACAGTCAGTCAAGAAACACTTTACACACTGAAAAAACTTAATTTTTTGACATTACATCAGAAAATGAAAGCTTTTTATATGTATTTGGAAAGTTTATTAAAATTCCGTAACACATTAAGTACCTATTGGAAATTTCAAATTTTTGTAAACATCTACTTTTTCAACTTTGTTTTGATGCCAAAAAAATTATTCAAGCAATTCTAAGAGTGACTGTAAAAAGAAATTTTCAAAAATCTCTTCGCAAGTATTTTTGATGATTTTGGAAAATTGCTAAAAAGACACTTTTTGTATGAAAATGAGGGAGAAGGGGTTAAAATAGTCATTTTTGGGAAATTTTAAACTATCGATAGTACTTCGGGAACTATCGAATGTGGGTGGCTGCTATAGCGCCCAACCATCGATAGTGTCGATAGTGCCATCGATAGTTCTCCACCTCTAGAGGGAACTGCATTAGCCTTACTCTACCCGGTAAAATGGGGCACAGTGATACCTTTAGCTCGGATTATTTCATAGCTTTGTTCAAAAAATATCCTAACTTTATTTTTTTAAATTAATGTGTGCAGAAAATTTATTAAGGATTTTTGAAAACAATTACTTTAAAATCTCTTTATTTATTTAATCTTTTGTTCAAAAAAATGTGCATTAAACTGATTTGTGCAGGAAAAATATCAAAGGTTTGCTCTGAGCTTTTGAATTTTTTTCAATTAATTTTTAATTGTATTTTTTATAATTAATAGTTGTTTATTTTTGAGCGTAGTTTAAAAGGAAAAATTCAAAAATACTTATGTGAATCATCAAAATTAAAGCTGTTGCACTGCTCGCTTTATTTTGATATAATTTTTCGCATGCGTAGAAACTGAAAATGTTTGCATGAAGTCATTAAACAAAAATGTATTCGGATAATCTCGAAAATATCGCAGATAATTTTAACTTGCGCTGCAAAATGTGTGAAAAATCAATAAAATTCACAACATAAATAGAGCAAAAATTACAAGAATCGAGTGTTGTGTGATTTGAACTGAAGTGAAGTGAACTGAATAATTAGACAAAATACCTTTTATGATTTTGAATTAGGTTAAAAACTTTAAGGTCTATAAATAGCTATAAATAGAAATATACAAATTTCAGGGCGTATTCTGACTATTTTAAAAGGGACAAAGCTTAAGATTTTACAAAAAAAAAACCTTAAGGAATCATAAACGTAAGAATTATGATAAGTTATGCTGAAGAAAGAGAGATCTAATTGCTTTCAGCTTCCATCAGCAAGTTTTGTCTGCTTTTCAGCTGCAGTTTCAGTTTCAGTTTCAGCTCTGTTCTCTTTCCCTTCCGCTGTGTCTCTTCCCTCTCTTTTCACAGCTGCAAACTGACTTAACCTCAGTCGTTGCATATAATAACTAGATTAAACATTACTTGCGCTCATGGCGTGACCCTGACCATGGCTGACCATCATGTCCAACAGCCAACAACCAACAACTTCCCATGAACTGTGCTCACATTGCTCAGCTTTCATATTGGCCATGAATTGTGCAGCATTTGTAATGCCATTCAGGCAGTGAAGACTGCACGTACCGTTTAACGCTTTGTTCTACTTACAAATATAATTGTACAGTATTAATGGGATTCCGGGAACAATTTAAGATTTGGCTTAGATTATTTTTGACCAAATCTAAGACAGTTGACGGAACGAACGTTTTGCACTCTGATTAGTTTTAGATTTCGTGCACAGTTGAAATGAAAACGAAACCAAATCGACGGCAAAACGAAATCAATTAGTATGACTACATTTCCTGATTTGCTCTGGGCACACTGAAAATTTTGTATGAAACAGCTGGCTCCGAAATCTAAAACTAATCTAAACCAAATCTAAAATTGTTTCCGGAATGCCATTATTGTATATCTTAACTATCTGAACTCGACACTCAGTTGTGCGGCTCTTGTGAAATTTGGTACAGAGGCGGCTTTTTGATTCTTATAAGATATATGTCGAATCGGGTCACTATATCATATTGCTGTCATAGGAAAATAGCCTTTGAAAATGGCTAAAGAGCAAACTAAGGAAAGTAGCCCAAAAAGTAATGAAATATATTAAAAAAAAACCAAAGTTAACTCAAGCAAATTTAAATTTGAATTTGAGCTACATCAATATAGTTATAGTTTTTAAAGTTGGCATCGGCGTTTGTATGAACAACTTATTTGAGTGTTCAGATACTAAATCAACTAAATTTTCGATTTGTTTTCTACACCTCGGCTAAGTGCTTTTAAAAACATATACTTATATTTTAATCTAGTTTCTAATGAAATAATCACTGGAAAATTCAGTTTTAAGCTCCATTAAAATCAGAAAAAGCATGTTTTTTTATGTTAAAAAGCTTAAATAAAATTTGGTAAACTTTAGAAAATCAAATTAAATTTACAAATTTTTTTAAAAGTTTCGAAAATTCATAAAAGTTGGCTTTAAATAAAGTTGCTTAATTTCTAAGCTCAAATAGTTAATTGTTAGAGTATTGCAGCTGCTGACTATTTTCTAACTATTTGCCATCATATTATAAACACTTTTATGGCATTCAACTGGCAGCATTTATGAAGTAAACAAACGTTCAAATACCAATTGAAAATACTTGTACTTCAATAAACGTCAGAGGGCAATAAAATAGGATGAATAATAAGACAAAATGCAGATACCGTTTATGATATATAATTAAATAATAAACATTTTGGAGTCAGACAGTTGCATTGTTGATTAAATTCTCAATTGTCTATCATTCTAAAGTTTTCCAGAAGCTAAGCAAATTTCATAACTTTCTATGGGATATTTATCGGGTTCATTGGGTTTGTTATTGGGTCTAAACAGCTGTGTGACAAGTGTAACATCTAATTGTAATTGCCCCCATTTAAAAGGATTATGTAAATGCAAATAACCTTAACAAGAGTTGCTCCTTCTAAATATTTAAATAGTTATTGGACTTTTTCTAACATTATTATCTCAATTTATGAATGATTTCTGAACCGGTTTGATTAGCTTCGGAGGCTGTCTAAAGTGCATACTCACCGATATATGTATAACTTATAACTGTGTAATAAATTAACAACTTTTAGCAGTGCAACGAGCGGAATATAGAATCGTAGTATCTATTAGATACACGAGGCCAATTTTCAGCACATGTTGGGGATTTAATCTTCCAAGACCTGTTCAACTTGTTGAGCATTTTCATTTAGGATATTTGTTAGGCAATCAGATTTTTAAAGTAATTCCCCAACTTTGACTTTTGTCGAAATCTTGAGTATTTCAAAAATCTCTAGAAAAATGTAGAATGTGAAAAAAAAAATTGATTATCTAGAGGGCATATATTGAATACCGGCCTAAGCTTGAGTCATTCATTTTCCAATTGAGGTAGTAATTTTTCGAAATGTCTAGAAAAATATGTTATTCATTCATTATTGGGCAAAAAATGGAATTGTGACTGGGAAAACCTTTTGGAAATCTGTAGAAAACCTTAAAATTGACCAGAAATTAAGTTCTTGCTTAAACTGAAGCTAATAAGAAATTGGATTTTTTTTTATGTTAATATTGGTTGGTTTTATCATAAATAGTACAATACTAGGGTATCAGGATTTTCTGTCCTATTTTTCACCTATGTTGATGACATTCAAGATTCCACCGCCTTAGCACCTAAATAGTCAGTCATATAGTTCTATATATAGAGTCTATGTCTAGTCAGAAGGTACAGCTCTGAACATGGCTAATCAGACTAATATTTTTTTTTTTTGTTTTTTTTTGAAGATAACAAACTGAAATTCGACTCAAGGGGTCATAGTTCTTTCAGACATTCAGACTTCTTATCTACACGGCATAATCATAATCACACACACACACACACACCTCATATTGCACACACATGTTTTTTTGGTAGTTATAATAAAAAAATGATTACAAAAAGAAAAATTGTTTTTTGAACATTTAAACATACAGTTGATAAGATTATAATTTTCAGTTGCACTTCAGTTGCTAGTCAAAATTATTTGTATTTTTATTCATTTTTTTAATGATTAATATTTAAAAAAAAAACAAAAAAACACACATTATTCACTCAGTTATGTTACTAACCTTTGATTTGGCTTGGACATGTTTGTTTTTATATTTATGGAGGGGTTGGTTTGTGCTTATTTGGACGAAGGATCTCAGGATCTGTGTAGATCTCGTGGGGGGGACACTTCAAACCGTTAGCGTCTGTTAACGAATTCGAACTGAATTCGCCACAATATGAAAGTAAACAGAACGTGAATGCGACATGCCGGTCGTATGAGTGATTCTTTCGTAATATACATACAGCAATATTCATGGCAAAGCACTCACTCAAAAACACTCACTATACTCACATGCACTCACTCTCCCAGCTGCTGATCTATATAGAACGAGCTCGCAACGGCGTCTACTCAGCGTATGTGCGTGTGTGTGTGTGTGTGTGTGTGTGTGTGTGTGTGTGTGTGTGTGAGTGCGCTCGTGAATGTTTCTGTCGTGAGTGTTAATCAGCATTCGATCTTTACAGGCATATGTAATATTTATAAACAATGCAAGCCTATATTTTTTTTTGGACTCGTCTAGTTTATTATTAGTCACAGACCCATATACATTCATATACACTCAAACACACACTCACACTCACACTTACACTCATAAATAGTTGCGCTATTGCGCTGCAAATAGAGTTGGAAATACAGAACAGAGCTGTAGTTGTTACTTTACAATTTCATTGTATTTGTGTTGCATTCGAACCATTAGAACGATAAGCTTATACACTTCATATACCCTGTAACCCACATACATATGTATATTCATGCTTAGCCCGAGTTTTACTGACTCAACTGAGACTCCAAAAAAGCTAGAGACCTGAAATTTAGTATTTATATGTATACCCAAATACTTATATTCATAGCTACAGGGTATATACAAGTGGAGTACTCCCTATATAAGAAACGTTTGTATAAAAGCTGTTATCTAAATTTCAGATAACTTAGTTTACATGCCGATAATTGCATGTGTTGATAGTAGCAGAGAGTAAGTACAGGGTATGGCCTGGACTATCAACAATTTGGCCTCTTTATCTTTGGCCATTAAGCAATGTGTACAACAAGAAAAGATAAACCCTGTTCAGGGATCAATTGGACTCAACATGTTTGCACATTTTACAACTTTCCGGCGAAACGATGAAACGATGGAAATTCTATCAATAGATCATTCGTGCAATGGGGCGTTACATTCTCGTAGTATCCACAGCAAATCGATATGCGAAATGAAACGAGACACGTTTGGGCCACAAGGCAAACATGAGAATGACGACAACCGGACGATACGATTTCTACGACTGTATTCCGCTAGAAATATCGTATAGTGATGGTACAGTGTGAAATATTTTGATATCTATATAAAATTATATATGATTTTTTTTTTAAATATTAAGAGGACTTATAACTATAGCTTAGAAACAAGAAAAAAACTGAACTATCGTATAGAGATGCCAAGTGAACTATCTACAATATAATAATATCAGGAATTAAAACCGAAACGAATATCGGTTTCAGTTACGGTTTCGGTTATGCTCGCATTTAGGTTTTCGGTTATCGGTTATGCAAAATCTTTAAATAAAGGTTTCGTAACGGTGAACCGGTTTTTGTATATTTCTGTTTTGAAATTCCGGTATGGTTTCGGTTCACAAATAAGTTATTTTTTTTCGCAAAAATATAGTTATATTAATATTATAATAATAATAATTAAAAAAGCATTACTTTGTTAAATTTTCATGCACACATTTATTTCACATATTCTTCAGTTTCTTGTAGTTTAGTTACATTTTAACAATTTTCATATTTCATTTAACAAATGTATTTTATTTGCGCCTATTCAGTGCTATGAAAATTCGATCATCATATCACAAATAACAATTCAAAAATTAAACAAAAGAAAAAAAAATAAAAAATCAAAATAGAATATGAGACATAATTTTTTTTGGATGTATGAAAAACCGAAATAAACCCTTATAAATAAAACGGTTACTAAATGGTTTTTTCGGTTTACAGAGTATCGGTTTTAAGGTTTCGGTCAAATGAAATTTTTTTTTCGGTTACGGTTTCAGTTACGGTTTTAAATTTCAATCGGCTTTTACCGGTTAAAGGTTACGGTATCGGTTAGGGTTTTAATCCCTGATTATAATAATAATAATTAAAAAAGTATTACTTTGTTAAATTTTCATGCACATATTTCGTTCACATATTCTTCAGTTTATTTAAAACTCATTTTATTAGAGCTTATTCAGTACTATGAAAATTCGATCATGAATATCAAAAAAGATTCAAAATTAAACATAAGAAAATTAAAATCAAAAATTAAAATTTAAAATGAACAATGATTTTTTTTTTTATGTATGAAAAACCGAAATTAACCCTTATAAATAAATTGGATACGAAACGGTTATTTCGGTTTTAAGGTTTCGGTCAAATGAAAATTTTAATATCCCTTTACGGTTTCAGTTACGGCTTTCAATTTCAATCGGTTTTTACCGGTTAAAGGTTACGGTTTCGGTTAGGGTTTTAATCCCTGAATAATATAATGTTTCTATAAATATGCAGAGATGAAGGTCTGCATTCAAACTATTTTTCAAACATAGAGACTCATGTTCAACAAATTTGCTGACTGAAAGTTAAAAACTATCGTATAGCAATGCAGTGAGAACTATCGCAAAGAGATGTGAGAAGCGAGATTATCCTAAAAACTTAGCTTGAATACGCTTTAAAACTATACTATAGAGATGAGACAATAACAAAACTATCGCATTAATATGCAATGTACCCTAAATAAAGAATTATGTAAAATAAGAAATATGTTTCAGGTTTGATTAAGTTTGTCTTTTATCAAAACTATTCAATAATGAATTAATATTAGTTTTTAAATTTCTGAAAAAAAGTGAAAGATTTAAGCAAAAATATCTTATACTTGTTAAAATTAATTTTTGGCTAATTAAATTGAATTTAATGCGATTGTTTAGTTTAAGGAAATTAATTAAACACCTCAGGCAAATTGCTCAAAAAAAGTAAAAACTTGTTTCAATTACTATACAATGAAATGTGCAATGAAAATGAAAACTTAAACTAGAACTAGAAACTGGAAACTGGAAGTGGCAAGGTTAAATGGTCTTGCAAGTACATAAGTGTGTGTGTGTGTGTGTAGATGGAATTATGTGAATGTGTGTCATACTATTATGTAAGTAAATACGTAAGCATATCATTAGATATCATTGTCTATATTACGCTCATTCATTCATTCATTCATTCATTCATTCACTCACATTCCGGCTCATCTTCTGCGTGAGTTTTTTGTGCAATGAAAATTGCAATTCAAGTGCAAGTGGAAAACTGGGTGCAAGATTCGTTTGTGGATTCGGATTCAGCTAATCGAATAATTTAGCTCAAGCTACAAATTGTTGGTTGTTGGTCTCCGGGTTGACCAGTTGTCCAGTTGTCTGACGTGTTGACAGACAGCGTTGCATTGTTTCTGCTTGCCACAAGCAACATTTATTAGCAGTCATCAAAACCCACCCACTTTAATATCGAATTAATAAAGAGCCTCGCCGACAACTAGACAAATGTATAGATACAAAACGAGAGATAGAACTATTTCTTAGAAAAACAGTTACCAAGGAAAGATAAACATACATTTTAATATACATATATAGATAGGGAACAAGATAGTTACAGAGATATGTAAATACTCAAGTCAGATACAAATACTCAGCGATATAAAGAAATAAGTTTTATAGATACAAAGATATACATCTTTAAATTAATAAGAAGGACAAGTGGGCGCGGCTACAGTCGAGTTTGCTCGACTGGAGGATACCCTGTGCCAGTCTCCATAAAATAGAATATTGGTTGGGACCATCTCATATGCATATTATGTCAGTTTGGTTCAGTTATCTGAAACAACAAAAAAGTTTTTCATACTGAGACTTGATTTTCGAATGATCGTTCCTATGGCAGCTATATGATATAGTGGTCCGATCCAAATTTAAAAACAAACCTGATCTGCGTCCGGTATCCAGCAACCTACATACCAAATTTGAAGTCTCTAGCTATTATAGTTTCTGAGATCAGCTGTCTCAAACAGACGGACGGACGGACAGACGGACATGGCTCAATCGTCTCGGCTGTTGATGCTGATCCAGAATATATATACTTTATTGGGTCGGAGATGCTTCCTTCTCCCTGTTACATACATCACACAAACCTAATATACCCATTTTGACCATTTTCAATGGGCACAGGGTATAAAAATATTATGAAGATAAATAAGATACGTAATCATATGTACACATATGAAACTTGCATGATAATAATAATAGCTTGCATGATAATTCAATGAGTATCTATTGGATACACACAAAGATTAGAAAAAACATGCGAATCAAATAAAGATACACCTTAAAATTACAAATTTATATAAATTGGAAAAAATATTGAACCAAAGATACACATAAGTATAATAAGTTGGGGAAGGAACAAACAAATTTATAGATAAAAAGATACGCAGAATAAATATATTTATTTATAGATTTATAAACATAGATGTATAAAAGTAACAAAGATTGAAATATATAGAAAAATTATTAGATAAAGATACATACACATAAAAAAATGAACACAAAGATACATAGAGACACCTAAATTTCAAAAGTGTGTCAATTTCTGGATACACTGTGTCATCAAAGATGCAATCACAAAAGATACATTTACTCCAAAATATGTACTTTTGTTTATTTAACTTTTTATAGCTTTTTGCTAAAAATGTATCTTAATGCACAAACCGTTAAAAAGATATAATTTAAGTTAATTATATTATTATATCTTTACCATAATGTATGGAATTTGTATCTTAAATGTATAAAGAGATAAAAAGATACAAATTAAATGACATGTATTTAAACACATGCGAGTCGGAAAGTGAATAAATGTTTCCGTAAGTCGCTCGAGTCTCAGCCCCGTTGCGTGCTCTGTATCTGTATCTGTAGCTGCACTCGTATTTGTATCTTTGAGTGATATTTTTTATCTGGTCGCTCATTTGGGGGTCAGGAACACAAAACAACGCAACGCACAGCTGGATGACCTTAGATACGGGCAACTTCTAATCGACAGATTGCAATTGCCACATTTGCACTTAGCCAAAGCTCGAAATCTCAATCTAACGGTCGAGCGGCGACAGTGCTTGCCATCTTAATTGGTTTAACAATGAAAATAAAAACAAATATTGAGATTGATAATAACAAAATATCACATTCACTTTTTAGATATTGTAATTACAAAAATAGATAAAAAATGCTCAGCAACATTTGTTTGATTCATTGGCTGCTCAAAATGTAGCTAATCAACTGTCGCGCACTGTACTTCATTGACTTTTATAACATGTGCTTATGGTAATCCATAAATAGCTATCACAATCACTATTTATGGCCCTCAATCGCCTTCGACTTCGACTTCGAGCGATGCTACTTAATCAGCATGACTCGGCGTATTGTTAAATTTTCTAACAACTAACAACAAATGCATTTTCTTTAATGAAAATTGTGGTATTTTCCATGCACGTACTCTTAAGACAACAAAGTGATTCAATGAATGATGATAATAAATATTAAAAACTTAAATTAAATTTATAGTTACAATTAAAAAATAAAAATTAACATTAAAATAAATATTAAAATTAAGATTAAAATTAAGATTTAGAATAAAATAATAATAAACACTAAAAATAAAAATTAAAATTAACATAAAAATTAAAATTACATTTAAAATTCAGATAAAATTAAAATTAAGATTAAGATTTAAATTTAAATTAAATTAAAATTAATATAATTAATATTAATATTAAGATTAAAATTAAAATTTAGATTAAATATTAAATAATACTAAACATTAAAATTAAAATTACATTTAAAATTAAGATAAAATTAAAATTAATGTAAAAATTTAAATTAAGATTTAATATTAAATAATAATAAACATTAAAATTAAAATAAAATTAACATTAAAATTAATATTAAGATTAAAAATAAAGAAGCAATAAACATTTAAATTAAGATTAAGATTTAAATTTAAAATAAATTAAATTAAAATTAATATTGAAATTAAGAATAAAATTAAAATAAAATTAACTTTAAAATTAAGATTAAAAATAAAATAGCAATAAACATTAAAATTAAAATAAAATTGAAATGAACACACAAATTAAAATTAAATTTAAAATAAAGATTAAATTAAAATTAAATTTATGTTAAACTAGTAATGTTTATATGTGACCCCAATAATTCCCTACAAAGAATAAATTTCTTTAACAATTGACCTTTAATAAGTAATTATGAAATGTGACTGAATTACAGGGTATTTTGCTGCCACCAGCTTGCTAGATTTGAAGCGTTGAGAAGAACGAGACCACGGCACTATCAGTGGGCAGACACTGACCAAAGGCCTCGATGAGCAAAGGTTCCGCCGCAACCGTGCCCATGAAGTCATCTAAGGAGACCTATAAATATAGGAAACATATTGAGCCATTAAAGCTGTACATGGAATACAGAAAAGTGAAAGTCACAACCGACCTTGCCATCCTTATCGATATCGAACTTTTTTAGAACAATCTCCACCAGATCCTTGACACCCTCATCCGGATCCTCGTCCTGCGGTTGTTTTATGAGACAATTGCGAAGCAGCGTGAACATTTCATCCTTGGTTATAAATCCATCAGTGTTCAAATCGTAAACGCGAAAACAAAATGCGGCACGTTCAGCGGGTGTGCCACGCAAAAAGGTTGACAAACCGATCAACCAACCCTCGAGACGCAGCGGTAAACCTTCATGAGCTTTGTCCCAGCTGCAAAAGATGCGCTCCATCAAAATCTCCTCGGTGACAATGTCAAAGGTGCTGTGCAACAGCTCACGGAACACAATGCGATCGATGCCCTACCGAAAAGTATGCAGAATTAGCAGCACATTTAGATTAAGAAGAGTTCACTAAAGGTTACCTCAACGGCTGCATGCGGCTTGGCGATTGTCGCGCTGGAGGAGCTCGAGGCGAGCGTCTTGGCCGCATACTGGCAAT
The DNA here is from genome assembly GCA_963924055.1 of Drosophila limbata. Lineage (NCBI taxonomy): Eukaryota > Metazoa > Arthropoda > Insecta > Diptera > Drosophilidae > Drosophila > Drosophila limbata. The sequence goes on from OZ001351.1 coordinate 29,438,405, forward strand.
TGGACACCAGCTTCCGATAGATGCGACAAAGTGCGTCCAGCTCATCCCTGTGAAGTTGGAGATATGTGGAATAAAGTAATTATTAATTTTTTTTTTTTTTTAAATAAAAAAATCACTTGGAAAGATTGCAAATAGAGCAACTATACCCATTACCTTTTTAAATAAATAAAAAATATTTTTTACTGCATACTTTTAGGCATTAACATAGCTTAGAGCTGAAAAAAGCCATTACTACCGTTCCGTTTTGCCGATCTTGTTGCGATTAAGTAGGATGAAAGTTAATAATAATAGTTAACATTAATTACAAAAGAATACCTAATAATGGCAAAAAATTGACATGCGTTGGATTTATAGAAGTCTGTGTAATAAATATGGTTGCTCTAGCTCTTTTAGTCTTTGAGATCTAGGCGCTCACACGGACACACGGACGAACATGGCTATATCGACTCGGCTTTTGATGCTAATCAAGAATATATATACTTTATAGGCTCGACTACAATATGCTACATCCTTCTGGACCCAACTTGTCTACTGAAATTATCAGTCCGATTGCCAGTTCGGGACTGGGGGCCCTGCCTTAAAATGGCATGAGCAGCCTCTGGCGAGCAACCTATTGGAGCAGCCTGGAGGACACCTGTCAACAAATTTGAAATGAAATGAAATTTGAAATTACTACCCTTTAACTTATTTTTTAAGTCACGGGTATAAAAATATATATTCAATTTAGAAAAATATCTTACTATTAATTTCATTTAATTATTTTGACTATCATTTGAAGAATAAAATTTATTTATTTATGATAGAAGTTAATAAAATGTTGGGATTTGTCAAAACTATGAAATTTTGTCTGATTTTCGATCTAGCCAAGTCAAATTTATGCAGTTATTTTGTATTTACAACTACGTTTTCTTTTAATTTTTTTATTTTGGTAAAACTCAATACATCGTTATAGTTTGGAGATACTCGAATTATTTTTTGTCAATCTTTACATTTTGGTATTAAACTCGATTCACTGTTTGAACTTAAATCACAATTTAAAAACAAGTGGGAAAGGCTATAGTCGAGCTTTAATAGGATGATAGGTAATAACAGTAGCTAACGTTCACCGTTTAAAAAAACCTAAAATCTTGAAAACTGTGCGTGTGGTGGATTTTCGCGATTTACGGAGGCGGAAAGGGGCGTGGCAAAATTTTGAAACAAACTTGACCTGCGTGGGGCTTATAGAAATCTGTGTGCCAAATTTGGTTGCTCTAGCTCTTATAGTCTCTGAGATCTATGAACTCACACAGACGGACAGACGGACAGAAGGACAGACGGACGGACGGACAGACGGACATGGCTATATCGACTCGGCTGTTGATGCTGATCAAGAATATATATACTTTATAGGGTCGGAGATGCTTCCTTCTCCCTGTTACATACATTGCAACGAATACAATATCCCCTTTTACTTATTTTTAATAAGTAACGGGTATAATAAGCACATATTTTTAAAATTGCTCATAGAAATGTTAGAACAGCCCTCGCTAAAAACTACTTGGGTAAAAAATACTCGGCAAGCAATCCCGACTAAACTATTTAGTACATATTTATATATTGAGGGTCAGTCGCGGGAGTTGAAATTGATAAGAGACTCCTACGCCAGCAATAAAAAGTGAGTGCATGAATTCTTATCTCACAAGAGCTCAAAATCACAGCACAAAATCTGAAAATTATTTGAGAAAAAAATCCAAAAATATGAGTATGCCACTCAAACTCAGCATCAGTGTACGTTTGTCTCGCAAAAAGCGATTCTCATATCAGCTATATAAACAGATGCTTTTCAATAAAAAAAATTCAGTCCTATTTATACAGCGAGTGCTTGAACCCCACCAGTGGTAATTCTTGCAAAGCTCTTAGGTGTCAATAAATAAAATTGGTCAAAGTGCTTAATAAGAAATGTATTCAATCTCTTTGAGCGGAGCTGCAATGTTACAATTGTTAAGGAACCGGATATTCAATCTCCTAGAACAGAATTTGAGAAATTTCGAAGAGATTGAATATCCGCCGCCTAATACAATTAATTCACAATTGTCCGACAGGAAGAGTTGATAGATTAACTTAATAATGAATCGGATATTCAATCTCTCAAAGTGGAGCTGCAGTAACAAAACCATAATAAAGTTGCTTAAAAAGCGGTTATTTAACCTCTTAGAACGGAACACGAGCAATTTCTGAGAAGTTGAATATTCGATGACTTCTCAACGTTTTGAAACAAACAGAATCGGACGAAATTGTTATAATTAAATGTGAAACGAAAGAAAACAAGAGTGTTTTCTTCATTAAAAGTAGAAAATATATTTTTAGAATTTTTCAGTTAATAAATTTACTGTATTAAAATTAACTTAATCATTAATTTGGGAATTCTTTATGCAACAAAATGTTTTAACAATGGCAAATAATGTGTAAAAACGCAGGAAAAGAATATAGGATTATTTACAGCAGCACTGGAAACAAGAGCCAAATCGTTATGGTATACAAATTGGCGTCACAATGTCAACCTCTTCATCGTGGACGAGAAAACAACAACAAATTCGGGATGTTTCAAAACATGTGACAATTAATTTATGACCCAGGCGCTGAACACAAATAATTTTTGGCTCTACTCGCAGAAATTATCATTAAAAAAAAAAAGCTGATGTTGTTGGATTTGACTTTGGTTTCGTTAGCTCTTAGTAATTTTCTGTTGAATGTATTGTCAAAAAAATATATATATTTTGAAAATTTTCAATAAAAAAGTGACAAAAAAAACACTGTGATTGTTTCTTAAATGTATCTTAATATTTCAGTTACGCACTTGTTAAGGAACATGATAAGTTCGTTGAAACAAACAGAATTGGAATTAATTTTAATAATATAAAGTGAGGCAAGCGGAATTGGAACTCACAAAGAGAGTTCAGTACTTATGCGTTATATATTCGGAATTTATCTTGCTTCTTTCTTAATATTTTAGTTAAGGAAACAAATAACAAATTGTATTTAAATTGAAGTTTGAGTTGTGGAGCAAGCGGAAAAGAAACGACAAAAAACCGTTATCTCATACTTTCGTAACTAATTTCAATTGGGATTCTTTCTTGAATTTATGTAGATATTTTAGCTACTCACTAGTTAAAAAATAGTATATGTTTGTGAATTAAACAACAAATTAAGTATATATGTATATGTAAGTAATTTCAATTGGAAATGCTTTTTACATTTTTCTTGATATACATTTTTCTTGATCTTACTATGTATTCTCAATTTGGGTTGAATCTCAGTTTTTTCTTTATAATTCCGTTACTCACTTGTTAAAGTATTGTTTATGTTTTAAAACAATTAACAAATTGCAATAAATTTGAAAGCAGAATTTCTTAAATTTTTTTTAGATATTTTAGTTACTCACTTTTTAAGGAAAAGTATATGGTTGTGAAGTAAACAACAAATTGTAATTAATTTTAATTTAAGGTTAGAGACAAGCGGAATTGGAACGACAAAAACGCATTATCTTGAAACGTTCGTAAGTAATCACAATTGGGATAGTTTCTTGAATTTTTCTAGATATTTGAGTTACTCACTTATAAAGAAAAAGCTCTTTAACTTAATTAAAAATAACACAAAAAAAATTAATTTAATTTAATAAATTGGATAATTAAATGTGGAACAAGCGGAATTAGAACGACAGCCGCGAAAAATCCGAAACATTTTCTATCCGAAAATCTGGCCTTTTTTAGATTCAATTTACCATGGTAGTATTTTTTATAATTTCTTTTATGTTTCTTTAAATTGATCTTCTTAAAACAATGTGGCATCCTTTTTTGTATGTTGATTTCGATATTCTTTGTAATCGAAAGTTGAGCAAAGAAGTTTACAAACAAAACTTTCGCGATTGCTGACTAAAGCAGCCAGATTTTAAAAACCGGATCAGTCGTGATGAATCGGAAACCAACAAATACTGCAAATGTAGCATCAAAATGCAGATGAAAAAATCATTGAAGAGGCCTTAAAACTACTAAATTAAATAAAAAAGAAGTTGGGAAAAAATGCCTGTTTTTTAGTTTTTCGGCCTTTTTTTCCCTATCATCTTTGGACGTTTTGTCTTTTTTTTGCAAAAAATGTTTGTCATCACTGCTCTCAACATGAAAATATTTCTTAAATTTTTCTAAATATTTTTATGTGCTACTCACTTGGTAAATCGTGTCTTTTTGCGCAGATTATCCAATAGCTTCGGATTGATTTTGCCGCTCAGCTCGTCCATTTTGCGCTGTCGCTGCTGTTGCCGTTTGTTCTGCAGAGCAGCCGCTGCGGCCTTCGACTGGTTGCTCGAGTTACGTTTGCCGCTGGCGAGGAATACCGAAACTGTTTTCAGTATCGTTTTGCTCGCATGTAACGTGGATCTGCTACAACCACCTCCAGCTCCACCTCCAGCTCCAGTTGCCCCACCACCACCACCAGCAATAGTAGCTGTTGTTGCTGGCGCCGTTGCAGTTGCTGGTTGCGCGTTATTTGTTGCCCCACCTACAGCTCCACCTCCTCCAGTTCCTCCTGCTCCAGCTCCTGTTCCATTCTCGCGCTTGGCTGTTGGTGTTGGGGAGCGACCCTTTGAGGTGCCCGCCTTGCCTGCCAAACAATGCGACAGCACATGTCATTATGCCCACTGTTCAGGGTGTTTATGTTGTGCACACACCACACACACACACACACACACACACACACACACACACACCTCACTCACACTACTGCTGCCGATTTGGCTTTTTTATAGCTACTTTTGGCTATGTTTTAAGTTGGAAGGCTAGAAAAATTCATAAAATTCTATTAGCCGCAAATCTGGCTATTTAATATGTATATTTAGCGATGTTTTGCCCATTTTTTTATATCCGTTTCTTAAAAAATAAGAAAAAGGGTATATTGTGTTCGTTGAAATCTATAACAAGGAGAAGCAAGCGTCAACAGCCAAAACGATAAAATAATTAAATTTTTATTTTTAAACACTAAAAAAAACTTGTTAAGTTGGCTATTTTCTAAGATATTTTTGATTGACAATTCAGCTATTTTTTCCCCTATATTTCCAAGTCACCCACACACATTCCCGTTTGGTGTGCATGTGTCTTGTGCTTCATGTGTCAAAGTCAAATCAATCCACGCCATCGACACGCTTTGCACGCACACACACACGCACACACACTCACACTCACAAGCCACTTGCTGCCACACACGACACCTCACGACACCCTACGCTGCAGTGGGAATCACTGGTGGGTAGGTAGACAGGTGGGTAGGAAAGAGTCGTGCCATGAAAAGACCAATATGCAAATAAATTGCCACCAAAATGGATAATAAAGTTCGGGTAACGCTCGTAAATTGTGTGCAACACAAATGCACTGAGAGAAATCGTTGTACGAAAATCAACCTGATGTCGATTAGTTATTTTTTTAATAAACTAAAATACATAAAGTTCTATAAACTATTTTTGTCATCATTTATCGGTTTGTTCTGGCAATTATTAAAATTTTCATTGCATTTATCAAATAATGTAACTTTTATTTTAAATTATAAAATAAAATCTATTTAAATAAAAAACGAGGGGGCGCGGCTACAGTCGAGTTTGCTCGACTGGAGGATACCCTGTGCCAGTCTCCATAAAATAGAATATTGGTTGGGACCATCTCATATACATATTCTGTCAGTTTGGTTCAGTTATCTGAAACAACAAAAAAGTTTTTCAAACTGAGACTTGATTTTCGACTGATCGTTCCCATGGTAGCTATAAAATATAGTGTTCCGATCCAAATTTAAAAACAAACTTGATCAGCGTCCTGTATCCAGCAACCTACATACCAAATTTAAAGTCTCTAGCTATTATAGTTTCTGAGATCGACGCGTTCAAACAGACGGACAGACTGACGGACGGACAGACGGACATGGCTCAATCGTCTCGGCTGTTGATGCTGATCCAGAATATATATACTTTATATGGTCGGAGATTCTTCCTTCTGCCTGTTACATACATCACACAAATCTAATATACCCTTTTTGACCATTTTCAATGGGCACAGGGTATAATAATGAATAAATGCAAAAATTTTAAATTCATTTATTTCGTTTTAAATAAAATTTAAAAGTATGTATTCTTTTTTATAATTATACTTAAAATGGAAAATGTGATAATGATAATGCTAATGCTAATGCTTTTTTGATTCCTCATACTAATCCTAATACATATGCTTTTTAAATCGAAGAACAAGTCTTGAAAATGTATTGAATTTTTGTAATGTCTCAAAACAAATACTTCTTAGGGCAAATGAATTCACCCTTTTCTCTCAGTGTTATCATTAAGATACAATCCATTCAGTACAAACAACTTAAACTAAACTCATTACCAAAGTAATGTTCTGTTTGCTCATGCTAAACTTCTTTGTAAGTCGTCAATTGCACGATTCGATGTTGGGTAAACACATCGAGAGACTTTATCCCCATTGGGGATTGGGGATTGTGAAGTAACTCTCACTAAATGGCATGTTTGCTATTTGCTACTCCTCGAAAGTGGGCCTCCTTTCCACACAGGGTACTTTGGTTTGTTTTTTGCTCATGTTTATTGTCGGGATCCATTTAGGTACTATAATTTTATTAGTACTTTTTATACCTGTCAGTGCAGCCCACTCTTGACTAGCAAAAAAAGCTATCTTAGGGACAAGAAAGTCGAAACAATTATTTATTTTCAAGCAACAAATAAAACAGCTAATTTTTTTTATGTCTCTTAGGTATGTTCCATAATTCTTTAACAACCCAAAAGAAAATTCAAAATATTTGTTGAGCGAGTTAAAAATGTTTACATGAAGTGAATTAAGTTAAATTTTAAATTGAATACAAATGCAAACAAAATTCAATTTGAATAAATGTATTTCTTTTATAAAATATGCCAACAAATTATATCTTTTTTAAAATTTAAAGCAGCGGTGGGCACGAAATCTGACAGAAATACAGCAGGGAGCAGCCGCTGGCTCCCGGAGCCCATGCGTGCCCACCGCTGATTTAAAGTATCTCAATGGGGGCCAATTTCTGTGACTTCAAAAATATGTCTGAAAATTAAACCTCTGACATTTCAGAAACACCGAATGTTCCATATGTATATTTAATTCAAAGACACGAAAAAAAAGCGCATATAAAAGAAATCCAGAGTTCCCGCAGTTTTCTTTTTTTTCTTCCGCAATTGAACTTCTAATAAAGCCAGATTTGATGGGAAAAAGCTGTTCTGACAGCACTGAGAAATGTTTTCAACGCGCGTATGCGATTGTGCGGCTATTTGTTCGCTTAAAAGTATGCAACAATGGGGCGTATTACCGCTATAATTTGTTGATTTACCGTTGCCCCAAACAACAACAAATAATGGGTGTTACCACTGTAAAGGCCTTGAGTCTACAGTCTAGACTCTATAGAGACTCACACATACTCACATGCAAGCACTTTTATCTGTTATATCAGTGGGCAACCCTTTTCAGCAGGCAACTCTAGCTCCTCTCGGGGCTTATACCTGATAGACAGACATTAGTTGGCGACGTCCTGCAGCCGGAAGGGTCAGAGGTTACGGTCCCGTTACGGTCTTCTCAATACGTTTTCGTTAAGAAAAAAATTGAATAAACTTGGCAACCCTAATGCAAGGCATTTGAAAATATAAAGTTTGTCTTCATAACATACTTCTTAAGAGAAATTGAGTGATTTTGGTATTTTGAATGGCTTTGAAATATTATAAAGTGGAAAACCTGAGATTCCTATTTCGTAACGTAATTTGTGACATTAAACTCGCACAACATTGAGCCTGGCAACTCTAGGAGTGTCTTCTAAATAAATGTAGTGTCCGCAGTGTTTATTCTAAATATATGATTTTTTTTTTGTATGTGTAAATTGAATAAAAGCCTTGGCAACTCTATTCATAAATAGCTTGGTTCGTAGATTTTAAGAAGACAACATGCATAAATAACACTTCAATTTTCTTGTTTCTTGATTATAAAGGAAATTAAGCCATCTAATTTGATTTTGATGTGAAATACCTGGCAACCCTAATCACAAAATAATTTTTAAATTTGTGTAAAGAATCCTATGCAACGCCTCTCATTGGTTATTCCACTTCATAGGACTTTCAAGTACTGTGCATTTGCAAAACTTGGCAGCCCTGTTTACTATATACATACGTGTAAAACGAAGCATTCGTTCTTTAGATATCAAATCATTTTACAATAATTTGTTGAATACTTAAATTTATACATATAGTTGAACAGGTGACAGCCCTGTCCACAAATTACGTTTACATAAAGCCTTAAAAGCTCATCGACAAATTTCCAATAATGTTTTTATGAATCTTTTCACGGACTACGACATTTTCTTCGGATTTCCTTGATTTTTTGAACTTTTCACTGTTTCACTTTAACGAAAATCCATCACAAATAAATTCATAAGATCTTTAAAATGTATACCCATAATTTTTTGTCCTGTGGCTGCTGCTGAGAAGAACTTGGAAGAAAAAACCAACCGAATTCCGAATTTCTTAGGGCAAAAATAAAAAGGAAATGAAAACAAAAGGGAAACGATTTCTTGAGGCAATCAACAAACTCAAGTTTCCAAGGCGAACCGATGAAATGTTGACAACTTGTCGACAATTTCAGTTCGCATAGAGGTAGAGGCAATAGACTGGGGAATGGGATAGGACGGAACTCCACGCGATTTAAGCGGTTTTATTGACAAAACAAGGACAAGTTAGTTGGGGACTCAACCAAACTGTGATTGAGGTTAAAAATTGAGGTTAGTTTGAGCAAATGTAACTGTAAAAATTGAGACATTTTCAGATATTGCTAGATATAGAATTCAATCATAAAGATTAAACTTTGGTAAAAACAGCAAAACTTGGCAACTCTGTTAAAAATTGTAACATAAAAATGTATAAACCAAAAGATTGAGGTTAAATAACAGCAAGCATTCTGAAAATCTTTAACTCCATACAAATATATATAAAATTCATATTACTCTGGTTTTTTTATTTTTACATAATCATTTTTCATAAACACTTTTTTTTCTTGTTAAACTTAAGCATAAAATATTATTAATGTTAGCACAATACATATTTATATTTATATATATATATATAATATGTTAAAAGTTACGTTTTAGATTTATATTTATTTATTTTGTTTTACATTATTTATTTTTTAATTATTTTTTTGTTTGATTTGCTTAAAAACCGTGTCAGGGTTATTCTCACTGTACCGACAATTCGATCCCAAATGTGAACAGTGTGTTCTACAAGTACACTTCGTATATGTATATGTTTGTATGTGTGTGTGAGTGTGTGTAGAGTTGTGCATTCTACACTAAAAGTGAAAGAGAAACAAATTGCAGCATAGAGAGAAAGGATCAAGAATGAAGACTCAATTCATTTAAAATATGTATTTTTATTTATTTACAAAACATCGTAAATGTTTATTAAACTCGCTAAATGTAACTATAGAGTACACAACTCTACAACAAATGTAATTAGTTTAATTGTTGTTGTTGTTTATTAATATTATTATTATTATTAATTGTTTGTTTGTTTGATTTTAATTCGTTAGACTTAATTAACTGAACGATTTCTGTTCGGTTCTGTTCCATCGCAGCGACTTTTAAAAACTAAAAAAAAAACAGGGTATTTAAAAGTGATAAAAGGTGTGGGCATAAATATTAAGACAAAAAAAAACATAAACAAAAGTTATTGCATTTAACATTACATAGATAATTTTAAGATGCCTATTCATTAAAAACATTATATAATTAACATAATAATAATAACATTAAGATAACAAGCAAAAATCGAAATGGAAATTGAACATTGTGTCTGTTGTTGTTGTTGTTGTGGTTGTCAACTAGTCAAGTGTTGTGGGTGGTGGGTGTTTGGAGGGTGTAGGGTGATGTGTGTACTTTTTAGAACCATATACATATTTTAATTGCGTTAGATTTTAATGCTCTATTTTTATGTTTTTCATTCAAAAATTATTAATTCTTTTTTATCAGCTACTAATTGCTATATTACTAAGAATTGTTTCAAACTTTATTATTTTGTTGCTTATGCTAATAAATATATATATACATATATATTTTTTGCTTTATATATATATGAATATATATATATATATATCGTATTTATAAGTATCGAATCACGTTCTTTATATATGTATTCTATATATATCATAATATTGTTGTTGTTTTCATTATAATTTTTTTTGCTTTTTGTTTTTTATATTGAATTATTAGGCGATCTGATTGTTGTTTCTCTCTCCCTCTCTGTCTCTCTCTTTATCTAACTATCTCATTTTTGCATGTTTAACAGACAGCAATCGTTGTTGATGTTGTTGTCGCAGCAAACGTTGTTGTTGTAAACCGATATTATAATTCCATATCTCTGGCCTCATCCTCACTGTAATCAGACATACTCGACTCACTGTCGCTGCTCTCGCGCTCCTGCTGCGCCGCCCGCAACGCATCCTCGGTCGCATACCGTTGCACATAGTCGGCGACCTTGCGATGATACTCCTCCGGCTCATGCAGGTACAGGGCGGCCGCATCTCGATTTAATGGATCCACCGGATTTGGATATGTGAGCAGTTGCGGTAGAAATGATTCAAATATATTCGATAAATCATATAATGCCGTCCAGGCCTGATTGATCACATCAAGGCAAACGGTGCCCGATGATTCGTCAATATTGGGATGATAGATTTTATTCACAAATCCAATACTCGGTGATTTAAATGGATAATTGTCGGGCAGATAGACGCGCACCTTCCAAACGCCGCCCTCGTAAGGCGTGCCTTGTGGGCCAAAGAATTTCACATGGAATTCGTTTAGGCCACCGAGAATGGTGACCTCGTGTTTTGATTCAATTAGCTTGATGACGTCATTGTCCATGCGTCGTTTACCAGCACTGGGCGATGACATGTTTTTATTATTTTATTATTACTATTTTTTTTTTAAATTTAATTTTAATTATTGATGGTTCTTTCCTTTTAGCTGATAGTGTGTCGTCTTTATTTATTTATGAGTTTTGTTTTGTTTTTTTTGGTCTTCTCGTTATCCTTGTATCCACTAAGGCTAAGGCTAAGGCGGTGATTTTTGTTGTTGTTCTTGTATGTTGCTATTGCTATTTATTTTGCTTGTTGTTATTGTTGTAGTTTTGTTTTGTTTTTATTTATTGCTCCCCGCTCGCTTTTCCACTATGGCCGCACACACACATTGAAAAATTGTTTGGAGGAGCAATCGCAGCTGCTGCCGTCTGCCTGTAAAATAAACGAAAATTTCAATTATCAGCTTGATATATATAGAGATTGTATGTGTGTGTGTGTGTATTATCCTTATCAATGCTATCAGGCATGCTGCGCTGACTGACCATGAGGCTGCGCTGCTTCTGCAGTCGAATCTCGTCTATTCACAATAGAAATTGAAATGTAGGTCAAATGAGCATGCTTGCTCGCTCACACTCGCACTCCACCATCATCACACGCATTTGCACACAGCCTAAATAACAGAAACTATGTCAGCGCCGCAGCAGCAATAGCAACAATAACAACAACAAAGCGTGACGTCGATAAATAAAACGTGCGCTTCTTCTCTCCTTACACTCTCTTGCTAACTTTGACTCTCCCCCTACATCCTTCACACCAAGGTGAATTTAGTAAGAAGTGACGTATTGCCCACAGCTACTCTCCTTTCGTGTGTACTTTAGATCTTGCATATGCTATTTACCTAAGCATATATACGTCATATCTTGTAGTAATTTCACCATGCATCAAGGACAATCGCAAACATTTCTTGTTGCATACTTTCAGGCTGACTGTCAATCATAAATAAAATGCAAATGTCTGAATTCTATTTGCTGTTCCACTCGCACACACACACACAATTCACTTGCTTTACTTTTTTTTTTGCTCATTATTTCTTTTTGCGTTTGCAAACAAGCTCAGCTGTTTAATGTTATTGGCTGTCTCGCCTGTTTGCTGAGTAAGAGCGAGCGAGTGAGAGAGAGTGTGAGCGAAATATAAAAGCAACCCCCTTGACAGTTGCAAATAATCAACAAATATACAGTGTGCTCAACTAATGTTAAACACAACACAAACTCAACAAGGTTTGATCATTTTGTTTTCTTTCATCTACATCTTCATCGTTAGTCTAACAACTGTTTAATTTGCCGCCATGTCTGCTTTTGAAAAACTTTCGTTAATGTATCGGTATGTTTGTATCCAAGCATATGTTTTCTCTAGCAGATGCGTGCTGATTGGACGTTTAACTGTCAACACACACTGTACAGTGTACACGCTCTGGTCAAGCTATGCTCTCTTTTTGGGATGAGCTAATTCAACTATCTCCCTCGCGCTCACGAGAGTCTTGTTTGTGTACAGTGTACACACATACCTACAATGGAGCTTTTCAATTTCAAAATGAATTTGTGACTTGTTCTGTTTTTATTAAGCTTTGGCAAGTTTCACTGTACTCATACGCACACACACACACACAGACACATGGAAGAGAGGAGCTTCAATGTGGTGATGTTGTTATATTTGCTTTGCCTTTGCTGTGTTTTGTTTGTGGTTGCTGTCTCTCAGCTGTGTGTTGGTCTCTCTGTATGTGTGTGTGTGGAGCCCACGCTCTCTCTTTATGTGCTCTGGAAGATCAACAGCAACAACACCACAACGTTGACTAACCAAATGACACTCAGCTGCAATTTCGTACCAAGACATTGTTGTTGTTGCTGCTGTGGGGGACCGTGACTGTCTAATAATGATGGCACAATACTTATGTATAGATATACATAGACGTGCACATGTATATAAATATATACATATATTGCTATATATGTACATATATTTATAATATTTCGTTTTGGGACAAGAATCAAGCGAATAAAAACAGCGCAAAGGAAAGCAAATTTAAAAATGAAATGAAAATTGTTGTGTATGTATGTTTTCTCTCTATATTCTACTATTGTCTGCTTTACACTTCCCTCTATCTTCTTCCTCACACACACACGCACACATACACAAAAAGACACACGCAGCTGACTGCAATTTATTTGTATTGCATTTTCAGATAATTACGAAACTTTTTGAAAACAATTTCAACAAAAACACGCACAGACACACACATTGCACATACACACACTCACACGCACACAAAGCCAGAGATAACATAGAGCTTGTTGTTATATTATTTTGTTTTTTTGCTTTTGCTTTGTCTTTGCTTATTTGTTAGTTATTTCTTTACTTTCGGGCCGTTATTGTTTTGTTGGTGCTTCTCTTGTTAAATTAGTGTCTGTGACTTTTGGTTTGATTTTGCTCTTGTTTCTTTTTGTTGTCTACTTCAACTAGTTACTGAAAATTAACTGGCAACAGAGTTTGGAAGCCCCCAGCGAGCAGCACACGAACATCTGAAAGCAGCATAAGAAGCAGCACACACAGCACACAACGACAACAACAAGCAAACAGCAACTGCGACGACGACTGCGAGGGAGCGCACGTTCTCTCCCTCGCATTGAGGCATTGAGAACGAGAGCGAAAGAGAGCTCTCAAGCGAACTTATTGAGAGAACGCGACGCGCCAACCTGCTGCCACAGCAAAAGAAAGACAGAGCGAGAGAGAGGGCGTAAGAGAGAACGAACGTGGAGAGAGAGGCCCCCACAAAAGCACATGTACAAAGAAAATCATAATAACAAAGCGAGAGCCAAAGTCAAAACGGCAACAACAACTTGAGTAACAGCAGCTGTCGCAGCAGCAGCGAAACTATGCAAACAATATTACACGAAAGAGCAGCAGAAAGCAAGAGCAACAACAACCAGTCCACGATATTCTGCCAAAGCAAAAGAAAAGCTATAATCAAGGACAGCAGCTGTAAAGCACACACGACGCTAAATGCAACATACGCACACACACAGAAAAACAAAACAAAACCGAGCAAAGCCGAAGCTTTCAATGCCCTTCATTTTTCAACAAGCAACCAACGTTTTGTGTTTAAATTCGCAATGACGCACAAGTCAGTCACTTCCCCCCACCAGTTATCCCCCATCACCCTCTCAAACTGCAAAGGGAATTGATTTAAGTGTTAAACTAACGGGGTCAAATGCAGCACACAACACATGTGTATAAACCTATTGCAAGTTCACGTTAAGCTTGCGCATGAACGCGTTTCATGGATTCTGAGTAAAATACATACATATCTGGTTGACACCTTCGCAACCTCCCTCCACCTCCTGCTCGCCACAAGTAACGGTCATTGACTGCTTATTCAAGTGCATAATGAGACAAAAAGGCAAAAAGGGAATAGTCAAAAAGGGATGGGGGTAGTTAAATATGGGCTAAGGCCAACGGCATTTGGAAATGTTAAAAATGTCTGCTTCGTTAACATTTCAAAAGAAACGTCTATGTGTGTTTGTGTGTGTGTCTAACAGTTCCGTTTGCTGCTGATAAGATTTTAAAACGCAAAAGCCAAGGCAATGAAAAATAAAACGAAAGGGAAAAGAAACACATAAACACAACGCAATAAGCGTGTAAGCAAAGCAAAGTGCGTAGTAGCAAAAACCAGAAGAAATATGTAAGAAAAGCAAAGAAATGCTGCCTGCCAATTTCATTATACATATATTCTTTTCTTTTTTTTACTGATAACAGTTAAACATCTGTGTTCAAAAAGGGAACAGCAGACACAAAGGAAACCAAAAGGATACACACACACAGACAAACATAGACTTATTGGATACACAAACCAAAAACAACAACAAAAACTAAATTACTATGGCTATTTTAGCATTTGCACGAAAGACTCTTATGGAGTGAAAGAGAGCGTGCGAAGAGAGGAGGCAACAGAGTCAGAAGACAAAACAACACTGCAAGGGCTGACTATATACAGATGTACATATGTATACACACATACTATCTATGTAAATATGCAATGTGCATACGTAAGAGCAATATTGGGGAATACAATGAGCAATGCCAAGAGTTAGAATCGTCGATTAAGCAGTGCAGCGATCTCTTGGCTGACGTGCAACCGTTGTTGTTGTTATTATTATTATTAGTCGAATTGTTGTTTTAATCACTGTCGCACCTCCTCCAACAATATGCACTTACATACACACACACACGCACGCAAACATGCGCAGACTTTATTGCATTCAATTTGCAAGACCTTTGGCTATTAAATACTTCAAGTGTAATTTTGGTATATCGTAAAAGAAAATTTTGGCATTGCAATTGGCCATTGATTGGGGTACCTTTTAATTATGATATTCTCCGTATTATTTTTCTTGTTGTTGTTGTGGTTGATGATGATTTTGTGTTGGCTGCCGCCTTTAATTTTTACGCTTCGATACTTCTCCACATTGTTGTGTGCACCGACCGCCTGTGCATTTTTTCACGATTTTCTTTTTTTTTTCTCTCTGACTTTGTTACGACAGCGACAATTGTTTAATAATTAATGTTTAATGTCTCAACATATAGAAATGCACTGCTCCATTCGTTTTTCTTTCGTCGTCTTCTACCGTTTCAGCACACCGACGACACAACAAAAGAAAAAGCGACAATACATCTTCCGAATACTTCTCTCTCGCTTGCTCGCTTTGCTTCTGCCCAAAGAAGTTGCCTGACGGTAAAAAAAATCATGTGGCAGCCTTGGCTAAGCTTGGCAAAAAAAAAACAATGTGGCAGCCATCGGCTTTCCAGCTGTTATGCTCTGCTCAGGCGTTAATACTAATCGAAATGATTCGATATACTCGATGAACAAAGAAATTCAAATTTCGCTTATCGAAAAACGGATGAAATCGGCAGCATAAAGTCAGGTATTATCAATATTAATTAAGATTTAACATTCAAATTAGAAATATTTAAAAACAATATTTTGTAATAGCTATGTTGAAAGTCGTAATGCTAAGTATTATTTAAAATAATAACAAAAAAATAAATAAAATTAGAATGATGTAATCTTTTGCTTGCATTAACAGGTATTGGCATACTGTGCGCTGTTAAATAACAGAGCAGTGCTGTTAAGTGCTGCCTAAATAAGCAGTGTGGCAACGCTGTCATTGCACTGGCAACACTGCCGATATGTGCAAGTCGTATATACACAAAGAAAATTGATAAAATTCAAATAAAAAACATGAAATTTATTGCAACCGACTGCTGCTGATTGCACATCAAGCCACTACTCAACGCAACGCACTGGGCACAAAACCACAAACATACCACACAGCACATTTAAATAACAAGGGGGGGTCGCACACACACACACACATACACAAAAACAGACTCACACACATACCGCTAACAAAATGGTAAGTAAAAAAATAAAATAAAATGAAAATTAATAATTGCGAATGCAACATAAATGCGTCATCTACACAGCACGCCGCATCGATGACGTCGGTGGAGGTGCTATTGAATGAATTCTATCAGCCAACGACGAGCAATGCCAGGAAGCGTGAAATTGAAACGAATCTTTTGGCCTTTAAATCCCAGCCAGAAGCATGGCAACTCTGTTTACGGGTGGCCACCACCAGCAACAGTTTCACCGAGAATCAATTCCTGTGGTTCTTCAGCACCTCAACGCTGGAGCATACGATAACACGACGTTGGACACAGCTGACGTCGGCGGATCGAAATATGCTGAGGGAAACCCTTTGGAATAGTTACGCCCAATTGGCCATCATCAATTGTGCCCGACGGCATCGCGATACTTTGGCCCAATTGATTGCCTTGCTGGGGAAACGTGAGTTTCCCGAACAGGATCCAAATTATATGAAACATTGCATGGAATTGAGTAAAACACGATTTGTACTTGGCATCAATTTGTTGCGTGTCACCTCCGAGGAGGTTGTGAGCAATCGTGGCGATTTAACCACCGAATGGAAGCAATACTTTCAATTGTGGTAAGCATATGTACACACAATCATCATCATCATTTCCAACATCATCATTATCATTAACTTATACACTCAATTGTGACTCAATCCAGCGAGTTTTGAGCTTGCCTTCAAATTCTTTTTTATACGCTTGCAGCGGGTAATATAAGTTCATCACTAAATGTGTAACAGTCGCGTCGTTATTGCCATGTCCGTCTGTTTTCTATGTAAACTAGACTCTGAGTTTTAAAGCTATCTTGATGATACTTGTTACATATTCGTCTGTTTACTTTGTGTCCACAGACTATCATAAAGCTACCTTATAAATGATCGTTAACTACGACAAACTTTGTCGATTATTAAAATATCTTAATTGATCTCAAAGAATATGAAGCTTTGTTAAAATATCTTTATTAATTCTACAGCAAATGCATATTTCTTGTGCTCTGAACATTCTTACCATTTTTGACTAAAATCGGTCAACAATATCAAAGTATGAACGTAATGTTATTTTATACATTCTTCTCAATTTATTTTTTTTATATTGCCATAGGAACGTTCGGTCGAAAATCAATCTTTAGTATTAAAAACATTTTTATTTTTTGAGATATTTTAACTTATCTCGCAAAATATGAATTTGGTGCTTACATAATTCTGCCATAGAAACGATCGGCTAAAAATCAATATTTTATGTGCATTTTTTTGTTTTTAAAGATATCTCGATCAATCTCACAGAATATAGATTTAATGTTGTCCTATACGTTCTTAGAAAATTTGTTTAAAATCAAATAGATGCCATAAAAAGTATCGTTGAGAAATTTAGATTAAATATGGATATTTTGCGTATTTCTTGAGCTTTCTCCCAAACTGACCAAACTTAAGTAAAATAAAACCCACCATATTATCCAAATGTCATAGAAACCATATCTCAAGAATACAATAGGTTGAGCTGCAAGGGTATCAAATCTTCGGCCTGCCGTTGATTACCATAATATCTTGTGTCTTTACTTGTAATATTCCCCACATGTTTTGTGTGCTTGTTTGTTTGTTTGTGTGCCTGCTCTGTGTAGCATTTCCATGTGTTTACCCGATGTTATGGACCTGGTCACCAAATATCTACTAATCGCCGTTTGTCACATCAATGGCAAAGACATACAATCAACCATACCCAGCACATTCATGGATTTCAGTCTAACCACGGCGCTGCCAAATGACAATCAATTAAGGTACGTACAAAATGTGAATATATGTATATTAGGGGTACTCCCTTTTGACTAATTGCTTGAGATTTCTTTTTTTGTAGATGTGCTAACAATTTAACTATAAAAAGTCATAAATGTTAAACATTTGCTGTGATTGCAGAATTTAGAATTTAGATTATAATTTATCTCTACTCAATCCTTAGACAAAAAGTTGTGGAACATCTGCTCTGTAAAGAAGCGAATGCTAAGGAATATCTTCTCTAGTAATTTGTCGCCTCTGTAGGATCATAAGCTTAGGAATACCATGCCTATTCCTCTCCAGCTTTGAAGAGTTCGAAAGATGGGAATGCTTTGGAGTAACCTAGCACACAATTTATGATCCTGCTTGCAGCAAATATAAATGCAAAAAATTCTCATTTTAAAGAGGTCACTTTTCTTTCCTTTTCGATTATCTTAAGCTTAAAAATACAATTAATTTAAGCTTAAATTGCTTGAAGAATTAATCGATGCATAATTAAATTACGAAGCTCCCTTAATCTTAATCAAACTAGCTAAAATTGATAAAGTAATCGAACTAGAACGAGTTTACAGAATTACTTATCGTTTATTTTTATTATTATTTGTATTTATCATCTATAATTTTTGAGTTTACAGACAAAATGATTGTTTGATTTATTTTAAAGCTACTTTTATAATAATTTATGTTAATCATTTATTTAATGATTATTCTTATTCCCAATTATTTAAATATATAAACTAATAATTTACTAACTCGTTTGCAGTTCCTCTGTGCTGGAGCTGCTCGGCTGTGTGCAGCATTTGGTGTCCTGGATACGCACTGATCTGATCTCTGAGTACTTCCTAATGAGCATACTCGACTTGTCGCAGTGGCGCCAGGACAAGGAACCCATTTCACTGGCGGCACTCTCGGTGCTGAACGAGCTACTCTATTTGCAGAAACCATTGCCCTATGCGGGCACATTGATCAACGGAGTGAGTGGATTGCTGGAGCAGCACAATAGCACAAAACATCAGAGTGAAATGTATAGCGATAAGTTTCGTGAACTGTTGAGACTTTATAGCACCAAATATGCGGGCAAATTGTTGCAGGAGCCCGAAATGCTCGAGTCATTTCTCGATCAACTCTATCGCTGCACCACCAAATGTAAGAGTTAAAACTCAATAATTGAATTCCCCATTCTTATTTTAATTAAGCGCTTTGAATATCAGTGCATGGCGCTCTGGACTTTACCGAGAAACTGGACATTTGGACGCCCATCATCAAGGTGATTGCACAGCAGCCAGGACGAATGACAGCTCATCATGGCGATGTTATGACAAAGCTGGTGGATGAGATTATGCGACGCACACAATTTGAGATCAACAAGCAGGAGCTAGAGCTGCTGGACAACGAACTCATGGAGGATGATGTGCGTCAAGAAACCCAATTTAATTTAATTTCGATTAATAGATTTCAGTTGGAAACTGAACTCACATATCATAATTTGAGATATGTGAACCAAACTGACAGAATATGTATATGAGATGGTCGCATACTTTCTGACCAAATTTGATTGTAATCGGATTACTATATCATATAGCTGCCATAGCAACCATCAGTCGAAAATCAAGTCTCAGTATGAAAAACTTTTTTGTTATTTAAGATATGCGAACCAAACTGACAGAATATGTATACGAGATGGTCCCAACCAATATTCTATTTTATGGAGACTGGCACAGGGTATCCTCCAGTCGAGCAAACTCGACTGTAGCCGCGCCCACTTGTTTGAACTCGGTTATCTCACACATTAGTTTCAAATTTCATAGTTCCACCGCCATTAATTGCTGAGTTATGATTGTAGTCTAGTTTGAGATTCATATGTTAGTTGGTGACAGTCTTAACTGGCTTAAAGTTTCATTCCGTTACATCAAAAATCGCTATTTTTTCACTGTCAAAAATCAGTTCACAGCGTTCAAAAACTTATACTCTGATTTCTTTAACTTGGGAATATCACACATTGAGCTCAAGTAATCTATATATCAAGTTTCAGTATTGCAGATCCTTTTTGTCCCGTGTTATGATCCTGAAATACACTGAGCAACCTGTTTTTAGTCTTAACTAGCTTATATTTTGATATATTCAACTCGAATACCTTTTAGTTTTACGTTATTTAGATTCTGAAGCCCACTGAATCGTTTTATCTTCTAAGTTATACCAAGTTTCATAATGCCAGCTTAATTTTTCGTCGAGTTCTGATTTCAAATTCTTCAAGCCAATTTAACGAGCTCAAGTCTATAACTGGACGATATATAAATTTATCTTTAATGCATTTCTCTATTATGATAACTAATCTAACGATTTGATTCTATTACAGACCCCCACAACGGAGTGGCAGCAGTTTCTCGATCAGTGCTTCGAGTGCCTGGCACTTTTGGCGAGCACTCGGGGTGCTCACATTGTATTTGCACAAGTATTTGCACATTGGTCGCGTCCGCAGACGTATTTGCTGTCGCTGGAACTGGCGCTGGATCATGGCAGTGGGCGTTGCTATGAGGCGGCCAGGAAACTCAAAATGGCCAATGTGGCGGAAATATTAAGAGATTTTGCGACAGTCTGTCAGGCGGTGGTGCGACTGGCGCCCTTGATGGACACGGCGACAGCAGCCGCGGATGTCGTGGATGAGATGGAGAGCCAACTGCAAGTGCTGTCCGATCGATTGCTGCAAACGCTGCAGCTGCTGGCCAGCAATCGTATTGGAAGCTACGATGCGGACAAAGCGACCTTTCAGACTGATTTGGATAACCTGTGAGTAGTCAGTTCATTAAAGCAGCGGTGGGCACAAAATCTGAACCTAAACTCAAGTTGCTCCTATGTTGTTGCTATTTTCCTCTCGAGTCTTGTGTGCGGCTTCACGGCGTTGAATAGGCAGAAATAAAGTTGGGAGCTGCCGCATAGCTCCCGGAGCCCATGCGTGCCCGCCCCTGCATTAAAGCATCTATAACATATGATCTTATAAAGTCAGTAATTCAATTTGCTCATAAAACTCAAACTGGCGTCACAATGTCGTCATCTTCATCGTTGACCCAACAAAACCGTCGGCATCTTTTGGTACCGCTGCCCTCGGAAAAAAAAGATCAACAAGAAAACAAAACAATTTCACTGCTTCGAAAAAAGTTAATGATTCTGCTCACAGCAATTACCAAATGAAAATTAGCGAATTTATTTATTTCCTTAATATTTTTATTTATCTGCCTTTGCTTTAAAGCAGGGTTGGGCACTAAATCTGACAGAAATACAGTAGGGAGCAGCAGCTGGCTCCCGGAGCCCATGGGTGCCCACCGCTGCTTTAAAGCATCAAAAATATCGAAAACGTTCGGACTTGCGATTATATGATCCTAAAATATATGTAATAAAGAGATATCAAAATGATATAGACGCAGTTTGTTAGTCTAATGATTTAACTTATCAACCACAATTTCATTTGTCTTTTGTGCACTTCTTTAATATAATTTAGCAATTGAAAACTTACAAATCAGTCAAATATAATGTCGATACCCTTACAGTGTTTACTATTTTGTGCTAGTTTTTGTAATTTTTTGTAAATTTTTTTAATGACTTAAGTACTACGATCAATAACATCACAGGTTACGAGTATTAACTGAAGCAAAATAAACCTCTAAACGAGATAAAAGTCTAGTGACAAAAGCATTTTCTAGTTCCAAAATTACGAGCATTATTAAACTAAATATATAAATTATTCTAAAATAAAATAGAAATAGTTTGGCATAAGAAACCGGTATCTATTTCTTTCCGTATTCGTCACTAGCGTGAACTGCCTTCGACAGTGATTTGACTTAATCGATTGTTAAAGCCAAACAATTTAGTTTGTTTCATTTTGAATAAAATATTGTTTCAAAATACTAAAATAGTTTTCAGGGACTGCAAATAATGAATATTTGTTTTTTTTTTTTAAATAAAAAAATCAGATACTTATAAAAGACCTAGAAAATAATGGTTTGCACCAAAATGTTTATTTTGTTACAATCTCTGTATTTCCACCATGATTTTTATTTTAATGATTTTTACTTTTTTACTTAATGGTAATCATGATTTTTACTCAAAAATAATGATCATTACGAACAAAAAAATTAAAAATTAAAATGTAATCATTAAAATGTAATTTTAATAATATAACTTATAATGATTACGATCCCTGGTTATTTTAGATGAATGATATATATATTTTTTTTAATTTGGTAAGAATATTTACAGTGAGTGATAATAAAGTATGACAGAACCAAAAAAGTATATAGTAGATTGATAAATGTTCCAGCACATTGATTTTTTAAATAAACACTTTACTATCATTATTTACAAGACTTGTTAATGAAACTTGCAATTAATATTGAATTTGCTTTTTCGTTTCGTTTTTTGTGCTAGTTACGCTCAAGTTTTGATGGCCATACGCAGCATATTTCCGCTGTCCAAGTCGCTTAATGGCGAACAGCTGCTGCATCGACTCTTTGCCATATTGGGCAGCATATTTGCGTGCAACAATTCGTTGTCGGCTGCCTCGCCGATTGTGCAGCAGGCGGCCAGCGAGGTGCTGCTCTTCATAGCGACTGTGATACGACCCAAGTGTCTGCTGGACATACCCGAGATTCAGAGCCTAATGCAGGCGGGACCACGCCTTGGCGCCCAATTGCCGCGCCAGGTGTGCATCAATGTGCACATCAGTCTGGTCAGCTACATGGTATTGCCATGGAAATCGGTGCCCGAACCACAACAGGATTATCCCCGTCGCCTGTGGATGCTGCGCGAATATATCGACTCATTGGCACGCAACTTCGTTGAGCTCGATTTGTCATCGGCGGGCGAGAGCAAAGTGGCAGCCACAACACTCAGTCTGCTGGGCACATTCACCGCCCTCATCGAGTACTTCAAGGCGACGGGCGCCAATGCCAAGGACATGCTGGCCACCACATTCAAGGTGAGCTCAATCAACACGCTTGAATAAAATTTTTAAGCAGATATTTTGACTATAACTAATATGAAAGCAATGCAAATTTCACAAAGGTTACATTCAAAATGTATTTAAAGATTTCTAACATGAATATTGGAAAAGATATCGACATTGACAAGGTGCAAAAATTTAAAATATCATTCATATATTTATGAATGATATAAATTTTTTTTTGCAGTTACTTTTAGAATTGTTTGAAGAATTTTTCTGCATCAAAATATTTTTTGTAAAAAATCGAGGAGAAAAGCTAAAAAATAGACTTTTTTTAAAATTCAAAATTTTCGATGGGTACTTAATGGGTTAAAGAAATTTTTGTATTATTAGAACGAATTTTAAGCAGGGATTAAAACCGAAACGAATATCGGTTTCAGTTACGGTTTCGGTTATATTCGCATTTAGGTTTTCGGTTATCGGTTACGCAAAATTTTTGAATAAAGGTTTCATAACGGTGAACCGGTTTTTGTATGTTTCGGTTTTGAAATACCGGTATGGTTTCGGTTCACAAAAAAAATTTGTTTGCAAAAATATAATTAGATTATTATAATATGTAATAATAATTAAAAAGGCATTGCTTTCTTAATGTTTCATTCACACATTTCTGACACATATTCTTCAGTTTGATGTAGCTTAGTTACATTTTAACAATTTTAATATTTCATTTAACAAATTTTTTTTACTTGCGCTTATTCAGTGCAATGAAAATTCGATCATGAACATCACAAATAATAATTAAAAATTAAACATTAAAAATTTTATTAAAAAATAAAAATTAAAAATGGAAAATAATTTTTGTTTTCGTGTTAGAAAAACCGAAATTAACCCTTATAAATGAAACGGTTACTAAACGGTTATTTCGGTTTACAGAGTTTCGGTTTTAAGGTTTCGGTCAAATGACAATTTTTTTTTTCGGTTACGGTTTCAGTTACGGTTTTAAATTTCAATCGGATTTTACCGGTTAAAGGTTACGGTTTCGGTTAGGGTTGTAATCCCTGATTTTAAGTGAATAAAAGATTAATATAAGAAACCCGCATCAAAACATCATTATGTTTCGCAAATTTGACAAATTTATGCTGTATGAAGACATTAGTGGCACACTGTATATAACTATTCGAAAGAGTTTAACCAAAGAAAGAAAACCAAAAATATTTTTCCCAATTTTTTATCCTAAATTTTTGTACTCTTAGTTGAAATTCCTAATTTATGATTCCTAATTCTTTCTTCCTTATTTTGGATTCCTAAGATTGTATTCTTGGTTTTTGCTTCTTTTTTGAAATTCCTTAATAATATTCCTTAATAATATTTCCCTATATAGTATATGAAATAGGAAAAAATAATTTATGGTGAGCTTTTGGTCTTTTTGATCTTTCAGATATATAGTACATTTACAATTGTATTTATTTGTAAAAGAAAAATGTATTTGTTAACACCCCAATTTTCTAAATATTATTTAAAAATTCTTAATAAAATCTTTATGTCGACTGATCATAGGCAACTTTAAATAAGTAAAAAGTAGCGAAAGATTTGATCTTTTTTCTCTACTCTGTCTCTATCTAACACTGTCCGGCTCGCTCTCTTTTGCAGCCCATATTGAACAAGGCGCTGGTGATATTCAATAGCTATGGACTGAGCAGCATTGCCATGGCCATAACCGTGGCGGAGTTCAGCTTGAGCATGTTGCGCACATTGCCAATGCATTTGGGTGCTCAGTTCATCAAGGAGATGATCACGCTCTTTATCGATGTCAGCAGCAGGTGAGTCTCAACACTCTCTCGCTCACTCTCTCTCGCTCGCTCTCTTTCTAAACCATTTACTCAACATTTGAATAGGGAACAACTGACGCTGAGTCGCTTGGCTGTCATGGAGAAGGTGCTGCAAATGTTTCAACTGATTGTGGAGCAACCTGGCAGCGCCTCCTTGGCCCTGTTGCCCAACATCTTGGCCTTTAGCACGCAGCAGATATTGCCGCTGTTGCAGCAACAAAATGCGGCCACCGACAGCAGCGAAATTACCAGTCTTCTATATGCATTGTTCGACAGGTGAGTTTACTGAAATATACAAAATCTATGGATAAGTTTTAAATAAATAGCTATTGTTAAATATTATTTAAAAGTAACTTACAGTACTTACATTTTCAATTTTCAATTAGAAATTAAAAGCAACTCTTAATCCGTATTTTTAAATCAAAATTGCGATCTCTTCGCAATTTATATAAATAATTAAAAATATGAATTAATAATGGTTCTTATTTTATTCGTACTTCTTATTTTTAATTCTACTACTTTCTGCTTACACTTATATTTTTGATTAACGCTGCACAATTAGAGAATTAGAGTATTCAAAAAATTAAGGCATCATAATGAATACGTAAATTTGAATTTGAAATTGTTAATTTATTTTAAACTCTACTTTTACAATTGTAAAATGAATGATTGAAACGAATTCATTAACTAAATGTATAACTATTCAAGTAACTGTTTTAGTCAAAAAAACCCTTTGTTTTATTTTTGCCTTATTAAATTGTTATTGCTTATGGCTTTTAGAACAAGTACAAAATAAAAAAAATAAATAAATAATGAGATCCATTCAGGTAACTAATTAAAAAATAAAAACAAGCATGAAAATTGCTTATTTTGTCACAACAAATACAATAATTTGCAGCAATTGACAGTAAATTAATAAAATATATAAGTATACAATTTTCGAATCAGATAAACTAAACAGTTAAGAGTTTGTTAGTTGAAAATTTGTTTGTTTTCTTTGGTAACTAAATAATCTATCTAAAACATAAATACATTATTTTAATAGTAATAACTTTTCTTGTTTTATAATCTTTTCTTTTCATTTTCAGCGTGCTCACCTGCAAGTGGCAATTCTTTTACAAGAATCAACTGAGCAATAGCCATGGTAATGGCACAGCAAATGGCCAACAGCCGCAGCAGCAGCAGCAGCAGTCGAATTTCAATTGCAGCGACAATTTGCATCCGGATAGCTTTATGGCCATTATGAATGCCTACGGCCAGATGCTGGTCAGCGGCACGGATCCGACCAATGTGCGCAGCGTGTTGCTCTCCATGCAGAATGTGAACGAGCGAAGTCGCCTCTATCAGCGGGCACTGTTCAAGGAGCAGCTATTGGCGTCCTTTCAACGGGCCCTGCTCAATCTACTGCTCAGCGGCGAGGGTGCGTTGCATTTTGATTTAATTGCCCAGGCGCTGTATGCCATGGGACAAGTCGATCGACGGCAATTGCACGAGAGTTTTGTGAATGCTGCGCTGCCTGTGGCGCAAACAGCGCTCGAGGATATATGCCAGACAACTGTAAGATCGGATAATATGTATATTTGTATAACTATCACTAAAAATTGTATTTACTCTCTAGGACATTCCAACGTTTACGCAGAAACTGACACAGCTCATGCAGGATGCGCATTGTGCGCATCTAAATGAAACAACGTAGACTGTAACATATATATACATATATATATATCAATCGGAACAACAACAAGACATCCTATAACAAAAAAAAAAAAAGAAATACTCTAAATTGAACACTCGGTCACAAAAAGAATATCCCTAAGTTCTCTGTCTCTATCTGTTTATCTGTATGTGATTTTATAATATTTTCATATGTATTGTATATAGCTGTACTTAATGCCTCCCACTCTGTCACGCCCACTCTCTGTCTCTGTCTGTTGTATACATATTTGTGCATCTGCCGTTTCATGTTTCATGTGTTCCTTTTGGAGAAGATCCTTCAATCAAATGCGATCTACAAACAACAATTTATAAAAGACAATGTTAGCTTGTAATGCGATTCCGTTAAAAAACCTACATTAATATATTAATTATTATTAATATTATATAACTATAATTAATATTATTATTATACTATTATTTAACTACATTATTATCACATGCAACAGCAGCAAAAACAAATTCGATAAAAGTCATATATATACTATATATACTATCTATATACTTCCCATAAAGTGCATAAAATTATATAGTATTATTCGCTTCCAACATTTGCGCCGTCTTCATAATTAATTAACAACAACAACAAGTTTTAATTGCATTCATTTTATTTATTGTATAACAAAATTCAGATTAGACATATGCATCTTTATAATGCCACGATTCGATCGTGTAACGCAACAACAACAACATCATGCATTACCTAATCTTAAGTATTCCCTTTCCTTTTTGTCACCAAATTCAATTCGATTCGAGAACCAAAACGTCATTCTTATAAATATACTTTTTTTTTCAAAATGCATTTTTGTGAAATAAAAAGAAATAAATCAAACAATCTACATTATAAACTGTGTTTTCAATTTGCCGTAATTGATTTTTCTTGTTGCTTTACAATAGAATTGAACGTAAAGCGCACTTTATACCCTGTACTTATTTGACATGACCAGACAAAAACAGATTAAGATATCTTTTATCAATTTATTTGTGTGATTTTATCTTGATCTAGATAGATATAGCAAACTTGGTCATAGGAAGATCAAGTTTATTTTCATTTTTTTAGGATAGTAAGTTAAAATTTATTAAAGAAATCATTTTTCATGGTGTTTACCAGGAAAA
Organism: Drosophila limbata; assembly: GCA_963924055.1. Taxonomy (NCBI): domain Eukaryota; kingdom Metazoa; phylum Arthropoda; class Insecta; order Diptera; family Drosophilidae; genus Drosophila; species Drosophila limbata. The sequence goes on from OZ001351.1 coordinate 29,466,144, forward strand.
ACGAAACTAGCGCCATCTAGCGCTCTCTAAATACTTAAGATATTTAGATGAAACTTTACGGAAAGAACTTGTTGGGAATCCAAAAATATAAATAATAAAAAAATCAATTTCTGCATAAAAATTAATATAAAATACTAAAAAAGGAGGGAACTTTTTATTGCTACTTGTAAACCAAGTTTTCCTAATGAAAATAAAATATAACTAACCAAAATGTTTCATTTAAGACCACATATCTGTAAATCATTAATGTTCCAATTCGAATATCGAATCACATAAGAAACCAGTTGAAATTGTGCAGCTGCTGTAAGAAAGAGCACATCCCTAGGCTCAGGCTCAGGCTAGGTAAAAGTGTGGTTATGGTGCGAGTTAAGAGGTAGTTGGGATAGAAGAAGGCAGAAGGCAGTTCCCGTCACGCGTTCTACACGCGTTGCGACAGAACAATGAAGAAACGAAATTAATCCAATCTCAAATGTAAATAAATAGGAAAGGAAGAGCACTTAAAATTCAACAACAACAGGAACAGATTAACCGAGAGGGAGAGACAGAGTAAGAGAGAGAGAAAGAGAGAGAGAGAGAGAGAGTGACAGAGGGAGGAAGGGAAGTAGCGGATATAAAGGGCAGGGAGAGACCGGGAGACAAGTCCTTAAAAGCGACAGCTTCCTTTTCATTGTTTCTGCCCATTTCGGTTTTTGCATTCGCTTTCAGGTGTCACAGACAAAGGGAAATGAAATTAAAATGCGACGCGACGTGCAGACACTCTGTAAAACTGAAACTGGCTATGAAATGTGAGATATTAACAATTTGTTAAATACAGAAGAGGAAAATGTAACTAGAAAGACAGATGGAATTTTGTTGAAATTTACAGGGTATGTAGATAGGGTGCTAAACTGTAAATAAAGAGAAATTTAGTATTATAACTTTAATAATACACTTTTTAAAACGTTGTTTTGGGAAAATTAAATGAGATATTTAAGAATGCTTATTAAAATAACATTTACAGGGTATACCAAGTGTACATACCAAATTTCATTTGTCTAGCGCTGCTAGTTGCCGAGTTCAATCAGGTCAATCAAATGTTTATACTTACATATGCATCTGATTACGAAAGAATATCGCCTATAGAGTATAAAAAAGTGAGTATAAATGAAATATTGCTGAAATTGAATTAAATGAAAAGCGAAAGCAAAAAAAAAAAAAAAAATTAAAATAATAATAATAAAAGGGAAACGCAAGAAAACAAAAAGAAGAAAAAATATCACCCACTTCCGTAGCAGGTAGATTATTGTGAATACTTTTTGTTTTTGGGAACAGGTAGAAAAAAGTATTTTGCATAAAAGTGAAAGAATTTGTAAGGTTCATCCTGCGGAAGTGGAAGAACGAGCCACGAACCACTTGGTTAATGACGTATGTACAACAACTGAAATGTGGAGCGATCATGAAATGCGGTGGTACCATCAATAAATTTGATTTGCTAATTTTGATACGGAATACAATTGACACTTGGAACTTGGTGGGGTCAGTGGTGCTGGTGGAGCCTCTGGGCACATAGTCCAACCACTGAGGGCGAGTATAATTGCCCAGTGGCACCGCCAAACCACAGACAGTTTAGCACTCGCTGCGTTACGAGACGGTCGTGTGAGTCAAAATCTAATAAAAGGAGTTATAAGTAAAAAAAAAATCGAGTGCAAGAACTATCGATTAATTGAAGGATGTCTGTGGAAACGATGCAGGAGACGCTGCAACAGGCAGCGGGTGGTGCTGCCGGTGTCGGTAGTGCCGGTAGTGCAGCTGGTGTCTTCATGTTGAGTCCACTGCTCACGGGTCTCGTGGGCACGATTCTAGTGATGGCACTCTATGAGTACTGGCATCGCAATACACGTGAATATCGCATGGTTGCCAATATACCAACACCTCCAACATTGCCGCTAATTGGACAAGCTCATTTGGCGGCCGGCTTAAGTAATGCCGAGATTCTTGCCGTCGGCTTGGGTTACCTCAACAAGTACGGTGAAACGCTGAAGGCCTGGCTGGGCAATGTACTCCTGGTTTTCCTCACGAATCCCAATGATATTGAGCTGATTTTGAGTGGACATCAGCATTTGACCAAAGCAGAGGAATATAGATATTTTAAGCCCTGGTTCGGTGATGGTCTGCTGATTAGTAATGGCCATCATTGGCGTCATCATCGCAAGATGATTGCACCCACATTCCATCAGAGCATCCTGAAGAGTTTTGTGCCCACCTTTGTGGATCACTCGAAGGCCGTGTCGGACCGCATGGGCAAGGAGGCTGGCAAATCCTTTGATGTCCACGATTACATGTCCCAGACCACCGTCGACATATTGCTGTCCACGGCGATGGGTGTCAAGAAGTTGCCCGAGGGCAACAAGAGCTTTGAATATGCCCAGGCTGTGGTCGATATGTGTGACATCATTCACAAGCGTCAGGTGAAGCTATTGTATCGTCTGGACTCCATTTACAAGTTCACCAAGTTGCGTGAGAAAGGAGATCGCATGATGAACATCATTTTGGGCATGACGAGCAAGGTGGTCAAGGATCGCAAGGATAACTTCCAGCCGGATCAGCGGGCCATCATTGAGGAATTGGAGCAGCCAAGTGCCAAATCCGGTTCCACCAAAAAGGAAGGACTACGCGATGATCTCGACGACATTGATGAGAACGATGTGGGCGCCAAGCGGCGTTTGGCCTTGCTGGATGCCATGGTTGAGATGGCCAAGAATCCTGAAATCGAGTGGAATGAAAAGGATATTATGGATGAGGTCAACACCATTATGTTTGAGGGACATGACACAACATCCGCTGGCTCCAGTTTTGCCCTGTGCATGCTCGGCATACACAAGGACATTCAGGATCGTGTCTTTGCCGAACAGAAGGCCATCTTTGGTGACAATATGCAGCGGGATTGCACCTTTGCCGATGCCATGGAAATGAAATATTTGGAGCGTGTCATTCTGGAGACCCTGCGTTTGTATCCGCCAGTACCATTGATTGCCCGTCGCCTGGATCATGATGTCAAGCTGGCCAGTGGTCCATACACAGTGCCCAAGGGCACCACCGTTGTGGTCCTGCAATATTGTGTCCATCGTCGTGCCGACATCTATCCCAATCCCACGAAATTCGATCCGGATAATTTCCTGCCGGAGCGTATGGCAAATCGTCATTATTATAGCTTCATTCCGTTCAGTGCTGGACCGAGGAGTTGTGTGGGACGCAAATACGCCATGTTGAAGCTGAAGGTTCTACTCTCCACCATAGTGCGGAATTATATTGTTCATTCCAGCGAAACGGAGGCGGATTTCAAGCTCCAGGCTGATATTATTCTCAAGCTGGAGAATGGTTTCAATATTTCGCTGGAACAGCGCAAATATGCAACAGTCGCTTAAAAAACTACCCAAAAATTATACTCTGTATATACTCTGAACCTTGAACCGTAGCCTGAAACTGAAACTGAACCGAACCCGAAGCCGGAACCGAAACCGGAACCTTCAACGTCACCGAACAACCCAGTCAATCTATCAATCAATTCAGCCAGAGAGTCAAATTTGTTTAAAATAACAAAAAATTTTAATTAATAACCAAAGGAAGCAAAAATCTTAGAGGAAGTTTTTAGTTTTCTTTTTTTTTTAATCATTTTTTTCGCATTGCTTTCGATTTTTTTTATTTTTTTTGGTATATGCGGTTGGTGTCCTTATATCTTACACATATATTTGTCTAATCTATATATTTTATGTTAATCACAGCTAACTGTTCTACAAATTTATGTTTTTTTTTTCTTAGCTTATAGTGTGATTTTTTTTTCTGTTGTTTTTAGTATTTATTAAGTCACATGGTTTATATGAAACCCAAAAATAATGAAAAATATATATCAAATGCAAAGGCAGCCACAAGAGCTCCAAAAATATAAAAAGTATTTGTGTTTTTCTCACTTTTCTCAGTTTTTTCAGCGTTCCATCTATGTGAACTCGGCTCTGAGCTGAGCCAACTGGCTGAAATTTGGCATAGATACTTCTTTGAGCCAAATATTGTAAATTTTTTTAAATTTAAAGATTTTATTCGTTTTTTTATAAAGTTGTCGCACAATAAAATCTTTTAAAACTTAAAAAATTATGAGTATGGCTGTGGAATGGCTTTATAGCCAAGTCTGAGCTGAAATTTTTTTCTTCTTAAGATTAAAGACCGTTCACGTCCGTTTCTCTAGATTCTGACCTATCTGAACTCGGCTCTTAGTGGAAATATCATGTTGAAACTTTCTACAGTTGCTGGTTTCAATAAAACCGATCCCATTGCTATATCATAAAACTATCATGAAAAAGTTGGTAAAAAATATAGTTAAAGAAAATAAAAAGTGTTTTCTCGCCTTTACTCAATTAAAATATTTAGTCAAAAATACATTGAAATTTAGTTAAAGTTGAGATATTTCAAAAACAAAGGCAAATAACGTTAAAAGTAATGAAAATTTAATTGCGAATATTCTAGTAAAAAAACTTTTTTTATGCTTTTCAAAGCATATTTTTGTTAGGTGTAGCTTTTAATTAGGTAAAAATGTAGTATAAAATAATTTAAAATTAGTCAGGGTTGAGATACAGTTAAACTTCCATAACTCGAACTTCTATAACTCAAATTTCTCTCTAACTCGAGCTAAATGAGTGGCCGTAAAATTAATAAGCTTAAGAAAAATAACTCTATAAGTCGAATATCTCCATAACTCGAACCTTTTAATTGGATAATGATGATTCGAGTTAGGGAATGTTCGACTGTATTTCAAAAACATAGGTGAAAAATGTTAAAAGTAACGTAAATTTTATTGAAAAGGGCATATTAAGTATTAAGTATGGTGTATTTTTAGTAGAGAATCATTAAGTATAATTTTTAAACTTAGCCGTATCACACTTTAAATCAGTCCAATTTACAATTTTTTTCTTTTCTGAAGAACCTAACCTCAAATTTCATGTTCATTGATCATCGCCGATTTTTTATCAGATGTAAACTGGTCATTAGAGTGATTCTATTTGTATATATGTGTGTACGTATTTTGGCAGTTGTGTGCACGCGACAGGTCCTAAAAGGATGTCAAGCGAAACGGATCTAGAAAAAAGGGGTTTGAGGTTAGGTTGCAATAAAAAAGCAAATGAATGTACAAACTTCCGGTACCTGCAGGTAATAAATGGCTATAAAAAATGAAATGAAATGAAATTTTGTTGGTAACCCCAGCCAGAGACAGGGTTCTAGCCTGAATGCTCAATACTCGTATTTGCCTAGCGCAAAAAAGGACAATGACCAAACAAAAAACGTTTGGCGGCATGACGCCGTGCGCTACACACACATATATACATGTGTGTGTGTGTGTGTGTAAGGACCTGCTTCGCGTCCTTTTTGGCCGCACTGCACCCCCTTCATTAATCTTGTTAGCAACACCGTTGATCCTGGCTACGAAAAGGAAGTGCAGCTGAAACCGAAAGGATTTCCGTTTCGTAATACGATGATGCTCAACGGAATCTGGAAAATTGGATAAGAAAATGCGCAACAAGGCTTAAAAGTGAAAGCCGACACACACAGAGACACAGTTACACACACATGCATACAGTCGTAATGATTGTAGCTTTATGCCAGGGCGTAGTCAGTTTTGCATTAAGGGGGCGCAAATTATTCAACTTTTTTAAAATGAATGTACTTTCAGCTTAAATTCGTTTTGAAATTGGAATTTATAAGCTAGTGTTACACTAGTTGTGCTAGGCTGCTGAATAAATTAAAAAAAAATATATATATTATTTATTTTATTATTTATTGTATGTATGTATATTCGTATTTTTAGTCTTACTTGTATCATATCATAAGCCTACATATGCACATATTTAGTATGTGATACTTAGCCTGTGTTTTTTTCTTGGAAATGCATGTAAAATGAGAGCTTCACAAGCAGTTTTTTATGGAAACATAAGTTAGTTTTATAAAAAAATTAACAAATTATTAAGATGGTAAAGTAAATATCCGAAGAAATTGACTCAGCTTAAATGCATTAAAAAAGCAAAACATAAGTGAATTTTTTTGTTTTTCTTTAACTTACTTACCTAAAACTTTACAACATTTAAAAATATGCTAGCTCTTGTGTTTAATAAGCAAAATTACTTTAAAGTTCTAAACAATGTCCACTCAAATGTAATATAAGCTTAGAGACATTTTTAAATTTTACATTATTTTCCAGACAGTTCTCTTTAACTTTAGCTAACTTTAATTAATTTCTAGAAATGTTATGTCACAAAATGTTTTCGTTATTTTTCAAGCACCTGCCATTAATCTTATCTTTCACATTATAACAAAATACCACTCTATGCGACTTTCTCAAGCTAACTATATTTAGTGATGAATTTAAGGGGGGCTGTGACCCTCCTACGCTCGCCCCCTGCCTACGCCCCTGATTTCTTCAAATATCGATAAGTGAATTGAACTTCAGCTTTAGTTGTGAGGGTGGGGAGGGGGGTAGGAGCAATGTTCCATTGATTGCGTCTACATTTTGCATGCTGATTAAACGACATCAATATGCAAACAATGGCATTTGCATTTGTCACAATCGATGCACCGCCGATAACCTCGTCGATTAATCGCATTACTTAAACGTCTGGCCCCAAAAAAGAAAAAACTAAATGAGGTGTCAACTTAAGTTAGTGAAAGGTACGCTGTGCATAATGCTAACAAATATGTATATGCAGATACTTACACACACACACACATGCACACACACATACACAAACAAACAAACACACTAATACAGGGTGCCAATGGGATCAAGGACAAAGGCGCATCAATATTTTGACATTGCAAACAGTTGCAGTTTGCAGATTGCGTCGCATTCACGCACGTACATTAAAATTGTGGAATGTGTTAGCAGAAGCACATAAACTTAATAAAGAACATCCATCACTTATGACTTTTATCACTACACAAGCATTTCTCACGTTTTATTTCACAGCAGGCGTTGCATACTAACCGATAACGAGATCCATTTAATATTGATATTAATCGCACTGAGTAACTGACGTCAGCACAGCATGCACTTTGCATAATATGCTCTTACATAAGTACATATAAACAGTTGCTGCTAAGAGAGTGGGGCAAGAGAATGCGGTGCTTATGATTCGACAAAGAGCGCAAGCAGTTGAAAAATTGTTTGTGGGTGGGAGAGATTATGTTACATCGCCATTTGCATTTTATTCGCTCACTCACAAAGATAATAACCGAAGACAGATAGACTCCTTGTAAGAGAGAGAGAGTGTCAAAAATTGTGATCGATTAGTTGCGAGTCTGATTTGCATCGCTTGCTTTCTATTTGCAAATAAAAATGGGGTTAATTGTCTGTAATTTGCATCTCGCTGACCCGGATTAAAGTCGAATTAATGCGTGTATTGATCGTGAACTGAGTTGAATATAAAAGAAAACCAATGTGCCAAAATATTTTGATTTTGTTTTGAGTTTTCCAATTTTCTATATTGAAGAGGAGCAAGAGCAACAACAACGAAGTAAGCAAGCCAATATGGCCGACGCAGCTACTAGCCAATTTTTTTAATGTGCGAAAAATTACAAGTGAGTGATTTAGGTGTCGAAATTCTATTCAAATTTGTGCGTCTATTTATCGGGATGTGTGTTGAAATAAGGAGCCCCACATGGGCAGTTCAGTTATAAACTGTGTGAAAAATTTTAAAAGTGGAGCGCCAGCAACAACAACAAGAAGTATTGAACCAAAATGGCCGCTGCTGTGATTCATAAATTTATGAAATGTAAGTACAGTGGCTCCGACCATATTTTATACACTTGTCTTAAATATAACAAATGTTAAATTAATTGATCTCTTAATGGAAACGAGATTTAAATATTATTTAATCACAATTGTTTTTTAAATTTATTCAAATTTAAGAAAAATGTTTTAATTTTTTTTTAAATGTATATAATATATCGGAATTAAGCATTAATACATGTTCACAGGTTTAAATAGGCATTCACACTATCAACGTGTTCACTATATTCACACACGACTGTAAACTGTAAATGTAGAGTTCTAAGAGTTCTATATTATTACAGAGTTGCATTATTTGCTTATTTTGTCCATTGATTGAGCTGTTTCCGGGCCGTTATTGTCCTAATTGTCAGCTCTTAGCACCATGGAGGACCCCACACCCTGCACTGAGAATGTATTTTGGCCAAATCTTTGGCAAATCTCAAGTTGTCTGTACAATGATCACATAGAAGAGCAACTTCGGGGAATGACAGTGAGAATAAGTGCTGAATAAGGACAACAAGGACAACGAGGACAACTCAATCAATGCAAAATGCAAACGCTGCCTGGAGAGTTGTCGCATTGAATCAGTTCGAGCAACTGTCAAAATTAATGGTCAGACAATTGAGAGTTGATGACTCAATGTTGTCCTTTGTGTACACCACCCTGGGCGCAATAGTCAAAACAAGGAGCAAATCCAGCAGAGACTGTAGAGGCGACAGAGACAGCAGTGAACACGTGGAGTGAAATTCCAATGACTAGGAAAACATGTGCAGCCAGACCTTGGGGATGGAGACGGTGACACAAGGAGCAATTGGAATTTGTAACAAATAACACATGTTTACCTTATGGTTTTGGCTGTTGTTGGAGTAGAGATGGGCACGGGTCTCTTGAAAAAATCCACACACTTCGTTCCTCAGGAAAAGCACGAAACAATTCGTGGACTTCCACTAACAATTCACACTTCTTACAATTTACAGTACTGGCCAAAACTAAAACACCCTTTCTGGTATTTTTTTTTTAAATGATATTTATTTTTATGAAAAGAAAGGTTTTTTTATTTTAATGGTGTTCTTTATTTGTTTAAATCTTTATTATTGATAATCAAAAACTTAAAGAATTCGGAATATTATAAATACAAAATTAAAAAACCATTTAAAAAATATTTTTGTAATATTTCACAGAAAATATACTGCATTCTAAAATTTAATCTTAAAATTCTTGATTTTAGCAAGTATATTTTAAGTATATATTCTGGATATTACTGTTAAATTAACATAATATGCGGATATAACATTCGTACTTTTTTGTAGATGAAAATATAAAATTTTGTTGGGCTTTTGAAAGATGAGCCGTCAACTTTTGTATAGTTCTTAGAGGGATCGAATGGCATAAAATATAACTTAGTTACAGTTAAATTTGACGAAATGATTGTTCATAATGTGGTGTAGTGCACGCTACACAAAATGGTAGTTACTTTTAAATTTTCCATTTCATTTTTAATTTTTAACGAATTATGCAGAATAAAGCACACAAAATCCAATATCTAAAAGAAAGCTGAGAATATTAGAATGCAGAAATAACTTATTTGAAATCAAACAAGTTTATGAGTTTTTAGTAAACGACGTGAACCCAAGATAACACAGATAACAAATTTATGTTGTTTCTGTCTCTCTTTTTTTAAATCATGTATTGAAAGCAGCTTGAAAAACTTGTTTTAAACTAAGCTTTCAATTTATTTCCAAAAATTAAAATGGTTTATGTTACAATCTTACTGTCCAACTTAGTGTAATAGTTAAAATGAGTTTTTCAATGAAAATTAAAATTTGGTTTTATGCTAGACAGGGTACCAAAAAAAAAAACCATTTCTAGTTAAAAGTAACCCTGCCATCTCAATATGTAAATGAGCTCTTGTCTTATGAATGAACTCAAGAAATTATTACGAACCCAATGCTCTGATTGTGAAAGCATCGCTTGGGCTTAGGTCAACCGCAGGACAACATGGATGACAGCAAAAAAAAAAGAAAGTAAAATATAGAAATAATAGAATGCGATTGCTAAGCGGTCTTGGAAAGTGTTAAACCTAGCCCGTTATCCGACTGTTGTGCCGTTGTTTTTTGTCTTCTGTCTTCTGTAACCTGCTGCCTGAACTGACCTGGTTTAAGCGCTTAAGGACTTAGGCACAAAGCGCACACTTAAGTGCCTCATTGTTGGATGAAGTGCAGCCACTCGACGACGCTACTGATGCAAAACTCCTTAAGCTGCAGCCTCATACATTGTATATCCGCTTAGATTTTAAGCCATTCACCAAATCGTTTAATTGATACCGCAAAAAAAACAAAGGAAAAATGTTGCCAAATTCTCAAATCCAAGATCAGTTCCAAGCTGCAAGGTTTAACTTTGTACTAAGGAAACCGCATTTATGAATGAAAACCTACCAAGACAAATCCAGGCCAAGATCTCTGGCTTACTAGTTTTAGCAAATTATGCGGTAAATACTTGTTGTTGTATCTTATTTTGATATCAGAATATTATAGGAATAGTATCTACTTTAAAATTAAGCAACATTTTTTAAGTAAATATAATTTTTACTTAATTTAATGAATAATTTTGATATCTAAGATTTGATAGTCATTAAATATTTCGAAATATAAATAAAATGATCTATTTTATGAAGAAAAATGTCTTGAAGATAATTTAAAAAGATTTTAGATTAATTTTCTTTAAGAACAAACATTGCTTGAAAATGACTACATCTATATATGTAGATATAGTTTTAAGTATATCGAATATAGATCACGTAATTGTTTAAAGGCTCTACTGTTTGTCCTAAGTTGCTCGCGTGTGTTAAGCACGGGGACGGGATCAATGAGAAGCACCTGGAGCGTAACGCAATATGCCGAGGATCTAGCGACAATGCCAAAGGGACGCAAGCTGATCATAAGGACGAGAAGGAGGAGAAGGAGCAGGAGAAGCCGGAGAAGGATATTGGAAATTGAAGCGAAACAGGCGGCGCACACGCCAAGTGAGAGCACATGGATAATGAGTTATTACATGAAATGATTTATGAATATTCAATGGTTGACATGATGCGCCTGTGGGCGTGTCCGCAAATAGCGGCAAGGAACGCACCTAACTGTATACAGCTTACAAGCAAAAAAAAAAAGAGAGAAAAATAAACGTTTTGTTGTAACCAAATACAGCGGCAGAAGGGCACGAGTTGAGGCCAAAAAGAAGAGAAGAATCAGAAATAAGCCTTTTTATTACAAAAGGACATAACGGAGCAGAGCTCAGGAATCAAATTGATTTTTTGACAAGCAACGGGAATGAAAATGGAATCGGGAACGGGAATTGAAAATTGAAATATGAGAGCGAGAAATCGAAGGTGCGATCAACAAGAAGAGCGAGTGTGTGGAAGGAGAGAGAGAGAGAGAGAGAGACAGAGAGAGAGAGATGAAGGGCGTGTCGCATTACCTGGCCCAATATTAATAAGCATAACGGTGCCGAGGCTCAGGATTTTCACTCATAACGGCGCTGCAAGATGAACAGTTAACTCACAGCATATACCATATTTTGGGCACCCACAAGGGTACGAGCCCTAGACAAACACACCTGGAACTGGGAACGGTACACTACACAGGCAGAAAAGGATGTGTTGCATAATTAAAAATAAAATTTGTGTAATTAACTATTATTTTTTAAATGTACTTATTATGCCATTTCAAAAATTATATATTTTTAAGACAGTTTAGTTGTTCTGGCTTAAGTTGTTACTTTCGAAATTAAGTAAATATACGTTAAATTAGATTTATTTTAAAAAAAGAAAAACCTAATTAAAATGTATTCATATAAAATATGTTTCATATTATTATTATATTATTTTAGCTCAGTATAATTTTTACTTTAAAAAAGAGTATTATATAATTTATTACATTTGTATTCAATATGTTTTGATAGTTAAATTGGCCCATTTAAAAACAGAGATTAAAGTATTTATTAAGTGTCTATGGTGCAAAACTGGGTATAAAAATATACAATTGAATTAAAATGAAAATAAAGAGATTCACATTTTTTTGCTCTGTGTAGAATTGGACCTGGCCTGACTGACTGCCTTGCTGACTGACTGACTGACTGACTGGTTGCCTCGCTGCCTGGGGGTTGTAGGCGATTCGAGGGATTCTCAGGCCAGGCCGGGCCAGGCCACAACAGGCACTCGTATTACCCAATCGAGTCCGAGAATGGGCGCTGCAGATGCATTGAAGATGCAACTGCCGCATTGTTTTGCCACATCTCAGCAGCGTCTCCCCTCTTCCTCTTTCTCATCTCTCTAAGCACGGGCCGTTAGGATCCTTGGGTTACTTCTTCCTTTTTCAGTTTATCTTAAATGATTTTCTTTTCTTTTATCCAACTATTTATGTGCGTTTCCTATGTGTGTGTAAATAATTTTGCATCATTTCGGCTTTGGCGGGCTTTGTCCTGTGCCTCGAGCGCCAGGACCATTGGCAGCTGCATGCGCGGGCGCAGGCGCAGGACTCAGGACTAAACAGGACACAGGACATAAAGAAAACGACGTGCAATTAACACGGACTCTAATGGCATCCATAGAGCTGCAGCAGCGCAAGATTTAATGTCTAGCAATTTATTTCTTTTCAGCAGTTTTTGATAATTATTTTCCTGACTCGTTATTTATTTTCATTATCCACTCTCTTATTTTCCTTACTTTTGAAAAAAGAACACTTGATAAATTTTATTATCAGTTATGTGAAAAATATCATGTTCAATAATATTAAATTTGAAGTAAGAAACGCATTATTAATATCGAAATATTTTTTTGGACATTTAAAAAAAAAATGTTCTTAACTTTAGACAATTATTTCAGTTTTTAAATTTCAATTTAAAAGGGGTATGCTAAAAAATCATGTAGAAGAAAAGAGCTTTAAAATTAATATTCAAGAAATATTTGAAAACTTTTTTTTTTTTTATTATGACGGTGACGCTGCTCTTCTAAAGATCTAAGAGATTTTAGTTTAATTTTAAATAAATGGTAATGGAAGAGTTTCCTAATATTCTAGTAGAACCAGGTATTTCAAATTTTAAAGAAGCGTTTTTTTGTGATTCGATCTTAAATTTGTACAACTTCTAAATTACATTAAATAGTTGCTTTGTGCGTGTTTTGTATGCAAATCATGCTTATCTTATATTTTCCCATCTTTGAAAGCCAAATTAATGAAGTTAGCATCATAATCTCTGTCATCATCAATTAGCCTCTCGTCACCCTTGACAGCTTTGAATAAAACTTGCACTGAGATTTTCCCCGTGTGATGCTAAAGCGAACCCATTGCGGTTTTCCACTATCCCAGGGTAAATGGAAAAAAGAAAATGCTGGAAACAAGAAAAGCACTTGCAACGTTTCCCATGGCCATTCCCATGGGCTGTGCTGTCATTTATCAGGACATGCCATGCACGACACTCATTTGAATAAAAGCAAGCAAGGCGCTCAAGCGCAGTGCCTTACCTTGCCGTGCCGTAGGGCCGTACCTTACCGGCTCTTGGCAACAGACAACGGAATGAAATAGGAGGGGGCAACAGAGAAAGAGAGAGAGAGATGGAGAGAACTACCCAGCAATACAACTACCCGACTAACCGAATGATCTTTGGGCAATGCGTTCGCTTATGCAAATGTTGCCATATATAAATATTCTATATGGGTTTTGTATCCCAGAGAGAGTCCTGTGTGCAATGTGTGTCCTTGCATGCTTCGCCGCTTATGAAAATGAACATGATATGCTGATTTAATTCCCACTTTTTTTGTACTTTGTACTTTACTTTTTCCTGTTCTATTCCCTACACCCTGTCCATTGTGTGTGATGGGACGGTCTGACTAAGACCCTTGGCCCATAGGGCACACACACATGAACATATGGTTCTGGTAACTGTCTCTCTATCTGTCTGTCTGTCTGTCTGTCTATCAGTCTCTCCCCGTCTATAAGTGTATTTAATGCTAATGACGGTGCATGTTTCATTGTCATTAAGGGCATAACAAAAATGTTTTCATTAAAAGAAAACCGTTAAAACATTTCAAAATTTATACAACCCATAAAATCAGACTGCAAATTCTCTCAGCTTATTTGATCATATATAAGATCATTAAAACTCACAAAAATATTGTTCAATTACTTAAGCTTACAGAAATTCAAGTTCTTGGCTTCAATTAAGCCACAGGAACTTTTCTTTTCACACAATAAGCGTAACAATTACAAAAATATCTGTTTTTTGGGTGTTTCCAGCTCTCTTACAGTTTTCAAATTACTTTTAAGCTTCAAAAGTTTTTTGAAAGATCTGCAAGATCTTCGATAAGTATAAAAATTTCAATTCAAATTCCAAAACAATAATAATTATTGTAAATAAAATTGAAGAATCGTGGAGTTGTTAAATTTAGAAAGCGCTTAAATTGCACTGAAAAGCGTAAAATTTTGTCTGAATCTCTGTGTTTTCCTTTTTTCTAATTGAAAAATTAATTGAATTAGAGAATTTGTGACTTTGGAAACTCTTCTTTAAGTAAGCAAAGTACATTATCTGCACATTCGAACGGCAGCTGATAACTTCAATGTTTTTAAAATTTTTAAAAAAATGTTAAGTACTTCTAAACCTAAAAGTAAAAAAGACGTTGATTTGGTTTTTTTTGCGCACATATAATTATTGTAAATTATATAATGGTTTCAGTTATTAACTTTTAATTCAACATCATAAACATGGCAGCTTAATTCTAGACAAAAAAATGTGTGACTTAAATTAAGAAAAAAAAAAAAAAGAGTTAAGGATTAAATATAAATTAATGTGTTAATAATTAAAAGTAAACGTTGTGTTTTTTTTTAAGCTCTGGATGTTATATGCATATTTGGGATTTCGTTTTGGTTTCGGTTTATCACTACGTTGACTATGCTATATACAGGCGGGAGGGGGCGTGGCAGGCGAACGCGTGGGGGGGTGGAAAGTGTTGCTATTTAAATGGCGCCCACTGTGCCGGCATCAGATTTGGGCGTATGCGCCTCCCACCAATCAATGGCATCGATCATGCTCTCATCGGAGAGACAACCGCCGGCGGTGTTGTTGGTCGATTGATCCTGCAGGACATCGGTGAATTCCTTTTTGAAGCTTGGCAAGCCGACAACAACATTGTCATAGAATGAGGCAGATGGTTCTTGGTCATAGAAAGCTGGCAAAACGGGGGAGCAGAGTGAGAGTTGTTGTTGCTGGTGTTGCAGGTAGTTGTTGCTGTTGTTGTGGTTGATTGCTGGCGGGGAATTGCTGTTGTTGTTGTGGTTGTTGCTGGTGACAAGCCTAAAATCGCCCTCGCTGTATTCCTGTTTGATCAGTTGCTGTTGTTGTTGTTGTGCGGCACACGCCTGCAACAAGAGTTCATTAGCAACGGCAACGGCGACAGGTGAAACTGCAACTGCAACAGCAGCAGCAGCAGCAGCAGCGTCACTTGGTGGTTGATGCAATGATGAACTGCCACGTCTTGTTGTTGTTGTTGCTGGCGTTGAGCTGCGACTGGTTGTTGTTGTTGTTGTTGCTGTTGTTGGCACGGGCGATCGCGATAAAGCCGAGGCAAATTTTACACATTCACCGTTGCTGCTTGTTGGGGCAGCTGGCGCAGCTGCAACACCATTGCTTTTGCAGTTGTTGTTGTTGTTGTTGTTGTTGTTGCTCAGACAATTTGTGTCAATTAATGCATTAAAATGCTCCTCATCCAAACTGGAGCTATCCTGCGTTGCCAGCATATCCGGCGTAAGCAGCTGATATGTGCTCGTGCCTGGAATTCGAACATATTGCAAGCCATTCAATGTTGTCACACTTGGCAGCAACTCCTCCTGCTCCGGCTCCGGCTCCGTCTCCTGTTCCTCCTGCTCCAGCTCAGGTTGCAATTGTTGCAATTGCAGCGGCAATTGTTGTTGCTGCTGTTGGGGCTCCTCCAATTCATAATTGCTCAACGAATCATCGAAATTCTCATCGAGACCATCGAATTCATCTTTGATGAACATGAAACTATCATCGCCACTCGATGAACTATTTGAATTGCTGCAACCCAATGGTGGAAAATCGAATCCCAGCAATTTTTCCAAGCTGCGTATATACTCGACAGCCATGCGTAAAGTTTCCACCTTGGATAGCTTTTTGCTGGCACCACGACCCGCACCCTGGGCCTCAAATGCCTCGGACACTTCCTCCGGAATGCGTTCCCGCAATGCGGCAAATCCATTGTTCACCTGCTTGACACGATTCCGTTCGCGGGCATTGCGCCGGGCAACCGCCTGGGGCAGTGGCAATCCCTTTCTCCCAGGCGTGCCCGCTGGACGTTGCAACAACTCGAGTTTTTCCTGCTGACGCAATGTGAGTTTTTCCTGCTGCTGCTGCTGCGATTGATTTTTATTCTTGCTCAACTTGACGCGTTTTGGATTTGTTGGCGGCTTATTTGTAGTTTGCAGCTTGGATTCACATAGTGGACGCTTGCGTGGCATTGTTGTTGTGGTTGTTGTTGTTGTTGCCGCCGCATTGTGTACAGCTCCAAGCATGCCAAAGTCCTTGATCTTGCGTATGATGGTATTCTGATTGCTAATGTGTTGCTGCAACGCATTGGCGCCACTTTCGCTGAGCACATTGTGCACGGTGATCTTTTGAAAGGGTTTGTTGGCGCCCAACGTGCTTTTCACATGATTTAGATTTGAGTTTTCTTTGCTGTTGTTGTTATGATTGTTCTGGTTGTTGTTCAGATTGCTGTTGTGGTTGCTGTTGTTGCGTTGAGGCGTCGTTGTTGGCGGTGGCGATGGGCTGAAACTTAAAGCAGCCATTTCTCTCTCTGACTCCTTGAGTTTTGCCTTTCTCCAAATGAGAATTGCTTGCACTTGAGTTGTTGACTTGATTGTTCAGCTGACTGGCGAAGCTTTGGCTTAACTTTTTTTTTTTTAATTTTATTTGATTTTAGTTTATTTGGTATAGCTTTAGTAATTTATTTAATTTATTTTATTTTGTATAATTTTAGTACTTTATTTTAATTAAATTTTTTTTGTAATTTTTTGGATAGGTCCTTACGGCAGGACAGCTGCTAGCGTTCTGTGTCGCGTGCCCGACAAAATGTCATGGGGCGTCGACGTTGCACGACGCTGACGCCAACGTTGGCAGCGCTGCTGCTGCTGCTGGCAGCGAGCGGCAAAAACGGAAATGACTTCGTTGACTGATGGCGCACACACAATGCACAACAGCAAACAGCAACCAAAAAAAAAAAAAAAAAAAAAAAAAAAAAATTATAACGTATCCTTGGGTATCCTTCGCTGCCGTTGCCGCTGCTGGCGTTGACGTTGCCGTTGCTGGCAGAGCGCCTGCGTCTGTCGCTTATGTAAAACATAATGAAATGAAAACAACAAACGGCATTTATTTCACACACACACACACACACGCACACACATGACTTTTCATCCCCTAGGTATTGGGTGTCCCTCGCTTTGCAGCTCGCATTCCCAATTCCCAGTTCCCATTCCCTCACACACACACACACACACACCTCAGTCAGTTGGTCCGTCAGTTCGGCTTTTGGGAAAACTAACATCTGATCGCAACGGCGACTACCTCTGACTCTGATCCTACTTTTGCTCCTGCTCCTTTTTGCTTTACCTTCCTTGCTTCCCATAAGGGTGGTTTGCGGTCCAAGTTTTTGCGCCTTTTGCCTTTTACATAACCGTGTTTATATACCGCCCCTCGCACACACATACAATAAACATAAGCTTTGGGTAGCCCTGGTCACGATCTCAGCCCAAAAGGCGACAGAGAGTGACAACAAAAGACAGTAGAGTGAGATAGTTGTATTAATATAACTGACAACGGTGCCATACACCTTGGTTCCCACACAAGCGCATAGATCACCTTATATAGGAAATATATAGTTACTTCCCTTCCTTCAATTCCCAGCAATAGACTGTCTAGCATATGTTCTAGTTCAACTGTATGCCAAGCTTATTCCTACACTGATAAAAATAAAACGACTTTTGTACGTAATGGGTTTTGGGTGTTTTTAATTATATTTCTCTTAAGGTTCTCTTATTACAAGCATAAAAAAAACGGAGAAAAACCATTCTTAGTTTTTAGATTAAGTTATTAAAGCACCGAGAAAAAAAGCGTAGAGAATGTAAATTTTTAACTCAAGAGAAAACGTCCTGGTCGTGAGATCTTTTACTGTTCTAATTTTTGTATTTGCTAACCTTAAAGTTGCATTATTATAGCAAAGAAAGGTTTATTACTATTAAAAAATATGCAAGTCAAATATGTTATATTTAAAGTAACCTTCTTTTTTATCAGTGTACTTTTAAAAGCATTCTTCTGTAAGCTTTTATTTCAAGTGCATTTCTTTTGTTTGCAAAGATTTTTTCAAAGGTTTTTTTTAAGTCCTTGGATTGTACTCTTATGTCTTTTATTCTGTACTTAATTTAATATTCATTGAAAATTTTCAAAAAATGTAAAAGGCTAATTAATAAATTTATGTTCTCATGTCATTGTTTTAATTTCCCCATAAGTTTTATTTTTTCTTTTCTAAAATGTTTAATTCATGAGCTGATTTTCTATCCGATATCTTAGATTTGTTCACATAAGTCCTCAATTTCAATTTCAAAATAAATCATTCGCTAGTCTTATTTTTATTTCATATAAAAAAAAATGTAAGCCAAACATTATTTCTTCCGACTGAGTTTAAAGTCTCCTAATCATAAATTCAAGTTTCTCTTCCAGAAGCTTTCTCAGCATCATTTTCTAGTGTTCTCTACACTTTTGCACATTTGCTTCAATATTTGCGCATTGAGTACGTCAATTTGAGCTAACTTTTCCACTTAATCACTTGGGTGATATTGCATTGTTCCTTGAGTTTTTCTAGCTCCGTGAGACTTTTACGCTTGTCGCCTTCTAAATTGGCAGGATCTATGAGTGCATGTAGATGAAAGATCTGTGCTGATGTTGAGGGTACTGTTTCTTTCACTTTGCTTTCACTTTGATTCGTGGTTCGAGATTCGAGATTCGTGATTCAACCCCCTGGGGGGTGAGGGGTGTGGCATGATCATAATTCTTAATCATTGAACATTTGTCTTCTTCCATTCTTCTGTCCTGTTGTTGTGCAAAATCATTTGCCAATTGTTGAACTAATTAAAAAAAAAAAAAAGGAAATAGAAGGAAAATAATAAATAAAAGTAGACGTAGCAACTTGGGTCAAGTTTTCCATCGATTTGTATGGCTATAAATTCTAATTAAAATTGACAAGATCAACATTTAGCCATGGGTTGGAAACTATTGAGCAAGGATCGGAGAAATGGCAGGCCAATTAGGGTGCCGAACGGTGGGAAAATACATTTGCTAAAGGAATCTTTCAGAAGCTTGCAGAGAAGTCTACAAACTAGTTTGAAATATTTTGGGTATAGATCTCTTCGATCTTCCTCTTAGCTCTGACATGCTAGAGTAACTTTGTTTCCTTCCAGTGCTTTTAATTTTTTTATTTATTTATTTTTTTTGTGTTCTGTGCCAGGTAGTTGAGCAGAGACCTGAACGCACAACTAGAGTGTCCTTTGTGTGTGTGTGTGTGTGTACTTGCTACACAATTTATAAACTTGAGTTCACTTGAAAAGTTCAAGGAAACGTCTGCGAAACAGAAGAGTAAGCAGCATAAGGATAAGGACTACCGGTTTCCAACTGCTTTCAGCTCCTTGTTTCACATTCGAAAAAAAGGAGTCAATAGTGGTGTGCGTGTGTGTATTTCCAGCTTGATCCTGATCGCTTTTGTTGCCAACGAAGACGACGACGACGACGCTTTGACTTGGTTGCGTCCCACTTTGCCGTTAAGATCTAAGCGACCCCAAAGGATATCTCACACAGACGAGCTTATCATCTGGATATGTTCATCATCTAGCTTCTGTGCTTTATGCAAGTCAAGTTATATTCAGAGCAACAAATTATAATAATAAATAAATAAATAAAATTCAAAACTGTTGATCATCATCATCATGAGATGATCACGTTGATCGAGCAACCCCTTTTTATTATTTTGTAGGGTCTGTCTCGGGTTTTATAATTTCAATTCGACGCCCTGACACGATGCACAGGGTTGAAATCTCATTAATGCGCTGCTCACAAATATGTCAAGTTGGGCGATTATTATTATAAGCATTATAATAATTATTATTTACAATATCCTGTAGTCACTAAATTACACAAGAGGGTATGCTCAAGGCTAAAGTTTAAACATTTTTGAAAGGAGCTTTTGTTTCACAATTTAAATCATCTTCAAATTACTGAACGGTAATTTTACAAAGAGTCCAAATATTCTATTGTCCCCTCACTAGTTTTGGCACTAGCGTTTAAGCTAAAATCATTTCTATTCTCAATTTAGCTTAAAGGGTATACATAATAATCTGCTTTCGTCACCAGCTTGTTATTACATATTTATGTAGTTTCGTCACTAGTGTAAAATTTCCATTAAAGTTTTCCTCCTTATTCCAACGCAATCAGTTCTGTTATCCCATCGTTTTTGCAGGGTATTTCCTAGTCCAAACAACACTTTAATTGACAATGCTTACTTGTTTTTTATAATTCAGTTTTTAGTTTGATTTTCTGAAAGGGGGCCTGACACATTATGCATATGTGCCGCATAATAAATAGCTGAGATTTGTTGTGGTCTCGTTTTTATTCTTGTTGAGTTCCGTCTACAATCAACCCTTAAAATTTCAAAGCAACTGAAATAACAGTTTGATTAAAAATAATAAAAAAAAACTAAAACAACATTTTTTAAGTTTCTTCAACAATTTGGAGCAATGTTTAACTAGATTTTCATCTTCATCGAACCTGATACGATTTCAACTTTCAATCTTGCGCACATCCTGTCCAGCATTCTGTGTTCAGATCCTTTTTTTTTTTTGTATTTAGTTTGACTTTCATCTCTGGCGGCTTGAGAAAATACAACAATTTGTGTAAACAAAATTATAAAGGACGCTACCTTGCTCTGAAAATTGGTTTTTGGACTCGAGTTTGGGATTTATTTGCATTTGCGGGGCATCGATTTCACTGGGAATGGGAACCGAAGGCAGTCGTACTCGTATGAATGAATAACATGAATGAATATGAATATAGATGAAGAGTGAAATTGGTATGTAGAGTGAAAGCAGGCACATCCCTTTCAACTCAGTGTCAACTCACACTCTATGCCCCTAAATCAATCAAGCAAAACATTTTAAGCACTTTTTTTTTTCTCTCACTATATGCTTCCACTTTTTTCTCCTGCCATAAAATTAGCTTTACGAGTAGTAGTTCTTGTTGTAATCCGATCGTGGCAAGAGCTGACTGATGAAATACATGTACACGGTAGTTTCAAAATCCCGAATTTCCTCATCTCAACTCAACTTGTCGTCGACTCAAGTGCCCCTCCACGTGGAAGTATGTGTCCTTGCCTCCAGTCTCCATTGCCTCAATTCTAGGGCATCTGTGCACAGTTGTGCGCACATAAATTGACTTTTTCTATTCAGCATATTTTTCGTTTTTTCGGGTTTACTTGTACGAGTACGAGTACTCGAGTATAACATGTGAGTGCAGACTCAAGGAATTATGAATTTATGAGTGCACACTTTGGGCATTCGATGGCAAGCAGCGTGTAAGAAAACTTCAAACGGAAATCCCTTATGGAGGCACCAACTTTTCAGTTTGAATCAAAAGCCCTGGGGGGGTAACAAGGATATGTCAAGTGGGAATCAAAAAAAACTCAATGAGTAGCAGAAGAGAGCTGAGAAAGCAGCAAAGGATCTAAATTAATCAGAGTCTTGCTTGAAAGCCTCAAAGATTTGTTTTTGTTTAAATAAATACTCAAATTATTCCATTTTTTGAAGCTATAATTGTTTCTAGTTCATTTTCTAAAACAAATTTTATCATCAGCGGGATCCTCGCATTTTCAAAGCATTTTCATAAATAAATTTAAACTAAGTGAACTCAAATTATTTATAATTTCGTCACCAGCTACAAGTATAATAAAGCTTAAAACAGCGGGTATAAATCCGAAGAAATTACATTGTATATTTAGCATTTAGAGTTGATATTATTATTATTCCAAAAAATAGAAGAAAATTACAAGTGTAAAGTTTATTTGAATCCTTTTTTTATTTTTGTGCAAAAGTAAGCTGCAATTTTTAAATATTCAAGACCTTTGCAAAGTTTTCTTTATTGTTGAGTCGTATAATAAAAATCAATAATAAATATTTTAAATTTTTTTTTGAACTCCGCTATTACTATCTTTAGTACATGCATTAAAAGTTCTAAAATAACTATTAAGGTGGTCTTTGTTTTACTTATTCCTCATAACTATATTAAATTCGTCTTAAGTTTTTGGATAGCTTGAGGCTTCGGCACTTGAGCTAACTTTGTAATTAAAAAAATGTAAAAAGGACAAAAGCTATTTCTCTCATTTTCGTTGACAACTGCTTTACACACTAGCGTGGCTAAGATTTAAGAATCAATAGATCTTGGTTTTCTTTTACTGAGGTAATAAAGTTTGTTTTATTTGTCATAAAAGGCTTTAACAATCAGAAGATTGACAGATAAACATCTTTAATTTTTCACTAGCGTGGTTAAGATTTGAAAGCTATCTGAGTTTTGTAAAAAAAACGCTTTTATAATTAGTTTCTTGATCATAACGAGTCGTTCTAAATGCGAAGTAGGCACTTGAATGTATCAGAATGAATGAGAATCCTTATTGGCATTTTGAATCCTTTTGAATCCTGTTTATCATATAAGGACAAGTAAGAAGCGGCATGCGCCGAAAGTGTGCGATCGTGTGGAAGAGTCGACGTCCAGTTAGCCAAATAACAATGACGCCGAGAGTAAAAAGCGAAATTGTCATTGAAATTGAAATTTTCCAGCAAATGGCAAAAATGGAATCGGGGTGCGGGATAAGCGCACGTGCGCAGGACCACGACCAGGATCAGGATCAGGATATATGCAAAGGAATTGGAAAGCAAACAATAAATGCTACCTGAGAGTACTTTTGTGGAATGTTTTCGCTGATGGGAATGGAAATTTCGATAGGGATTGCCAATGGGTGTTGGGGGTTGATCTGGCAATAAATAACAGTCACCCTCTCCATCTGAGTGGAATCAACAAATGAATCTATGTATGGCTTTTGGGCGCACTGAATAATAAAAAAAATAAGAAAAAAAGCCTTGCAGTTCACTACAGGACACTACAGGACCGGTTTATGGGCCCAAAAGCAACGCCAACAACAAACAGTGCTAGTTGTGGCCCGGAATATTGTCTCTCTCTCTCTATACTAGTATATTTCTCTGTCTCTGTTTGGTTTGCCTGAACTAATGCCCATTGTTGGCATGTCCCGTGCCCGTGCCTTGGCCCAGGACAAGGATCGCCATTGGCAGCCGCGAAAAACATCTGCTCCTGCTGCAATCGCTCAAATTGCCTCGTTCCACCGTCCTGGTAATCAAACTATCAGTAAATGGTACGTGCAACCCCTATTGGAGTTTTATGTTGCTGTTGCTCTCGTTGTTGTTGTTGTTGTTGTTGCTGTTGTTGCTGTTGCTCTGGCATTTTGTCAACAACAAATGTCCACCTTTGAGTTGCTTTTGGAGTGTGCGTGAGCGCGCGCGCCGTCGTCCTACAGACTTCATACTTCATGCGTCCTCTGCCGCTGCCTCTGCCTACGCTCCCCTTCCCGCACACTAAGTTCCAACAGGATTAGTGACGCTATGTACAAGTCTCTGTGTGTTGGTGTGTATTGCTTTTTGGTGGTGCTTGATCCTGTCGGGGCGGCAGAAACTTTTTTATTTTGGGCTTTTGTTGTGCGCTACAGTCAAATTCATATTAAGTGAGGTGCATATGGATTGGTAAAGAGATCTTGCGACTGTTTGTTAGTTTTCACATATTTTTTTTATATAATATTCTAGAAATGTGATTATTTAAATATATTTTTGTATATTAATGTTAATAGATAATACTAACATGTTTTTATAAACATTTATGTCAATAGGTAATATTAAACTGTTTTTTATAAATATTTTTGAGCTATCCAATTGTATTTAAAACAAGTGGGAAAGGCTATAGTCGAGCTCCCGACTATAGGATACCCGTTACTTACATAAACAAATTAAAATTTTTTTATTGCATGCTTTTAGGCATTTTAATTGCTTAAAAGCTTTAATCAGCCAGTACCACTTTTATCTTTGTCCGATCTTGTTGGCATTTAGTAGGATGATAGGTAATAATAATAGCTAACGTTCACCGTTTAAAAAAACATAATATCTTGAAAACTGTGCGTGTGGTGGATTTTCGCGATTTATGGAGGCGGAAAGGGGCGTGGCAAAATTTTGAAACAAACTTGACCTGCGTGGGGTTTATAGAAATCTGTGTGCCAAATTTGGTTGCTCTAGCTCTTATAGTCTCTGAGATCTAGGCGCTCACACAGACGGACAGACGGACAGACGGACGGACGGACGGACGGACGGACGGACAGACGGACAAGGCTATATCGACTCGGCTGTTGATGCTGATCAAGAATATATATACTTTATAGGGTCGGAGATGCTTCCTTCTCCCTGTTACATACATTGCAACGAATACAATATCCCCTTTTACTTATTATACCCGTTACTTATTAAAAATAAGTAAAAGGGGATATTGTATTCGTTGCAATGTATGTAACAGGGAGAAGGAAGCATCTCCGACCCTATAAAGTATATATATTCTTGATCAGCATCAACAGCCGAGTCGATATAGCCATGTCCGTCTGTCCGTCCGTCCGTCTGTCCGTCTGTCCGTCTCTCCGTCTGTCCGTCTGTCCGTCTGTGTGAGCGCCTAGATCTCAGAGACTATAAGAGCTAGAGCAACCAAATTTGGCACACAGATTTCTATAAACCCCACGCAGGTCAAGTTTGTTTCAAAATTTTGCCACGCCCCTTTCCGCCTCCGTAAATCGCGAAAATCCACCACACGCACAGTTTTCAAGATATTATGTTTTTTTAAACGGTGAACGTTAGCTACTGTTATTACCTATCATCCTATTAAATCCCAAAAAGATCGGTCAAACAGAAAGGTGGTACTGGCTGATTAAAGCTTTTAAGCAATTAAAATGCCTAAAAGCATGCAATAAAAAAATTTTAATTTGTTTATGTAAGTAACGGGTATCCTATAGTCGGGAGCTCGACTATAGCCTTTCCCACTTGTTTTTAATAAGTAACGGGTATAATTAGAAAATTACGAGTTTCTTAAAATCATTCAAAGCACTTTACGAAACTCGTAATTCTCGCAAAAATCTTTTCGTATTTGAAAAAACTTAGGCATTTGTGAAATGTTGTGAAAACTTTCAATACTTTTATGTTATTAGTAAATTTAATGTTTTGACGTTGTTTTCAAAATTCAATGTAAATTTTCAAGTTTTAAAGATTCTAGAACACTTTTTTTGTTTACGAGTCTCTTAATTCAGCTCTTTAACAAATTCATCTCTCTAATTTCCTAAGTTGTGTTCAGCCTCTTTAGTCACTTCAAGCATGAAGCTCTTCTAATTTTACGCTCTGCTCTGTTCATTTTACTCTTCTCATGCTTAGCGCATACAACAGTCGCTACAGCCGGATCCAAGTAAGTCTAATTTTCGCCTTCCCACCCCAATCTATACTTGCACAATGGAATGTATGTATCGCATTAGTGTGTGTGTGTGTGTGTGTGTGCAATCGCAATTTTTTGCAATGAACCGAGAGGGTGACTGCGCAGGCGCAACAATAGCCAAAGCACCAACAATGAGAGAAAAGGGGGAGAGCGAAAGAGAAAGAGAGGGAGAGAGACAGAGAGAGAGTGAACAATGAGCAAAATTAATACATGAACAATTGGAAATGAAATGAAATCTATTTGAATAACTGATTAGAGCGAAAAAGCTCTTTGGGCGATGCATAAAAAACTTGTTGCCGTTTGGCTGCTAAATGGAAAAGGGGTACAATGGATAAAAGGGACCAGGGACAAGAGACAAGGGATAAGGGGGTGAGTGGTGCTGCGCACGCGCAAAGGGACCTTCATAAAAGGATTCAATCAGCGACAACGGAATTATGCAAATATCGCGGCCGATAATTAAAATAAAACTCAGAGAAAAAATTTATATTAAATTTGATGACGAAATACCCTTTTAAAAATTAATATTAAAAGGGAATGATAATTAGGCAATGCTAATCCTTCAGTAAATGTTTCTTCATAAAAGTTTATATAAAATAAAGCTAAAATAAAAGAATTACATTAATTTTTCTTAATTATATTTTAACCAAGAAATAAACAAAATGATTACTAAGGATTTTTATTAAAGTTCAAAACGAAATGCAAAATTTGCGAGCTTACTAAACTCAATAAGATGAAAACTAAAAAATTTACTTAGTAAGCACATTTTAATAAAAACTTATATAAATGTAAATCTAATTTTTAATTTAATTTAAATCTAATGGACAGTTTTAGTCATGTTAATAACGTTTGCAATGCTCTGTTTAGTAACGATGTATATCTTCTATAAGCAGTTGAGATGGACAGGCTTAGTCAACCGAATCTTTTGGATCAAAAATATTCTATTATATTTTACTTTTCTTTCAATTCGCTGCACAAATAATAATACCCTCTCTCTGGGGAAAACTGAATGAAATTCTATAAAAAAAAGGGGAAACAACAATATCAAATAGAGCTATGGACAAAAATCAACCACTTTAATTTGTACGAACGAAATGACCTTGCAGTGAAGTCGGAACCTGGTCGCCAGTGAAAGAGAGGGAGAGCGAAACGGAAAGAGACAGAGCTGGACCGAGGCTTACATATTAATGAGCCGCGTGTGGCACAACTGGCGAAGGGACACACACAAATGAAATCAATGACTTTGCCTGGTGTGCCCGCCTGTTGTCCGCGTGTCCCCTATCACCTAGCACCTTTACGCTGCCCCTGCTTCTGTCCCTGCTCCTGTCTCTGCCCCTGCTCCTACCCCTGCTCCTACCCCTGTCAATGCCCAGCCACTGCCACTGTGCGCACGCGCGTTTTGAAGTTGCGCCGCTGCAGGTGTTGAATGAACTGGTTGCGTTACGCCTTATATATCATCTAGCCTCGTCCCGACCTGGACTCGACTCGACTCGACTCGACTCTAAATGGACTTTAGAGGATCGCTGCCACTCGAATATCCTCAACCCAACTGGCCGCGTTTTTAGCATAATTTTACATGTTACTTTTGGGCGAAGAGAGCGAGTTGAAGTGAGGGGTTTCGCATTGATGGATCTTAATTAGTGCACGCATCTCTGATTCCTTAATACAACCTTTGGTTCATTTTGAATTTCAGTTCCATAAAGTTATTTAGGCTAAAGTCCCTTTACCCTTAGACTGTCCTTTGCCTTAACCCAAAACGAATACGAATCCTTATTTTGGTTGTGGAATGTATGAAAAGTTTACACGAGTAAAGTATTTTATTTAATTATCTATAAATACTTATGTAGATTAAGTTCATTATATGTTATATTGTATGGTTTTTAGACCCCGTACTTTAAAAAAGTAAAGGGGTCTATTAACTTTGTCCGTCTGTCCGTCTGTAAGAGCGCCTAGATCTCAGAGACTATAAGAGCTAGAGACTCCAGACTTGGTATGTAGGTTCGTCTATATTGCAAGCAGATCGAGTTTGTTTTAGATTTTGGATCGGACCACTATATCATATAGCTCCCATAGGAACAATCACTTGAAAATCAAGTCTTAGTATGGAAAACTTTTTTGCTGTTTGAGATATTTCAACCAAACTGACAGAATATGCATGTATAATGGTCCCATACACCCTGACCAAATTTGGTTGGAATCGGACCACTATATCATATAGCTGCCACAGGAACAATCACTTGAAAATCAAGTCTTAGTATGAAAAACTTTTTTTCCATAGTAAGTACGGGGTCTCCGACAGTCGAGTATGCTCGACTGTAGCACCGTCCACTAGTTTGTTATTGGTATATAATTGTGTAGATTCATAAAGATCAGTATAGATAGCTGACTTTTAAAGATCTCAAAGAACTTCAGTTCTCCATAACTTTGAGGAAAATTAAACGATTTTTATGTGACACGTTTGTTTTTTTATCTTTAATTAATGTTTAATTTCATTCCATTTTGATGTTTGATTAACTTTTTCAAAATTTTTGTATTTGGCTATTTTTAAAAACAAAATTTTGTAGACTTGTTAGTTTTGAGTTTTTACTTTTAATCAACTACTGATATAAATATTAGTATAAAACGACAGTTTAAATCTGATTTCTATCTCAAATATACCAAGACAAATTTGACATTTGGACTTTTAAGAATTATTATAAACTTAACATTTTCCATACTAAAAGGCTTCTGAAAACTTCGGGTAGTCACAGCTTACGGAGAACTTGTCTTTTTTTTTTAGTATCATATTTAAAACAATTTTTAAAAGCAACAAACTATTCTAAAATAAGTTTTTGACCCTTAAATATGTTATGCATTTCTAAAGTATAATACTTTTTTGCTTTTATTTAGCTACTGTAAATGATTCCGTTTAAGTTTAAGCAACTTTTCATACTCTTACCATCGCTCAATATCTTTCTTTCTTGCTGTCTATTAAATTTAAAGGTCTTTAGCATTGCTTTGATTCAATGATTTCTGTGTCAAGCGCTGATTTCCTGCTCTCACTAATGATAATGTTGATGATGATGGTAATGATGATATTTCTCTTTTGTGGAAAATACATTTGGCGTAATTACCGCAACCCGTTCCTTATATATATTTTTTTGTATTTTTCTTTTTGATATTCGTGGAAGACACGCTTCATTGCATCCTTGAGAATTGGCAAAAGGTTTGGCTTTGCCTTTTGTGTCCAAGTACTGTCTGGGATTTGAAAATATTTACGGGCCGCTGCATTTAACCGATGCGGTTAGACAGCGAGCTCCTGTTACTCGAAAGACAGAGACAGAGAGAGAGAGAGAAAGAGTGAGAAAGGGAGACCTTCATTCGATGAGGATTTAAATGCACTTGAATGATCGCTTGAGCGATCTTCAAGCGCGCTGTGAATGCGTCAAAAGTGAATTGCAGCTCAAGGATTAAATGCTACTGAAGTATGCCGCTGCGCCAGGATCCCAGTCCAGGATCATTCGACATCGACATCGGAATCGAAATCGACTACTTGCTGTCGCCAAACTGCAGAGTGTGCTCTCCTCTCTACAGGACACTTGAAAGTTGGAATAGAACACACATTTTTTTTTGGGCAGATGACAATTAACCTTTAATCGCTGTTGTAGCACTTTGGCATGCGGCTTGCTCTGTGCCTTGTTGCCCGATAAGATACCGATACCGAGTACTATGTTAACTTGGCCCTGTCAGTCTAACAACCTGCGCACGACAAATTATGGCTCTTTCGATAAGATACTGACTGCTACAGCTGCTCCAGCTCCCGTTTTATGATTAATCATAAGTTTTCTTTGGCTCTTTTCTTTTATTTCTTGTTCAATTTCATGGAATTTCATTGCCTCTTTGACGACAGACAGTAGCCTTCAATCTTCTTGTTTGATTAAATGATTTGTGCATTTAGCTTAGACTTTTATGTTTCTTTTCTTGTCTCTTGACCAGAACGGGCCCCCTATACCATTTCTTGTACAATATCTGTGAATGGACTCACTCCCTGATCTGACCTGTCTCCCATTATATTGGCATGTTGCAATGTTTACTCAAAACATGCCCTCGCCAAACAAAACAAGACAAACGCCCCGTTTTTCATTATTATATTATATCTTACACTTTTGTATTCACAACTTTGTTTATTTTCTTTTTTGTGATATTATTTCTTGTCCCTCGTCCTTTTATTGCATATATTTTTTTGCACTTGTTTGTATTTTTGCTCAATTAAAAAAGTTCCTTTCATTTGTTTTCTTGTTGATTTTTTTTTTTTCTACCAGTTTTCTCAGTTTTCTCAGGTTGTTCATTGTTATTGCTGCGTGATTTTTGCTTTTCTCATTGTGACTCTTTGGGTTACCTTTGGGATTGCTCAATGTGCCCACATGCTGTGCGTTTGTTTCCCTGTCTATGGATAAAATTGTGAAAAATTTCATGCATTGTCCAATTGCAACAATTTGTTGGCTCCTCTCCATTCTCCCAGCATTCTTTATGCATTTTCCACGGAAGTTACGAATGGCATTTAACAAAAATCAACTGATAGTATGGCATTTATATTATACGAACTATCGTCATTTCATTTAATTGTTTATTGGACAGACTCTGGGTGCCAGCTAGATGAAATACGCTGCCTTAAAGGTAAAGTAAAATTACATCGAAAAATTAAAGTCAACAACTCGATTTTCGCAAAAGCGATTTTCTAATTTTTTTTACTATCAATCGAGTTAAATAAATAAATTTTTCGTGAAATATCGACAACTTACTGGAGTTGACAAAAGTTGATTAAATGTTAAATCCAGAGATTTAAAATTTGAATGTCCGAGATTTATTATTTAAATCAGGGACCGCAAATAAGAGTTATGAGAAACTAGATTAACTTTTATTTTCAATTTACATTAAAAAATCTAGAATAAAAGTTATTTTTAAATTTTTATTATAAAAATTAAAAATAAAAAAAATTTTTAATTTAGCAATTGAAAATAAAAATTATTTTTCAATTTTTATTATAAAAGTTGAAAAATAAAAATTATTCTGTAACTTGTAACTTCCAGTTCAAAAGACATTTACAGTCAATTTTTATTTTGCAACTTTTATAATAAAAATTGAAGAATAATTTTTATTTTTTAACTTTTATAATAAAAATTGAAAAATAATTTTTATTTTCAATTCTTAGGATAAAAATTGAAAATAAGATTTAAATTATAATTTTTAAATAAAAATTGAAATTTAATTATTATTATGTAATTTTTTATTTAGATCGAAAAATAAAAGTTTTCTTTTGATTTTTGTGATAAAAATCAACAAATAACATTTATTTAATAATTTATATTTTAAAAATTAAAATCGTACGGTCCCTGATTTAAATCCATTAAAGAACTCTATAGATTTTTCTAAAAAGCTTTACTTTTAAGTCAAATTTTGCAACTATTTCCCAAAAATGTAAAAGGTTGTATATAATTTAGTTTGAATCTCTTTAAAACCTAAACAGATTCTAAAGCAATCTTTAAATTTTTTAATGCTTTTTATTGCGACAGGCTTAAGATATAATAGCTAAATTTAGCTAAAAGTGTTTCAGGCAATACCAAATACACACAAACTACTATACTCGTACGTATATATGATATGGTCAATACCGAATACACAATTTGTAAGATTGGTCTCAAGAAACGAAGATTGGATGCTGAGGAATATTTCTTATGGGAGCTAACTATAGTAGTCCATTAAAAAAAAGGTATGATATACGGGTCTTCATATTTTTTTCGGGACATGCTCGATAAGAAGATTACCAAAATTTAGCTCAACTCTTTACACTGCATGTATGAAATATGCTTTACTTAGGAGAATGTTCTTCTTTTGTAGAGTGCTGCCTGATATCTGTTTTCTTTATCTAGTCTTCTTCTTTTTGCTTCTCTTGTCTAGTTGTGCAAATGTTTATGTTCGTATTTATGGCACAGGGTAGCTCCTTGCACAGCGGACTAATCCTTTTTGAGCAGCAGCCAAAACATTTTCTTAGCTGCAGCTCAAGAATATTGCGCAAATATGAACTGCAATAAATGAATCTACGACGAGATTCAACATAATAACAATCGCCCCTTATGTTCGGATTTCGTCCTTCGTTCTTCGTCCTGGCAGGCTGTGTCAATAAGATATATCACTGCTGTTGGCCATTGTTGTTGGCCAAAAACATTTGCAGAAACCACAAAAATTGGTACAAAAACGCTGTTGTTCCAGCTTCTGGGAATGTGAGTGTCTCCTTAAACAGAGATTCAAGATTGTCTCTCACGTTTCCGTTGCCAACGCAGCTCTGGGAAAAAACTCGATGCGATTGGTGCGTGATGTTTGGGTAATGTTGCGATTTTGTGTATCGTTTTTTTATGCAATTCTTGGTATTCTAGAATTTGCGAAAGGATTAAGCATGCGGCCAGGACATGTAAAGGGTTGGCTTTGCTTAAGCTGATGTCCTTACATGTGGGGGGAGTGACAGCTGCATGGTGGAGGGAGGATAACATAAATGATCTAGCACATGATTAAAAATTTATCTGCTTTGAACATAAAATAAATTTTGATTTTAAATTTCATCGATTCTTTTGATGAATTAATTTTCAGCATGGTTTTTTTAAAACCTAATATCTTTTTGTTTCTGATTTAATGAAGTATTCCTTATTATATTTTCTATTTGAAATATTTTCTAAGTAAAGATCTACAAGGTCATATTGTATCAATTCTATTTACTTCGAAATTTAAGATTTTTTAATCAAATCTGAGCATTTTTCGTCTTAAAGATTTGTCAAGAGCTAACAATTCATAAAAATAGAATAAATATCTTGACTGTCAGACATTTTTTTTATGTGCATTTCTATTAATTTTCTTATAAAGTTGTCTCTTTTAGACAAAGATTTTTAATTTCTTAAACCTGTCTTTTGATTTTTCTAAAACTTTTTAATAATATTAATATATTTAAAAAATTTCCCATTTCTATTTCTTGTGCTATGTTTTTTTTTTCCCCAATTTTGCTTATCTCTTTTCTCAAAAATATCTTAAGCTTCGCTTTCGATCTGATCACTGATCTTTTTAGTTATTTTTTCCTACTCTGTTTTACTCATCTCGAATTCAAAGTGCTGCACTTCCGATTTTCCTCTGTCTAATATACATATGTAAATGTATCTTTTATATCAGATTTCCAATTGTTGCCCTGCTCTACTTTCCTGCTAGTTTAATTGCATTCTTTTTGCCGTTTGCCGTTTGGTCGCGTGCTGCTGGCGACACTTGAGACATGGCTTCTTATCAAAAGGCGGCTTGTCGTGGTCCAAAAGTGAAATGGGACTTTAGATGTTTTGCCGACGTTGGGCCCGTTGTCAAGTGTCCGAAGATCCTTTTGGCATGTTTGTTTATTTAACTGTGCACAAATTAGACGACAAGCCAAAAAGACTCGTCTCGCAACTTCTCAGTCGCCTATCTAGGCCACTTGACCATTTGTTTTTTGGGACGCGCCTATTTAGATAAGAGCGAGACTCGAGACTCGAGACACAAGAGGTTCATATACATACCTTAGTGCTCAGCATGTTGCTGATTTGCCTCAGTTTTGTTGTGCCGCATGTTGCAAACTTAATTCTTAATGCATGAGTTAAGGAGAGCCAAATATATAGAGAGGGAGATGGAAATCTAGAACCAGACTGTGTTGCTCTGTAAATGTTGCCTCATAAATATTGTGGGCTGTGACTGCTGCATCCTAATTAAGTCATTTTGCCAGCTCGTTACTACCGTCCAGCTCTCGAAAGAAGATGCTAGACACCAAAAATGTTGAAATTCCGCATAAATTCCGCACTCACAAATCACATTTAAAATGGCCTACACAATCAGTAGCACACTTAGAGAAATGTCAAGAGCAATCTTAATAAAAATTAAAACAATAAAATTAGTTTGAATTAAATTAAAATAAACACCTTAAATATGAATATTAATGTACAGTTTGTACAGTGTATTGTTTTGACCCATTTCTAGTACTGTGAATATGTCAGCCTTCTAGCTCTTAACGTTTTGGTTGTTTTTCAGACCGCAGTGCGAACGAGGAGTTTGATATGCAGTTTATTAAAAATAGTAAAATACATAAAAATAGTAAGGGTATTCAGAAACTCTGATATTAATGATATTTTATAAAGTGATATATTTTGTAATGGCAAGAAACACACAGAAAAAAGATTATTATGACGGATTTTGTATACATATCCCAGGGTATGTTTATTGCGTAAACCTTTTTCTGTGGGTTTCTTGTCATTACAAATATCAGAGTTTCTGAATACCCTAAGTATGATGAAATGAGAATTATTAGGGCAAAGTCAACTGCGTCTAATAATTTTGAGTCTAAAGTTATTCGTTGATGTAGATTTTTTATAAATATATTTTTATTATTCTAGATTTTAAATACTGCTAATGAAAATATTATTTTAGTGGCATTTAAAATATGCCATTGGAGCGATCTTTAGTTTTTATTAAAATTAAAGTTACAAAATTGGATTTTGGCATTAAATTTTTAATTATCATAGATAGTTTAGTTTTAGGAATATTGTTTATTTAAGTGTTTCATAAAAATATATTAAAAATGCAATAAATTGTTAATTATCGTAGTACATACTAAGGATAGTTTTGAAGACTAGTCTTATATTTTTAAACCAAATTGCAGGCTTACCTTAAGTCGACAAGTATTTAGTTGTTGTTTTCTCTCAGTGTTGCTCTGAGTTCCGAGCCAGAGCCCGAGTCCATCGTTTGATGCCCAGCGCTATCTGTCGCGACGCGACGATAAACAGTGGCTCAACGCAGGATTTGGAAAGAGGATCGGAAAAATGGAGGATCGCAGGGAGTTTCGAAGAGTTACGGCAGATCGGAGGATTGGTGGATCGTCGGTGGATTCGGACTAATGAAGGCAGGGCGTAAAGTGCTTGATTGGCATAGACCACACAGTGCCCTGAGCATTGACTTTGAGAAATTAATTTGATAGCAAGCCACACTCCAGCTCGTTTGTGTGTGTATGTGTGTGTGTGTGTGTGTCTGACAGGTATTACCTTAGTCTAAGGTAAGTCAGCTCATTTTGGCCGCTGTCTTGTTAGGCTAATTGACTTCTTGGCCAGTGGCAAGTGGAAGACCACCTTGCGCGTGTTTATAAGTTGTTTGCCTCAATGATGACAAGCCAAACAACCGACAAACGAGAAGCAACAACAACAACAACAACTACAAACAATCAACAACCGACAAATGGCAACTGGCTGAGCGGCGCTTTAGCAGCTCAATTAATCAGCTTTAAAGGGTACTTATACCTACAGGTGTGTACAGGGTGTGGGAATTTCTTATGTTTTTTCTTTGCTTTGCTTGCCAAATCGAAATCGCAAGAACTCACTGAAACAAATGCTCAATGCCAGACAACTTAATTTTCAATAAGTACGCCCTTAAACGGTTTTTGAGTTTTTTTCTCAGCAAAAGAACAGGAAGGAAACGAAGGGGAAAGTAATGTAATGATATTTAGATAATGATTAAATTTAATTAAAAGTGTGTAGAGAGATTCAAGTTAATTTTCTGTAACTATATGATATGCTAGATTAATATTAGAAATACCGGAGAATATTAGGTTGATTGGCTCGAACCTTACATAGAATAAGGAACGACTAAATTTTATGCACTATTACTTTATCTGTCTTCTTTTTTTGTCAACTTTCTGTTAATTTTCTAAGCATATAAAATAGTTTAATAAAATGTTCCTAATTTTTGAAAAAGCGCATCCTAAGACACTGATTCTATTATTAATTTTTCCTCTGATTAAAAATCAACGCTAAATGAAAATATATTGTAGTTAGTAAAATAATCAACATGTGTGGAATTTAATTTATCTTTCAGCATAGCTCTTTCAAAATCCTCAGTGAATCAAATGAAGAATTCAAATTATTAGACTGATTTAAAGATACTTACACTCACTAGTCTGTGATGTCAGAACTTATCTATTTATCAAATACTCTGAATCTTCTCAAGCGTTTTATTTGGGTCTTGTGTAATTTACTATGTTATTTTTTCTCATAAGTACAAATAATCTCAGAATATTTACAATCAATCAATTTCCCAAATCCGTAACTGAGAACCAAGAATCTCAGTCAGATTTAAGTAGTGCCAACATCAAAGACTTCAACTGAAATGCAGCAACAACAACTAGAAGATTGAGAACTGCTTTTGGCCTTTTGGTCACACCCCCCAAAACTAATTTTTATAGATGGGTATATCAATGTCAACATATCAATTTCAACATGATATTTCATAGGAAATTGTCAACCAAAAATAAAAATAAAAACGAAACACAACAAAACAAAACAAATTGAAATGAAATGAAAGTGAAATTGTATATGGGTCGTTTTGATATGGATCTTATAGGGTTCTACTTTATCTGCTTCTTGTTTTTGGCTACTGATTGCATAATAAAACGCCCATAATATCAGATTGTTGATCAACATGAGTCTGGACAGGAGTGTGCTTATAAATCAAATGTGGAGCGTTTCAAGAGATCTGGGGCAAGAGGCGCGAGTGGTGCCACCTACGGTTTTTTTGTCCTTTATGTTATGTTTATGTCATGTTTAGTGTTGTTATTGATAGTGTTTCTGTTGTTGTTGTTGTTGATGTTACAGCACCTGCAGTTGAACTCCCCTGAAACACGGTAGCACGATAGTTCTACCTGCCAGCCGAATCTTCTATGTATCTATGTATCTTGAGGCTGACATCTTTTTGGCTTAATTAGAATTCAGTTAGACCATAAATTTAACCAGCTCTACACTTCTTCTGCTACTTCTTTTTTCCATCCTTCTCTGTTTCGCCTTCTACTTCATCTTGTCAGCAGGAGTTTGTCCCCCTTATTTTGGTTGTGGGTTATGTAATCCCTTTTGACCATAATGAAAATATTTTGTAACATAAATTACAAATATTTCAACTCAATGACTCGAAAATCATTGACAAAAGCAAATCAAAAGCAAGTCATAAGGGATAAGAGTATGTAAAAAGGGATATGTAAGGGTCCTGGGGTTACCCTTAGTTCCCCTTAGCTCGCCTTAGCTCCCCTGTTGCCCCTTTCCCCTCTGAGGCTACCTCTTTTCCGCTTTTTCTTGGCCCGCGGCCGCGGCAAACGGTAAATGTTGCACCTGCGATCCTTGCAGCAGGCCAGCACAGCTGCCGACTTACAGGTGCGCGTGCGCAGGACACAAAACACACACAAGAACACAAAACACTCACAACACACACACCTATACACACGCACAACCAAGAAAGAAAGCAGACGACAGAC
This sequence comes from Drosophila limbata, assembly GCA_963924055.1. Lineage (NCBI taxonomy): Eukaryota > Metazoa > Arthropoda > Insecta > Diptera > Drosophilidae > Drosophila > Drosophila limbata. The sequence goes on from OZ001351.1 coordinate 29,502,944, forward strand.
AGCGCCAAACTGAAGCTGCAGCTTAAATTGCAATTGAAGCTTTAGAGATAAATAGATAAATAGAGAGAGAGAGAGAGAGAGGGAGAGAGAGAGAGAGAGAGGAAGAAAAAGAGAGAGACAGAATGTGTGCACCATGGGAAAAATAGTTCGATATTTTGTCGTCTTATTTTTAAGATCCTAATACTCAAAAATATATTTAAATTATTACGAGCTTTCCTTAAATATGTGAACGGCACACCACGCTAGTGACGAAACGATAGTCCGATCTGATCAAAGAAGCTTTGCAATTTCTTTTTTTATATATAAGAATAGTTTATAAATTAAACATAATATCCCTCGTCAGAAAATTGAATAATAGAAATTTTTTAGCTTATATATGCTTTCGTCACTAGACTCTTTTCTCATTTAGAATTTTGTATTTGATATTTGACACCTGATTAAAATGTCACCAGCTTAAAATCTGTAAAGCTACTTACTCTTGTAATTTTTTTTTATTTTGTGAATAACGCAACTAACATAATAAAATCGTAGAATACAAATCAAATGTATCTAGCTAATATATTTGCTAAGATCTTTGAGCGCAGTCAAATGGATGGAATAAAAGAAAATATTATACATTGTATATTATATATTCTACTTTATTGTTACTAAAATGTATGAACATGTCCAGTCTTGAGATAAGCATAAATTGTGAGTTTATGCAAAAATGTTTGAATATTTGCCCATAGTGGGTTGCTGCCCTACACTTGAACTGCAGGATCCATATGACCCCCAGGTTCAATGTCTGAACTGATGACGTCACACACACACACACACTCACATACACATACGAGAAGGCATCGTCTATATTATGAAACTTCCTGCCTCAAATGACGAGCGGAAATCACAAAAATGAGTTCGCTTTCCGGCGGTGCAGTGTTGAACGTAGTTCATAGTGGTGCACTGCTGACAAAAGAAAGGGGAAATCTTGTTGCCAAATTGAAATGCAATAAAATTTACACTTGTAACAACAACAACTCCAATAACAACAACAACAACAACAACAGCAATTACAATACAGTCGAACTCTGGCTCTCCAGGCCCTGCATTTATGTTAACTACATGGCAAAAATGGCTAAAGAAGCAGCCAACAGACAATGCAACAAGTTGTTAATAGCAAACAGACAGGTACACCACACAAATGCGTCGAGTTTGATTTGTGAATGCTGAAAGCTTTGCGCACTTAAGCTCTTATATCCAGTTACTCTTGCGGGAGAGTCTTACAGTCTCTTGAGAGAGTTCTTGTTCTTGTTCTAATCAATTCTGCTTTGCATTACATTCGTGAACGTTTTACTTGAACGTTAATTAGTAATTTGTTGTTTGTTTTAATTTATTGTTATTATAATTATTATTATGTATTTTTTTTATAATAAAGTATGTTTTATTGAATATTATTTTGAATATTAATTTCAACAGTTCGTTTTTGTGTTTTCAATAAAACAAATTAGATCATAATGTAATTTTTCTTCAAATTATGTAAATCAAATAAGTTACAGTGATTTACGATTGATATAAATACAATTTAAGTTAAGCTTGCAAAAGTAAAGAAAATAAAGATAAAGGTTTGATTACAAATTTAAGGTGCAAAAAGTTAAACTTATAAACTTGTCGGCTGTTGGTTGTGTTTGGTTCGATACAGAAGGCAGACAGACAGATGGACAGATAGACAGACAGAGAGACAATCCACACTCGACATCGACAGACAGCGAAGTTGAGAGAAACGACGTTTTCCGTTAACATCAATCTTGAAGATCTCTGTAGCTATAAGAGAGCTAGAGAGAGAGAGAGAGTGAGAGAGTTAGGAAAAGAGACAGATGTAGAGGGAAAGAAGGAGATGAAGCAGCGCTCTATAAGAGACCAAGTGTGTGTGTGTGTGTGAGTGTGCGTGTGTATGTGTGCGTGTATGATAAACTGCAAGTCTAACTAAATGACCTGAGGACTATTGTGATATTTTATTGTATTAAATCGCATCCGACACACGACGAAGACGCTGCTGTTGTTGTTGGTGACTCTGCAGTTGGGTTTGAATTTGAGTTTTGAATCGTCGAACGATCGAAAGATTCGAAACGATCGAAGGAATGAGAGCTGCACACAGGAAGCGCCAACTTGCGCCAATCTTTAAGCGTATTATTAGTGTTTCGGCATATTTATTTATTATCATTTGGCTAAACTTGATCAAGTAAGAGAGAACAAGAGAGAGAGAGAGAGGGAGCGAGAATGAGAGAGAAAAGACAATGAAAAAAAAGAGCAACTGATCATGACAGGACAAAAAGAAGAGTTGCAATATATTGAGGCTCAATCAACGTTTTGATTACTTAACTTTTGCCTCCTTTGGGACATTGCCACATTGATGACATAACTCTCTGTAGAATTTACGTTTTTTTTATGAGTATTTATTTTGAAGTTTTTTTTTTTTTAAAAGGAATTTTAAGGAAATACGCGTAATTTCTACATTTAAAGTGCAAGTGCTGAACTTGGAATTGGACCCAAGGGGATTTAAAAGTGTCCTTTCGCTCTCTTGAAGATCATTGACCGAAGATCAAAGATCAAAAACAAAAAACGGCGAACAGATCAGAACAATTAGTTTAATTATGCCGAGAACATGGGCAATTTTTTGGCATGAGGTGACAACGATGCGACATGATGATGATGCGATCTCTCAAGGCAGCTGTCTACCGTCTTTCCTTTACCCTCTACCCCACTTTTGAGAACCCCTTTCTCAGCTGCCTACCAACCTACCTACCAACAACATCATCAATTGGGTAATTTTAGCTGTGCAACTTGTTAGCACCGGGTCCCGCATGTGGCAACTACTCAGCCTCTGTCTGTCTGTCTCGCTGTCTTTCTGTCTGTCTGTCAGCTCCGTTGACGTTGCAAGTCAAGGCTCCAAAATGTGAAGAAGAAGTCTTCAGTCAAACAGTCGCCTACTGTCTACTGTCTACAGTTTACAGTCGGCAGTCGACAGTCGTCAGTCGACAGTCTCCAGTCGAGAGTCGCTTCTTTCCATATCATTAGTTGTAATTGATCCTGTGTGATCTTTTGATTTTGCGTCAACGCTCTGACGTTTTGCATACGAGCGCGCGCGCCTCTCCCAGAAATGAAAAAAAGAACAACAGCCAGAAAGAAAGCTTAACTTTAGCACGCCGAAGATGTGATACACTTGAAGAGCCTTGTTTTTAATTTTTTTACTGCATGTTCCCATGTAATATAACAGTCCAACCTTAGGCACATTGTTACATGCTGAAATTATTATGTAGAAAATCGATGAGAATGGTTGAGAACTTCTCAGAGAACAAAAAACATTTTAAATCTAAAATTCTTGATTATATCATGTATTTTTTAAGTGTAACGTCCAGGATATTTTTGTCAAAGTAACACAAAATGAGAATAGGAAATGCTTAATATTAATATTAGCATTAATATTAATAAAAACTAAGTCAAAAACTATAAACTGAAGTAATTCGCATAGAGTCTCGATAGTCCAAATATTTGCGGAGAAGGTATTAAAAATTCGTACTTAAAACAAGTATTTTGTACGCGATTTATCACCATTTCGAATTTTTTATATTATTAAATATAAAACATACAATACAAAACCATATGCACATTTTATAAAATTTAACTAAATATTTGAAGATGCAAAGATTTTAAGTTTTGCAAACTCATGGTTGATTTTCGACTCATCAATTTGAATTTGATGACTGCATTATAATACCCTCGGCTAGGGTATATAAAAACACCAGCAGCGACTTGTGGCACGTTCAGTGATCCTCTCCCCGTCTGCCCTTGCCTCCATTGCCCCCATGTTGCATGCCTCATGCCTCATGCCCCTGTACCCTGTATCTGCCCCTCATTAACATGATCATCAACGCTGTCGTATTTGCTTGGCTGCCAGCAAATTAAAAACTTCAGGTTCCAGTCTTTTGCCTTTTATTTTTTGCATGCGGCCCACGTTGCACGTTCTCAGTCTCAGTCTCAGTTTGAGTTTCAGTTTCAGTTTCAGTTTTGAATCTCCGTCGTCAGCTGGAGTTTGGGTCTTGAGTCTGTCTCTGGGTCTGGGTCTGGGTCTGGATCTGGGCCCCCATGTAGTTCATTTATGCTGGTGCCCTGCTTGGTAATTGCCTGGTTCCTTTGCCGTCATTTAAATAGCTACTGCGGGCGAATATTTAACTAACTAAGTGCTGTCAATACCTTTTCAGCCCCCGTGCTCTCCACCCTTTCCTTTCACCCCAATAAGGCGCACTTTCGATTTGCATTTGTTACATTTTACATACTTTATACCCTGTAAAAATATTATGAATTAAAGTGTTCTGTTCAGATGAGTCTAAAGACCTCATGTCTTCAAAATCTATGAATATCTTGACTGATTTAATTCATTTTATTTTTTTTTCCAATTTTATTTTTGACTCATTACAGTTTAAATAATTCTCTACCTTACTTAATGATCTAATAAGTAATTCACTTACATGTCGTTTGAAATTACATTTTCTGCCAAATCCTGTTCATTATTTCTATGTATAGGCTGGACTGAATAAATTTCCTTAACTTTTTTTTCCAATTTATTTTATTGTTCTTAAATTATTATTTCAAAGTTTTGTTTGGATATGCCATACATTATTCTTTGAATATAATTCTTAGAAAATAATTCACTTATCTGCTGTCTACAGAGTATCTACTCGTCTTGCTCACGCAACTAGAGCACTTGTTGCTTGTTCAATTTTTTCGACAATAATGTTTTAATTTATATGCTGCAATTTTTGGCCTGGCATTGGCATCTGATTGCCAGCAATGACCAATGCGCCAAGAACTTCTCTTCTCTCCCGAAAAGAAGCTTCTCTTCTCTTCTCTTCTTTGGTACAAGGAATGGGCCTGCCCCCATCGCCCCCCTGGGGCGCATTGAGTGTCATTTAGTTAATGGGCCATAAATTGCGATTGCTTTTATTATATACATATATATTTTTTTTTTTGGAGGTTTGGTCAGCAAATTAGACTGCAAAAATGCACAGACACAGGTAGGCAATAATCGAATATCAATATTACTAGGGGGAAGATGATCAAAGCAAAAGAGAGAGAGAGAGAAAGATACAGAGGGAGAGAGACGCTCGACAAGGGGAAAAAGGAAACAATTGAAAGGTTATGTCCTAATCGTTTTTTAATGTTTGTATGCAATCGTTTTGAGTGATCGACAATCAGATATGACGCCTTCAATTTGAATGCAGTCTAGGGCATCTCAAGTTCATCAGCAATAAATATAAGCATTTTTATCTACTTGTCTACTTAATCAAAGCTGAGTGTCATATGGGCTAATCCTGAGTTACATTTGCACGCAAACTTCCATGTTTAAACTGATACAGCTCGCGATCAGATTAGTGAATTTTAATAAAATTTTCTGGAAAATGCATTTCATTGGGAGTACTCTTAAACCTATTTTAAGAGAAAAGCCTTACTGTATTTGAAAAAAATTAGGTGAATTTTGCGAATTTTGCATAATAAACTAAAAATATTCAATTACAAAAAAATTAAGTGGTATATATGACCATATCAATCCAGCATCAAAAATAAAGATAAGTAGTCTCGTTAATTAAAATTCTTAGTTTTTGTCTGTTGCGGAAGTTACACTTTTTACACACACCCTTTTTTTAAGTGATTCATATATATTAAATATCTTTTCAATGCAGTTTTTAACTTAAATAAAAGTAAATGAAACCAAGTTTAAAATGAGCTAAGCGCTAAGCGCTCAGATCCTCAGACACAGAAACACTTTTTTTTTACAAGATCTTATAATTTGAAGCCTAAAAATGTATTCTATTCTATATTGAAAAAAAAAATGAAAAATAGTAATAGAAAATAATTGGATCCTTCAAATTCGTCCTTGAAAGACATTTGATATATCATATGAAAGATCTCGAATCATAGATCAAGAATAAATTTAAATTTTTGTTATACACTAATTGGTTCAAAAGATATTCAGCTTAACTTTTATTTTTTGATTTTTATAATAAAAGTTATGGACTCTTATTTGTAACTTTTAAAATAAAAATCATAAATAACTCTTAACTTTTATTTTTATTGAAAAAATCAGAAATAAGAGTTATTTCAAAACTTTTATTAAAAAAATGAATTTTAATGATTATTTTTGACTTTTTTATTAAAAATTTAAAATAAGAATTAAATTTGATTTATATTTTATAAATTGAAAATATAAGTTTTTGGCTGATATCAATAGTTCCGGCTGAAATAGGAATTTTGGTGTTTACCATTTTACTGTAGCATGTTTCCTTCACATTGATTTTTTTAGCTGAAATTAGCATTCATAACTCTTATTTGCAGTCCCTGTCTATAACAAAAAAAAAAAAAGTATTTTTAAAAAACATGCATTTTTTTGACTACTTTAAGTTTTCGCCCTTGGTTTAAAAATTTTCGGATTAGCCCATGTATAAATAATAGCTCAGTTCATTTCTATTATTGAGATACAGGGTATCTTTAGTCTAGCATGTGTGAAAATAATGTTTATGTAGATATTCACACATATTTTATAAGACAAGATCGCTGACATTACCAATTCATGTTCAATTTCTGATTTACGCTTAAGTGATCGACTAGTAGATACCACGTGTTGTACAAATATTTGGCATTTGGAGAAGCTAAACATTCTGTTAAATAATTAGCGAAAATACTGCCAGTGAATACACATCAAGTAGTTTAAAATTCTATTGATAATAAGTGACCGACTAGTAGATACCACGTGTTACATATTTTTGGCGTTTGGAGTTGCTAAACATTCTGTTATATCATTATACACATCAAGTAGTTTGAAATTCAATTGATAGTAAGTGACCGACTAGTAGATACCACGCACTTTGTTACATTATATGAATAATTTTAAAAAATGTTTAACAAGCTTTTTATTCGGAGATGTGCTAATTAAATCGAAATGCTTATGTACCCTGTAATGCATAGAAGGGTATCTAAGTTTTGGATGCAGCCTTTGCCTAAGATAAATCTAGCTGCATTTAAGGCTGTTTTTAGTTTGATAAACATGATGTTGTTAACCGTAGAGCTCATTTATCAGCTGGACTGGCCAAAACGGTAGCTGCAACAGGTTGCCCCATGTGGCATGCAACTTTTGGCTGATGAGCTGATGCTTTCCATGGAAAAAGGCGATGCCGATGGCAAATCTGAAGCGCCGTTAGGCCTGATACCTCTGGTCTCCCTTTGGGGGCGTAGCAAAGTCAGATAAAACAAACGGTACATTTTGTGGTAGAGCTGTGTGGCAAGTGGCAGAGTGGCAAGAGGCGCCTATCGACAGGCACATCAGTAAATTTGCGAATTTTTACGCTGTTGCAACACGCGTGTCTTGGCTTTGGCTTAATACGAGTAATCGGCACTGGGATACAACAAACAGCAAGGTTGCTGATGCTGCAACTGCCGAGTGGCAAGTGGCAAGTGGCAATGTGATGAGTTGCCAGTTGCTTCTTCTGCTGCTGCTGCTGCTGCTGATGATGACGACCAGAAGGTTGATGCTGATGGTGTTGATTGTGCGCCAGTCAAGTGTAAGCTGCACATTAGTCAAAAAATATATATGAAAGAGCGAGTAAAATATTGAAAGAAGAGTAACAAAAAAAAAATACAAGTTGCACTGAGAACTTAAGCGGCTTAAGCACAGCAAGGAGTCTCATGAATGAAAACATGCCACATACTCCATACTCCATACTCCCTACTATATACTCCATGCCACAGACGAAACTCGATTTTACCAACAGGCAACTGGCAACAGGTCAGCGTCTTTTTCTCAACGTTCGCAGATCGTTGCGATCGCTGTGATCGTCTAAAATGGAACTGGAATTTAAGCTCAGCATTTGTTCTGTCTGTCCACAGATTCATCTGTCGTACTGTCTGTCTGTCTTCTCTTCTCTTATTATGAGCATACGAGATTGCAAGTCGATTTCGGAATCGACTTCTGTGTAGAAAGAAGAGATTATTTTAAAATCGGTAACTTTATCATTGTTTATTGTGTTTATATTCAGATACCAAGATTTTTTTTTTGACTTTTTTTATAGCTACAAAAATAGATTGCTTTTATTTGTATTCATATTTTTTAGTTAAATATACATATATTTTAAATTGCAACAAAATCATTAACTAAAAATATATTTTTTACTTCATCTGAATTCTTTTAATATGCATTTTATGAACTTTTACTTACTTTTAAAATCAAGCAAATATTTTGACACCTGAAATTATTATAGGAATACCGACAACTGCTCATTCATTATTAACATTAACATTATTATTAACATACTAACATTATCTATTCCATATCGGTAGAAATATCTATAAACTGTATTAGTTAAAATCTTTAAAATAAACTTTAGTTTTTACATTTTCATATATCATCTGAATATATGATGTGCTTGATTTCTATATATGTTCTATCTGCAGCAAAATTTGTCAGCTGAGAGATGAGTTCAGTTATCAAATTATCAACTACCTGAGAGATCTTTCATTTATAACTTATTCAGCTTATAGAGTATCCATGTTTTGGGTTAGTCAAAATTCCCTTTTTGGCTACCAATTTTAATTATGAAGCCGCCACAAAAGAAGAAGCAGAAGACCTGAAGACAGAGCCCGCTGACTGAGACTGAGACTGAGACTGTGAATCTACCACTGACTGTGCCTTGTGACTTGGGCCTTTGAGCCTGGTCTTAATCCACTTGTTCAAACGCTGTTGATATTCATATGCTTTGTCAGTTGATTCGCTAATATGACGTCTGATGTGGCTGCTGTTGCACGTTGCACGTTTCCCTTTGCCTGCTCCCGGTTCGCAGTTGCAAGTTAAGAAAGAGATTTGGCTGGGCTGCGAAAATTTGCACTTTTGACTTGGGACGCAGCAAACTTTTAATTTTCGCGGATGAGGCGAAAATAAATAAAGCTTGAATAATGGCTAAGCTACCTCAGCAGCCATTGAGCTGAGCTGAACTGAACTGAGCAGGCAGGAAGATGAAAGATGGAAGCAACAGGAGCAGGAACAGAACAGGAGCAACGTCAGGCTGGGGCCATCATTCCAGCGCTAAAGTCACTCATTAAACACAATTTTGACTGGGCTGCAACTTTTGCCGGGCGCTTGGCAATTTGTGCAGCTAAAGAACTTGAGATCTAAGGATCAGCAGACAAGGAGACAGGATCAAGAGCAGGAAGAGCTGAAGACGGCAGATGACGGCAGACGCCGATGTATTTGATTTGTGCGCGATTTGATTTTGATTTTCGCGTTGCACGTGTTTGTGGCTTTTTTATTTTTTATTTTTAATTTTTTGGAAGGAAGTGAACTTTTCAGACATCGTTGGTGTTGCTCACTCATCAGCGATAATGATGGGCAATTATATAGAGAGCGCGCCTTTCACAAGCCATATAAAGGAAAAGACCAAAACGTATCGAAATCCCACAGTTTGCAGTACCCAAAAAAATAAATAAACAGCATTTGGAGTGTGGGACTAAAGCAACTCGCGTGGCTTCGTTATAAAGGCTTTTAAAATACACTTTGAAAAGGGAAATGCACACTGTATGAAAGGACTCAAGGTTAGAACACTCTCAAGAAGATAATATGGTGTGAAAAGATACAAATTACTTGCTCTATTTAATAAACTTTAAACTCAATTCTAAAGATCTATGACTAAATAAAAATGATGAGTATTTTGGCGATGGAAAATTCACATTCTTATGTGGTGAATAAAGAGTCTAAGATTGTGATTGGAGAGGAAACATGTGTGGGAATTTTAGTGAAACCATTTCTAAATCATTCGATTAGCTTTATTCTTATTATTAAAGAATTAATAGAATATAGGAGTTTAAATAAATGTTAATTAAAAACTGTATTTACTTTATGCTTTGAATGCAAATTTAAAGATCTAAGTTCCAAATTAAATGACACATGATTCGAGGATTCTCGAAAAAATATACCCCTTTGGTAGGAAAATAGAGAGTACAAGATTGTAAGGCTAAAAACAAAATTTTAATATTTTAAATTTTTATTTATTAATTACTTCTTAAAAATAATAAACAAAATTTTGAATTATTTGTACTAGTATCAAGTTAGATATTTTAAATATTTTAATACAACAATTAGCCATATTATCATAATTAATATTTGTATGTCTTATTTATATCTGTCATATTTATTTGATTACTCATTTAATAATTAAAATATTTATTTATTACTTCATTTAATTTAAGTTAAGTTATATTTTCGATTAACTCTTACATTCATATCATTTGCGAGAGTATTTGCACTTCGACAATTCTCTGGGCTAACTGTTGATTGTAGGTATTTGGTTTGCTCTGCTTCTTGCTCCTCCTCCCAATTCCAGTGTGGATCTGTTGTCAATGGGGCTATTGATATATGGTCGAAGGGTTCGTTTGTCGTCGCCGTCGTCGTCGTCGTCGTCGTCTAATGCCGCATTACTTCATTAAGCGAGGCTCCGACTTTTAATTATGCGCCAGCGCATAAGAATTTTAATTTGAGTTGGGCTTAAAGTTGCACTCTGAATCTACTGCATCTTTGTGGCTCCCTTTTTTCTCTCTCTTTCTCTCTCTCTCTCTCTGCCCTGTGCAATTCATTGTCAGCAAACAAATGCGAGTGGCGGTTGATGAATGCGCTGAAGCCACGCACATGCGGAGGAGGCTGGCCAGGATATTCTATGGCGCATTATGTGCACAAATTAATTTATGTACAGACGGCACAAATCCACGAGATGGCAGCCACAAGAGCTCAGATACCCAGCACTTTCACTGGGGTGGCATCGACTACGCCAAACAACAACAATTTCTTTATATTTTTTGCTTAGTTTCTGTTTATTTCACGCGCTGGCGCCATATTAGTGCGTCTGCTCGACAACAGAGGGCGCTATTATCTTAACTGTACAATGTTATTTTCTATATAACAAATTAGCTCTTGAAATTAAAAAGTTTTCATTTTCAACTAAAGGTTCTTACTGACAATGGCATGTCAGCTTTATAAAATTCAAACGTTTAAGTTCACTTTAGTATAAGTGATTTCATAGAATATTTACATTTTCCTGTGTTTTTCCAGTTTTTTTAGAATTAAGGACGTCAGTTTAAGTTAATTTACAGGGTATCAAATAACTACTTGTTGTATAAATACGCTTTTTTATTTGGTTAATGTACTTTACAAGCTTTTCAACTATATGACAATGCAATACTTAGGTTTTATTTTGAATTAAATACCATTTTTAGCTTTTAAAGATTACGTAAAAGTTCAACATGTTTTAGCTTCATTTTGAATCAGACTCTTGCAAATGAGAAAGACTGTTGGCAAATTGATACTCACTTGTCTCCCTCAGCTAGTTCTCTTTTTTTTTAGTTTTTGTCCTGCGCTGCTTTACAGGGTATCTTGTGGTTGTGTAGATGTGTTAGCTGCTACTAAGGCATTCCTACTGGTTCACACCACAATTTGTGCCGGGATTCACTGAGTTGTTGGTTGTTTGTTTGTTTGTTTGTTGGTTTTTTCCCCTTTTTCTTGGGCTGACTCGACGGCTGCTCCCGTTGGGCAGCAGGCCGCGCAATTACGCGCTGCACTTTGATTCCATTTGGCTGGCTGGCTTTCTGGTTGGCTTTTTGGGGCCAACACAATTCAAAATGTTCGTGTTTAAGCGCTATTAAGTGGCAAAAATCGCGCGCGCTTCAGCTTTGCCCCCACTGAGGATGAGCATGTGGATGAGGTTGAGGATAGAGATGAGGTTGAGGATAGAGATGAGGCTGAGGCTAAGGCCGAGGATGTGAATGTGAATGTGGCTGAGTGTTTGAGGTTGCAGCATGTCGAATGTGACCACGCGCATGCTCAGTCAACGGCCTGGGCCGCCTGCGTGTTGCTTATAATTAAAAAAAACATGCCAAGAGCTGGAGCAGGAGCAGCGGGAGCAAGGACAAGGGAGGAGGAGGGAAGAGGGAGGAGGGAGAAGGAACAACGGGTTGCACAAACAGCAAAATCAACTTATTTGCCTTTCCATTGAAATAATTAGTTCAAAGTTAAATATTGGCTGGCTTTGGATCTGACGATGGCGATGACGTGCGACCAAAGAGAGAGAGAGAGTGTGTGTGTAAGAAAGAGAGAGGGAGAGGGAACTGTAAGAGACAGAGAGAGAGAGAGGGAAGTAGAGGCTTATCGCATTTAGGCGCGGAATTAATCGATTTGCGTACCGGGTGCGAAAACATTGGTGCGGCTTTAATTGATGCGTGCACAGCACGACAGGCCACTGGGCCAACCACTTGCCACTTGCCACTTGCAACTTGCCACAGAAAGAGAGAGAGAGGGAGAGAGAGAGAGGGAGAGGGGAGGGCACTCAAGAGGGCTGGCTGTGTCAGTGATTGGATAGAGTTGTATAACTATTGATTAGCTGGCCCATCAGACATCAAGTTGTTGACTCTTATCGGCCGCATGTCAACATTCCAGATTAACCAGCTTCAAAGATGCTGTCAACAAGTCGCCACAGCTTCAAAATAACAGACAGACAGACAGCGTGAAAAGCTTTTAACGAGTTGAAAAGTATTGAGCGAATATAATTAAAGGCCTCAAAACTTAAAAGATCAGCTGTCTTGCTATTACTGGAGTAAATTTGAGACAGAAAGCTCATTAAAGCTTAAATTATAATAAAAAACTTTGTAAGATTTATGTTGAAAGGCATTTTTGAGCTTGAATGCTTGCTTGAAAAATATTGAAAGTAAAAAGCTCAGTAATTTTGAGCTGATGATATACAGAAATGTAATTGAAAGCTCATTAACACTTAGAATGCACTCAATCTGCCTTGTGGATTAGTGCTGAAAAGCTTTTCAAAGCTTCTGTGTTTCTTAAGTATTGGGGAAATGTGATTAAATGAAGCTGAAGTAAATTTAAGCTGAGACAATGAACACAAATATCATAGAAAGCACATTACGCTTTGATCTTTGGAATTAACATGAAAGCTTTTAAATGCACATTGACGGCTCATGACTGGATTGAGATGAAAGCTACTAATTATAAACTTCAATGAATTGACAGCGAGTAGTTGAATAGTTAATAGATGTGAATAAGTGCATTTTTTTCTTATATTTGCAATTGCTATAGCTTGAAACATTTGCAAAATTAATTTGTAGAGCATAAAAAGTTCATAAAAGCTTACTAATAAAAAAAAACAAAGGCACGAGTGGGAAAGCGCTTAAAAACGATGCAAAACTTTTTTTAAAATTTGCTCCTTTGCTTAACTCTCTTAGCTAATTAGTTTATTATTTTGTTAAAATTGTGAATTTTAACTACAAGATACGAGTATAGCTCAAATTTTGCCATTGGAAGGACCACCTTGGTCCTTGGTGATCGCAGCGGGTCAGTGTGTGAAGTGTGTGGCCCAGGACAACAGGATGCTGGGCGACCAACGAGCACAATGCATGTCCATGAATTGCATAAAAAGTAATGAACCCAACTGAACAACTGAACAATTCAATTAACCAAGCAATAGACTGAGGAGATGCATAAGTAGGAGATCGCATAATGGACGTTGGTCGAGCCAAGCGGGAAGCGCTGTCTGCCAACAATTTCCGGCCCGTGGACCAAGTACCGAAAATTGAATTGTCAGCGCAAGACACAAGAATGAAGTAAAAGATGATCATCAGGATGAGCACAAGGACCAAGGATGAAGGGACATTGGGAACCCACACACAGTCTACACACCTGAGATCACAGCTGGACTTTTGGTTTGCTTTGCTTTGGTTTTTTTCTTCTCTCGGGTAAGTGAACTTGAACGCATTGTATCCAAAAACTTGATTATTATGAGGTTCCTGCAACGGATGTCCGGCGCACAGGATCAACGCATTGCACTTGGGGAGGACAGTGACTGCGACTGCGGCAGCGACTGCGGCAGAGGCAGCGACTGCGACTGCGACTGCGACAACGCTGACAACTTTAGAGATTGCTCTAATTTATGATTGTTCGATTATTGCCATCAAGTCTGGTCCATTCCACGTTGACACGCGTTGGTTGCCGTTTTCCGAGGAAAACTCCGTAGCTAAAGGTTAAAGATTTTTGGATTTTTGTTTTCCATTTATTTTTCGCCATTGTCTTGCACTTTGATGCGTGTGAAAAACGAAACAATGCACAATACAATGCACAAATACGTTTCAAATACGTTTTCAATTACAAATTTACGATTGTCCCTGTCCATTGTTATTGTCGCCGTGTCCTTTTGTTTGTATCCTTGCACATCCTTAAACAAAGCGTGCGGCTGCGACTGCATATCAAATTCATTAGGATTGCCCTCTGACCTCTGCTCCTTCTGGCCATGGTTTGATTTCAGGCCAAGCTTTGACTTTGCCCCGTCACACTAATTCTGCACAGATTTATCAAGCAGTTTTTGTTCTTTTTGATATTCTTCAAATGGGGTAGTATGGATTTGTCATGAGGAATGCAACAGACTAACAAAACATTGATCATAATAATATTATTATTGTATCCTTATCATTATCGTGTATCATCATTCTCATTAGTAACAGCATATTATCATTTTGTATTTCAGCAATATTTATGCTAATGCACTTTCATTTCTGATACTTATATTATTCCAGTATGTTTCTATTAATTGTTTAGATCATTAGCACTCACATTGACATTAGTAATAATAATTAATATTATGATGTTTAGCATTAGCATTAGCATTAGCATTAGCATTAGCATTAAAATTAGATTCGTCTTTGCATTATAAATAAAATTAGATTTATCTTCACATTTCAATTACCATTAGCATTAGAAATGCCATCGGCAATTTATTATTATTGTTATTAGTTTTATGATGTGTTTGATCTCTTTCATGAGACTCATGAGCTGTTCAAAGAGTATTTAAAAATTCGTCTAGCTGTAGTAAATTGTTTTTTTTTTGTTTATTTTGAATACTGGCATCGTCTTCATATATGTTAGTTTGCTCTTGGGCTCTTTTCCGGTAGCTGCGTTTTCGCTCGTTTCACACATAAAAATTAATACGCATTTTTAATCGTTCAAAAGTCAGGGCTCTGCGTCAGTTGTCCACTTGGACAGGTCTGGCTGGATCTGATCGGGTTTGGTTCGTTTTGCCATTGCCATTGCCATTGCCAGCTTTGACAACTGTGCAAGTTGTCAGCGATTCAGCTTGGCGCTGATTTATGCCATAGGCCTCAGGCAACATTTCCGCGACCAGTTTCCAGTTAGCAGTACATTAAAATTTGTCCATTTAATTGAATTTGCAATTTTAGAATATTTCCAATGGCGCGCTGAGCAATTCAATTTTGTATTTTAGAATTTTTATCATGATTGAAATGTGCATTGCTCACTGCATTTTACAATGGCACGTCTTATCACAAATTAAGTAAAAATATTAAAATACAACTGCAGTTCAACGGAAATGAAAAGGCTATGGCGTGATGAACTAAACGGTATCCTAATTAAAGAGTTCTTTTAATAGTCTTAATATACTTTTTTAAAGATGATCTTCTTTTTTTCTATTTTTAATATTGCCGTTTTAAGAATTGACTTGGGAGTAAGACTCCTGTGAGTCATTATTGTAGGATAAAATTGATTGGTTTTTGCCTACAGCAGGCAATGAAAGTTAATGACACATTCTCGGATTAAGTCAACCCCACAGGTCGAGTCGTAGGTCATGATCATTTTGGTAACTGTCATGTGTCTAAGGACCTATCTGGCAGTAAGGATCAGCGAGAGTCACGGCCACAGCCACAGCATCCTGATGACAACTTTCTTGGCCTGACACCACCAAAATCTTTTACGAGCATAACTAATTTTTGTCATTCCCCCATCCTCCATTGGGTTGATTTCTAGAGAGTTTTACGACTTTCACCTACCGCAGAATGCGTTAACCCTTGCTGGGGTCAATTAGTAAGCCGGGCGATAGGAAACAAGCGACAAAACAAATGGGACAGGACATGGACGATAGTCGACACAGTAGCTAAAGGTCGGCGGGCTGTTGATCTCTATCAGACGCGAGAGAGACTGAGAGAGGGTTGTTAATTAGAAATTGGAAGGACCCACAGCTAAACAGATCTCCTTTTTTCTATTTTAGTATTTATCCTTTGGCCGCATCCTGCAGCACACTTTCTTTTGCTGCGTAATTAAAGTTGCCGATCTGCGGCCTAATGAAATGTTTGATGGGCCAAAGATGAACCAATCTTCAGGGCTGGCAATGTGGGTCAACCTCGGTGTGTGTGTGAGTGTGTGCATGTCTGTCTTTGTGTGTGTGTGTCTCTGTGTGCGTGTTTGGGTCAGTTTGAGAGCTTCGTTAATGCCAGTGCTGGATATAGTTACTAATTGTTTGTTATTAGCGCGCCGTTCTGTAACTGTTTTGTTTTTTTTTTCGGTTGTTGTATACCCTGTAAGAATATCAAATTACTTAGCTGTCTTTAGAAGACAATACTGCAATTTTCCTTAAATGAATGAGTTGATAAAAACTGAGAAAATCTAATAAATCCATTATTTAGACGATATTTTTTCCCGACTTGACGCATTTTTCTAATGTCAATCACATCTACAATTTTAAACACAAAATTTAGATTTTGTGTATGATTATAGATAAATATTTAAAATATTTATTCTGAATATTTCATAAAGATCGGTTGGAAAATGGCAAAGTTATTTAACTGTTGGTAAAGCACTTTAGAGCTGATAATTTTGAGTATGTATATAAGTGGTAATAATTTAATTTATTCTCATATATTTCATATAATATAATATAATTATTTTTAGTATATTTTGATTGACTTAATGTTATGTTATATTAACAGGGTAACTGTTAGTCGAGCATTTTTGAGCGTATGCTTTGCAACGGTACTCCACAATATCGTTTTTGGGATTATGCGCACGCATTGATTGTAATCTTTGCATTTTTTGTTCGCTTCTCCACGGTCAGAATGGAAGATTGTAAGAGTTGGGTGATGAGAGATGGGAGCTGGGGGAATTGGGAACTGGGAACTGGAGCTGGGAGCACGTTGATCGATAGCCATCACAACTCACTTGATGGGCCGCCGATCTCAACTCGATCTCAACTCGTTTTCTGCAATTTTTGTTTTGCTTACTTTGCTTTTCTTTATTTTTCCATTTCTTATTATTATTTTTTTTTTTTTTTGGTTTTTGCATAAAACGCGTCTCATTTGCTTTACATGCCACAAGACTTGAGTTGAGTTTTTAAAAAGCGTTCAGCGCCGGCGTCGCCATCCTCATCAGCGGTATTCTGTTCGGTTTTGTGCGTCAGTCAGAGACCAGAGACCACCCAAGTTGTCAATATTTACCACCAAGGTTGCCTGACCAGTGAGCAGCCACGGGATAACCACTCAGTGGCTCAGATGGAATGGTGGCGCATCTTTTGCATTCATTTTGGGCTGCAAATTAGAAAAATGTTGCACGAAAATCAATAAAAGCTAATGGATGTTCATTTGGGGCGGCAACTAAATTGGAAACACATTAAATCTTTTTACCTCTGGGCTAGTTGGTTGCCCAACAATGTGAGATAATTGCACTTGGCCATCAACCTGCCATATCACTTATGCAGACTTTTAAATTGCACACAAAGTACGAATACTTTAAGGTAATTTTCGTTCGCATTTTATATATTTTTCTTTTCTCGATTTTTGTCAATTTTCTTGCTAGTTTCCCTACATAATTTGAATAAATTTTAAACAAATTTCGGAATTTTGTACTGATGATTCACATTAAAAACGTGTTAAAGTCGATTGTGGACAACTTACACTATCAATTTAATCATTGTGCTAATGTTGACAGGGGAAAAAAAAGTTTGCTTAATTTTAGCAATCAAAGAGCATTGTTAGTCCATTATATTATAGTTCATTGTAACAGAAATTTTTAAAGTACTCCAGTCAATTAGAACATAAATGTATTCACTTACAATATTTACTTTTTAGAATCAAGTACTACAATCTGCTTTTAACTTAGAAAGTAAAAAATTATGTTTTGGTAAAATCGCTTTTAAAATAATATGTGTGTACGAATTTTTTACTTTTCTTAAGTAATACAAAAAACTATGATATAAATCAGCTCAGATATATTTATCACCTTCAAATTGTTTCTCTTTGTGTCCTCAATTTAAATTTTATAATTATTTGAAATAAATTTGAAAGCTGTTGTTTAAAATATCAGCTGAAAATAAAAATTAAATTATATTTGCTTATTCATTTAATCAATTATTATATGGTATTTTAAAGTTCAGTTAATAACCTCTCTTGACTAGTTTCGCATTCAATTTCATCTCCAAACTTATTGAACTCCTTCCCCCTAACAACCTCATATCATGGGGTATTTAGCCCTAGAATTCAATTATGTCCTGTATCTGGCAGAGAGTTATAATAGTTGTTATATCATCCAAATGCGATACACTATCGCACACACCTCTTGAACTGATTTCGAGCCTGCTGCTGTCCAGCTCAGTTGGAAATTACAAGGAGAATGAAGGAAGTGAAAGAGGGGGAAAGAGGGAGTGCAATATAAAAACGGGAGGGATACAAACTGCAAAACCATTGCGCAAAGCAAATAAAATTATCTCATTACAAATTATGCCCGCAATGCTCAGAGAGTTGAGGAGGAGTCGAGTGTGGATGTGGATGCTGAACGGGCATGCGGAAAGCAGTGCATACAGCATGCAGAACAGGCAGCATGTTGCACGCTCCTCTCGATGCGCGTACGCTAAATAGATTATGTCAAATGATCGAAATCACATCATAAATTCAGTTTGCAGTGGAGACCCAAACTTGAATTCGATCCCGATGCCAAAACCCAATACCCAAACTCGAGCTCGAACTCCAACTCGAAACCCAAAACGATGCTCTCAAGTGCCGCTGGGTGCGAAATGAACGCGTCTAAAATCAAATAAGCCAGGGCGGCGCAGTGTAGGCGTGTGTAAGGGGGCGGTAACAAAGGGGTGAGGGGGGGGGGGGGTTGTGAGAAAGAGAGAGAGAGAGAAAGAAAAAAGGTGTCTTCTTGTGGTCGGATCTTTGGATCGTTGGCTGCCTCTTTAACACGTTTTAAATGGAATGGCGAGCAGTGCGGCATTGATTATTGTTTTGCATGTGCCTCCCTAAATCCCAAACTGACTCCCCTCTCATAATGCCCTTCCCTGCAATCCGATGCACAGGCTGCTCAACAGGCCGGTAGCCAACGGCGCTTTGAAGGTGGAACTGAAACTGATAACGCACCACCGACACCAGCAACGACTTTAACCGCAGCTGAGTCTTTGGCACTCGGAACTTGGAGCCTTGTCTGGAGGTGCAGAAGTTTGCTTGTTTGCCAGCCAAACAATAAAATATTGCAATGGCCAGCACAATAAATTCAATGGCTAAGTACGAATCAAAGAATCGAGCATCGGACATCGGACATCGAGCATCGAGCAAGAATCGAAGAAATCGGATGAATCGAAGCTGGATCGCTGGATGTGACTCCCTCACACTTTGCGTGCAAAAATCGATCAGCGCGAAATGGAAATTGAAGTTAAAAAGAGCTCAGGGCCCTTGGCGCTTTAAGTGTATCTGCGATTTACGCGCACACGAGGGTTGATCTGCAAGTAAATTATATAAAATGTATAGAGTAAAGTGGAGGATAATATTAAGTAAAGTTTATCTAATTGTAATATTTACGAAGTACAAAATAAAAAAAAATGTGTATAACACAAATGTTTTAAATTTTAACGACATAATTTAGCTGAGGTCTGAGTTCAGATAGTTGGGATGGAATTATTTAACTAAAAAATACAGAAAGTCAGTAAATAAAAGTATATTCTTTAATATAATAAAATTTTAAGTAACTGTGGCAAATGTCAAAAATGTTTTCTAAATTGAAATATTAAAGCATTGGTAAAAACTTAGTTTAGAAAGATAGTTTGGATCTGTAAAAAATAGAAAATCAAGAAATAAATGTTTATTTAACCATGTAATATAATTTCTAGCAACTGTAACAAATTTCATAGACACAGCTTGTCTGTGAATCGAGTTCAGATAGTTAGGATATGACATTGGTCGATTACTAAGAGTAGTAGTAGTAGTAGCAGGAGTGTGTATAAAATACAGCAAATTGGGCAAAATTCATTGTTATAATTTAACTAAGAGCTGAGTTCAGAAAGACTGCATTTTAGGGGCAAATGAAAATATTATATTTATTCTCTTTTATGCAATATAAATTTGATGAAATAAATTTTCACTGAAATCAATTGATTTTTTCCTGACAAATTTTCTAGATATCTATTTAGTTCTTAGTTGGAATATACTTTAGGGACAGCCCTCGCTTATGGCATGCTTAAGATATACCCATGCCATATCTCGATGCTGTGCAACAGGCCAATGACTTTGCATTCAACTTTAAACCTAGTGTCGGCTTTTGCGTGTGAATTCGCTTTGAAATTGGATAGGTTGGCAGTTCGACAGTTCGATGAATGTATGAATGCCATGGTTATAACATAGAGCATAGAGAAAAAGTCAAGAAATTTGCTCTGGATTTGAGCACAGCTGGGCACTGAGCTGCCGTTTGTGTGTCTTTGGCATTATGATCATTGCCAGTTGAAATCAATTTGCAAATGGTTGAATGCCATCCCATTGCCGTGCCGCCTCCTTGTGACACTTTTTCAGTGCACAGTGTGGCAAGTGTAAAAAATGCATTTGCTTTGGCATTAGAAGTCATCATCTGTGGAGTGATAAATTTTCAATTTGTTTGACTTGAGCTCAAAGTCAAAGTGTGACTCACACAGAGAAAGAGAGAGAGAGAGAGACACCCACAACGTATATGTATATATATATTTCTCGATAGATTCTCAACTCTCATTGAGCGGCTGCTGGTAGCGCAACGAATCTCAGTTGACACGGGGTAAAAGCAGTAAAAACGCCGACGTTCATCATGGCCCATTGTGTGTAGTGCAACATTAGGTCATGCCGCATCAGAGTTACAGCTACTCCTACACCTACCTACTGTGCGACTTCTCACTCTCTCTCTTTCATTCCTTCTCCCCCTCTCTCTCTCGCTCCCTTTGCATATATTAAAAACAATAACTCTTTGTGCCATACTCTTGTTTCATTTAGCCACTTGGTGGGTCCAGCTAACTCATAAATATTCCCAGCGACCGGAACAAGGAGAGAAAAATAGAGAAAGAGAGACAGTGTACAGTGTACAGTGAAAGGGAGTTGACCATTATCTATTGAGCAAGTGACAAGTCCATTAGTAATGCCCGGCAAGTTAATTAGCATTTGAATTTATTCCAGCTAAACGGCGGCTACTTTATGATTTTCTCTATCAATTTCCATCTGAATGCCGCTCTTAACTCACTTCACTTTTAGTTTTAGCCGCACTTCCTGTCAAAAGGACTTTCTTTTTTCTTTAAATTGTAAGAATTTATAATGAAATGCAATGAATTTCAATCTCTTACATAAATTTAGTCATAAGTTTAATACGAATTTAAAGAGTTATCTTAGAACCGTTTCATAAAGCGACTTTAATTTTTTTTTCTTTACTACATTCTTTGTTCCACTAGATGACTGTCTGCTTCCAGTGCGTCTAGCTCTTCTGCTAGTTCATACCCATATAAATTGGATTTCCCAGCTGATTATCTTATACTCTACTTAACTATAACATAGAATTATTTCAAATCCACATCAACATCTATCAATATAATCAGGTGATTAAAATTAAAAACTTGTGACTCTTGTTTTTGGTCAGTGAAGAGGCCACTCAATCAAGCATATCAAAGACTCATAATCCAAAAAAAACCCGAAATACATTTGATGATCCGTGCGGTTATTCAGTTATATATTTCGATTTAAGCATTTGTTTCTATATTCTTTGTCAATTTCTTTGGGCTTACTATCTGTATGTATTAAATTTGATAGCACCGTTATCTCAAGAACGTATTTATATTAATAGAATTAAATATTTTCATTTTGTTTCGCATCAAAATCTTGACATGGTTCGATAAACTGTACGCTCTATTTTCTTTTTTGCTTTTTGGTATTGCCAAAATTATCAGCATCTGATATTTGTTTTGGGGCGTGCCATAATACTTATAGATATGATTAAAGTGTGATAACTTCAAATCGGAGCAAAGTTTAAGCACTTTGCTATGTAATCTTCCTTAGCCCTCGAGTAACTTGGCCTTACACAAGTAAGATAGGTTTTCTTTATAAATTCTTTTCCACCATTGAAATCTTTTTAAAGTATTCAAGTCGAAGGCTGCTGTGATTTATAGTGATTTTTTAGAGTCTAAGATAATTATAATTAGATTGGTTATCTATGTTTTATTTGACAATTTTTATTTTTATAAATTTGAAACTCAAAAGTTCCCAAATAAATTTATTATCATATCATCCAAATATCTCAAGAAATATTCTGCGAATTGTCTAATTAATTCATAAGATATTTTTAAACAAAATACGGCCTTCGCTTTACAGGGGTTTTCGAGCACTCTACATTATAATACTTTCAAAAAACAATAAACAATTTATTATAGATAAGACAATGATTCCTTTTTGGTGTCAGATTGTGAAGTTTAAATATCAACCCTGTAAATAATTGCATGGCTATTGAGTAGTAATATTCGCATTTAAATCAAATGATCTTCCGTATAATTTGAACGATCATTTTACCATACGACTGTAACGAAAACTGACAAATAGTTTTGATGACCTTAACACAATTGCTGATAAAAAATCAATTAATTGAATGAATAGTAAGTCAGACGTATATTTGAATTATCTTTTACATATATAGTAATTGAAACACGAGGCGAAGGTCTCACATGCCTGTTAAGTAGTTGACTTGAAAAAGCTTTAAGTAAACAGCAATCCAAGTAGTTTTGTCGCCCTATATCTGTTGGGGAAAAACCTTATCAATGAAGTTTAAAAAAGCTAGAAACAAAGACTTACAACGTATCGTAGACCTTAAAAAAAAAGCGTAGGAACCAAAAAAATGAAATGCAGACTGAGAAAAGCAGCAAAGTCGTGAGATTTTTAAATGTCTTTAACTAGGCTGCAAATCTTGAAAACTTTCGAAAAGTTTCATACTCAATAATTAAATTTTTCGTAACTTTTTAATTTATCAAGCCTTTAATTTAGTAAGCCTTTAAAATATAAGTACTATAAAAAGCTTTTTATTAAGATGATAGAACTAAATTTATAAATAATTTTTAAATTTCTGTTATTTTAAAAAATAAATAATATTAAAAATTATTGTTTGCCAAGTTCTTTATTATTTTAAGAAAAGTGCCTTCAATATAATGTTGATAATATTATGAAATCTATTGTATGTAATAAGTTTTTTTTTATTTCAGAGGTGTCATTAAAAGAGTGATAATAATATTATTTCTAATGCCGTCTAAATAGATTTGTCATGATGAAATAAACTGAATAAAGTGGTCAAATTGTTTAAAGTTACCTCGCACTTGAATAATACTTTAGCTGCTGATGAAAACCAAATGCGATGACGTAAACACTAGAAGTGAATAAAAACAAATACGAAATGATTATTGCGCCTGACTGATAAGAATACTTATAAACGGGATTCGTAGACGAAGCAGCCAGTGAAGATACTCGTATCTGCAGATCTTCAATGATTTGATTTGATTTGATTTGATTTGATTGAATTGAATTGAATTGCACGGGTATTGCCTAGGCCAATGTTGATAGCAGCCCTCGTATAAATAGGAGCCAGAGCAGCCCCACTTAATTAGTCGAAGTTTAGTAGACAAAGCAACCATCAAATATGCTCAAGTCAATCGCAATCCTCGCCGTGGTCTTGGCCCTGGCCAGTGCCGAGCTGCACCGCATGCCGATCTACAAGCACGAGAACTTCGTGAAGACCCGTGGCAACATCAAGGCCGAGGTGGAGCATCTGCGTGCCAAGTATGGCCTGCCCCTGACCCGTGAGGCCAACGAGGAGGAGCTCTCCAACTACATCAACATGGCCTATTATGGTGCCATCACCATTGGCACACCTCCACAGAGCTTCAAGGTGCTGTTCGACTCTGGTTCCTCCAACTTGTGGGTGCCGTCGAGCAAGTGTTGGTTCTTCGATGTCGCCTGCATGAACCACAACCAGTATGACCATGATTCCTCCTCCACCTATGAGCACGACGGCAAGGCCTTCTCCATTCAGTATGGCTCTGGCAGTCTGTCCGGTTTCCTGTCCACCGACACCGTCGACGTCAATGGGCTCGTCATCAAGAGCCAGACCTTCGCCGAGGCTACCTCAGAGCCCGGAACCAATTTCAACCACGCCAAATTCGATGGTATTTTGGGCATGGCCTATCAGCAACTCGCCGTGGACAATGTCGTCCCTCCCTTCTACAACATGGTCTCCCAGAAGCTGGTCGATGACGCCGTCTTCTCCTTCTACTTGGCTCGCGATGGCACCTCCACCACCGAGGGTGGTGAACTGATCTTCGGTGGCTCCGATTCCTCCCTCTACTCCGGTGAGCTGACCTATGTCCCCATCTCTTCGGAAGGCTACTGGCAATTCGAGATGGATGGAGCCACCATCGATGGCCAGACTCTATGCGATGATTGCCAGGCTATTGCCGATACCGGTACCTCTCTGATTGTCGTCACCGAGGAGGCCTACGAGATCCTCAACAATCTACTGAACGTCGATGACGACGGTATGGTCGATTGCTCCACCGTTGACAGCATGCCCGTCCTTAAATTGAACATCGGAGGCACCACCTTCGAGCTGGAGCCATCTGCCTACATCATCCAGTCGGATGGCAATTGCCAGTCCGGTTTCGAGTACATGGGCACCGACTTCTGGATCTTGGGCGACATCTTCATCGGCAGGTACTACACCGAGTTCGATTTGGGCCAGAACCGCATTGGTTTCGCTCCAGTGGCTTAAGAATTGAAATAAAACGAATCGACTACAGCAAAACTATTGAAATTGTCTTTTTTTATTGTGAATTACTATCGAAATTTGGAGAATTTTACAGTCTCGAACTGTAAGCACTTGAAACACTCAACATTCCAACGATTTGATGTGCTGTAATATTACTCGACTGTTCTATAAGTGATATAATAGATTGGTACTCCGAAGTGCCCTTAAAAGCTTGTACTTAAAGCCACTTTCTACAACAAAAATATATGTATATATTTCTTTTCAATATTTTTCTTATTTTTACATTCTAAAATAATGTTAAAGGGGCAGAAATGGAGCTTAACGTCATTCATTATATGTATTTGCCTTAAATGTTTCAGTTTATTTGATAAATTTCAATTAATAGTTTTCGATTTCATAGTGATAGCATTGAAAACAGATTTGTAAATATAAATTTAATAAAAAAATTAAGAAAAACTTAATTCTTATGTAATGTTTTTAAATTAAAAATTTAGACATAATGCTATATACTTGCTTTTCCAAAAATATTATTGAAAGAAATCTAAGGGAGGTCTACTTATAAATTTTATTTAACATATATAGTACATAGTTTAAATTTAGACATTAATTTCTATACATTTTGCCTCAAATTCTCTTTTTAATAGCTATCAAACACCTTATTAAGACATTGACGGGCCTCAAAAAACAATCCCTAAAATAAGTAACTTTACTTTAATGACTTTGATTAGCGAGAAACTGAAGAAAGTTAATGAAATTTGAAGAATAACATTTTTTTTTTGATTTTACACATATTTGTGCTTTTATTAAAAATATTTAATTGTTGGCAAAGTATTTATTTTATTTTTTGATTATATTTACTCTAAATTAAACAACATAAATTTAAAAAATACGACAGAATCTTATAATCAAGAGCTTTTCTTTTATTTATTTAAATTAATTGCATTAAAAATTTTTAGTGAATTATTTGAATTTAATTTAATTAGAACTAAACAATAATTTTCTAAAATACACACTTTTCATTGAATTGCAAAAGTTTTTCGGATCGAAAAACAAAAGTTGTTCAAAGTAATAGTTTTGATTGTGTTGTCTTTGGGTTACGAAATTGATGTGGCAGATATGTTATGTTATGTTATGTTATGTTATGTTATGTTATGTTATGTTATGTTATGTTATGTTGTGTTGTGTTATGTTATGTTATGTTATGTTATGTTAGAAGAACATAGAGTGAAGGCACTTCAGAGGTTTATTGAAGAGTTCTCCCTTTTAAGTACCAAGAAGTGTAGGGAACATCGGCGATAAAGAGCCTCCAACTAATGCCCTCTTCAGAATCAGTGATGTCAACGTCGAGTGGCTCGTGAATCTGGTGTAGTTGGACTGTCCAGCTAATGCGAATCCCGATGGCACACCTGAAAAGATAATACAATCGAGTTGAGTTTTCAACTTGTAGATATATTAACAATCTTATCTAAAGTCCGATTTGCTTTAATTTCTACGATTTGATAAGCAATTTTAGTATAAATATGCGACTCAGTAGCGCTTAACAATTAGTCGAAATTTAGTAGACACACCAAAATACAACCATGTTAAAGGCAATCACAATCCTTGTCGTCGTCCTGGCCGTGGCCAGTGCCGAGCTGCATCGCGTGCCCATCCTGAAGCAGGAGAACTTCGTGAAGACCCGTGGCAACATCAAGGCCGAGGTGGAGCATCTGCGTGCCAAGTATGGCCTCCCATTGGGTTTCCGCTCCGGCAACGATGAGGAGCTCTCCAACTCGATGAACATGGCGTATTATGGTGCCATCACCATTGGAACTCCACCACAGAACTTTAAGGTGCTGTTCGATTCCGGTTCCTCCAACTTGTGGGTGCCATCGAACTCCTGCTCCAGCTATGCCTGCGAGGTGCACAATCAGTACGATTCCAGTGCCTCCTCCACCTATGAGGCCAACGGCGAGTCCTTCTCCATCCAGTACGGCACTGGCAGTCTGTCCGGTATCCTGTCCACCGACACCGTCGATGTCAATGGACTGACCATCTCTGGCCAGACCTTTGCCGAGGCCACCAATGAGCCGGGAACCAACTTCAATGATGCCTTGTTCGATGGAATTCTGGGCATGGGCTATCAGACAATTGCCCAGGACAATGTGGTGCCTCCTTTCTACAACATGGTCGATCAGGGTCTGGTCGATGACTCCGTCTTCTCCTTCTACTTGGCTCGCGATGGCACCTCCACCACCCAGGGTGGTGAACTGATCTTCGGTGGCTCCGATTCCTCCCTCTACACTGGTGAGCTGACCTATGTGCCCGTTTCCGAGCAGGGCTACTGGCAATTCGAGATGGCTGGCGCCTCCATCGATGGCAACTCTCTGTGCGAGGATTGCCAGGCTATTGCCGATACCGGTACCTCTCTGATTGTTGCTCCCGCCAATGCCTACGAGCTGTTGAACGAGATCCTGAACGTGGATGATGAGGGTCTGGTTGACTGCTCCACCGTCAGCTCGTTGCCCGTGATCACCTTCAACATTGGCAGCGGCAGCTTCGATCTGGAGCCATCTTCCTACATCATCCAGTCGGATGGCAACTGCCAGTCCGCCTTCCAGTACATGGGTACCGATTTCTGGATCTTGGGCGATGTCTTCATTGGCCAGTACTACACTGAGTTCGATTTGGGTAACAACCGCATTGGATTTGCTCCAGTTGCTTAAACATGCTCCCAAGCGAGCTTGCAGTGATAAATAGCTAATGAAATAATTGTGGGCATTGTCAAGGCTAACTCTTCAGCTAGCCTTGAGTTATGTATTCATAAAGTATTGTAATATCAGAGAACATCAGTCTGCATTTTTGTTTTTCTTGATTTTTTGTTGTGTTGGGAATGGTTAGTTTGGAGCTCAATGAAAAATGAAAGGAGGCGTGGCAGACCCCATAAAGTATATATATTCTTAATCAGCATCAACAGCCGAGTCGATATAGCCATGTCCGTCTGTCCGTCTGTAAGAGCGCCTAGATCTCAGAGACTATTAGAGCTAAAGACTCCAAACTTGGTATGTAGGTTCGTCTATATTGCAAGCAGATCGAGTTTGTTTTAGATTTTGGATCGGACCACTATATCATATAGCTCCCATAGGAACAATCAGTTAAAAATCAAGTTTTAGTATGGAAAATTTTTTTGCTGTTTGAGATATTTCAACCAAACTGACAGAATGTATAATGGTCATATACATCCTGACCAAATTTGGTTGGAATCGGGCCACTATATCATATAGCTGCCATAGGAAGGATCAGTAGAAAATCAAGTCTTAGTATGAAAAACCTTTTTGTTGTTTGAGATATCTCAACCAAACTGACAGTATATGCATATGGGATGATCATATACATCCTGACCAAATTTGATTGGAATCGGACCACTGTATCATATAGCTACCATAGGAACGATCAGTCAAAAATCAAGTCTAGTATGAAAAACTTTTTTTCCATAGTAAGTACGGGGTCTCCGACAGTCGAGTATTTTCGAAAAAGACGAGGAGGAACCCTTGAACAAACTAAATAACAATTTAAATACAGATCACCAAACCATTAAAGCTGGGCTGAATCTCGACCTAACAAAGTTTATATTAACAACTTTGCCTAAAAGTCATGTTTTGTGAGAATAAAGTCACATCTGGCATAAAATAAAGTCTGATTAAGCGAGAAAGATCAGACTTGGCGGAAAAAGGCTAAATTTGTCGGAAGAGTCCAGATTTGGCAAGGAAGGCTTATCTGTGAGATAGATAGTTTAATATATCTCATAAGACAAAAAAGGTTTTCATACTGAATTTTAATTTGCATCCGATTGTTTCTATGGAAGCTATATGATATTGTGGTCCAATTTTGACCTAATTTGGGCAGGATGTAATAAACAGTCCCAAAAAATACAATCTGTGCGTTTGCTTGTGATATTTTAATTAACAAAATAGTTTTTCATACGAAGCAATTCCCTCGTACTGTGACCTTTGAACTCGAATTTAACCCACTTACAGATCGAATTTCGCAAAACGCCGTCTTAATGCATGATAAAATTGTCTCAGCTATGTTGTGTGAAAATTGTAGCTTTTGAGGCTTTGCCGTTTAGCCTTCTCGCTAATATGTCAGTCAGTCAGTCAGGACGAAGATTTTTATAAATAAAGACTACTTTGTATTGTTAATTTTTGAGATATATCGACAGCTCGACACATTTCTTGTCGATTTTTACATTTTGATTTTATATTTGCATCCCTAGACTTAAGTAACTGACTTCAAGAATAAGCTAAAGAATTTGAAATATTCATACATATATAAACCAATGTCAAATTTATTTTTATATTGGTGATTGATTTGATTTTTTATCGTTGCGAAGAGACGTCATCGATGACGAGTTCTTGACCACCTAAAGTACAAAAAATGCACATTGCTTGATGGCGCTTAAAATACGATCAGTGACCATTAAGTTCTTCGATATATGTATTAACAATCTTATCAATGAGAGATTTGCATGGATATGATTCATTTTTACACAGCGATAACAACAAGTAGTTGGAATATAAATACGTGTGAACAGTGTAAAAAAAACCTCAGTACAGAATTGGATATCAATTCAAAAATGTTAAAGGCATTTTTCATAGTCGGTTTATTGGCGGGGATTCTCGTGGGAGCCGAGCTTCTTCCCCGAATTCCGATCCACAAGTGGGAGAATCCGCAGAAGACTCGCCAAAATATAAAGGCCGAGTTGTCATATTTGTGCAGCAAGTACAATGTGCCAGATGTAAATGTCCTGGATGTCCTGGCATCGACTACAACTTCGACTACGAGTACTACGCCCAAAATTGGCTTTGAGCCTTTGGCAACCTCAAAGAATATGTATTATTATGGCTTAATATGGATTGGCACACCTCCAAGTCTATTCCGAGTGCTATTCGATACGGGTTCCTCCAATCTGTGGGTGCCTTCGTATAATTGCACAAGTTCAGCCTGTGATCTCCATCCTCAATACAATCCGAGTCAATCTACAACATATCAGCCAGCCAGCCAGGAACATTTGAATTTTACGCTTACATATGGAACTGGAATGACCGGCTACCTGGCTACGGATACTGTGATATGGGCCAATCTCCTGATATCGAACCAGACATTTGCCGCGGCTATCAGCGAACCGGATAATTACTTTCAAAATGCCAGCTTTGATGGAATTCTGGGCATGGGATTTAAGGATTTGGCAGTGGCTAATATTACTCCACCTTTTTACAACATGTTTAACCAGGGACTAATCAGTCAACCGATATTCTCATTCTCATTGAAAAGTGGTGCCTTGTATTTAGGCGGATCTGATCCACATTACTTAAACAATCTGACCTATGTTCCCGTCTCCGTGGCTGATTATTGGCAGTTCAACGTGACGGCCGCCTCCTTGGCTGACGTCTCACTATGTTCCGATTGTCAGGCTATTCTCGATACGGGCACTTCATTGATCCTAGCGCCTGCTAATGCCTATAAAACAATTTTAAGCTTGATCAATGTTAAGCTGGATGGCTCTGTGGATTGCTCCAGTGTCAGCAATATGCCAAATCTCTTGTTTCTCATTGGAGGTACGATCTTTGGTGTTGCTCCCTCATCATATGTACTCACAATAGATGGTGAGTGTATTTTGGGTATTCAGTCTGCGAACACATCCTTCTGGATCCTTGGTGATATCTTTCTTGAACAATATTACACGGAATTTGATATGGGAAATCAACGCATTGGACTTGGTGCCCTCGGTACATATTACAGCAATTCCACAAGTTCCCCAAATACCCCAAGTCCCACAAATCCCACAAATCACACAAATTCCGGATTTGTCAGCTATTCAACCATGTGGAGTGTGTTTGCTTTCGTCCACGTATTGAGCTATTTCTTTTGAAATTGTATTGTAACTAATTTGTTAAGCAAAATGCATATGATATAAATTACAAAAATAAAAATTTGAATTTTGGATCTTTACAATCATCACTGGAAAAATATCTGAATGTTTTAAACTGTTTTGAGAAGGGAATTACGAAAAATAAAATGTTGTTAATATAATATCAATGCTATTAAAATTTTATGATGAATTGGAACTTATAATACTTTAGTAACAAAAGTTGTAAATTAAGAGAGTTTGATAAAAGTAGATCCCAGTGATAATCTTCTTTGCAGCTCAGCTGATTGAGTTGCATCTGGAATTGAGAACAGTTGCACAAGAAGAACAAAAAAAGAAAAAAAAAAACTAGTGGACGGTGAGACAGTCGAGCATACTCGATTGTCGGATACCCCGTACTTACTATGGAAAATCAAACACTGCTTAAAATAAAATTTTATAAATCGCTATTGGTTCAGATATCTTAGCAACAAATAAGTTTTTCGGCTGATCGTTCCTATGGCAGCTATATGATATAGTGCTCCAATTTCCACCAAATTTGGTCAGGATGTATTAGACCATCTTATAAACATATTCAGCCGATTTGGTTCAGATATCTCAAGCAACAAAAAAGTTTTTCTTACCAAGACTTGATTTCCGACTGATCGTTCCTATTGCAGCTATATAATTAAGTGGTCTGATCCAAAATCTGCTTGCAGTATAGACGAACCTACATACCAAGTTTGGAGTCTCTAGCTCTTTAGTCCCTGAGATCTTGGCGCTCTTACAGACGGACATGGCTATAGGGTTATATGGACTCTGCTGTTGATGCTGATCAAGAATATATATACTTAATGGGGTCTGCCACGCCGCCTTCTGCCTGTTACGCACATTTTTTTTTGTGACAAAGTTAATAGACCCCTGCACTTTTTTTAAGTACGGGGTCTAAAAAGAAGCAACTGAGAATCTTTGGCCAAGTTGCGCTTAATTGGGCCGCCAACGATTCATGTGATTTATTGTAAAAGAGAAGAAGAGGCACTGAGATGATGAGAAGATGAAGTGAACTGCATTTCGCATTATTTATGTGATGTTATTTTTTGTGCTTGTGCGGGGATTAGGAATTATACGCCATACGCAAGGCTCCCACACACAGGAAAACAGAAAAATGGAAGGATGAGGATAAAAAGAGCAACTGAAACGAGAACTTTGTTGGTGGGCCTCCAAAACGATGAATCGTTGGATGGATCGATCTCTAATGAGCGCTGGGTTTAATAAGTGCAATTGGAACTCTTGCAACTCTGGAAGCTGCTCGACTTTTAATTTATTGGCCAAGCAATTGCACATTTCGACGCTCATCAAAAGCCAATAAAATATCATTTGTTGTAATTGGTGTCTGACCACGTTCTTGGCTCCGTTTTTGACCCACAGTTCAGCTTCAATTGGCGTCGAGTCGCGTTGGGTTCGAGGTTCAGTCCAAGGATCAGGCTTTGGATCTCATGTTCTCGTTGTTTTTGTCGATTGCGATTTCGATCTTGATCTCAATCATGTTCTCTTTCTCTCTCTATATCTCTCTCTCTCTCTGTTATTCTCGTCGCAGCAATCTGTCTCATTAGTTGCCAAAGCGCTTGATTTATTGTTTAACTCGTTGTTGTTGTTGTTGCTTGTTGCAGTTGCTTGCCAATAAATCACATTAAAATATTTGCAAAAAAACAAATTTAAACAAACCACTAAAAGTCGTCTCAGACATTGGTCCAATCTGCGGCTCAGCTTGACAAATCTCTAAACGAAATCAGTTAACAACTTAACTAATGATTATCAATGTGTGTTCAAGCAACAACAACAACAACAATCACATTGTCGATAAGACTAACAACTACTTTTTGCCACAGACCAACAAATGCTGCACAAATCAGCGGCAATCAAACACACAAACATCTTTGATAACGGCTTTGTCGCTTGCATCATCTGCGAATTGTGCATTTTGCGGTTAGTCTTCTCATACACCCGTGCAAAAATGTTGGTATAAATATAAGCAAAGCAGCAAATATGCAAATTTAATTCAAAAATAACAAAATCGTTTTAAATTAAGAAAATAAAACTAGCAAACTAACTTTTTGTTACAAATTGTGATAATAAATATCGAAATAATTCGATTTTAAATAAACTGATTACAGTTTTCTTTATACAAATAAATAATAATAAAATGCATCCAAATAATTGTGATAATAATATTCGAAATAATTTGATTTTTAATTAACAAAATTTTTCTTTATTAATTAATTAAAAATAATTAAAGTCAATGTTTTCTAGAAAAGTTATATACGAGTTTTCGCCCAAGAGAAATTCGTATAAATTTTAATTTTTGAAATTGGTGCAATTTATAATATCACTTTAATTGAAAGATAGTTGAAATAAAATTAAAACAGCAGGAATGCAAAAAAGTTGATGGGGAAACTTAACATTATTGAAATATTAAAAATGAATTGGGAATAGTGGCATTTACAACTTTCACCAGTATAACTATTACAGCTACTATTTCTAAAACATTTCTATCTACTTACAATTTCCAAAGCTATTTTTTCTACTACTATAACTACTGCTATTTGAATACTAGTATTTTTACTACTACTATATCCAATAATACTTTATTTTACAACTACTATTCCTTTTTCTTATACTATTAGCTTTTGCATCATTAAGGATTAAGTAACTTTTTTTTTATTAAATTTTGAAAAATTATTTAAATATTTTTTCACCCTTTTTTTTCGCACTACTACTGCAACTAATTCTTTTACTATTTTTTTTCTACTACTTTTTTTTACCATTCCAAAAAATACTAACATTTTAGAACTGGCCAATTGAGCAATCTGTTTTTACTTTGACGACGTCGAAGACGCGTTGCAACGTCTTCAATATATATTCGCTTATTGGCAGCTAAATATGCGACAACCCTAAAGGCAAACCCTAAGCCCAAAGCTGAGAGAGACCCTCGTGTATTTTCGAAATATGCAAATTAAATGTAAATAAGCTTGCAACTATTTGGCAAAGCTCTTAGCTGATGCCAAAGAGAGAGACAGAGAGGGAGAGAGAATGAACTTCTTCAACTCTTCGACAGAGTTGCCAGATGTCAAGTCACTGATAAAGCTATCGAGTGCTTGTTGTTCTTTAGCAGTTCTCAGTGCGCAGATAAGGCGACTCCAGCAAATTTCCCATTTGGCCTACGAAGAAAGAAAGCAAAGGCACAACAACAACAACGACAAAAGCGTAATAAGAAGCACGTCACATCTGATAAGAAAAGCCAATCGATAAATTTAGTGAAGCTGCCAAAGCTGCCAAGTTGCCGGACTTGCCAACTTGTCTCGCCTTGTTGTAATACTTAATTGTAAAATTGTTTATTATAAACGCAATTAGTATGGAGCCACGAGAGTGCGGCGTGTGAGTTGAGAGATAAATCAAAAGGATAACTGCGATAAGAAGCGACGCCAATTGGATTCGATGCGATTCAGTGCGATTCGATGCAAAGAGCTTTTTTAATACCCTATACAAAATATAGATGGGCTATTATAAAGTTATTAAGTCTCTGCATTAACTTTAAAAAACTCCCAAATCATATCAAAAATTAGAAGAACATTGTAAAATATGGTATTATTATGGTATTATTAGAGAAACCCAATAATCTATTTGAACTCAGTATTATTATCAGCCAATTACAATAAAGCTTCTCTATAAGAAACAGCGTAAAAATGAATTTTTATTTAAGCCAACTAAGTATTTCGATTTTTTTTTGTTTCACAAGCACCGTTGAAAAGATAGAATTTTGAATTTCTTACTGTGTTTTAATAAACATATTATCTCAAGATTCTGACAATTTTAGAACTATCGATAAGTCTTTTGGGAAGTTGTGGTAGCAAAGCTATCGGGTGTATGACTATTATGAATGATTATTATGAATGTTTATTATTTAAGGGTAACTGCTAGTCCTGCTGTCTTAGAGCATTGAATGCTGTGTTCCACTTACAGCACTTCGATAACCGATAACTAGTTTTATTTTTTGTTTTGGGGTCGTCCGTGTAAGTGATTACAGTTTATGAGTTATTGTTGTTGCTGCTGCTGCTGCTGCTGTTATTATTGATATTATTTACTTTAATCTGCTGCATCGCGTTGTGACTTAATTGCAATGAGTAAAAGTTTTTGGCTAACCTCTTCTTCTCCCCTCCGTTTTTCTCCCTTTTCCCCCCAATTTTCCTGACGAATGTGAGGCACGCATGCGGCACACTTTTGCGCCCTGGCAAAATGTGTAATTTGTAGCAATTTTAGGCGGCAGTAACAAAATGTTGAAATGTACCATGAAATTGGGTCAAACTTTTATAGTTGACCGCCATAAATGAATATGAATGCGATCTGAACTGGGAGGGGAATTCCCCTCTTTTCCCTTGAGTCCCAGTTTCCTGGTGCCGCAATAAAAATTTAGTTTAATGAAAGTGTTTTTCATGCGCGTTACCTTTTGGAGTTGGTAGCTTTTTTTGATGGCTTGATTGTGCCATCAGTTGGATTATGATATATATGTAGTTGAGAGAAGATCACTCGTCGATCACAATCACAATTACGACTACGATGACGATGACGATGACGATTATATTATGAGTTCAGCCTCGAAAGCGCGTTGAAATTTGTCTGCCACTTTTATTTCGCCTTGGCATTTATGGCATAATTTGGTCATCATTTGCTGCCCCCTTTTTTTATAGTAGCACTCCACAAAAATGAACGCTGTTCTGATCATAATGATCATGATAATGATGATCTACATCAGTAGCAACGATCAAGTTGTAGGCAACAGTAGCGAGCACTCAGTTTCCTCAGGGATTAAAGGATTGCATCAACTATATGAATTTATATAAAGAAATGCCAGCCAGGGAAAGTTGGAGATTAAACTGTATACACTGTACGCATTTTAAATTAGGGTATGATTTAAAAAGCAGAAGGGAGTAAGATTTGTCAAAGATGAATTGATCATAAGTAGTTTAAATTTCAGAAGAGAGAATTTGCGAGGGAAATACTCTAAGTTCTTTCTCGCACTGCTGCCAAAATAGAGACGTCGAATGCAAGCAGTGCGATTTTAGATGCAATGGATTTGCACTGCTTTCTATGATCATTAAAATAGCTATCGCAATGGGGATTGTCTTTAAATTATCTGATCTGCGTAAAGAGAGAAAATGTAAGGATAAAAAGTGAAGACAATGATGAAAAAATTAAAGTTTATTTTGTTAAACCTTTACCACGGCACATACTTCAAGCATTCATAATTTTTCCAAATCTGAAGAGATTTTAATGCAAAATGTAATTTTGATCTTGGCCTATAAATTTATTCTTCATTTTAACATTAATAATTTCGATCGAATAATTTTAACTAAAATTTTAACATTTTAAAAGCTGGTTCCATAATTAAGTGAACTAAATTCTGTAAATGAGATACAGTAAATAAACTTCAGTGAGTTTCGACTAGTTCTCAGTCTCAACACTGGTTTCTTTATTGTTAATATATTTATGTTGGCCTCTTCTAGAACTTTATCTCTTTCCAATCATCAGCAGCGCATTCAATTACACATCTTTTTTTTAACATTCTTTATCATAACATGTTTCGTAATGAGCATAATGCCTTAAGAATGAAAAGCATTTAAAAATGTGGCATAAATTAGCGCTTTATCAAGTTGAACTCATTAAGCCAATGCTGAGAGGGCCTAAAAGCCGAAGAAGGCCCGATCTGATCAGGTGCATTTTCAGGCATTCACAGGCCGAGTGACTTAATTAGCATGCGAAAAATGCATTGGGAATCAATCAAAAAAATATATAATATGCGCAATTTTCATTGAAGCGAAACTTTCTTTTTACTTGTTTTTGTTTTTTTTGGGTGGAGCAGGAGAAGGAGATGGAGATGGCGGGGTAGGCTGAGGTTGGGGTTGAGGTCCTGAGGCACAAAGGCAACGCTGCTAATTGAAATATTCTTAATCAGATTTTATTTCGCAGCGATTCGTTGATGCATTTAATCCGCAATTACTACGCGTATTCCGCTCGAGACTCCAGATGATTGCCACTTTGGCGAGGCCGAGGCTACGGTTCAATTTAGCGTAAAAACCTAAAAATAAAGCTTCAATGTAAAATCTGGAATCTTTCATCTGGAATCTTTCATCTTGAACCTGGCATCTCTCTCTCTCTCTGTGGGCAAAGAGTGTGTGTCTCGATTGGCGGCACGCACCGTTGCGACTCACTGTAACAATCAGTTACAGTGGATACCAGTTTGTCCTTAGCGCTTAACAAGGTGGGCGCAACGCACTTGGTCATGCCCCCCTTAAAGAAAGTGGGCCTCGACGCAAAATGAGGCTTTCTTAAGACGCGAAACTGCGAACTGCGAACTGGGAGCTAAGTCGTTGAGATTAAAGAGCTGCCGTTTAGTGGCTACTTAGCCAGCGATAAAACAGAAAAAAAGAAAAAAATTAAAGACTGAAACTGAACGTGAAATTGCATTAAACGGCGTTGCACTGCCACTGCCACTGGCTGACTGAATGACTCCCCGCAATGGGCAACGCCGAGTGGTGCCACGGATTTGGGGCAAGCTTAACAAGCTTGTAAGCTTAAATGGGTTTTTAAAGAGCTGCCGCTTGGCACAGTTCTTCCTGGCTGGGCCACAGTTAATAATCTGTACGGCAGCCACAATACAGACAGACAATTACAAGTAGCTCGTCAGAATGAATGAGAGATAGAGAGAGAGAGAGATCAACTCAGAACGCGACAATTGAGCGAACTCGACTGTGAGATACTCGCTATGCACAACTTCGGATCACAATTTGCTACAAGTTTAGTTATTTTTTTGAGCGAAAACATGCAAATCATAAATATGGATTATTTGTGAATTTTATTTTTTCGCTCAAATTTAATTATTATCATTGAAGATTAAAGATTTTTAAATAATCATTACTAACTATGTACTTTTTGGAAGCAACTCAGGAAAACAATTTCGTTTTTCGACCCATATGAATAGTGAACAAATTTCCTAAAAAATGTTGTTTATTTTTCGATTCTATTTAAAGTATCTGAACAGATTGCTAAAAAAGTGTATATTAAGTGTAGCGAAATTCACGGCCTTAACTTTAATTATGCACTTGGTGTGAATTTGTTCGGGGTTTAAACCTGCGTTGTTGTGATTATTTTCCGATTCTATTTAAAGTATCTGAACAAACTGGTGTAAAAATCCAAGACTATGGCTTTAATAATTTGATTGTTTTTAGTTTTTTTGGGTTCGAGCCCGTATTGAATATTAAACAATTTTTCTAAGTAACTCTTGTGTTTAATTTCGGATTTTATTTTAATTATTTGTATGGATTGGGTCTGCAATTAATACATAATATATGTTGTCACATAGTTATAATACTTCCATAATCTTAGCGTACCGAGTATTAAATGTGATATAGAAAAAGCGTTGGAAGAGAGTAAAAAGTGGTATAGGAAAACCTTTATTGACTGAGGGAACTACTGCTGCGTAGATGAGCAGAGCTAATGCTATTAAGCCCTCATCATGATCATGATCAGCGGGCAGGCAGGCAGGCATTCGGGCCATTTAGTCCATTCAGCCATCACTCTTAAAAAGATGGCAAGATGCCTGTCTTGGCCCAAAACAACAATCTGTCCGAAAAGCGATAAAGTTATAATGGCGCAAATGTCGTACACAGTTTTGAAATGGAGCCAACAGACAGCAGACGGATCAGTCACTAAGAAACATGACTCCATCTCTTTTATACCCTCTCTCTCTCTCTCTCTGTCTCTGTCTCATGCTCTGTGGCATCTAAGACGACGCGTCTTTTTGGCTTAAAGCAAACGCGTCTTTATCGCGATGTAGCCACTGATTGTGCTCGACTTTGAAAACTGTTTACAAACTGTCTGACAGAGTTTTGACTGCTGTTTGGCTTCGGCTTTGGCGGTTGATGTCGCCGCTGCCACGCAGCATGCCACATGATCATGCCCCATGCCACATGCCCCATGCCTTGATAGACTGATCTCTGCTGGCCAGGACAGCATGTCAGATGAATGACTCTGACTCTGACTCTGAGTCCAGCTCCAGACTTCAGCTTCTACTAGCTTCAGGCGACGACACGCTGTGTCTGTCAGTCAGACTATCTTTCTGTCTCTCTTCGTCTGTCTCTCCCTCCGTCTCTCTCACAGTGCTGATCCGCTGTGTGGCTTAAGGGCGGCACAGTGGGCGTGAAAAGTATACAGCGTTGACTGCAAGCAAATAATGCATTAATATTGAATATTGTGGGAAACTAAAGACTAACATTACTTAAAACTCACAGTGCTTTCAAAGCAAATTAAAAGAACTTAATTGCCTTCAGCATGCAAATTAAAGCTAGCAAAAAGCTTAAAGCTTCTTAATTTAAGTATTAATTTTACATATATAATAAATTTTAAATTGTACAAAAAAGATGCACATCTAATGTTAAATGATCTGGAATTAAGTGTCCACAAATAACTAGTGCCTTCAAAGTTACAGTTTAGAAGCATCATTAATTATTCTATGATCAATTTGCAACTCGATTAGTAGTTCACTTTATCGAATTAATTATTCAAATAAAACGAAATGAAAGCGATAATCGCAGTCTGTCCACAATGAGTTTTATTAACAAAGTTGTGCTGATCGATCGACTTGGAAACTGATCACAAGCAGCAAAGTGTTTCACCATAAAATCTGCAACAAAGTTTTACTGATCGATCGAGCTTAGAACAGAAGAAATGATCTTAATTTAGAATGCTCAACAAAGTTTCACTGATCGATGGAGCCTAGAGATTGCAAAAGAGAAATGAAGAAACCGTTGAAACGATCTTCAGAGCAGAAAAAACGTAATAGAACTCACTGTACGCTTGAGCTTAGAAAATAGATCGCAAAAATGATCGCAGTTGAAGCTTCAAGACAGTTTCCCTGATCGATTGTGCTGAGAAAAATTATGATATCAACTGATCGCTAGGGATTGAACTTCACATGATTCTCGATTGGCCCCACTGTGCAACAATGGGCCAATTGTCGACTCCAGATGCCGATTATCATTTCAATTATGGATAAAACTCGCAGAAGACAAGCTGCATTTTGGCGTTAACCTGGATTAGATAAAGGTGGATTATTATTACGATATCGCAGCCGGATGGCAGCGATCGCTCAATTGATCAAAAAGTGGAAGAAAAAACACTCTGAGTCTGTGATCTTGCAGAAGACTGGAAGCGTTTGCATCTAAACACCTTCTTGGAAGGTGGAAGAGGATCATCATCATTCTCATTCTGGCCGCAATGCAATTGTCTTGTCTATAGCCCGAAGCTGCTGGCGGCTATTTGCACAATTCCGAGGGTATCTGTTTGGTTGTTGTTTTGTTGTACCATAATTTAGGCGCGGGCGAGTCATATATCAAGACTGGAGAGAGATGCTTGACGGGCAGAGCTCAGTGTGATATATGACTGCAATGTCCTAATGATAATGACGTGCCGAGGTACGAGGTAAATGTAGATATGGAGGTAGAAGAAGAGTTTACCGCCAGTTGTTGTAGGCGGGTAAACAGAGCGCTTAGTGATGAGGTGGAGTTGGAGAAGGAAGAAGAGCTCAGGAATTGAGCTTATCTCCAAAGAGTTTCCATTCGAATTATTGATTTAAATTTGCCGTTTTCATATTGAACGACGCGACGCGCGTTTGACACACTCGGCAAATGTTTACCCGGTTACCTGGTTGAGTGGTTGTGTGGTGGAGTGGTGGAGTGGGTTACCTGGTTGATTTCTTAATCGCTCGATTGGTTTGTTGTCACAGCACGCGTCGAGTGACACAGTTATGCAAGTTCACACACAACACCCACGCAGTCGACAAATTGAAGGAGTCGATTCAATTCCATTTACTTAAATATTTACATAATAAATAACAAAATGAAAAAAG
This sequence comes from Drosophila limbata, assembly GCA_963924055.1. Classification (NCBI taxonomy): domain Eukaryota; kingdom Metazoa; phylum Arthropoda; class Insecta; order Diptera; family Drosophilidae; genus Drosophila; species Drosophila limbata. The sequence goes on from OZ001351.1 coordinate 29,543,726, forward strand.
AAAAACGATCGACAAATTTCTGTGTAAATAATTCTTTTGCACTGCGATATCAGTTTAAGAGTCATAAAAGTAAAACACGGAGAGAGAGAGAGAAAATAATAATAATAAAAACGAGAACTCGCGCCAAAATCTTCCTTAAATAAACATCGCGTATCTCCTTCTACTCACTGTCTCTCTTTCTCTCTTTCTTTCTCTTCCTCGCACTTTTTCTCTCTTTCGCACACTGACTTGTTGTTGTCTTGTTCAAGTGAATTTTTGTTGTGCTCTGCGCCATGTGTAGGTGTGATTATAAATGTGTATAGCGAGTATCTATTGGCATTTATATTTCAGTCATATCTCCGTTGGAGATAACTAATCCATCCAAGTACTTATCGACCTATCAATAGATATAGCTATGTCTCTATTTGCCTAACCAAGTGATTTACATTTTACACTGCGACTTTTAGCACACGGAAATGACGGACAAGTCGACGGACAAGATCGCAAACTGTGTCACAGCAAAGGGTAAAAAGTAAAGAGAGAAACTATTATGTCTGTTTTTATTAAATAATATACAAGTCAATTGCAGAAGATCATTTTGGTCTTATATACACACAGAGAGAGAGAGAGGAGAGGGGGAGAAAGTCTACAAAAATGTTCAAAATCTGAAGATCATTTGAACATTTCCTTAATTTTATAACATGATCATATGTGATCTTCAGCTCATCGTTTTTTTGTATAGATCGTATGCTTCTGTAAAGTGATTTTATTCTAAAACAGTTATATCTTATATTCATCATTAACGGAATAACATTGATTTTTCGCCGCGATCGTTTAAAATATTAATTTCATTTAATAAAAAATGTATTTTTAGATCGTTTAGTTTTTATTCAAATTTCTTCAACTTCAAATATAGGTTATTTGCTATAGATCTGATCAGTTGAAATCTTTACGTCTTATAACACGATCAGTTGCTCAGATCTTTAAAACATGAATAGAAACACAAATTCAAATTAGCGCTTGAATTGAAGATCACTTATAATCATGACATGAAATAGTTAAATATTTATAGGATTTTTTGCTATAGCTAATTGGCTAGATTAAGATCACTTCTAAATGACTTTGAAAGATAATTTAAAGCTAAGCCATTTCAATAAACGATTCTTGTATATAAGGTCGAAAGATTTTTAAGTACAATTTTCAATTTGCTCTGCATGCTTTAATCTAAAAATCACGATCATTCGATCATTCGCAAGCGCTTTGATACCGACATAAAAGCGAAAATTTACGATGCGCCCCGGACAATTCAAATTCTAACAAACTCTTCATCATTTAAGTGACAGTTTTCGTATTCATGTTGAGCTAAAGGATGCGAGAGGATCGTCATGCATACATTGATTCGAAATGTACTATATTATCCATATATCCTGCATGTAGTTTATCATACAACGATCATAAACTATTTTTTCTGCTGTCAGATTCAAACGGGCTTACCAAAAAGTGAACTTCTTTGAATTGTTGTTAAATTTCCCTTTTCTTTCTTCCCTCTCTCACTTGCTTCGATCAGCTCATTTTCATTTTGGGAGCTGTTTGCATTTTTGATTGATCGCTTTATACATAGCACAAAGAATGAGAGAGTACAACAAAATGTAAATGCACTGAAACTACAGAAAATACAAAAAAATAAAATACATAAGTAAAATCAAGCGAAACGACATTGGCATCGATCATCATTTGGCGGTTTGCCATCAGCATCTCTTTCACTCAGGTTGAGAACGTCAACAAATGTTGATAATCAAATCAAAGGTTTTACGAATCGATCGTCATGAGAACAAGACCAGATCGAGAAATTGTGATTGTGATATTGTACACACAGGTTCATGGAATCATCATAATTTCAAACCTTAAGATCTCTCCTGATCTCGCTCTCGCTCTGTCTTTCTCTTTTTCCCTTTGCTACCTACGCAAGGAGGCAAAAGGATCATGAAACGATCGACAATCGTTGATATTGATGCATAATTAAATTTAAACAAATCAAACTGCCATTGCAGCAAAGGAAACAGAAATCAAGTTGTACATTGAGACCACCAGAGAGTGAAAGAGCCAAGTGAAATAATTTGCTGGTACCAACGATCAACGATCAACGATCGCCGATCGACCTACACACATTGCAGTAGCCAAAGTCAGACAACAGATCAAAAGAAGAGAAAAAAATAAAAATAAAAGCAAGTACAACAAGTGGAAGGACGGTTTGTAGTTTGTAGTTGGAGCTGCCTGTAGTTGGCTGTCTCCGCTGATCGTTTAATCTAGCGCTAAAGATCTGGCAGCGTCCTACGTACATCGAAACTGAAATGATTGAATTGTGTCTTGCTGTCGATCAGTGCGTGAGTTGGCCAGAAAGACAGAGAGACTAAGAGACAGACTGACGATCAAGTTGGCCGACTGATCGCCAGACATTGATATTGATATTGATGCATGGATTCAGTTGTTGCGATCGCCAACAAAAGTTTGTATGCAAAACGATCATCGCTTCTTCTTCTTCTTTTCGTATGTTTTTTTTTTGTCTTTTGTCCTTTATCTTTTGCATAATATTGCCTCTGGACATGCAAATCTCCTCTAGCTTTTGTCCAGTCTCCTGCTTCTTCTTCCTCCTTGGACTGACTTTGAGTCCTGTTTCCGATTGCTGTCGCAGACTTTCACAGTTTTATAACAAATTTGATTGAATTGCCATTGGTGGAGGCCCCTGATTCTCAGTCTTCTCAGTGTCTCTGTGTCTCTCTTACTCTTGTCTTTTGATGTCTGCACCTTGCAAATGATTATGAATTGATTTTTGATTGCGTTTTGCATATTATACTCATATGAATATCTTTAGCTGTATTCAAATTGTGACTGTTTTCCCGTTACAGCTATTCGTCAGAGTATTTTTTTGTTCATTCCTTCTTTTTCTTTTGATGAGACATCAGCTGCACATCTTTGGATGGACATGTTCTTCCTGGTAATTAGCACACGTGTCCAATGTTTACTGATCTTTAATCTATACACATGTGTTGAAAGAAATTTCTTGAACTGATCTTTGATCTAGGCTCATGAACATGTCTTTATCCAAAATGCAAATCTAAAAGGTAATCAGAAAAATGGCATCACACGTTCGTATTGCACAATGATTGAGTCATCAAGCAGTTCCATGATCCATCCATCATCATGTTTGTCTATGCGCATTGTCTTTGGTCCTGGTCAGTTCTTTGTTTACTTTAGGTAGCCAAAATAGTATTTAATGAAGTGTCCCGAGTCCCATGTGTGTGTGTTTTTCTCTCCCTAATGTGCCTTAATGTTTATGCAAAAACTCTGAGATCGCTTGCCGATCACTCAACGATCTCCCGGGGCTGTTTTTGCACGTGCTATGCTCCTGGGAGTTGCGTATGTTTTCAGCAGGTAACTGTCCATTTCCAACAGCTACTACATATGTACATATGTATGTGAGTAACAGCATATCTTCTAGGATAATTATAAACAACGTGTTTTGTACTCAAGTCTAAAAAAATCTTATACATCTACATTACAGAAGAGAATTTATTGTTATTATTTGTTTATTGAGTTGCCCAGTATAAACTAATTATTTATATTAAGATTCATATTAAGATTCTAGTTTCTCCCTTAGATATTTCATTATTTTTTATTTTCATTTATTGATTTATTTCATTCACAATAGAAATAAAAAAGATCTTATAAAAAAAACCTCTTTACGAGGTAAAAGTCTAGTGACGAAAACATTTTAATGCACCAAAATTTCTGATATCCAATTTTGTGACGAATAATATTAAGTTTTACTTAAAAATTACTACAAAAAAATTTTTTTGTCACTCGGCACTGCGCAAAAAATATATATTTATTAGGTATGAAGAAATTAGCGCAATGTGCCGAGTGACAAACAAATTTTTTTGTAGTAATTTTTAAGTAAAACTTAATATTATTCGTCACAAAATTGGATATCAGAAATTTTGGTGCATTAAAATGTTTTCGTCACTAGACTTTTACCTCGTAAAGAGGTTTTTTTTATAAGATATCAGAAATTTTGGAGTAAGATATCAAAAGTTTTGAAAATTGCAATATATTTTGATGGTACAATTTTGTCAAAATCTAACAGAACTCTCAAGCTCTGGCTGCTAATACACGTTGTTGCTGCTGTCCTATTCCAATTCTAAGCAAAACGTATATATTCTGTTAACAGGTAATATCTTCCAAACACATCGAAATTTTACAAACTACAATATATTGAAAATTAGAAAAAATCATTACTGGCGTTTTCACAAAAATCGCCTTAATGTGGGAAAAATACCTTATTTCACCTGTTGCTGTTTACCTTTTATCTTAAAAAAACACTAAAGGTATTCCTAAGAGCCCTTTAAAATACCTTTTCAACGATATATATATCACATCTGTAGCTTTTATCGTTTGGATGATATGGGGGTTCCAATTTTAGCGGTTTTTAGTGATTTTCCGCTAAACTAGCTATTTTTCGAAAAAGTCGAAAAACAAAAGTTTCTATATTTTTGATTATAAAATGATTTATCTGCCGCAAAAAGAATTGACCACTTGCAAGCAGTATCTTTCCACATGCACTGCAAGCAGTGTACATACTGCATATGTACATGCAGTAGTGTAAAGGTGTAAGGTATATTCAGTTAATAGGTAATATCTTGCCCAAACGAATTTTGACAGATATGTGTTATATGTCAAAAAACGCGTAATTGAATTCTCTACAACATGCAGTATATTTAAAAGTGATTTGATGTGTAGATTTTTCTTAAATCGCCAAAATGTGGAAATAAATACCTTATTTCACCTGTAGCTGTTTACCTTTTTACTTAAAAAAAAAACTTTGAAGGTATGCCTAAAAGCCCTTCAAAACACCTTTCCAACGACATATATAACAGATCTGTAGCTCCGTTCGTTTGGATGCTATGGGGGTTTCAATTTTAGCGGTTTTTAGCGATTTCCCGCTAAACTAGCGATTTTTCGAAAAGTCGTAGAGCAAACGTTTCTAGATTTTTTATCGGGAACAAGTCCTCATTCAAACTTTTAAGCTAAATCAACGCTTTGATCTATACAAACAAACAAACAAACAAACAAACAGACTGACTTTTCATCTCGTTTTGAAAAGGGCACCAAAAATTTCGAAATTAATTATCTTCTGAACCAGTGGTCGGATTTTGATGATCAAGGTGTCATTCGACGCGTATTTTTGATAAGTATAGTGAAAAATTATAAAAAGAATCTAAAAGGCTCCAACGGCCCCATTTGCTCCAATCATTTAAATTTTGTCCCTCCCACTTACACCTGTTTATCTCACGAACCATGTAAGTTTTCAAAAGTCTTAGTATGCACATTTTTAAGTTAGATTGATACCTTTCGATCGGTATATAATTCGACCCGATCGGACAGTCATAGCAAATTTTCCATTCTTCCTGTGTATATATGCTAGTCGCCTTTCGCACCCTTCGTGCTGCTTTCGTCACTAGCGCGGACTGCCGTCCGCAGTGATAGAGAAAGAATGAAATCTTCTACACCCAATAAAAGTTAACAAAACAAATTCTTTTCTTGGGATTTCCCTCGAGATTTGCAACTTACAAAAAATTTATGAATTAAAAGTCTAATCAGTCTCTCTATTCAGCATTCCCCCTTCAATATTACTCTGGATAAATGTATGATCTTTAGAATATAAGTTTTATTTACTTCTTATATTCTGGTACATTTAAATTTTAGAAGATTTATAAATTGGAAGAACACTTTCGTCTATTTAGTTTTTCTTCTCAACACTCAAGCTTGAATATTTCCATTTTAAAATTATTTTAAATAAATATTCCTTACAGTGTAAGTTTCAGCTAGAAAACTGCTTTAAATTTTTTTTTGGCTTAATTTGACGTTAATAAACTAGATGTCTCCTTAAGAGTGACATGTTCACTTAACTATTTCAAAGATTTAGTTTGTTTTTTAACAACGTTCTTTATGAGTATTTAGAGTGTACTCGTACCCACATACTGAGCTCATCTGTGTGCTCATCTTTGGCTCTATAAAGAGCACAATCAGCGGCAGAATCTGCTATCTGGATGAGTTAAGCACAAGCTCGAATGTAAGCAGGTATTGCCAGCTGATAAGCTTCCATGTAACCGGCAGATGAGGGCAGCTGATATAGGTAGTTGAATCTTAAATCGATTTCTTATGTTGCCGCACTTATCGATGGGCCAAAGGAGGAGGAGGCTGAAGGCAGAAGGCAGAACTTTAAGATTAGCCAAGTGGCAAGTTGATTCCATTATCAGAGCCGGCCATAAGTTGATGTAAGATATATTAAGAGATAAATAACATTGGGGCTACAGATCGATGACGCTGAGACACTGAGACTGTTGCTTGTGTGAGAGAAACTTGAGAGCAACTTTATTAGAGCCTCTTAACACGATTGCCAATTGATAGCCTTCTTTCTTACTCGTCGTATTTGTTTTTGTTTCGTTCTTTCTTTTTAGCTGCTGCTGCCAAAAGACATTAACAAACTGGCGAGCAGATCAACAGATCGGGAAGATCAACTGCGATCTGATCGGTGGGCTGTGATCACAACCGATCAACAGATCAGCGCAATTAAAATGTTATCGCTGTTTGTTGTTGATGTTGACGAGCCACAGCGCAAAGACTTCCTGTGTGCTCCCAGCTCTATACCCTTACAATTTCCGAAGAAGTGACTAAGTCTTAGCACTTGAATCAGCGAAAATGTATTTGAAGTTATTAGCAAAAACTTTAGCTTTATTCTAGCTAAAAACAAGTCTGTTTTCCTGTTCTTATCCCGAATTTTAGCCTCATAGCTGAAATAGTTTTGGAGTTTTGACTTTGAACGGTTTCCAAAATTTATTATAATTTTTATATCACAGCATTTGGAATCAATAGTTGTATATGTAATGCAATACTTAAAATCTTGCATTTATTTACATTTTATATTAAATCAATAACAATAACAGTAATCAATTTTAGTACTGAACCTAATGTTATTCATTAAAAACCAATATCCTTAAAACACTCTACAACAAATTTAAGGAATATAATTTAAATTTTCAGCATTTTTCACTCTGTACATCAAATTTCAACATGATATCTATAAAAGTTACTTAATTATAGAGCTGAACCTCTTACTAAAGCAGTTCACATTTTTTTTTAAATTAATATTTAAAAAATCATATAATATTTTTAAAATAATATTTTTATAATAAATGTTTTATAATATTTTTAAGATATTATTTAAAAAATAATATTCTTAAAAAAGTTTTTAAATAATATGTTTGAAATAATATTAAGAAAGAAAAAATATAATTGAAGTTTGCACATATTTAAATCAGGGTAAGTAAGGGTATTCCTGAATCGATTCGCAGTTATTTGCATTGGGGTGCTTGTTGCTTCACGCCTTTGGCATTTTCGCTGAAAACTTAATTTAATTAATTGCCAAACACACACATTTCCCATAAAAATACAGTTCACTGCCCAGTGCCATTGCCAGTTCTCAGTTTTCTCCCCCGTCTCCTCGCCCTTCCCATGCAATTCTTCTCAGTTAACATTTCGATCTTCACTTAAGGCGCAAACTTGAATAATTGGACTTGCAGTTGGGCATTTAAAACTGATTCGTTTTACGAGCACATTGCACTCGCCTTTATGATTGGCAATTAATTAGGCCAAAAGCACGCAGAATCGAATACTGTGAATACTGAAGACGATTGGGAATTGAGTATCGAGTATTCAGTCGATTCATTGCCTTGGGGTTATTTGTTTTTACAGCTACCGTATTTAATAGTCGAATATATATGTCTGTTCGATTTGTTTGCTTAATTAATCGCAGCTGTAATAATAATAACAGTAATAATAATAATAATAATGCGAAAGGAGAGAAGAGAAGTTCTCTTTATAAGCAGGCATGAAATTAGTTTTCTTTCATGTTGAAATCGGAATCGATTAACACGCGCAATTGCATTTGAATGGCAAATGTGGCGCATTGCAATTGATTGCATTGTCCTTAACCTTTTGGCCTAAACTGCTGGCTGACTGGCCCTCACACTTGGCCATTGTGTCGCCATTGTGTGGCGATTCGACATGGCAATAATAATAAGAACTATTCGAAAGGAACTCAACATGCTAATCCTTTTGTCCATCAAAAAGTATAAGACGTGTGTGGGCTGCGCCAACGCGGGATTAGAGTTTAGTTTTCTTCTTTTTCATTTATTTTTTTTTTGCCATGAAATGAGTGCATCAGAAAGACCTAAAAAAAATATTCAAGAGCTGAAGAAAAAATGCGTTTTTTATTGTAATATTTCTCGGTCAAACTCAATTCAACTAAAGAGAACGAACGTGCCAAGCGAAAGGACGGGAACAGAATCCGTTGCCGAATCAGACTCGGAATCACATCTCAGAAATGAGAGCTGAGACCACCCTAAAAGATGCTCTGTGATACGAAAATTTATTGCCGTGAGTGTTCAGGCCAACAAGAAATGGGAATGGGAAGGGGAATGGGAAGGGGAATGGGAATGGGAAGGGGATCTGTGAAAGGACCTACTTTAGAGCCTGCGCATGCGCAGACACTTCATTTCAATTTTAATTAGAGCAACGCTTGGAATTTCTTTCATTCCTTATTTTAGGGAAATTGTCCGCATTCTCATTTTCATTTTCATTTTTAAAAATTTACTTTAATTTTGTTTTTTAGTTAGTTTGTCGGCGCATTTCTTTTGATTGTTGTTTTTATTCCCTTTGGACCTTTTCGATTATAATTAGATGGCAAAATGCCGCTGCAAGAAATTGATTGTTAAATAATTTTCTTGTGCCACCTTTGCGGCGCTGATTGGACCGCGTTGGAGCGTGGGGAGCATTCACAGACGATGCGATGCCAGCGAGGGTTGCCACACGAGCACGGTATGCACTGAGTTGAAAAGCAGCTGAAATGCTGGTGAGAAACTTATTTAGATTCAAGCATAGCTTCTTTGTAGATTGAAGTAGAGTTTCTAAAATAAAGTTGTAGCATATGTTATTTTCTTATGCTACATATAAATTAAAGCTAAGTTTACTTAAAGTAAGTAAGATAATTTAAGTAAGGCTTAAATTGATTTGATTGGAAGTAGTAGAGCTTACGTTAAGTAAATTCATAACAACAACTAGTTAAAATTATAAGATTCAGAAGGAAAATTTTCTAATTTAAGGGAGAAAAATTTAAAAATATTAAAAAAAAAAAAAAAACAAATTTTAAGCTGACTGTTTTCCAAAGTAGTTTTCAACGAGACTTTTTCTTAAAAAATCTAGAAAAATAATAAAATTAAATAAAAATAAGAGTTTTAACAAAATTGCAATATTTTTAATAATATTAACTTGAAGATTGAATTTAAACAAACATTAAAAAAAAATTGTTAGTTTCACATTCTTATTTTATAATTCTATTTAAATTTTTTATATATTTTACTCTCTGTCGATTGTTCTTTGTCGACGTTCAAAATCTATAAAATTCTATAAATATAAAAATTCAGATTGAATTTAAAGTTTGAACATTGAAGTGAAACTGTATTTAAAGCATGCAAACTTGACTCTGAGTGAACAGATGTAGTCGCTTTTTGGAAACTTTGATAAACTCTTGGAGCTGCCCTCGCATTAGCCACTTGCTGCACCCATTCCAGAGTTGTATGCAAAATATGCCGACACAAATCAAAAATGAAATCGGCCAATGCCAAAGCTAACGAGGCAACTCTGGAACGTTGCATGCCTAGTGTTGAGTGGGGGACAAGAGGGCTCTCCAAGGAAGGGGAGAGGGAAGCAGAGAGGGAAGAGGAGAAGTTGAAGCAGCTTCTGATTCTTCTTATGCTGTTGTCTGCGCATGCGCGGAAGCAAAAATAAAAAATAAAAAAACAGAGGGGGAAAATTAGGCGTAAATTTTTATTGGCGACAGTTGGACAAGGGAAACGACAATTGCGAAGGGGGAAACATTGGAATTTGTAGCTGTGAGTTGTTGTTGTTGTTGTTTGTTTATTTGTTGTTGCTGTTGTTGTTATCATTACTTGAAAGAAGGCAACTAAACCACTTAAGTGGTAACAGCCCCCGGCAAACACTTGGCCAGTTGTCCAAGTTGTTCACACGAAAAAGGATTGAGTCTGTTTTTGTTTTGTCTGAGCACAAAACATATTGAGATTGAGGGCGGAACAGTAGCTGACCACAAGAAAACAAAATGTAGAAAAAGTGTCAAAATATTTCGCATGAAAAACGGAAGAGTTAAGAGAATGCGAGTTTAGTTTGTGATTCTCAGTACGAAGATGAGTTGGAAAAAAGAAGAAGACGCTGGCAGGAAGTGTGTCTAGTAGCTTAGCTAGAATTGCAGTTATTGATAGATTGATACCAGCATAAAGATAGATGATGGCTTGTGTCTGGCGCGTGTGTTCCGAAAAGATGCTGGTGCCAATAGAGACAGACACAGAGAGAGAGAGAGAGAGAGAGAAAAGAAATAGAGAAAGATTTTAGCTGCCAGGTGTAGCTTGCAAATGTATCTGAGAGTTTAGAGTCAAGGCAATAAGTCGCAGCTGGAACGGGAAGATGTCCTGTATCCCCTGCATCCGCTGCGTCCTCGTGCCAAACATTTGCGCTAATTGTGTATAAATATTTTGACCAAAGAACAAGTCTGAAAAACCACAGGGACACACAAAACTCAGCCAGGCAAATGAGCAACAAATATGGTTGAACTATTCTAATAGATTTGTCCACATACAATGACAATTAGAAACTGCTTAGCTTTGTGACCAGACTCGACATGATGCAGACTGAGTTACCTTTTATATACAGACATACAAATATTTGTGTATTTCTGCATTTCTCTATTCTCTCTGCTGTTTTGTTTTGTGGGCTCAAACCTCTGGCGCAGCATGCTAATAACAGTTAAGAACCCAAATTGCTAGTTTTGCTCATTTCAAGGTACTTTTTTTTTCATGTTGTGAGGTCCCGTGTACCAGCATTGTTCTCATAGACAATGTTTTGACCGCATTGCCAAAACCAAAATATACACAATCCCCCGCTGTTGGCAAAAACAATAGTAGGTCCAGAATAAAATATATACACACACACACACGCACACACGTTCTCTTTACTTGAACAGTTATCAACTCACTCCCAACTCACTCTGATTTTTTGGTGGTCCCTTTAAATAGTTCGAAAACTGTTTTGTGCTCAATACGAAACTCATTGTCATTGTCACAGTGTCACAGTGTCGCGTTTTATATGCGTGACATCTTATTTGTTTTGGCCTTCGATCTCTCTATTACAGCTGAACTCTGAAAATTCTCAACCTAGGTCCATTTTGCTAGCTGGACTTTTTCTGTCGCTCGCTGTCAATTGTTATTGAATTGAGAATCCATTCTTTATTTGTCATTGTTCATTGGCAATTCGCCGATTCGAGATGCATTCGTTGCGATAAGATTCGAGTTCTGTTTCTCTCTTTAGATGCATCTGCAGCTACCGCAAATTGAAATTGCATTAACTTGGCCCATGGACAATTGAGGCGTGATTGAGGCGCGTTGTGTGCGGTAGCTGATTTTCGTCTTTATCTTTTTGTTTCTTCACCTCTAACGACCGCAAATTCATTTGCTCAATTCCATCATTGTTCTATGCCAATTGTTTGGAGTTGGCCCTCAAGGGACCTGCGGTCTCTCCCTGTCTTCTTCCTTGAAAATCATCAAGGCCCCATTGCCTTCGAAATTCATTTGAAATTCGTTGCCACACGTGGTAGAATTCTGCATGCCTTCTGATTTCTACTCGTGTTGATGTTTTGTATGTGTTTCAGTTTATCAAAACTTCTAGAAAACTTAAGCTGTTTCAAATTTAAGACATCAGCAATATGTGAGCTACAGCTATAATTATGATATCTGTCAAATTCAAAAGTATGTGAATTATACAAATTTTATATGTTTATTGGGACAACATTATTTAATATTTTAATTTAAAAAGTAGTTGAGCAATATTTATTTAAAGTACCGTACAAAGTAAAAGAATGTGTTGTAGAAACTTTAACTAAGGCTAAGTATATATTTCAAGTGACAAGTATCTAAAAGATTAACATATATATGAAACTGTTTAATTTAAATGCAGTTATGGTATTTATAAATGTATATGTTCCTAAAGATACAAAAGAATCTTTTAGATACAGGTGTAATTTTCCTGACTAAGTGCCTAGTGCCAAATGATACAATCTATATACTAACTTGGATATTCAAGTACTTTTGGAAATTGAAAAGTATCTTTCAGATGCGTGCTATGATTTTATACTCTTAATTCAAGAGACTAAAGAATAGCAAATTAAAAACACATTTAAAAAAATTCCTTTATGCCAGAATTTTTATTACAAATTATAGACTGTCGAAAAATAGGTTCGCCCATTAACAAAAGTATTTAAAGAAAAGTTCACTAAATCGAATGCTTAAGATATAAAAATGTACTTGAATGATATGTGCTGCATATGCATTAAAAAGAAGAGATTGTCGAAATATAGTCAGTGTTATTTTAAAGAAACATATAATGTGTATATTTTCGTTGTAGTTTGTAGTAATTGGCGAATCTAGCTGTCAGTCAGAAAGTATCTTAAAGATATCTTTATGAGCATTCGCAACACTGACAAGTCAATATGGAATTTTCGCCTGGAGTGCGCCTAGATCCTGAAGATCCTGCAGTATGAAAATAAAGAAGGGAAGGCACTAAGCTGCCACGCCCCCCCTCCATCCCATATACAGAGTGCACTTTAGTTGCTGTCGCGCGTGCCGCTCGACGGATCAGAGCTCATTACGTCAGACTAATCCAAGCGTCAAGCATGTCCAGGTTCTGGTCAGGATCAGGGATACTTCTAGGTAGGGGGTGGAGTAGAAAGAGAGAGAGAGTGTGGGCAAAGCTGTTAAGCGCATTCGATGCGCATTTCCTCTTTCCCTTATGCCTACTTTTCTCCACTTTTCACTGTCATTTGCTGAAAATTAATTAGTTAAAAACCAAACGACGAGGAGAAAAAAAAGGTGTTGGAAATCTCTGATTACGCTGGTAATTTTAGACTGCCTCCTCTCTCTCCCTCTCTCTCTCTCTCGCTCTCGGTCTCTCTCGTTTGTAATGCGAGTAATTCTCAGCCGAAGGGCGACGGTTTCGACACATTTTCAGCAATTTACAATTTCTAAAATACATTTTTTTCCTTATCATAATCATATTTGCCACGCCGTCGCGTCGTTTCGTGAGTGTGCAATTCCAAAATTTTGTACAGGAAACAACTCAATTTGTATCCCTATATCCTGTGCAAGGTGTCAATGTTCTTCGCCCTCCGCTCTTCTGTTATTTTTGTGGTTTTCCTCCTCGTTTTGATAGCATTTCCCAGCATTTAGGCGTCTACACAAACAATTTTCGATATTTTTTTACGAAAAAAACAAAATAAATAAAGATCAAATACAAAAGCAATTTGAATTCGCATTTCCTTCCGTTTAGCTTGTAATTACAAACGTCGAAAGTGTTTTTTTTTATCTTGAAATTTAACAATAACAATGTAGATAACAGATAGAGTAGTCTAGTCTTTAAATTTCGAAAACCTGGTAATGTTCTTTTACTCTTAACTTGCTATTTTTATTTTAGTATTTTTCATTTTATTAATTAGTTTCTTATATTCCTATTGCTTTTAATTGTTATTATTAATATTAGGTATAATATAAAAATATTATATCAAAAGTGCTTGGAACAATATCAATAGTATTGTAGAACAGAGATAGAATATCCAAGTCTCTATCAGGGGTGACACAGAAATCGCTTTCGCTTGAATTTCACTTAAATTTGTATGAAATTTAAGTGAAATTCTAGCAAAAGCGAATTCTGTGGCATCCCTGTATATTTAAATTCTACTATTATTAAATTTTTCTTTATTGGATATTCTTAAGGTCAAATTTAATTTTTTTTTAAATTAGAGAGACTGATTTATTTAATTTTTTTTTTTTTTTAAATATTCAATCTTTTGTGTTAAACAGTTTTTAAAGAGTGCTAGCAACTCTGACAGAAAAGTAAGTTTAGATTGTGCACACATCAAATTCCAGTTTACAGAGCATCTTCTAGTCGAGCACTCTTCACTCTGGCTGTCTACTTTTCTAAAGTGTTACAAACTGCAGCCAAGTTGTAGTTTCTTCTTTTTCTACTTCTTTTTCTGGCTTTCAATGCTCAATGGACACTTGTTCGGTTCTGGCAACTTTCAAATGCTCAAAACGGTGGCTGATCTACTTGAGAGAGTGCTCCAACACATGTAAGTCGTCCTCCTTCTCTTCCTCGCACTCCACCAACCAAGTGTGTGCCTGTCAATGTCCGTAGATATCTAAATTTGTTTTGCTCTCGAGGCGATGACAGGCGAGTCTCGGATTTAAACGCGTGTTGCCTGTCAATTACACGTCACGATATGCAGCTCAAAACTCAAAACTCTTTCACAACCAGATGCGAACCAGGCACGCGTCCGTCAGATACTTTTCCAAGGAGTAGTTTAATTTTCTAAGAAAATATGTAACGCATTTAACGTAACATAAATGATATATATATTCATGATCAACATAAAACTGCCATTGTAACGATCGGTTAAAAATCATTAAAAAGTAAGAACCACTTTTTGGTTTTTCGAGATTTCTCAAAAAGCTTCACTGATCAGATTTGGACCAGGTTTGGTTCAAATCCAACTACTATATCTTATAGCTGTCTTGGAGAAAACTATGTTTTCTTTTTAAGATATTTTCACCAAACATACACAAATTGTGTATTTGGTAATGTATAATTAAATCCGACCAAGTTTGATGAAAATCTGGCCACTATATCATGTACCTCTCATAGAAGCCTTCGGTTAAAATTCAATTTTTTCTTTATTGATTTTCAAAGAATAATTTGTTTTTTTTTTTGTGAATGTAATTGGTTAATGTTAATTCACATTAAAGTGTATCAAATCTTCGGCGTACCAAAGTTAACCTTTCTCTGTTGATTTTTTTCTTTTTTGTTGTGGATGAGCGAGCATCCACAAGTGCGTCAAGTCAGTAAGTCAGTCAATGAGTCAGTCCGTCAGTCAGTCAGTCCGTCACCACTTGCGTCTGTCTTCATTATGCATTGACTGGCGCTGGGCTTTGACTTTTAAGACTTTATCAATCAGTCGCAAATGGCAAGCGAAGAAAGCGTTAACTAAATACTCAACTTTGTGGACTCAATGCTTAAAGCTAGTGACGAAAGTAGGACTAAAGTTTGGATTTAGTGTTTGGTTTCGTTTATTGAAATATTTGTAAAGGATTTATTTGTACACTTTGCTCATAGATTAGAGAGTAACGAGTATAAAGATAAATAGAAATAAATGAGATAGAATAGAAAATTGAGTAGATGGTTCATACAGAAAGTTAGTTAATTAAATAGATTTGCGTTGGAGATGAAAGCAAATAGCATATTTAAAGGGTAGTTGACCGTAAATCTGAAAGTCAAATAGAGTTGAGCTCTATTCCAAGTAGAAAGGTCGCCAAACCCACAACTATGAAAGTAAAATGTTTTTAAGAAAAACTTTTTAAGGTTCTCCAAAGTTCATGTCTATTCATTCAGTTAGGACTCACAATGTGAAAGGTTAGATTGTTATAACCAGGGACCGCAAATAAGAGTTATGAGAAACTGGATTAACTTTTGCTTTCAATCTTTATTCAAAAATTATAGAATGAAAAATATTTTTCCATTTTCATTATAAAAATCAATAATAAAAGTTATTTTTAAATTTTTATTATAAAAATTATAAATAATAGTTATTTTTCAAAAAGTTTTTATTTTGCAACTTTTGTAATAAAAATTAAAGCAAAATTTTTATTTTTCAACTTTTATAATAAAAATTTAAAAATAATTTTCATTTTTAATTTTTATAATAAAAATGGAAAAATTATTTTTATTTTCAATTCTTAGGATAAAAATTGAAAAATAACTTGTATTTTCAATTGCTAAAATAAAAATTGAATATAAGAGATAAATTTTAATTTTTAAATAAAAATTGAAATTTAATTATTTTTATGTAATTTTTTTATTTAGATCGAAAAATAAAAGTTTTCTTTTAATTTTTTTGATAGAAATCAACAAATAACTTTTATTTAATAATATATATATTAAAAATTATAATCGTTACGGCCCCTGGTAATAACGCTAATATCCTGAAACTTGTCATAAGAACATTTAATAGACTTCATTTCCATGCATCTTTTTCTGGTTTTCAGTGAAACTCGACTGCGTTTTAGCTTCATGTGCGTAGGTTATGCAAAATGTTTTGTTTGACTCTGAAATATTTCTCATTCCCACTCCCTGTTCCAACTCTGACCTGGCTTCTACGGGCCGTTATACGCCCCTGAATTGGCTCTGACTGGGGACTGCAGACTGCAGACTGGAGGCTGGAGAGTTGGTCAATGAAACCGCTTGGCACTTGTTCCCTGAAATGGTGCGCCTCAATTAAAAGATAACCTGCTGCGATGTCGGCGTCTGCTCTGAATTTCTGAATTGGCGGAAGCAAAAGCATTGAAGGAATGAATGTGTCTCCCTCTCCCTCTCTCTGTCTTTCACAGTGTCTCTTTCTGGGGCGTAGTCGATGTTTGAGGCAAATGTTTAGGCCATAATTGTTCACGCCTTGGTCGCGTAATAGATACTTTGATGCGCCGGCTTCTTCTTCGGTCTTTTGGCCTACATTAATTATCCAAACATCCTGAACACATCCTGCCCAGCCCAGGATCAGAATGAGACTCAGACTTTGGCTCTGACTCCTATGCAAAGCGCCGCTAAATGTTGAAGCGTGCGCCGCATTTGTTCGTATCTGAATTCTGTTCCAAAGGAATCGCAATCGAAAGCGGGCCAGGGCTGATTTCCCAGGAAAATCCTTGGAAAATAATATTGCCTGCTGCGCGACAGGTCAGCCAGGGATAGAAGTCGAATCGGGCTGCCCGCTGCTGGCATTTAATTGCAGCTACAAGATGCAGTATCTTTTGGTTCTATCCCGTATCTTGTAGTTTGTTTTTGGGCGAAAAACACAGCGAGAATTGCGATTGGAATTGCGATTAGTTTGCTGAGTCGGAGTCTGTCATCCAGCGATTAGATATCTAAGGGTACAAATGTATCTTGCAGATACATGACATATTTACTTGTACCTGAGGACATAATTAATACAACTATTTTAAATGCGGTCTATTAGCACTAATAATTGAAAATTTGTACCTAACTATAGATATAAAAGTATCTGACAGAAACATTTCTTATATGTTTGAATCTTTCTTCATTATTAATATAGACGAAAATTTATCTTATGTAGCACTGGCCATAGCAATTATATCTTAAAGATACTTGTAAGACAAGCTCGAATTTATAGTTTTCCATATTCTCAATGTTAGTCTATAAATGCTGTTAGAAAGCACTAATAGATACAAATGTATATTTTGCCCAATTGGGCAGTCAACGCCTTGAGATACACTTGCATCTTTGACTATGATAGCTATACATACAAATGTATCTTAAAGATATAATAGTTAGATGTGTATTTTCACAAAGATAGCTAAGGATCCTACAGATACATTCAATATATACAAATCCATATTTTGCAAATGTACACGATCAAAGCCTAGAGATAGATTTGTATCTTTGACTACAATAGCTATATATTAAGGTCTGTCTTATAGATATAAAAATTACATATGTAATTTTGACAGATGTAGCTAAAGATAAAAGAGTGTATCTTACAGATTCATGCTATATATTATATAAGATTTATTGATATAACTGCATAAATGTTGTTATTTAGACCTAGGAGAAAATGGCATCTCTTGCACTCTTAATGCCTTGAGATACATTTGTATCTTTGTATCTTCCGGTTGCCTTAGATGCTGTAAAATTGTATAGAGAGCCGAGAGTAGACTCCCACTTTTGTGCCCTTCGGTCGCACCACAAGTGGGTGTGGCAAGCAGGCCGAGAGTTGACACAATTGAAAGATCTGTGGCAAGATGCGTGCGATGGATTCGTCTATTCAGCATGTCCTATTCACATGACCTTTTAATGCTGTCAACGCGAGACCGCCGACTGTTGCAGCAACTCTGTGAGGCAACTCTAAAGGCAACTCCGAGTCAACTCTCTGAGGCTGCTGCTCTCTTTGCTGTTGGCAACAGAATGTGGGCCATTGCTTGTGCCACAATGCAACGGACAATGGTGACAATTTCACATCTTAATGCACATCAATGCGCGTTAACAAAAAGTATGACAAAAAAAAAACGAAATCGCCGCCGACCTTTGACCAACTCTGAATGTCGGCCTGCACTTTGAAAATTTTGGAGTATTTCAGTTTTTCAGTTTTTTGGCAAGGCGTATTTTGCTTTTTTGATAAATCGATTATCGCATCGTAGGCGGCAGTCACAAAAACAATGAAATCCGCAAAAATAGCACAAAGCGAGTGAAAAGAGATAGATAGATAGAGAGAGAGAGAGTCAGAGTGAGTGGGAAGTATGTTAGAGTCGGCAATGTCATCAAAGGACAATCCTTGAATGCATTCAGAATGTCCATCTAACATCTAACATCGACCTCGAAACTCTCATCGTCAACCTCAACCTCATTCTCATTCTCAAACTCATCGTCATCGTCATCATCATTATCCTCAGTTCAGTTTCTTTGTGGTCGCTGAATGCAGATCCATCGATCGATCGTTCGATTTGTTTTGTTAGCCGCAGTTTTGTGGTTGACATTTTTTGTCTTGTTTTTTTTCTGTGCTACGGTCGGTGACTTTACTTTGATGCCCCGCATGGGGCATAGACCGACCCAGAAAAGTCGTCTTCGATCCAATTCCATCTTTGCCACAACCACACATTTATTCAACTTTGACCCTGGCGCGGGTTATGCTCGGTCTGCTTTTGTTTTGCTTTCGTTTTTCTTTCTTCTCGCTCTGAAAATCTGATTTCACGATGCGATTTTAACTAAATCTATTTTGTTCTTCTTGTCATCTTTTTTTTTTTGGCGGTAACTCGGCGATTTCATAGGCCTAAAATGCAGCTTAATCTGGTCAAGTGTAAATAGTTTAAGAATTTGCCAGTGATAAGATTGGCAAAAGTTATCGTAGGGTATCTCGGATTGAAGAGTACCTTTAGGCAGCTATTGTGGGAATCGGAATTTGTATCGGAATGTATCATAAAGAAAGGAGAGATACAAGATCTATTTGTGTATATTTAAAATCACAAAGGATTTTTTAGAATTTATTGGAGCTATGGTACATTAAAAAATAAAATAGGACAAATTAACTAATTTTTATTATTTTTGGGGGATTTAAATTATTAAATTATTTAATTGAAATCTTAGATTTTTCTAATTTAACTGAGCATGCTATTCTTGGTGAAATAGTTTATTTTAAATAATATTAAATATCTAAAATATCACTATACATTTATATAATATATTTATATTTATTTGTAGCTCGAACATTGTTTCAATTTTGTACAAAAACAAATTTATTTTTAATGTTATTATAATTTTAATTTAATTTTTAAAATGTAGTTCCCTTGAAATTTTAAATAAGATAAATTCAATTAGTATTTAATTTAATTGCATTTAATTTACTATAATTTTGCATTTAATTTTAATTAAATTAGAATTAAACTTAATATTAATAATAAATCTTATACAGGCATGCCACATAAATCTCTTTCACTTGAGTTTCACGTCAATTTCATTTCTCCGTGCCACAGTCTCAATCACCTGCACAATTTTTGGTGAAACGAAATCATCGCTCAATTCACTGGCGTCCGATGCCATGAGAATAATGTCACATTTTTTTGTCCGAATTCCAAAATTAAGAGTTGTCAAGTAACTTTTATTATTTGTCGCGCCAATAACTTTTAAATTTTTTTAGGCTATACAATATCAATTATTAAATAAATAAATTAAATAATATTAATTAAAGAAGAAACAAAATAAAAACCTACTTTTCAGCAATAATAAACTTACAAAAATTGCTAAACAAACCCTTGGGAAATTTATTCTGAGAAGGGGCCAACCCTTAGCAGCCTTGTACGAAAAGGTTGATGAACATGCTTAAAAACCTAAATCACACGAATTTCTGTGGCACGGAGAAATTTTCGAAGTGGAATTGCTTTTTTCTGAAATCACTTTCACTAGTGTTTTTTGTGGCATGCCTGATAATGTAACTAAACATTCATTGGAAAACATTTCAAAATATTTAATATCTAAAATATCACTATATATATTGTGCTCGAAGATTGTTTGTTTTTTTACCAATAAAATTAAATTATTTATTTTTAAAATTTATTTCCATTGAGGTTTTAAGCCCATAAAATTACTTTTTAAAAAGGTTTTTAGCTTGTCAAGCAATCTTAAAATCAAGATAAAATAATATAGTGAAATATAACTGATTTGAGTTATTAATATGGACTTCGTTTTAATTAATTTATACTTATGCTTAACTAAACAGTCTAGCTTAATTTTTAGATACATAAGCTGATGAAATTAGCTTAAATTAAATAAAATAATTTATTTAGTTACCACTGAGTTTTCTACACATTATACTATATATACATTTGAAGACAAGTTAGTTCTGGCTCATAATAGGCGTAAAGGGAATGTATTATTGTTGTTACTTTTGGCCATTTAGCCAGGGACATAAGGTTGATCCCTCGCTGATCTGTTGCTGGCCATGGCCCGTGACATTGTCGCGCCTTTAATAGCAAACACATGTGTCTCTCTTCCTCTCCCTCTCCCTCTCCCTCTCCCTCTTTCTTGCTCTCTTCACTTCAGTTCCGGTTCCACTTGCCACAATGTGAATTTTGCCATTTTCACTTGTGCATTTTTGGCAAATTTCCACGGGTGGAAAACCCGTTGGGTTTGCCCAACAACAACAGGTAGAAATTAGCGTAGCGACACCTTCGCATTTGACACGCTCGTTACAGGGTAAAGAAAACTGTGACAGGACTTTGAAGGTGCGCAAAAAAAGAAAAAGAAAAGAAAGTTGGAAAGAGAAGCAGTTGAAGAGAGAAAGAGACAGCTGAAAAAAATGGGAAACTCTTGAGCTGCGCAATTCGCTTGGCTCGCTTGGGCGCATCATAAAGTTTCCTTTGAGACTCGAAGTCGATTTGACCTTTAAAGCTGACCTTTTGAGATGGCGCAGTATCAGAATTCACACACACACACACACACACATAAAAGAGACGGGGGAGTAGAGTATCTAAAGTCTAGAACACGCTTCAATGAACAATTTCTATGTGTAAATGGAAACTCGCGCTACGGCAATGTCGTGAAATCAAAAGGAATATAATGAAAAACAGAGAGAGAAATAACGAAAGATAGAGATGGCGATAGCTAGAAATCACTTTTGATGCGCAGAATTCAGTTCAATCGGTATACAATGGCCAACAGGATATTCCAGTGAAATCTTTTCAATGGAATATATTTGCTTGTATGGATTTATTTTTTTTTTTTTACTTTTCAGCCTTTTGTGCTCTCTATCGATACGAATATGGCTTTTGCTTGCTCTAAAATCGCTCTGACATTGATTGCCTGCGATAGTTTATTGAATCCTAGAGATTTTAAAAAGAAGAACCTGCATATGAATTGGAACACGTGTGTGTGTAAGTGAACTGCATTTCAGTTTGATCTTTCATTGTGAATCAACTGCGGTTAGTTTTCATCATGTCAACAATCAAGTCAAAGTTGAACATCGACACTGTCTGTAGAGACCCCTATATATAGAAAATGCCGTGTACTCTATTCTATCTACCTTTTTTTTGAAGGGTTGCCTGTCTGTCTGACTGTCTGTCTGTCTGTCTGCCTCTCAGTCAGTGTCTTTCAGTAAAGTCAGTTAACTACCGACAGTTCACACTGTGCTAAATGTAGCGTGTGTCGAGGATCAATAAAATGCGATACCAAAAAAAGTGAAATGCAATATCGAAGATTACCCTAACATGTAGTAGATACGAGTTGCCTAAAGAGATATGAAAGTACGCGGGGGTTGCTATCCAGCAGGTTTGCAACAGATAGCTAAATTCTAATAATCTTATTTCAAAATGATCGTATCACGCTGTTTACTAGATATATTGCGATTTAAGTTGGAGTTCTTGGCTGAAATGCACATGAAATTGATAAGAACTGTTAAACGACATAATTAGAGAATGATAAGTTAGTCATTTATTTAAATATTTATTTTGATTTGTTAGGAAATTTGCTAATGTTTATAAACTCATAGAGTATTCTTTAAATAGTGCTGAGTTCACTCTAGATGTATTTGTATGAACTATCAATGAACTGATCGAGCAGGTTCAAAAAAAGAAGATCTGTAATTGATTTGGTAATAATTTTCACTCAGCTGAGTGAAAAGTATTAAAATTGATTCATTACTATTTGAATCATCTTCTGATCTTTGATTTAAGCAAACGATCTTAGGCTTTTTACATTCAATAAACTAATTACTTTAGAATTTTTGTGTTCAGTTTTGATTCTTTTTGTCAATCGTAAACTGATCGAGCAGAATCGGAGAGCGATCATAATAATAATAGTTTATCGCGATCAGCGATTAATTATAAAAGTTTATCTAAAAATATTTCAATTCTATTTCAATTGAGTGATCTACTGATTTCACGATCTCTTTAATGATCACCTTTAAATTAAGAAGATTTTTTGTGACACTTTCGCAATATGTATGATGACTTTTTTTATGTGACTTTGTTGGATCGATGGAAACTTTTGCAAAATTCTCATTTAAATGTGGATCGAGTGATCGATCTATAATACAAATAACTGCCTATAATCCTTAATGAGATGAATCGTCTTGGAGTACTCTTAATCATAACTAGAAAATAACTAAATCATATAATTATGAAATATATTTTTGTCTGTCAGCATTGGAAATTATTAAGAGATCAATCTCCTAGTCTACTGATCTTTCTGCTTAAATTGTTTCTGGTCAAGTGCTAGTAAAATAGTTTAATGAGTTTTCCCAGTAGTATTTAGAGGCAACACTTGATTCGTTTCGACGAATTGCTGGACGATGAATACTCAATTGGAAAACCAAAAGACAAGTCTATGATAAAGTCTTAGACTTGAATTTGTCTGGTGTTTGGCACTCGTTGTCGCCGTTGTTAATGAGCTACCAGGAATGTGAGGTGATCGCACGTTTTGGGGCCACTTGACGCCTGGTTAAGTGCGAAATATGACAAGGATGAGTTTAAGTGATAAATGCGAGCAACTTGAAAATGCTAAAGGACACCGAGCTGGACTACCGAAGGAAGGGAAGGCAAAAGAACAAATCGAAATGCAAAGGCGCAACAAATGCTCTCGTATTTTGACACATGGCACATAAATCATGTCCAGTCGAGCAATGCGACTAAGACGCCGTCCTAAAGTCACATAACTCAAAGTGCCAGGATACAAGTACAACTACAAGTGTCCTTGCTCAAGATAGATAGTTAAAGAGAGAGAAGGAGAGTCTCCTATAACGAGACAGCGCCCAGTTTTCTTTGAATTGCGACATGATAAAATAACATAGGTCTCGAATTTCAGAAGCGCATGCTAGACAAATAAATAAATTGAGAGGAGCAGGAGCAGGAGCAGCACTTCACAGGACACAGGACATATTCTAAGGACAAGATGAGATGCAAAACAAATACGCACTTCCTGCGAGACATGGCGGACATACATGTCTCATCTAAAGTGGCGCACAAAAGAAGTTACTTCCTGGACCGACCAAGAACCAAAAAAAAAAGAACGAAAAAGGACCAAGAGGACCAGCCCAAAATGAATTTATTGCAATTGCCTCAACTGTCTCGCTGTCTCTTCCAGTTACTTGAGCATCGCTCTGAATTCTTAGCTAAAATTGCATAAAACTCTTGCGAGAATCTTTATAAATGCTTCCTGCGAGTCGCCGAGCCTATTAAAGGACATTGGCTTAGTCTCGTATTTTGACACCTACGCTCTCTACTATATATGGCCAAGTCCGGCTGAAGGACATGGATGCACAGGTCCTAAGCTTCTTCTCTTTTTTTTTTGATATCCGGTAACAATGCTGAAGGATTTCGTCTCTCATCTCATCTCAACTCAACTCATCTCATCTTCGTTCGTTCGTTCGCTTCCTGGTTTTATCCTGGCCGTCGCATCTTAAGCTGACATACAATCACATTTCGCATTGTCCTTGCCAGGCTACCGTCCTGTCTGTCAGTCAGTTCAGTTTCCTTTTACCTAACACGCGCTCTCTTCTTCCTGCTGCCTCCCTTGATTCTTCCTACTGCATATTTATTATGTCTCTCTTTTCATTTTTGTTTTTTTTTTTTTTGAGGCATAATCTCGCAGTTTTGTGCGCTTCCTGCTTCGTGTGTCCTGCGAGGCGGGTCAGCTGCGAGGCTGGAACACCCATTCTCCATTCTCCAATCTCCCTGCCCTCCTCCCTGTGCCCTCTTCCTATTTCTAGGATCTTTGCTGCACGTGTCCTTTGATTTTTCGATAGTTTTGCATACGCATCAATTGTGGGCGTGGCTCATTTGCATTTATGCCGAGGAATGCCCTGAATGTCCTTTGCCTCGCGACTCGTGTCTTGGCACACTTTAGTTAGGGTGTTTCCCCTACTTCTTTCTATCTTTTTACTTTTAGGGGTAAGTCAGTCGATCCTTGGCAACTTTCTACCCAGCCCAAAAGCGGAAGTGCATTTTATGCCTTATGATTATCGTCCAGCTTTCGGTTCTAACTTGTTTTTTTAATATATTATTATTTTGGGGTGCGCCAGACACGTGGGTCGCGTAGAGTCCTAGAACTCGGAACTCGGAACTCGGATCGTTCCTCGTCTCGCTTCTGGTCCGCTTCAGCCTCTCAGCCGTGACTGCCTATTTCCGCTTATGTTTCTGCCCTGCCCGAGGGCAATTTATGCGCCATTAACACAGCTAACCAAATTGAAACTCGTTAAAATTAAAAAAAAAAAAAACAAGAAAACACACATAAATATAATAAAAAAAACTATATGCCGACAAATATTCGCTGCAATTTCCGGTTGTGTGTTGATTATTGAGTGGGTTGCCCAGGCGCCGGAAGTGACGAAAGTTTCTGCGAGCCCTTTCAAAATGTTGTTGGGTTGGACAGCGTGACTCATTCAGCAGTTGATAGAAGTCCAAGGATATAGAAGTGGAAATGGAAAGAAAATTAAATAGATAAATAGCTAGAGAGGAGTTCTTATTTGCAGTGTTCTTTGGACTAAAATAATATCTAACATTATGAATTTGACAGTCTTGTTCAGTTTGTTCGACTGATCACTTCCAAGACAGCTATATGATGTAGTATTTTTGTACTTAATGACTTAAAGTTTGAGACGTTGTAGTTTATGCACTAGTCACACTAATTTAGTTTAACTTAAATAATAATTTAAAATGATTTAATTTTAACATCATCAAACTTTCTTTCTAAAAATTGCATTTTAGTTTTAATTTTATTATTAATTATTCACTATAGTTTATTTATTACAACAATTGTTTTTAGTTTCACTAGTTATTGAAACTTGGCCAAATTTGAACAGGATATACATATGTGTTTAAGAATACACCAAGTACTAGGCCTCTCTAAAAAATAACCATAATTTCCATACTATTGGGCTAATTTTCAACCGATTTGAAACAAAATTCATCAGGTTATTTTAGACGACATGAAATGCATATTCTGTGAAATTGGTGTAGATATCGCTGAAAACAAAAAGTGTTTTCATACAAATTTACAAATTTATCTGCAGCTTCAATATATACTAGCTGCTTTTAATTTGATTTGTATCTCGACATAAGTTAATTCTATATCCCAGTCAAACAACCTTTGACTTTTAACATTTCTACTGAGTTAATAATAGTTAATTTCATGTCCCTTATTGCAGAAGCAACTGCACTTCAAATGTATTCTATTTTTGGAGTTGGTTTCAAGTTCGAATTTTGAATTTACTTACTGTGCATCCACTTGAGTCTGGAGTCTGGAGAGAGTGCTATAAATCATTGCTAGACATGCAGATAAGATATTTGTTTATATACATAAGTACTGCTTACTTCGGTACATATAGTATATACTGCAATATTACCTTTTATAGATTTAAGTATGTTAGTTATATTTCATCTTGATCAAGATAGTTTCTTAGCTGATCTTCATTGGAAACACGAAAGATTTTCATAAAGTGATTTTCAAGTACTAGTTTTTAAAGTAACTCTTTATTAAGCTGAAGATTATCTTCATGTTCATAAAAAGATTAACTGCAAAGATGTATTAATTAATTTCTTTGCAGGTGATCTTGAGATCGTTCAATAGATTCATCAAGATCATCTTAAATTTTTAATAATCTCATGGAAATTCTAGTAACAGAGATCAAATCCATATTAACTTTTATTTCTATCTGCAACTCTTTTTTCGGATCAAGATCAACTGATCCTCAGTCTAAAATTTTAAAGATCATCAGTTAAATGTTTCTAATTCTCAAAGTAAATTTAAATACCAAATATACCTTAAGTATTACGAACTCTGAAATGTTATGGAGTCTTCTCGTTAAGTAGCCAATTCTAAGACTTCAGGAATTTTGATGAGGAATTTTCATGAAGATCAGACAAAAATGGTGTGAATTTCTAGAGTTATTTTGAATTTTTCTTAGCTGATCTTAACTGTTTAGCAAATTATCTTCTTATGCTGAAAGATGTTCAAAGTTGGCTGAAAGTTGAAAGTTGCTGAAATTGTTGTTTTAAAATAAAAAGATTTTATATAAATTTATGTTTTCATTTTGTTTTTTTGTATTTTGTTGTTATTATTGCATTTCAATAATTATAATAATAATAAAAATAATGCTTATAAACTAATTAATTTAGTGTCTTCCATGCTTATAACAAAACTTAGAAATATGAAAAAAATTGTTTGTTTTAAATCATTGTCTTCCATTAAACTTAGACTAGTCAAAAAAAATTTGTTGGGGGGAACTTAAGGTCTAGAACTTATAGAAGCTGGGACTTGTTGTTGTTGTTGTTGTTTTCACTAAGGCAACAGTTGTTTTTTGATATTTACAGACTTTGTACAGGAGTTTCGTTTTGGCTTGAACTCGGATCTAAGCAGGATCCTGAATTATTGTTCCTGCCAGGAGGAGATGTAATCGAGCAGTTCCTCATCATCGGGCTGTTCATCGCTGAAGCTGTCGAAGGATTCGAATTTGAATTGTTGCTGCTGTTGTTGTTGCTGTTGCTGTTGTTGTTGTTGTGGCTGATTCTCTGTCAACTCCTGCTTCACATAGCTGGCCGAGAGATCCGAGTCGCTGTAGGAAGGAGTCGGCGAGGCGGAGTGATAAGAGTTGACCGTAAATTGTGCCTGATTGGGACTGTCGAGGCTGCTGTAATCAATATAGCTGCCATCGTTGCTGCTCTCATCGGCAGAGTTGCCACCGCTGTAGAGTTGTCGCCTCGGCTGGCTGCCGTCGTCGAGCATATCCTGAAGTCCTCTAATGTATTCAACGGCAATGCGCAGAGTGTCCACCTTGGAGAGCTTTTTGCTGGCGCCACGTCCACCACTGGACAACGTGTTGATCACACTTTGTGGCAAGTGTTGACGCAAGTTCACAAATCCATTGTTCACCTGCTTCACACGATTCCGCTCGCGGGCATTGCGCCTGGCAACCGATGGCAATTGTGGCTCCGTTGTTGTCCCATATGGCAATTGCGAGTAGCTGAATTTCTTTTTGGCCAGCATGGGAGCCACGTTTGTGGCTGCCCCATGTTGCATGTTCTGCAACTGACTGTTGCCCAGTGGCATTTTGGGCGCAATCAGCTGATGTTGCTGCTGCTGTTGTTGTTGTTGTTGTTGCTGCTGCTGCTGATGTTGCTGGAGCTGCTGCTGCAGCTGTTGTTGTTGCTGATGCAGCAACATAATGTTGCCGTTGGTCAGCTGAAAGTGCTGATAGTTGCTGTTGCTGCACACGCTCGTCATGTTGCAAGTTGTGGGTTGTAGTTTAAATATAATCCGTGGAGAACTGTGTGTTGACTGTGTGGAATCAAATTCCGCAATGATAAATTCTCGTCCTGTGCGTTGCCCTTAAGTACTTTGTGCCAGCCACCTCTGCTGACGTCGACGTAGACAGCGCTGCTGCTGCGAGTGTTGGTGGTTGCTGCTGCTGTGATCGCTACCTGCCTCATGCCTCATGCCTCGAGCTGAGTTCAGACTTTGCCTCTGGCACAAGTGATCGTTGCTCTGTCTCTCTCTGCGCTCTCTCTTTCTGCGGGGTTAGGGGTTAATGCTTAGGGGTTGCTCAGCTCATGTGGGTGCCTTTTTTCCATCTCTCTCCCTCTCTCTCTCTCTCTCTCTCTCTCACACAACTTGTCCTTTGTGTCACAGCTCCTTTTGTCTGCTGCCTACGCTGCTTGTCTCCTTGCTTCTCGCTTCCCTCCTCTCCACGCATTTCATTTCTTACACACTCACACTCACATTTTCATTTTCTTCTGGAAAAACTGCATCGAAATCGAGACTTAAATCTATGCACACAATACACCTCACACTGCTGATCCTTGTCACAGTAGAATATATATAAGAAAAAGAAAAAAAAAGAAGACGAAGGACTCGCTTTTCAATGCACTTCCACTTTTGTCGTCAAGGAAATAAAGTACAAGAATAAGCAAAAGCAAAAGAAAAAGAAAACGAAATAATAATAATAAATAATGAAATTGAAAATGAAAATGAAAAGGGACTAAAATGTGAATAAAAAACTGCTCACAATTCGGTTCAGAACTTGCGTGTGATCCATCATCCACAGCAGCAACTTGGCCAACATTTTGAGGAGCCACTGCCCTTATCACTTTCACTGTCTGCCAGTGAGCCCAATACCCCCTACCCCCTACCCCATACCCACCCTTTCCCAGCTCGGACACTCAGCACAGTGGTGATAAAATGAGTAATAGAAAATATTTAATCTGTATTCAAATAAAAATAATTCATAATAATAACAATTCTTTTAATCAAAACTAAACACGCTTAAAATACTTTATTTTAAATCTGTAATAAAATTTTTAAATATGAATAATCATTATATTTATATCAGTACTAAAATTTTGTATAATAATTATTAACTATTCTTTATACTTACAATAGAAAAATTTATACAATTGTAGCTAGCACATTAAATAATAAGTTTATACTTGTAGTGCTGGGAATCCTTATAATGTAAAAACAATAAAAATTCACATTTATTATCATTCATGTAATTTCTGACAAAACTCCATCAGCGTAAAGTATATCCTAAATAAAACACAAATCTCTGCAATTTGTCAACATATTCTGCAAGTGATTTGTTGCCTCAAAAATGAAAACCAAAAATAATTAAAATAAAAAAAAAGTTAATAAGTCTTTTCAATTACAAAAACTGTTATTTTGAACTTCCACTCAAGTACAGAAAATTATTTCCGTTTTCAATAACACTTGCAACTATACAAACATATATAGTGTTTAAAATAAAAGTAAACTTGAAAATTAATGTATATATTTAAAATTATATATTTAAATATATTTATATTTTTTGTCTCAAAACTTAATTAAAACTTAATTGTTTTGTCGGCTGCTTTTAGCCTGACAATAAATAAAAAAATTAAGAAATTTTAAAAATTACTTTAAATTAAAAATGAAGCTGAATAAGCCAATGAAATTCTTTATTTTTTATTATTATTTTATTGGGTAAACTTATAGTCATTTACTCATATATTAAATTTGTGTTTTTGTTTTTATACATAAATAATTTTTATTAAGTTTTATAATAAATCAAATTTTTAAATTGTATATTACATTTTTTAAGGAGTTTTGTTTAAATGATGTTAAATAAAAAATATGCAGCCTTGCACCACTGTGACAAGTGGTAAGTTGCAAGTTGATTGTGACACAGCTCAAGGCTTTGAATCTTGGCTCTCGGGTCTGGGGCAACTCTTGGCCTTGGGGCGCAACTGAGGCGCAACTGTTCTTTTGCATTAAGCGTTGCCGCATTGCCGCATTTGACACGTGCTTCCGATCAGGGTGATTAACATAAGCAACAACAACAAGAGCAACAAGAACAACAACAAATCCCACAAGTGTGTGCCGTCGCATGCATTTCAAGTGGATGAAGAAATGAATTCTATTCTCTGCCCCTTTTAGGTTGCAGCTCATTTTGCATGAGCTTTGTCACGAAGCTGCAACTTGACGACCGACGAACTGGACAGTCTGTGAGTCTGGTTAAAGACAATGGGGGTACTCAAGGAGAGAGGAAGGAGAGGGGGGAAGTGTGACTGTTGCCTTTCGACTTGGCGCTAGGCTATTTTTAAAGGTCCGACGAGCGACTGGCAACTGGCAACAACTGGCAAGTGGCCCCCAATAAAGCGCCCAATCATAAATGTGTTATGGGCTGTGCTGTGCTTGCTTGTTGCAACATTGTTGCATGCCCCAACCAATACACCGTTACAGTTTGTGCCCCGCCAATAATCCAATATAATCCAATAAATGCATAAAAAAAACCTTGATTAACATTATTAAAGCAGCTGCCACGTCATGGGGCAAGTTTCAAACAGAACACAATTCTTGCAATGTGCAACCGCAGCCTTTAAATCATTTAATCGTTTTTTAAAAGCTGCCACCGATTGTGGCATGCTCTAGAATTAACATTTTTCGACTAATGCATTTCTAATATCCAAGGATCAGCCCAAAAAATAAAATGAATAGAAAACGGGGTAAATCCTTTGCGTCATCGCCTACACGCCTCCTGCCTCCGAATCCTGAATTCCGTATACCGATTGGAAACCCCTTTTAACTGCTCTAATTCGGCTTCTTCTGCTTCTTCTTACTGCACTTACCACACCCACAAAATGTGAAACATGTTTTGGTAGCATTTTAATTAGCTCTGCTTTTTTTCGATTTCTTTGATTAATTAAAGTGCTTGTAATGCTCGCGGTGAAAGGGCAAGAGTTGTAAATAGAACTGAATCAGGTAAAAGAAACGACAGGATCCGAATAGGGTTGCCAGGCTCACTGACAGTAATAGAAAATAACAAGTGGCGTCATCTATTGGTCATGTGTCAATCCAATTGGAGTGAATAGGATTATATAGGCTTGGGAGCAGCGCCCTCTAGCGTTGGGATTGGTTACTCATTAGAATTGTAATGAGATTCTAGATCGAATTATTGGAATTTATAAAACTATTCCAATTGTGGACAGTATGAGCATTGATATGAAGAAAAACTGAATTTTATTTTGATTGTAATAAATTGTAAGAGATTGTGTAATTATATTAAATTTTAATATTAATATTAAATTTTAATATTTGAAAAATTTGAAAACCAAAGTTAGTACAAATGTCAGTAGATCAGTTTTGAGATAATTTTAATGCATTAGTTTAAGGTTCTATTAATACTTGAATCGAGCAGATAATGAAAAGAAAATTAATATTTTGGAATGATAAGAACAAATTATGTTTATTGACACTTAATTTTTATTTTTGGTATTCCAAATTTTTATATGTAGAAATTTCTATTTCGAATATTCGATTGTTAATAAAGGTAAATTTTTGTAATTTTGGGCTTAAAATAATACCACGCAAAAGTATTTTTTAACTCAACTGCTAGTTAAATTATTACAATACAAATTTTTATGCTAGATAATTTGAAAATAAATAAAACTTTCACCAAACAAAGTCAGCAAAATATTATTAAATATTATTGATAAGATTAGATTTCAACTTAATTTTCAAAAATGTTATAAATAATACAATAAAGTGTGAAACGAAAGTATTAGAAAATATATAGAGACGGTCAAAGTCGCCACTTGATACGCAATTTCTTTCATCTGACACGCAAAGTGTTGCTGGGGATTCTTAGAATTCAGGCACATGTCCTTTAAGTCCGAGTCCTTTGGCAAGCTGCTAACTCGGCAATGGAACGGAAGCACATGGCCAAGTGACAACAGTTTGTAGTGTCAACTTTGGATGCTCTAACTGATATCGATATCAATATGACAATTAATTACGTATTTTATGTGTCTGACGCTTCATTAAGACTAATTGAGAATTCTAAACATCTACAACTGCAGCTACTGAACTGGGAAACTGAGAACTGAGAAGTTAGTACTGAGAACTGACTACTTCAAAGTTGACCCGATCACGTATCGAGTGCGACAAGTGTAAAACGTGATGGAGTAGGTCAGAGTTAGGGATTTGTCATTCC
Source organism: Drosophila limbata (assembly GCA_963924055.1). Classification (NCBI taxonomy): domain Eukaryota; kingdom Metazoa; phylum Arthropoda; class Insecta; order Diptera; family Drosophilidae; genus Drosophila; species Drosophila limbata. Next base: position 29,575,953 of record OZ001351.1, read on the forward strand.
CAGCGATATCATAAGCGTGAAATCTGTCAGGCTGGTGTTGGCCTGTGTTATCGTTATCGCTTATCGTTATCTCACTTGTGGTCATCACATTAATTTGACTTTTTATGGGTGTTCCAAGCGGAAATTGTCGTCACATTTTTATTTCTTGATTTTTTTTTTTTTTTGAAATGAAAGCGAAGTGAAAACTAAAGTTGAGTTGAGATTGGATTTTGTGTTTTTTTTTTTTAGGGTGCGGGCTTTGGGCTTTATGTTTTATATTTTAAATGGGGAGCCATTGCGAAATTCGCACGATCACACCTAATAACGGTAATTTACACGCACGCCAATCGCCACTCGGCGATAATTGCGACGCCAAATGCGACGCTGACAGGATATTCGACTCGACTCCTCGACTCCTCGCCAGACTCCGCCGAGCGTCTCCAAGCTCACAATGTTAACGCATCCCGATGAGCTGAGTGAGATAACAGGCAGACGCTTCTGCTTCTGCTTCTGCTACCCAAACCGCCGCCTCCCTCCTCCAATCCTCCAATCCGCCCCTCGCCTTCCTCCTCTCCAGCTGAAGCGGCAACGGCAGCGGTTATTAAAAACGCGGCAATCGGCGGCGGCGGCTGTTTTTGTTGTTGTTGTTGTGGTAGTTGCAGTAACCGAATACGCCGCCAAGTGCGAAAAAGCAACAACAATCGCAGTAGGTGTGAAAGAAGTGCAACAAACTATGCGACTTTTCAAATACTCTTTCTCTAATCCTAGAGAATAGCCAGTGAAAATCCTTGAATTTCTGCTGGAAATTTAATATACTCTTATAAATTCTTTATAAATTTATTAAATTTAATACTATCTCCAAATATTTATGCTATTGTTGCTACATAATGTACTCTTCTTAAATCGTATTAATATTTTAAATAATTTATGCTAAATTTAATATATTTCATTAAAGTTTTAATACCTCAACTCTCTCACTAAGAAAATTAAAGCCCTAAAAAAATTGTTTTATTTTTTTTAATAAAAATTGGTTTCATTCAAAATTAGTTACTTTAAGCATTTTTTCCGTTTTGATTTAATTTTACACTATTTCAAATACGTAATTTATTTTTCCAATCAAATATTTTATCCCAGTTTTATACATGGGTTCTTTTTGGAATATAAATATTATTCTTGAAGGGAAAAATAGACTCTTTACAATATAGATATGGATATAGGTAGAGTTTTAATTGTAGGTTAAGATATACAGTCAAGCTTTCATAACTTGAACTTCTGTAATTCGAATTTTTGATAACTTGAACTAAAACATTAAAAAAATAATTCCATAAATCGAAGTCTCCTTAATTCAAACGCTTTTTTTAGATAATGGGCATGCGAGTTAGGGAAATTCGACTGAATTATGTATAGAAATAAATATATAAATAATTAGAACCCATATATTTTTTCAGATTTTTATTGGCTTATTTCCTCGTCTCCTGTTCGAAACTTGAAGTACCTCGGACAGGAGAGTATCAAAAAATGTTGTCGAGGTGTGAAAAATATCTGACCAGGTAGGGGCAGTACCCAAAGTAGCAAAGCGACAGGAAGAGGAGGTGGTGAAGAAGGTGAAGAAGATGGAGGGGGAGGAGGCTGAGGGAGTAGAGCGGGAAAGGAGGCAGGGAAAGAGAGGCCAATACGAAGCCTGTTCCTGGGCACGCATCGAAGGTGTTGAAAGCTTTGCGCTTCTAAGAAACGTTTGTCGTTGTTGTTGTAGTTGTTGCTGTTGTTGTTGTGATTTTGGTTGGTTGATATGAAAGGCGCAGCTACTTCTGAAGTACGACCGGTACCGGGTCTCCACACACAACCCAACACAACACAGCACAACACAGCACAGCACTGAAGATGATATTTGTCGATGGTGTCGAGGTGTTAAAATTACCCCAAAGGTACATAATAATTACCTTAAATTGCAAAAACAGCGAAATAAATTTCAAGCTGGCAGACAACGAACGCGCTTGGCCCAAAGCCCTCTTGCGATAGGTAGACAACCCTACTCCTCCCTACCTCCCTTTCTCTTCCTATTAATCGTTAACTGCTTTAGCGGTCACGTTTGAAGCGCGTTTAGCGTTGCCAGATCGTTTGTGGAAGCATGCAAATGCCTGAAATGGGGCGTGTGTCCTCCATAAAAATTGAATGTTGCTGTTGTGGTAATTAACGCAACCCATAGACAGAGACAGATATATGCAGAGAGAAGAAGAGAGAAACATTTATCGATGGGGACATTTTGTGGCTGCCCCAAGTGGCCGCAAGAATAATGACAGACTGAAAGAAACTCTAAAGACTCTGTGAGGCTCAACTTGTTGCCATGGGCCGATCTATTTAATTAATTGCTAACAAGTTGAAAATGTTTAAATGGTTTATGGCCACAGACATCACAGAGCAGAGAGAGGCACAGAGACAGGGACAGGGAAAGAGAGAGGGACAGGAACAGGGACATATGGAGAGTTTCTTTGAGGATCTTTGCCTTGACAGCGCTTTGGGCTCCTTTAGCCATAAAGACAAATTGTGGCAGCTTCTCTTCTTCTTCCCTTCCCTTTTTCCGTACAGCTCCCTCTTCTCCTTCTCTCCCGCCCCATCCTCAGTTGGCTTTTGCAGCGGCCATAAAGCGTCATTGGGCCAGGTTAACTCTTCTTCATTTTTTTTGTTTTTCGGGCAGCTCACAAGCGTGACGATATTTTATTGGACAGGTCATGGCTGAGAGAAGTCGGACTATAGCACTAAATTTGGTATAACTTCTTTAAGCTTCATTGAAAAGACGGTTAGAACTTTGAAGCATAAACTAACTTTGAGCTGATGAAGAAATTTGTTTGTTACTTTGAAAATTAGCTTATTTGACCATAAAAATATTGCTCTTTAATTTATTATACACATAAATGAGAAGATTCTTTAGATACTTTCACTTAATTTGTATCCCAAATTTTTTTATTATTTTTAATTTTAATTTCGAAATTGTTTTTAATTTTCCTATATTTTTAAGGCGATAGAATTATATTTAAAAAATTTCTTATAATAAATGAAGAATTAAAGAATCTATTGTATTTATCATTTCATGTGCCATTTTTCCAATGTACACCAAATATGGTTTCAAATTTGATATTACTTTTTTATAGATTTTATGTCAAGATATCATTTTAATTGTTATCAACAACTTAATAGTTTAAAAAAAAAACATGTCTATGGATTTTTAGTCAAAGTCTGAAATAATTCCGTGATATGAAAAAGTATTGAATATATGTATGTATTTTTTCCCTAGTCGAAACTATTTTTTTAAATTGAGATTGTTTTAATTACTGTCCTTAGCTTGTAAATAAATAAATAGAAAATAACAATGGCTACGCTTTATTTCGCTATTCCATATCGATTCCGAAAGCTCTTACCAATTTTTACTGAACACCTTATATAAAATCTTAAATGATACAAGGTATTTTATGAAATTGTGGAAATGCAAGGTGTGTTTCAGAGTCCGACGTGTGTCTTTAAAGCTCAACGTGATGACAGTTTTGGGCGCATACAAATGAGTTGAGTTGAACCAGTCGGTCGACATTGATGTCAACGCGATGGTGATCGAGATGGAGATGGAGATCGCAATCGAGATCTAGATGGAGCTCGAGATGGTGATCGTGATCATAAGATGGGGATCGTGGAAGCGCGAAGCGAATTTATCACAGTGAGAAATGAGTTGTGAGTCAGTAATTATCGTTAAAAGTAACATGACTGCTGCAAAAGGCAGAGAACTGGAACAAACTTTGCCCCCTAGGGCCTGAGACAGATAGAGAGAGGTAGAGACAGAGCTCTAGAGATTGATCTAACTGCTAATTAATGATTGAATGCAGTTGAGCTCCCGTTGATATTTCACTACGAGTTATGCAAAACAAATAGTCGATATATTCACTACTCAAGGGACTTGGCTCTAAATCTCTCGTAAAAAGCAATGATAACATTTTGATGAAGTCGAAAACAAACAATGCTAATGAATTTGCGGTTATGAAGGATCACAGCAGGACAATGGTCAGTAGCACACGCCGTCAATTCGCAGAATTTCCTTCCTTGCTCCTGATGAAACTCGCTGTTACAATTTGTGTTTCAATTTCTGTTGAAAACAGTTTCTTTTTTCCTTTTTTGGTTCACTTTTTTTTTGCCTTTTTTGTTGTAATTTTTCATGCGCGTTTTTTCGATTCGAACGCAGATGCACTTAATCTAAATCCAATTATAAGACAAAGCGGGCAAGGAGCATTACACAAAGACGGCTCTGGAATTCTCGATCTCCTTTGGGTGCAGTTGTATCTGGTGATATACGCCGATTAATATTGAAATCAATACGCTCTTGAGAGTCCTTTGTTAGGCCCCTTCTGCCTCTCAATCTCGCCTCTCTCTCTCACTCTCTCTTGGCCCTGTTTGTTGCCTTGGGGCAGACGTATCACATTACTTCTTGGCCCGAGTTGCAATATCTCTTGGGTGCAGCTAACAAGATGCATGAAGTGTCTAAATTGGTGTTGAACTATATTACCCCTTGACTGCCCACCTCCCTCCTCTCTTTCCCTCTCTTTCCTCTCCTGTTTTTCGCCTCTTCTCGGTGGCCTCTTAATGGTGTTGGTATTGCCAAGTCCAAAGACCACTCGATATCATTGTGCAGTCAGTTGGAGCTGAAGTTAAAGATATTGCAAGCAACCAACTGAAACTGAGTAGGTTTTTAGACCCCGTACTTAAAAAAGTACAGGGTTCTATTAACTTTGTCACAAAAAAAAATGTGCGTAACAGGCAGAAAGAGGCGTTGCAGACCCCATAAAGTATATATATTCTTGAACAGCATCAACAGCCGAGTCGATATAGCCATGTCCGTCTGTATTGACGCCTTAATCTCAGAGACTATAAGAGCTAGAGATTCCAAACTTGGTAAGCAGGTTAGTCTATATTGCACGCAGATCGAGTTTGTTTTAGATTTTGGATCGCACCATATAGCTGCAATAGAATCGAAAATCAAGTTTTACTATGAAAAAACCTTTTAGTTGTTTGAGATATATAAGCCAAACTGACAGAATATACATATGGAATAGTCCAATACATCCTGACAGAATTTGGTTGAAATCGGACCACTATATCATATAGCTGCCATAGGAACGAATAGGCGAAAAACTTTTTTGCTGTTTAAGATATCTGAACCAATAGAGATTTATGTATTTTTATTTAAAGCAGTGTTTGCTTTTCCATAGTAAGGACGGGGTCTCCGACAGTCGAGTATGCTCGTCTGTAGCACCGTCTACCTTTTTGCTTTAGTTATGATGTAAGCTGTAAAACTTGGTAGGTGGAAGAGAAGATACCAGGAAGAAATGAAACAGAGAATGCCAAAATTCTCAATTTGTCTGGATAAACTCTACTAAGTAAACGAATTTGTTGTATTAATTAATGATGTAAAACTACATCGAAAAAACGACAATCCGATTTTCAAATACCTTAACTCGATAATTTTTATGACAATCAATCAAATTAAAATCGACAACTCACTAGAGTTTGTTTAAGTACAAAAATAAAATACAAATACAACTAAATGATGACATGAGGAGTTGAAAAAATGTTTAAGATAAGTTGCTAAAAAATCGGTATCTCATCGGTATCTACAAGAATTATTGTTGCATAATATTTAAAATGCAAATCTAATATATTCATTTTCGGATTGCCAAATAACATTGAAATTCCAAAAAGAAATGGATGCAATACTTTCAATATTGTAGTTATTTTTAAAGCAATGATAATATTATTACAATAATCATTATGTTAATAAAAAAACATTGTTTGTCCAGATTTTTCGTCATTTAAAAAAAAAACGTTCGTTTTCTGTCCTTTTTTTTGGGTTAACCTAGCCTTTTTTTGTGTAGAGGTGTTGGCAACTTTCAAGTGTATTTTGCAATTAAAAAATACTTTTTTAAGAGTTCTTTATATATCGTTAATATCTGGAGGTATTTAGCAAACTGGATTCGTTTTCTTTTCGATTTTAAGATTTCAATATCAAACTCGATTCGCTATTTGGATTTACATCACTAGCACATAAATACTCCATGTATTTTTAGGGCAACAGAAATCTTAAGAATTCTACCTGTACTTGAGCATGAGCTAAGTAATTGACTTAAGCTGTACTTAGGGTGGCATAATAATAATTAATACTTGGGGCACTAGAAGTGAACTTCTTATGGAGGACTTACAGCTGTCAGGGCTCAGAACTCTTCATAATCACTAACTTGGCTCACATTAAGTAAGACATAAGCTGCTTGAGTTGTCCCCTCCACCCTCTTGATGGCCAACACAGCACCCACATGGTAGAAAGAGATCGTGATTAGACCACACAACAAAGTATGAACCCGATGCTAAAGTATTACAATCTCAGATCATATCAAGGGCTACTCTAGCGATAAGCATCAATTGAATCGATCGCATCAAGTCCTAAGTCAACACGATTTATGTGACTTAATTCCACCGAAAACTGACAATTGCAATGCAACTGAAGTTGAAACTGAGACTGGGACTCGACTTAAGTCGAGACTTATAAATAGATAGAGAGAGAGAGAGTTGGGGAGAGTTATGTAAGTAATATGCCCCGCATGATTTGACGCATTGGAGTTCGGAGTCCGAAAGGATTAAGGACAGCGCCCACGCGAACAAAGGGGAATTAAATATGAAAAATCGATGGTCAGTCCAGGATAAAGTCAATGAAATTTATGACTTACTTATTTAACGCAACCTGCAAGGACTACAGCGTATTCTTCTTCTTCTACTTATTCTGGCCAACTCATGACAATGCATTTTTCTCGGAGGGTTGCCTGCGATCCTGCGGTCGTTAATAGCGCATTAATTTCCCAAAAGGAAAAATAAAATAGTTACAAATACTTTTTTCTTCTTTGTATTTTCTATGTTATTATTATTCCTTCATTTTCGTTATCTCCGCGTATCTCGAGCTCTCTCGCTGAGTGAAAAGGACCAAGAAAAAAAAACGTTATCCTGCAGCGTCGCTTTAATAATTTCATATTTCATTCTGACTCGGGAATTGGTGTGTGTGTTTTTTTTATGTTTGGTCATCGCAGTTTGTGGAAATTTACACCGTCTATCTGCAGCTCAGATCTTTATTATGGTCACAATAGCTGGCTGCCACTTTTCTTTTTCTTTTTTGGTTTGGGCCAAACTCATTTTCAACTCAGAGAGAAAAAGGAAGAAAAGTGCTGGAACGTGTCGCTGTCTTTAATTGCCATTTAAGCGATCTAATGAACCGATATCTACAGCCACTTGACACTTGATCCATAGAATATATAGCATATTATATAACCAGATTATATGACCTAAAGAAATTACATTTTATACGATCTAGAACACACTACTCGAAAGTGTTTCTTATGTAATTAATATGATGAATTAAAAACTGTTCATATGACAGGTATGTGATAAAGTAATCCGACTTTGACCAAAATTTGGTCAGAATCTGCAAATTTGGTTGGAATATCTTAGGAAAAAAAAATGTTTTCCTTACTAAGCAATTTAATGACTTCCACTTTGACCCCGAATTTAGCCCCCTGCATGATATTGTCTCGGCTATGTTGTGTGAAAATTTCTAGCTTTAACCGTTTGGCCTACACGTTGATTTTCAGTCAGTCGGTCAGGACAAAGAGTTTTATATAAGTAGATATTTATATTTCGTTTCTAAAATATTGTAAACTACATCTAAACTAAATTAAAAGAACATAAGTACTAAGTACAGTTTTATTTTTTGGTATATATGTGCATTTAAATTTCATTATTAATTTGTATTATAAGACTTGAAAACCTCTTATATTGGACTTTCTTATAATTCATTTTAGCTTTTAAGACATAAAGAATAATGTGTTCATTTTTTACATAGATGTTTGAAATGTTTTCAATACAGTTCTTAGTAAATATAGCTAAATTCAAATTTGAAAAAAGCAAGTGATTTGTATGCACTGTAAGGAAGTTGTGTCTTGGGCTATGATTGTCCCATTTCCTCAAGCGGTTCGTTTAAAGGAGTCTTTTAGCTGTTTTAAGCCCATTAGTTAACCCTCTCTCACTCTCTCTCTCTACTTTTGTGGTAGCTTGACGCGTGTTAACTTTCACTGAACTGAATGGGAAGCATGCTTGGATCTCCGTGAAGCATCTTTAAAGCCGCATATTTGCGTGCATGTCTGCTATTTTGAATGCCAACTTGATTGTTGATTGACTCGACACGCGTGATGAGCAAAAGATCAACAGGGACCAAGGAGAATTTGGGCGAGGAGTGGGAAAGAAGAGAAGGGGAGAGATGAGAGCAATTATGTGACTGCGAGTGGATCAATTCTGGCCAAGTGTTGATAACTTTATTTCAACTTGGCCAACAACATTGCGGAACTGGCTAGTTAAAATGTTATTAAGATGATCGTGTCGAGGCTGGATCTTCTGAGAGGACCTCACAGGAGAAGAGCGCTAAACTAATTTTAATAAGACTTGATTAAAATGCAATTTACCAACGAAAATTTATCAATTGTCTGTGAAGAGATCAGATCGTCTGAAAGATCGTCACAACTGACACGCACAGACTTGCCAGACTGCGGACTGAAGACTCTGAGGGATCCAAAGACGCGGATCGATCGTCCGAAAGTGGAAGCCGAACTGGATCTTGAGCTCAACTCTCTGTTAAATAAAGTCATTAAATTCAAATCAAAATTATGCTGCAATTTGGTATTTTTTGGGTGGGCCGGCGAAATTCAATTAACTGGATGCACAATAAAAATTGCAAAAAATTAAATGTAAATAATACATTTAATAAATAATATGAGGGGAGAAATTCAATATGCGGCAAGTGAAAAACGAAAATGAAATATGAAAAGTGTAAAGTGAAACCAGAGGCACATGCCATTTGATTTTGGATTTGAGCCTTGAGATTCTAGATTTTTGAGAAATTAGCCACGGGCTACTGTGCAACGAATGTGCCACCGTTTGGCACCGCTTACAGCTGCAACAGATGTCGAAGATGGCCAAGACAAAAACTTGACCTTGCAACCAGAACGAAATTGACCAACTGGTAAAATGGTCAACAGTTCAACTTGGCCAACTGCAATTGCCATTTTCATGGCTCGTCTAAATATTTACACAAAACAAATGCGAAATGTGAAATTAATTTGACTACAGTTTGTGTTGGCAAACAAATGACACATTGTCACATTGCCACATTGTGTCTGCTTGCCACTTGCAACCTTGCAACGTTCGGCATCAGTTGCGCTGCATGGCGCCTGCATTCAAAACTCATACGAATCGCATACAAAACTCATGCGAAACTCATTTGAATGCACTCACATTATCCACTCTGGCTGTGGAGCATTATGTAAGGCCACAACCTGCCCCTTGTGCCCCCTTGCAACTTGCAGCAAGTTCAATGCATTTATGAATGAAAATTTCGCACGCTTAAAACACGCTTCAAGCTGCAAAATGAAGCAGACAGCCGACTGAAAGACGAAAGACGATAAGAAAGGCGGAGAATGAGGAGATGGGAGAGGAAGAGCGAGAAGGTGGGAGAGAGAGAGAAAGAGACAAAGGGAGTGGGGCATGCAACGACTGCGACTGCAAGACGCACTGCACCTGATAATTGACAAAACCTGACAGCATTGGGGATACTTTTATTTTTTACTTTTTTTAAGCTGCCGACGCGTCGTCAATGTTGTTGTTGTTGTTGCTGTTGCTGGTTTTGGCCCAAAACCCGTACGGGAAGTGGGCAAGTCAGAGGCATTAAAAGAGGCTGAGAAAAAGAAGCAACAACAAAATAAATATTAATAAAAACAGGACTGAAAATGCAAGTAAAATGCTTCAAACTATGTATACACTTTAAAAGAAACTGAGAAAACTACAGAATTAAATTTAGAAAAATATAGAAACCTATAAAATAATTGGTAACTGTTGAAAGAAATAGACAGAGCACACTCTAAAGCAGCGCACAGTGGGCGATTGGGCCTCGCTAGCGGCATTTAATTAATAACTTCCAAACGAAAACAGATATCTTCAGTCGGTTTTTTTTCACTGCTCAGAAAAAAATCAAAGAATTTTTTGCAAACAATTTTTTTTTTTTAATTTTTTTTTTATTTTTTTATTTAAAAAAAAAAATTTTTAATTTTAATTTTTTTTTTAACTTCATTAAACAAATTTAGTAAATCAATATTTTATTGAAAACAATAAAAAATATATTATTCCGAATCGGAATCTTCAGAATCAGGCATATCCATATGCTTCATTGAAAGCAAGCTCTTCACATCCTCGTCCATAATAATATTTTTTGCAGACGATATCGAAGATCCATTTGACAATGAAGATATCAAAGGGTCGGAACAACGAAAATTTCGTCAGTTTCCAATACGTAAGACCCGAATGCCTCCGTATTTATATCGTGTCCACAAGCCAATGCTCGTAAGACTACGCTGAATCGATATATTAAATCATAGCTTACTCCTGTTATATGAGCAGCCAAATTTGGCTGCTGGAAAAACCTCCTTGCAGTGTTTCCGTTGTTTGTACTGCCAGTACCAGCCATTGGTTTATCCACCAACAAATGCATTTCTTCTCTTAGCTTCTGCTGAATACTTCTTTTATGTTGTTCAACAAGGTGACTTCTTCAGTAAGGCCTGACAATTTGTTGACTTGCGTTTTCTTGCAACACACCGAAATATCTTTTTGTGGACGTCCAACATTTTCGGAAGCTGATCTATCTATCAATACCATCGGCGTATCTAGCTATTCCTTGTTGTCATTTTCAAAAAACAACTTATTTCTTCGAAAATTTTTCCACTTTACGACAAGCCTGCTAGTGAAATTTAGCAGCTTTTTGCCAATCTCGCATTTCTCCTCCTGAGTATAGTTAACGCCTTTCAGAACAGTATCAAATACAAAGTTTTCCATGGTGAGGAACTTCTTGATTGGGATCGCTTCTTCATGCCATACTAAGAAAAGTGTCCGTTTTTCGACTGACATTGTGCCTAAAAAGTGCCGTAGTAGGAAGGGCTAGCAGGTAGTAGCAATTCATATTGGACATTTTGGACGCACAATGATTCCAACTTCCAGATAAAATAAGAATTAGACTGAATCCAGGTGAATCAAGCATAGTTCTACTCCACGAAAGACAGGTGTACGCTACTGTTGACTCGTTGTTAATACACTTAATTACCATTACGTTTTATAAGCAACACACTTATAGACCGGTCACAAACACTGATTTTCTATGTAATACATACCTTGAAGATTATAAAAAACCAATCTTGTAATACAATAAGTAAAGATTCCAAATTTCCCAGAGACTCGAAGTGAATGCGCACAACAAAGAAAAAATTTTGTAAAGCGCTTGCTGCAGCATATGCTGTGTTTGACAGCTCACAGCTGATGATCAGCTGATCGGAGAGCTTTTAAAAAAGCTCCAAAAATCTAATCAAAGTATCTGTTATCGATTTGTAAAAAAAAATCAACGCTTTTTCAAATTTGAAATTTTGAATTAAATGCCGCTAGCGAGCCCGAATCGCCCACTGTGCAGCGGTGGGCACGAAATCTGACAGAAATACAGTAGGCAGCAGCCGCTGGCTCCCGGAGCCCATGCGTGCCCACCGCTGCTCTAAAGAGTTATTTTGGCACTTTTATTGTATTTCAAACAAAGACTGGAATTCTTCGATTCATTTAAAATATACCCATAATGAGTATTACGGTCAAAACAGAATTTTATTAAAGTTATTTTAGCACTTTAAATGTTTATCAAACAAAGACTGGAATTCTTTGATTCATTTAAAATATAACCATAATGAGTATTACGGTCAAGACAGAATTTTAGTAAATCGAGCTTCAAGTGTCCATTAATACAAGCTTTAATTTTCTTAGTCTATCATAAGAGATATTTAGAAATTTACTCTTTAAAAGTCTTTAAAGTCCCTTTTATATAAAAACAGCAAGAACCTTTCTTTGAGAGTCCTAAAAAAATTATCTTGTTAAAAAAATTGTATTAAAATTCTTGTTTGCTAATATTTTATATGAGCTTTGCAATTTCTGTAAAATTTTCATACGAACCATAATTTTGGTTAAACAATAAATTGTTATTGAAAATAAACATTTCAGCAACACCTTTGTCAAATTTTCTCTTTTAGTTTAATATTATTATCTATAATTTATTTTATATGGAATGTATATAAAAATATTTTGAGACAATTAAGGGCAACTCTACGCCTAACTCTACGAAATTGTAGCCTTTCCGATGCATTGCGAAGCACATTAGTTAGTTGAATACCCTGTTTGTGGAGTAGAGAATCAGTTTGATTTCATTTGACAGTTTATCGCTGAGGTTTTTGCGGTTACGTTGCGTTGATTGCCTGGAGCAGAAGATGAAACGAAATAGAATTTCGAGGAGAAGGAGTTGAAGTGCTTAGAGAGTTGCGTAGAGAATCGGTTAGAGACAGAGACAGAGGTCAATAGACGTGTTCCTAGAACTGGCAATTGACACATGAAGACATAAATATCGATGGATCTATGAGTTTGCATTTCAAAATATTTGCAGGCACTCAAGTGTTATTGTTGTTGTGGTTAGTATTGATGACGAAAGGATACACAAGGATAAATGCGGCAATAGAAGGATATGTGATGGCGATGATGATGATGATGATGATGATGTTGTGTGTGTGTTGCAGGCATATCAGAACAAATATAGACATAGGATGTGGGCACTTCAAAAGGCAGAAACTGTTTGGTCATCAATCCTTTTGTGTCCTGCCCGAATAAAGAACAAAAGGAAAAAAAGGATTACAAGCGCCAATCGTGGCGATAAACTCTTGAACTCTCACAACTCTCTGGCAACTGGCAACCTGCAACATGGCAACTTGGAACTTGGAACTTGCAACGCGTTGCGCGTGGCTTATGCGTTGCATCCTGCGCCAACGGGTAATTACACCACATGATTTATGATCAGGCAGCAGCCCCAAAAAACCCAAAAAAACATCCTAAAAAAGCGGCGACTCTTCGTTCAACGTTCAACATGCAACTGGCCCCAGCCAACGTGCAACAACAATCGATCGATCAGTTCAGCTCTGTCCGCCCATTTTGGCCCCTTTGGGGCAGCCAAGTGGCTCAGTTGGCCATAAAAGCTACTCTGAATGGAAGAAGAAACGTTGCATGGGCACGACCAACAGATACTCAGCATACAAGTACATAAATATTTTTTCAGATGCCCGAAACTATGGTAAGTAAAAAATATTTTAATAAATAAAAAAATAAATATTTTTCTACTGATGCTCTAATCTCTTTTCAGTACGCTTTTAAAAATGTTTGTATTATTATTAAAAATATATGAAAATTTAAGAAAGCTTTAACAATTTACAAATAGATGTAAATATCTTGCAGTGGAAAGAGTTTGTTAGATATCAAAATATGAATAAATGTTTAGAAGGAGGAAATTTTTGTTTTGTTTTCGCTTTTTTATTACTTTAGGACTTTAAATGGTATTTCACATAAATTTTATAAAATGTGAGTGATGAAAGATCGGTTAAGAAATCCAACTAAAATACGAGAAAGTTTTTCAACCTTTGTTTGATTTTTACCAGTGCTTAAGATAAATAGTTAAGAAATTATACCACATTCGAACTGAGCCAACTTTAAATACTCTGCATTTTAAAATGTGTGTTTTTTTAAATTTAGAAATCATGAAGTCTTTTAAATTGCTTTTTAATATTTTGTATTATGGCCAAATTTGATGATTAATTGTGATTCGTTTGTTTTTGCGTTAAAACGGATAAAAGAAAACTTTTAATTAACTTGGACCAAAAATTTAATTAATCAAAAAATAACATTTTAATATTAGTTTTTGATGAAGATAGTTTTTAGTTCAATATTTTCTATGAAACTAATTTCAAATTAATTTTAAAGTTGCATTCAGCTCAAGTTAGTACTCTTCTACTTGTTGGTATACCCTATTGAAAGCAACTAATAGTTACAGGGTATTGTAAAAACAACAACACTGAGTAGAGATGCGTTGCAGATGCGTCTTGCTGATTTCTATGCAAATGCAACAGTTGTCCCCGCTCCCCTCCCCCTCTCTCTCTCTCTCTCTCTCTCTCTCTCGCTCTCTCTTCCAATGCGGCCCCTGCCCCACAAGGTGGGGAACTGAGAGTGTTTGACAAACTTGCAACAGCGTCAACGTCAACGACAGCGTCACCGCAGATTGATGACACAACAGAGACAGACAGAGACAGACAGACAGAGAGAGAGAGAGAGAGAGAGGGAACATAGTCTGGCCTGAATGTGCCTTGACTTGAGAGGGGGAGAGGAAACTTCAAAACTATTTGCCGCGATGCGATATTAATTTTTGCGCCTTACTTCACATTTATGAGCAAAATCCATATAATCCATCAAAGAACATCTCAGACGGTTCGTGTACGTGTTTCGGAATTTCAATGCGAGATCGTTGCAAAAAGAGCAGCAACAACAACGCAGATAAAGACGGAGACAGACAGACAGAAAGACACTTCTATATAGTTGCTACGTGCCAAACTCTTGTGAGGTTGCAAGCAGCAACAACAACAACGGCAACAGCAACAACATCTGCAACTCGCAACTGCCACTGGGCACTGGGGCACGTGTGGCAATGTCAAATGTTGTTGTTGTCTTTGTCATGGTTCATAGTAAAATCGCATTTCAAGTGCTGGGCAATTAGATGCCAAAGTAATAAGAAAAAAATGGGAAAAAAATAGAAAAGGAAGAGAGAAAAAAGAGAAGAGATAAAAAACTGCAGTCCACTTGACAATCTGTTATTGCAGTGTATGTTGCTGCCTGCCACGCCCAGTAGCAAGTTCGAAAACTGTTTGTGTTGACAGCCCATCGGATTAGATAAGATCTAGCTCTCATTCTCAGTCTCTGTCTCTGTCACATTATCTGTAACTATCTGTCCATCTCTGTCTTACTAATCCTACTCGTCTCGAGCTATGTGCAAAAATAAATAAACATCAAGTAATTGCTCAAGTTTTTTAATTGAGACAACGGCGTTGGTGGTCAAAGAATCCTCTGGAATTGAAGTGCACTTGAATATGGGTGGAAATTAAATAGATGGAATATAAATAAATACTTGATTAGATTAGGATGACTTTGACCGAATACTGTTTGTGATGATAGTTTGCACTACATATTTAAATACGTTTTTTTTTAACGTAGATCCTGACAGTACAAGTGAATTTTAGTTATATGCAAAATGGATAATGAGTTCTCCTACGAGTACTGCATTTAAAGACAATTTTTTATGATTATTTATTAATATGAAAAAAGTAATTTACTTTCAGAAGATAAAAAAATAGCATGAAGTTTTCCCTAAGCGAATCTGAAGACAAATAGTGTGTCGAAATTTGTAAATAAATTATTTTTATTGAGAAATAAGGATTGTTTTTAAAATCAACAAAATCAGACATTCTAGCGATTATTAAGGAAAACACAAAAATCAGATTTTATTTGATCGAACTAAAATAATACAGCATTAATTTAAATTTCAGCCGATTGGCTTCATGAAAGTTATATTATTTAATTAGTAGTCCAATGGTAGATGATTTATTATTATAAAGAATAAATATTATAATTAATCAGTATCGGACTCGTTAATTCTGGTTGTGAACATCACAGGCATCAGATTTTAATTGCTACAGCTAAAATGTGCATGCAAATAACTATTTAATTTTTAGACGATCAATTCCTTAAAAGTTTTAATACTACTTAGTAGTCCCATTTTCAATATTAAATGTCAAATGCTCTAAGGAAACCCCCTCAAGATCATAGTTATTTCCGTTAACGAAATCCTCTCTAGATTAATAATATTGTACGAATCAAATTCCGCACCAATTGTCCTCGTTGTGCTTATAGGACTGACGAGCCTTAATTGCAGGTAGCCAGCAACTTGAACCCTTTTTAGGGACAGGTCTGCTGACTTAGAGGTCGGGACTTAGAGCCACCCCGCGGGCAGGTGAAATATTAAGCGCCCTAAACAGGTCAGAACCGTTAAGGAGCAGGGTCAGGGATCAGGCTGATACTTTCTGGGATTTCTGCCAGGCAAAAGGACATCAATTGTAAAGTCAGGGTCAGTCCTTGAGGGTCATAAAAATGGCCTAAAGAAGCTGAAGCAAAAAGAAAAGCAGCACGAAAGCAACTCTAGGAATTTCCCGAATGTCATAAAAGCGTTTTGAATGATTTTCAAACTTGGAAAGAAGAGAGAAAGATGATGATGAGGAATATGGCATGAGAAATGATTTGAGAGACAGGAATCGTGAGGGATCTTTACCTAAGCGCCGGCGCAGCGGCAAAAGTTATCACATTGGGTATGTAACTACATTTATCACAATCTAATATGACAACTCGAATAACTTTTGCCTCAATTCCCTCCACAAGCTTCAGCTCGAAGAGGGAGAGATGGAGACTTGACTTGTTCCAGACTCGTTGCAGACTTTAAAGTTGTCGTAGCTGTCGCATTTGGGACTTCGCTAATTGGAACATATCTTCTTCTCCAGATTCTCAATTCAACAGATTCACAACTCCATCATCATCATCATTATGATCATGACAATGATGATGATGTACGTGCAACATGTTTACGATTTATGCATCCTCTCGTTGCACAATGAAGATATCACAAGTCTTTTAAAGTCATTCACTTGTTGTTGCACTTGTGCAAATAGTTTGCGACTATCAAAATTGCTCAAGGCAACATATTTACCCCCTATCGAGAGGGATCAAGGGGGGGGGGGGGGGGAACAGAGAGTTTGAGAGCTTGTCTGCCCATCAATAATTCATAACGCTAATTAATAACGCCCCGTTCAAATGTTGCGTGCGAGATGAAAGCCAAAAATGCCGCCTTATGCACATAACAGGATAATGAACCGAACTCGAACCTCAGGCCTAAGATATACCCCTCCCTCCTCTTGCCGCTTCTCAAACATCTCGGTGCCTTATTGAAATTCAAATAAACCTCCTTTTTGACCACATTTTGATTGCGTTCGCTTCGGCTTCAAACGACTTTTAGTTGATGTTTTGTTTTTTTGATATTCCTTAAGTTTCACTCTTGCTTTTTTGATACTCTAGCAAGGAGTATATTTGTGTTTATTTTTATAATCTCTTTAGTAAGTCGTATTTAAATAGTTCAGATTATTAAATCATAGAAACAATCGTTGGAAAATTAAACTTTGGCCTGAAAAACTTTATTTTTCATTGAAATATCTTAATTAAATTAGCCAAATGTTTAATTGCTATTTCATAACATATATAACGCAATACTATATCATAAGTTTATCAAAGAAATTAACGTTGAAAATCTAATCTTTAATATGAAAAACGTTGACTTTTCTCATCACATCTCAACCAATCTTACAGAATATGCGTTTGATTTGGACTTGGAAAGTTTTATTAAAGTAGAAAATCAAGCCTTACTATGAAAAACTTTATTGTCCTTAGAAAAATTGTAACCAAACTCGTAGATAATGTACTTAAGTAATGTATAAATGTATCGAAAAACCGACAACTCGATTTAAGCTGCTGCGATTTTCAAGTATTTTACCTGGATAATTTTGTTTTTGTTAATATATTTTTGTTTAGTCGATTTTAAACTCGATCCATTATTTGGATTTATCCACATCCTTAAATTTTGGAGATAAACTCGCACTGCAATATGTATTACTTATATTACTTATGTATATTACTTATATTACTTATATTACTTATATTACTTATATTACTTATATTACTTATATTACTTATATTACTCTTAAAAAAAAGAGCATCTAATTTTCGATTTGCAGTCAAAAATAAATCTTGTGTTGGCTTTTTTCGGGGCTATCGCAGGCTTCGCATCACGCCTTAGGTGTAAAAATAAATGTTTAAAGTAACAACTTCTTAAAGAGCTGAATTATGAGCCCACATTCAAAAATAAAATAAAATAAAAAGCAGAACCTCCGCCCGCGACACAACAGTTAAAACAGACCGAGGACTCCGAGCTGGGATCTAAGGGAGGCAGTTGACTGCAGATCGAGGGGGTTTTAAGCATTGGGCCCATCAATCTGTGGATCCTTAGCATAGCGAGAGAGAGAGAGAGAGAGAGACGGAGCGAGACTGAGAGTGAGACCTATAATTTGTACAAATTTGTTGGACTGATTGATGCGACGGCGGCGCGTTTCGTCTTGCCACACAAAGTTGGCCATGTGGCAAGCCAAAAACTCTAAAAACTCAAAATCCAAAAAAAGGCAGAATCTATTAAGTGCAAGAAAAAAGCAGCTGTACAGCGGGAGAAGAGAATGCTCCTATACAAATAAACAAGGGGTTACAATATGAACAATAGCAACTTGCCAGTTCTGTTTATCAAATGCTCATTTCAGTTTTCAGTTCTATAAAAAAATAGAAATAGTTAAATGGAATAAACAGAAAAGGTGAAAGTTCTACCGGCGCTGTCATTTTCAATGCCCTCTAATCCTTGCCTACTATTATCATACAAGGTGCAGTAGCCCCACCATTTCTTTTATACAGAGCAGAGACAACAATTGCATTGAGTTGTCAAGTGTCAGCGTTGACATTGAAAGAATAGACCGAAATCCCAGATAAATAGAAGAGACAGAGAGAGAGTCACCCTTGCACTTTCCCACTTTTCCTTGTGGAGCACGACCCCGACCTAGATCTTCAAATTTTGGACAATGCATTTGAGCTCGAGGTCCTTAAACCTCTTTGTTCCCATGCTCTTTAAAGTGTCAAAATATAGTCTAGAGGTTTTTTGTAATGCTAAATGATTTATTATTCCTCAGCTTCGTCTCTATCTGTGGCGTGGGAGCGTTGAGCACAACTCTCACAAAAAGGATTTCAATTCAAGAACTGAGCCGAGTTGACGGGAAAGCCGGAAAATACTAGCAAAAGGTTTTGTTTCGACGCAGTCAAAGTTACTCAATATGTAGAGTAGAACTTACAATTTAATACAAAGGGGATTTTTACTTTTCAAACTTCTTAAACTATTGTAATTAGCGCATGGTATTCAAGTGTTTTAAATTATACAGCGTTTGTTAATCAATATTTGTATTTTTTATATGCTCCCATTTGGTCGCATTTTATAGTCTGAAACTAAAGAAATTTAATTAAACTAATTGCTATTCATCGTCGAATCTTTTTTTCCTACTTGCTCATTAAGAAAGCGTTTTTCCAATACAAAATCTTTAAATTTCTATACATATTTTTAATCAAATCAAATTTTATATAAGCTGAAATACAAAAGTTCTTTCCCGGATAATATTTCTAAAGGTGTATTCTATTCTGAATTGTTTTTAAAACATGTAATATTTCAAGCCTTTTAATATTTATATTTTTAGTAATATTGTATTTTCCTATTTCTTATGGAAGTCGTATGAATATTAAGCTTCTTTCGGGAGACACATATAAATTTTGTTATTTTCAAGAATTTCTTAAGAAAGTCTGCGACTTTCTAAGTAAGTTTTAACCAAGTTTCTTACAGTAAAGACTTCAATTATATCGAAAATTATTGGACAAATCAGGAGCCAAAGTAATTTTATTATGATCTAAGACTTTGAATCAATTGTTCTAGTAAAACTCAGCTGAAATCTTCTAGAAAACTGTGTAGACACTTTAAAAATCGCTCAAATTTCCTGTATTGATGACGAGCTCTGATAATTTGAATGGTTCCGTCTTTAAAGTAAATGCCGCCTATTTCCGTTTTGCGAATTGTTGGAATTCAAATGAAATAGCATATCTTGAAAATTGTTTAAATTGTTAAGCGATAAGGTTTCTCAGTAGTATCTATCTATCTATCTTTCTCTCTCTTTCCCTCTCGCTCCATCTCCCTCTCGCTTTTCTAGTCTATTAGCACGCGTCAAAAAAAGAGGGAGCATTTATTTATCAGCTTGTGGCCTGTGAGTTTTGAACCTACCTGCGCTTTTTCAACTAATTTACATTTGTATTTTCCATTTCTATTCTGTTTTCCACGTGCCAGAAGCGTTACAATTTTTAGGGGCTTTTACTTTTACTTTTTCCCCTAATCCCCTGGCTACCTGATCATGACGATCATGGTGATGATGATGATGATGAGGCGCGTGTTTATGTGTCGGTTGATTCGGCCAAGTCAAAATGCTCGACTTTAAGTTAAAAAGGGTTAAAAACTCTTTGATCTTTGGTCGCTCACTAATCCGGCACATGATCATCGTATTTGAGATTAGTATTAACGGTTTATGACTATTCCTTAATGTGTGCAGAAAACAGAGCCCGCACATCCTGAACTCTGAACACACAGCTGGATCTCCAATCAATATTTATTGATTCCATCTTCTCTGTAATATTCGCCGTTTGCTCGAAGAACTGGCTTCACATTCTTCTCATCATCAAGTTGCCCGCATAAAATGTCCCATCGTCAACTCAATTATGATATTGCAATTTTGAAAAAAAAAAAATCTGTTCCTACAATTCAGCTGAAATAAAGTATGTGTGCTCCAATTAAATAGAATCCTTTAATTTTATGCTTATATTGTGTCTTTTATTTCGTTTACAACAACTAATTAACATTTAAAAAAAATTACTTATATTAATATAATGTCTATAGAAAAAGAACTGGTTTCAAGTGTCTTAAATTTACGTGCTAAAAAAATTAACTTAAATAATATTAAAAAAAAAAAAAGTTTATATTAAAAAAAAAACTTGTATTAAATAATTCTAGAAATATCTTAAGGGGGCGTGTGTGAGTCTATGTACAATTTGAGGCACTTGGTTCAACTCAAAATAATTGACTAGAAAGCAACTGGCAGAGGGAAGGGGGAAGTGCTTCTATTGTTCCTGCCACAGGGATATATAGTCGAGAATTTCCTCATCATCCGGCGTGCAATCCTCCTCGTCCAGTTGAAAGTGTTCATAGGGCTCGAATTTCAATTGGAGCTGGGCATCCAAGGTGGAAGTAGCTGAGGCGGATGCGGAGTTGGGCACTGGCGGCGACAGTTGTTGAGGAGCTGCCTCGTAGGTGCCCGAGTCGAAGGACATGCTCGAGTTGAAGGAGGATGTGGGCGAGTGACAGGCAGAGTTGGAGTTTCCCACTCCCGTTGTTGTCATCAATGTGGCTGCAGTTGCTCCAATTCCAATTCCAATGCCATTTGAGGCATTCAATGAAATTGGCGTCAACGGATGATTGGGAAATTGTTGGCGTTGCAATTGTTGTTGCTGCTGCAGCGGACTGGGCGTGGCAGAGGCAGAGGCGGAAGCGGAGGCCAACAAACTGCTGCTGTAGTAGAGATTATGACCGAGACTGGAGACACTGGAGCTGGCACTGGAACTGGAACTAGTTTCATCGAGACACAGATTGAATTGAGTTGAGTTGTTGTTGCCGCCACTTGTGGCACTTGGTCCGCCATTGAGATCATCGACCAGATCTTGAAGTCTTCTAATGTACTCCACGGCAATGCGCAGTGTGTCCACCTTGGAGATTTTCTTATGCGGTCCACGTCCGCCTCCCTTGGTCAAATCCGCGATAATTGTTTGCGGAATGTGTTGACGCAATCTGGCAAAACTGTTGTTCACCTGTTTGACACGATTCCTCTCCCTGGCATTGCGACGTTGCACCGACTGCGACTGATCCACATTGTAGGGCGACAGGGATGACGATGACGATGATGCCGAGGAGCAACTCTGGCTGCCACTGGTGGCCATGCCACGCGGCGTATATTTGCGTGTCTTGATGGCCAGACTTGAGTTGGCTCCCGCTCCCGCTCCCGATCCCGATCCCGCTCCCACTCCAGTGCCCATCTTCTGCTCTGGCGCTGGCATTATGTGCTGATAGCGCTGATACATTTTGGTGGCGCCTCCAATTGTCGTGGGAAACAATTCGATGGCGTTTTGTATTTGAGTTTTGCCGACGGCGTTTGCATTGAACACCACACTGGACATTTTTTATTTTTATTTCGTTTTTTTATTTAACACACTCTCTCACACACACACGTGCTTAATTGTTTCAAAAAAAAAATAAATTTAAATATTGGTTTTTTTTGTTTTTAAATAATTGTTGATTCGAAGACAGTTATTTTTTCGGTTGTTTTGTTCGTTCAAGTTGATCGTTTGACACCTTGCACAAGAATGAGTCCCTTCGTCCTAAACCTTCACGTTTTGTACCTTTCACAACCAACGACGACTGACGACGACTCTCTCTCTCTCTCTCTGTGAGTGTGTTCTCTCTCTCGTTCGGCCGCTCTCTCTCTCGCTACCTGTGTGCTGCAAGCACCTGGCAATTGAGTTGAAACTCGCTACAGGTAGAGCTCTTGCTCTCTCTCTTTTACTACCTTTCCCTCTCCTACGCTCCCGCTTTGCCTGATCGTTACCTGCTCACTCGCTCTCTCTCTCTGTCTCTGTCTCTGATAAGCAGTCACTCTAATAAAATACTCAACTCAAAAGAGAAAAGTAACTCACTCAGCTTGAGTGATTTACGCTCTTTTTGGGATTTTTGTTGAGCCTCAGGATCAGTTGACGATCAGTTGATCAGTTGAGATGTATGCTTATGCTCTTCTTTTCGCTTCTCTGCTCTTTCCTGGCAGCTGTCCTTTCGGTCGGACTGCCTTTTTGGCATGCCAACAATTTGATTTCCGTGTTAATTAACTTAGCAAAAGTCTCTCTCGCGAATCCAATGCGAATCCACAGCCCCAATTTCATGTGCAGCTCACGCACACGCCCCTATTCATTAGCGCCGTTCAAACTTGGCCCAGACGGACTCGAACTCGGACTCGGAATTCAACTCCAAGTCAAAGTCGGAATTGCAGTCCAAGTTGAAGACCAACTTCAAGTCCAAGTCCGTCTGCTTCGCCCACTAAAACGCAACGCTTTGGCATGCGCGTGTCAACAGACGATCGTGCTGTGATTCTTATACACTCGGAAAAATATATCAATATTTTATCAAAAAATCTGAAAATTTTCAGTTGGTCTCGGCAGTCTTTTAATACATCACTTTAATTTAAAATGGCGCATTTTATTATTTAAGTTTGGTAATATTTTCTGAGCCATGACAAACAAAACATATTAAGAACATGTTTTTCTGAAACGCGGTAACTATTTGTTAAGAAACAAATAAAATTTGATAATAATTTCGCTATTTTCTATATTTACATATTTGTTTTCTAATTGCATTACAGCAATTTCTGAGCAACGTTAATTTTTCCTATAACATCCAAAATAATATTTGAAAAATTACTTATTAGGTAAACTTTTAACATTTATGATATTTATTTAACTTTCTTACGATATTAAGAAAATTTTACTCTTAAGGCTATTTTTTCTAAAACTAAGACGAAAACATATGATATTTGTAAATTTTTCTTACTTTTATAGCGTTTTTGAAAAAATCTTTTTGGGGAAATTTTCATTAGATAAATTATACATACTTGAACAATTTTCTTACATTCAATGCGATTTATTGACATTTTCTTGCTTTCAATTCGATTTTAAAACAAATGTTTTTCTTTTTTAGAGTGTAGTCTTCTTTTGCCGCTCTGGGCCCCCTCAGTCTCTCTCGGTTCTCACCTTTTCTCAGGCGAAGCATTCGTGCTTATTAGCTATGCAGAGTCAGGCCTCGATAGGTGTTCAAACAATTTCACATATGCCTCTAATTAAACGATCAACAAGATCACAAGTTTTTCACTTCCGTTTCAAAAAACAAAAAACAAAACTGTCGCAGCTATCTCGACTTCTCTCCCCCTCTCCCCCTCCCCCTCTCTCTTTCTCTGTCTAACTGTCTTTTGCACTCTTTTACCTACATCTCATCGCTACTTCAATCGATTGCAGACCGCATGCGTTTTTGCCAGGTGTAACTTGGTTTTTCGTTTATTGCTTTGTTTTTTTTTTTATACCTCTCTCTTCTCTAACCCCTCAACTCGTTCCCATTGTTAAAGGTTAGCCCACATTTTTGCTGAACCATCATCGTGATCAACGTTGTCGATCGATTCGGTAGCCGTGTCAATTTTCAAATTTTCCATTTTTCACATTTTTGCCAAAAACTCTTGACAATAATAATATCCCTTTTTCAGGCATGACGGCGCTGTGTACTTTGCATCCTTTTGACAAAAATCCTTTCTCTCCTTGTTTGCATGCCGCATATTTTCCATTTTCGATTTTCCGTTTTCAATTTTCCCTTTCAGTCTCTGGGGTTTTTATGCATTGTAATGGCTTCAGGGAGCCGGCTTTACTGGTAGTGTAGTGTAGTGTCCAGCAGACTAAGACTCCATTATTTTGGCATCATTAACACTTTCATTGTTCGGAATCGTGTCGCAGATTTTTTCTTTCTTTTTTCGCATATCCTCGTATCCTTTGACATCGTTTTTCGGTTCCGCCAGCTATTCAAATTGATTTGATTAATGCAACTTTCGGCCTTTGACAATTTGCGACTGCTGAAATGTTCAGAATAGAACTGAGTTTCTTTCTGCGGCTTTTGTTATGAATGCGATCTATTGTAGTCCTTCTTCTACTTAGCTGCAGTTCCGCCATATGTGGTATATTCTCTGGTTTTGAAGTGCATTTGCGTAATGATAGTCGACCATGGAGAATTGATCATGCCGAAATGGATTGGTTTCTGGTCAATGTGACAACTATAAAGGGGAAATGATCGAGAGTCTAACCAGTGGAATTTAAGTAAGGATCAGTCTATAATGTAGATCAATCGAAGGATCAATTGAATACATTTAATACTTACTGTTTTCATAGTAAATTACTATAGTTAATTTAAGGATCATTACAATTATTTTTGTAGAATTTCTAAAAATTTACCGATCGCTCAGATTGAAAAGGGAAGTAGTTAACGTAGAAAAAATTTGATTGAAACTTCAGTTTTTTCGGACCGATTAATTTATATCAATATATATATTAAAAAATAAAAAATAATTAGAAAATATTAGACTGATACATGTGATATCAAGTGACAATCGTCGATTAAAAGCTATATTTTAATTCTTCAAATCTACAGCAACTATTTGAGATCAGTCTGCAGTATAAATCCATAGATAATAATTAAATATTATGATCTTCTGACTATCATTTTCGAATGGTTGCAGCGAATGAAGAGTCAAAAAAGATCACCTTATGATTAACATATAACATTAAAAAAACTATGCTTTAATTTATGCTTGTTCCGCGATCGCTACGATCAAAGACTTTCAGATTATGTTGAGCAGATGATTGACTCCTTTGGAATGGGAATCTAAGATCTCAATCGATCGAGAAGTCAGAACTACACATACGATCTGATCGAAGATCGAAGATCAGTTAGTAACTGATCTTTGATCGTTATCGGCCTTTTTTACCTGGTCTGTATTCCTTTAACTATAATCTTAATAATCTTGCTGTGTTTTTGGGAAAGCAAGAAAGAGTATTGAAGTTGAAAGATCAAAAGTGTTATCAAGTGATCCAACTGATCTAAGACAAGCTAAGCTTAAGCTGCAGATCTGCCTTGAAATGGATTGCATTTCTCTAACTATCACTCTCTCTCTCTATCTCTCTCTATATATATATCTCTCTCTGTCTGCTGTTTTGCGGAAGTTGTTGCCCCTGACAACCGCAACAACAACACCTCCACCCGTGCCATATCCTTTGCAACGCTTGGAAGATTTAAATGCATAATTATTTTGATATGAAGCATAGTTCCGGGGCCGCGGACTCAGGGCGCGTGCGTTAATTGCGTGTGAGCGAGAGAGTGATAGGGAGAGAGAGAGAGAGAGACATAGAGACTGGACTGGCAATATCCTGACTGCGACTGCGCTGAGCGTTTTTCCTCGAAACTTGAAATGCAAAAAAGGAATGTTGAATGTTAATTGAAACAAGTTTCCGTAAGGACTTGATCCCCGTCGCAGCCTTTGTTGGCCTATGTCCCTGGACCCTGTTGCCAGTCCCTGGCAACGACTTCTTGTTGTTGTTGCTATGTTATTCCCCAGTCATTTTCGTAGTTAATATTTTAATTAAATGCAGGCACACAGGACTCTCTCTCTCTCAGCGCAACGCAACGCAACGCGACCTGACGCGTGGCAGGTGTATTTACCGCGTTGCAAGCACCAGGATCTTGTCGGGGCACGGGCTTAGACAGTCATCCCTCTCTCACTCTCTTCCTCTCTCTCTCTCTCTCTTTCACTCGGCTATTATCCTCGCCCTCTCTCTGCCTGTCTGTCTTAGCTGCAGCTGAAAATGAAAAGACAACACTATAAAAAAAACAAAACATTTGCTAGGGGTTGCATTTTGTATCCAAGACCAAAGAAAAAATAGGGGAGCCAACAGCCCGAAGCCAAAGTCGAGAGTCAGGCGTGTCGGCAGAATAGGGAGAATCGGAGAGTGGGAAGGAAGAGACGAAAGAGTCGAAGCCACGCGAACGATTCATTGAACTTTGCACAGAGCTAAAGTTCAAAACGAAGACAAATCAAACTGCGACTGAGATCGTCTTTCAGCTTTCTGATTTTGTCTTTTTTTTCTCCCTCGACCCCGTCGTTTTTTTCTCTTTCTCTTTTATTCTATTTTCCGTCTACCCTGCAAATTGACTTTGTTGAGTTTTTAAAACATTTTGAGCTTTGTTGGGAAATAAACTTGCTATATCTTAAAGAATATTTTAATAAAATTGAACTAAATATTTTAAAACATTTTGTAGAAAATCTTAAACATGTTCCTAGCTATATCTTGTAGAATATTAACATAAAATTGAATTAAACATTTTTGTAAATTTTTTACAATGTTTATTAAGAACTTTAATACAAGTTTGGTGTAGAAATTATGACTAATCAACTATAGTAAACTTTTAGTGCTTAAACATTTTGCCAACAATCTTAAGAATTTTCTTATATCTTTTAAGAAGAATTTAAAACGGATTTAATCTGAATTCCTGTGCTAACTATGCCAATAGACCATTTGTAATGACTTTAATAGAAAAACATTTTTTTGAACTAAAATTAGCAACAGTGGAAAAGTCAAACTGGTTGAAAATAGCCAAGTTCTTAAATCAAGAATACTCATCTTAAATATTTTATCTTTATAAGTAAGAACATTTAACTTAAAATCAAAAAATACACATGCGATGGTTATACAATCAAGATGTTTCCCTATTTTTTGAATTTAGAGCAGGGATCGTAACTCTTATAAGTTTTTTGATCAAAGTTATAAAATAAGAGTTATTTTTCAATTTTTATTTAAAAGTTGAAAAATAAGAGTTATTTTAAATTTTTAAAATGAAAATCAAAAATAAAAGTTATTTTCAACTTTTATCATAACAATCAAAAATAAAAGTTGAATTGAAATATCTTTTGATCGGGAGGGCCCATTTCATTAAACTGCCTATATATTTTATCTATACTTTATTACTTTTCTATCATGGCCCATAAAATGATTATACCTTTATTCAGTCTGGAGACCAAAAGCTTAATGTGCTCTCCTTTATTTTAAAATTAAAATATTAAATGTCGACGAAGAACAGTCGACAGATAGAAGAGAAATGGTTAAAATTTTAATTTTATAAAATAAGAATGTGAAACTAACAATTTAATTATATTAAAAACAGTTTTGACTCGCTACTAAAAAAGTTTTCAATTTAAATTAAATAATATTGGTATAATTGATCCAACAATTGTTGCAAGGATTGCGGATTACCCAAAAATCTCTAAATTAGGTCAATACTATAAGAGATAAGTATTGGTTTAAAAAGTTGGCTTTCATTTTAGTTGACTTTTTGTTAGCTTACATAATTTAATAGAATTTCAAATGCCTATTCTAACCAAGTAAGAGCATTAAAGTCTCGGTGCCTGTTGCATAGAAAAGTTTTGTTGTCTTCGAGTATTTGTATTTGTGTTTTTGGGGGTTTGCTTTATGAGTAGTCGCGGGCCACAGAGACAGGACAGACACACAGCTGATAACTATCATTACCCGCAGCGTAATGTGTGTGTGAGTGTGCCAATGTGTGTGTGTGTGTTTGACTTTTGTTATTGTATTTGGCTATATTTCTGCGGTCGAACCTGAGCCTGAACCCGCGTCTGAGTCTCAGACTGAATCGGAGACAGAGACAGAGACTGAAACTAAGACTGAGTCTGAGTCTGTGTCTGATCATGATGATGAGAGGGAAACGAAGACAAGTTGCAAGTGGCAAGCAACAAGGGGCAAGGGGCAAGTGGCAAGTGGCAAGAGGCAAGAACAAACGGCAGTAGCACGCACCATTAGATGCGGTCAACATGAAAACATCTGCTCTTCTGTGTATTTTTTTTTTTGGGGTCAACAACAAATAGGGATAGGAACTGGCGCGCGCCATTTTCAAAGCAGAAAAAGGAGACAGAGAGTGTGTGAGAGAGAGAGAGAGAGAGGGAGGGAGAGAAGCGAATTGAAACGAAAAGTGTTTTGAAGCGTTTTTATTTCTAGTGCGATTTAAATGTCACTATTTTGACTAAGAAAAAATGCACATTTTTTGATTTTGTTTTGCCAAAAAATTAATGAAAATAAAAATATAATATAAAAATATTTATTTTGTTATTTGGTAATAGTTGTTTATGGTATTTAGAACCTGTTAAGCAAATGAACTTCCATAACTCGAACGTCTATAACTCAAATTCTCTCTAACTTGATCTAAATTGAGTGGCAATAGCGTATAATAAACTAAACAAAAACACTTCCAAAAGTCGAAGTCTCCATAACTCGAACTGTAGTTGGAACCACTAGGTTTAATGGTGTCAAGAAAGTGTTTTAACAAAATGTTTTTGAGGCTTATAAAAGATAATACTTAGTATAAAAAAAGGTTTAATGTTTTCCAGAGGGCTCAACTATTCTGCACAATTTATATTATCTTTTATAGCCTAAGCCTTAAAAGCATTTTGTTAAAGTTAATATATTAAATCGAAAAAAAATCATATAAATAAAAAAAAATAATATAATAAAATGCATTTTAATACAGCCTGCAGATCCATTGGACTAAACTAGCATAGCTTTTAAATGGTGAGAAAATAGTTTTGACAAAATGTTTTTAAAGCTTTAAATATAAAAGATAATGTTAAAATAGAGGAATTTTCATGCTGCCTGCATATGGGGTTTTATTAACTTATTTCATGCCATAATATTGCAGAATCTTAATGCATTCCTCTAATTATCTCGGTATATTGTGGTGCATATGAATATTGCAACTTGATCTGATCCAATCTGATGCAAATGAAGCCATTTGGCCGTACAATATTTATGGCTTACACAGTTGCGGCTCATTAAATTTTAATCAATTTTTCGTTCGCTTTGCGATCGTAAATCGCAGTTTAGTTCGGGATTAGCGCATATAACGTTTAATTTTAAAAACGCATAAAATTTTGTAACAATGTCTCTTTCTCTCTCTCTGTGCCTGTGTCTGTGTCTGTGTCTCGGTGTCTGTAGATCGACAACGTCCTAGAAAAACAACGATCGTTCAACATTTTGCGCCTTTTAATGGTCAACGCGATCTGCAGGAACTTGTTTCGCTTCTCAACTCATTTTGTCTTCGTTTCTTTTTCATTTTTTACCGTCTCAGACGACGACGGGAGACGGCAGCTCGCTTTATTGATTTTTAATGAAGCGAACGAAACAACGATCACTTTTGATGTGATCGAATGAAGGCAAAGTGGCCAAGTACCAAAGTGGCAAAAGGCATAGGAATTTACTAAAAAAAAAAAAGTCTACCTTTAAATCTAGATCACTTCCTGTCTAGCCAAATATTTGGCAACAAATCATCAATCAGTTGACCAGGCGCACTCAGTTGACTGTGCATCTAATTTTGCAGCTAATTTTCTTTCAGCTTCGACACCTTTTTTTTTTTTTTTTGGTGTTTTTGGCACGAAAAGACACACCTACTCTCGGGAGAGTCTCTTTCGAGAGGTGTGAACAGGCACACGAGACAAGCATCGGATCTCATCGGAGCCTATTAGTGGCAATTTTAAGCTGATTTACGCAGCAGCATGTTCCAATTAAAGTTCTCTAAAATGCCAAGTGAGCCTTTTAAAAACTCATTAATCACACGCTTAACTATGCTCGGAAACTAAACTGAACCCCAGTTTCAGACTCAGTCTCAGTTTCAGGCGCAGTCACAGCCGCAGACCCAAAGATCGATTTCAAATATTGCGAAAAAAAAAGGTGCGAACCAATTTGCACCTCAGACGTGGCAAAAGTAAAAAAAAAATAACAACACAAACAGTCCCTGTCAAAAGGTCGTGCCTGTCCTTAACCCTGGTGCCTCAGTTGACCACAAGTCCTGACTCTCAAGTCCTCTGCATCTGCAGTCTTGTGCCCAGCCCAAAGTTACGACTAATTTCTATGAATTTCACGCCTACCAAGTGCTGCATTTAGTGTATATACGGTTTCAGGGACAACACAACCCTCAATCTTCAATCCTCAATCCGTGGCACCGGCGCCAACTTAATGGATCATCCATCTATCAGGCAGTAAAGTACTCAGAGTCCGATGTCCGAGTACTACCCTAAAAAAGCAGCTGCAATTTTTATATGTGCTCCTATAATGAAAGCTCAACTAATTGAAATTACCTCTTTATCTGATGGGTAGAAATGAATCCAGTTCTATAAATATTTGTCTGTTAGAAAAGAGATTCAAAGCTAAGATTAATACATGAAAATTAAGAATTGTTTTTTCTTAAAATAGAGATAACTTCTGAATTGTAAATAAGGTAACTTTGGTTTTATGTTTTTCTTTTTAGATCGTCTTATTTTTAAAATAAAATATTTTAAACAGGTTGAAAACCAGTTAATATTTTAAAAACTAAAATGTGTAATTTAAATTTTTTAAATAAAGAAAACTTCTACATTGTAAATAAGATCTCTTTTTTGTTTTTTTAATATGACAAAAATAAAAGTAAATGAATTTTATTCTTATGAATCTTTAGATCTCTTTAGTTGTGTATTTTTCTCTTAAGAACGCTTTATTTAAAATTAAAATACTTGTGTAGAATATGCTTGATTTTAGTAAAAGTTCCTCTTATCACTGTGTTAATTGGCCATTTAATGAGATTATAGATTATATATTATTGAATTACCTATCTTTATTTTTAGATATGTCTCCATATTTTTAGATAACCAAGATTTTCAACTATTTTAAATCGTTTTCATTAATAAAAAAATCTAATAAATCTATATATATAAAACTCTTTGTCCTGACTCACTGACTGACTCACTGACTCACTGACTGAGAATCAACGTGCAGCCCAAACGGTAAGAGATAGAGAGCTGAAATTTTGACACAACATAGATGAGATAATTTCATCGTGCAATAAGACGGCGTTTTGCGAAATTCGACCTCTAAGTGGGTCAAATCGGGGTCAAAGGTCACGGAATTGCTTAGTATGAAAAACTTTTTTGTTTCTTAAGATATCTCAATCAAACTCACAGATTGTATGTTTGGGACTGTCCTTTACATTCTGACCAAATTTGGTCACAGTCGGATGACTATATCATATAGCTGCCATAGGAACAATCCGATGAAAAACACCTTTAGTATGAAAAACTTTTTTGTTTCTTAAGATATCTCAACCAAACTCACAGAATTTATATTTGGTACTCTCTCTTACATTCTGACTAAATTTGGTCAAAGTCGAATGACTATATCTTATAGCTGCCATAGGAACAACCCGATGAAAAACACCTTTAGTATGAAAAACTTTTTTGTTTCTTAAGATATCTCAACCAAACTCACAGATTATATATTTGGTACTGTCTCTTACATTCTGACCAAATTTGGTCAAAGTCGGTTGACTATATCATATAGCTGCCATAGGAACAATCCGATGAAAAACACCTTTAGTATGAAAAACTTTTTTGTTTCTTAAGATATCTCAACCAAACTCGCAGATTGTTTGTTTGAGTCTCTAACATACTGACCAAATTTGGTCAAAGACGGATGACTATATCATATAGCTGCTATAGGAACAATCGGATGCAATCGGAGATATCCTAACAAAACTCTCAGATTAACTCTTCTTGCCAAATTTGGACTAATTCGCTTAATTTAGCTTTTTCACGCCAAATTTAGCTTTTTCCCGCCAAATCCCCAAATCCAACTTTTTAGCCAAAGTTCAATTGCAAGGAAAAAAATTAAGGCAGCGGACAGGGGAAGCTAAATTTTTCCGTTTTTTGTTTAGAAAAAATGTTATATTATATAAATTTGTTAAAACAGGCAACTAAATACAATGTTGCGAGCGAAGCGAGCTGCGGGTTGGCGAGCGAAGCGAGCAGGGGGCGAATATTATGTAAATTTGTGAAACCGGACAACTAAAGACAATGTTGCGAGCGAAGCGAGCTGGGGGTTGGCGAGCGAAGCGAGCAGGGGGCGTAGCCCCCTAGTTAACTATAATTATATTGCATAATATTTTTTTTAAATTCTGTATAACGATCTAATTATTCAGTATATTTCACAAAGTTTGATTTGTAATTACCAATGTTATTAAGGAGTGTGTTTTGGGTATTAACTGATGATCTTAATATTTCGAATATTTAGTAATGATATCAATGCTTTTTTAGGGTATTTGTCAGTGTAGTCAAAAATAGTAAATTTTTAGCATTATCCATGACTCGAGGCTCTTTCTAAATAGGTTCTATAAAAAACGGCTCTTTTTACAATTGACTCTCTAGTTAGACTTTCATTGTGAGATGATCATCTTTTTATCATCTGCATTGAACATTTTGTTTTAGCTGCCGTTGCCTTCGGACGTTTTTGGTGCCCCCAATTAAGCCATTAAATCTAGACATGCACCAATTTAGGTGCCTTCAAATTATTCAGCGACCACACATTATAAATTTTAAATCAGCTTCCACCATAAAAAAAAACCCACTAAGACCGCGAGAAGAGGCTGAAGATTCTCCGAGTTTCTGCAATGAAAAAAAACCAAATAAAACGACAAACTTTTGTCACAAAATGTTAAAGTCCTTGTGATTTACTTCAGTGTCTGGCGGCGAAAGAGCAAAAAAAAAAATAGCATGAAAACTAAACGTGATACCGTATTTTGTATGGAATCATTAAGAATACACTGGGAAAAAAATATGGGATTTTGGAATAAAGTCAATTCCTTAAACCAAGTATGAAATACTTAATTCAAGAAAAATTTTTCAATGCCTTCTCCGCAAATATTTCAAATTTTACATGATATACAAATTTTGCATGTACTACTGTGTTAATTCAATACAAAATATTTCAAATACATTGTAGACACTTCCCACTGAACATAGAACTCTGTGCGAGACTTTTCATTTGATATCATTTCAATATATTGTTATTCTCATTTGATATCATTTCATTTTCGTGATATTTTCATTTGATTTCCAAAAAACAAAAGAAAACGCCAATATGAGTGGAGAGCGTCCGAAGCGTCCTCTGTCCGCGTATATGCTGTGGCTCAAGGAGAATCGGGAGCAGATTAAGAGGGACAATCCCGGCAGCAAGGTCACCGATATCGCCAAGCGGGGCGGCGAACTGTGGCGCGGCTTAAGCGACAAGACCGAATGGCAGCAGAAGGCCATCGAACTGAAGGAAGACTACAAGAAGGCGGTGCAGGAGTACGAGGCAAATGGCGGCACTGACTCCGGGGCGTCCAAGAAGCGCAAGAAGGTCGGCGCCAAGCCCGCCAAGAAGACCAAGAAGAAGGAGTCCTCAGAGGAGGACGACGAGGAAGACGAGGACGAGGATGAGAGCGAGTAAATTTATCTGACGATCAAGTTCTACGACTTATTTCAAAAAGTACATGCTAAAATTAAAAATTTTTAATTTGAATCATGCAATGATTTTGTTTCAGTGTAGTTTCTTGAGAAGAGATGGGGCAGATCTCTGGGTGTCTGCTGCTGTTACGTTTGATTGCCGAGAAATTAAAACGTTACGCTCGAAATGAAGTTGACATGTGGTCGATTTCCTTCTTCTTCCTTCCACATTTTTTTCTTGTCGTGTTTTTGGTCTCAATCATTGGCTGGGGCCATCAATCAAGCGTCCAACACGGCCAGATCGCCGACAATCGACAGTCGAAGGCCAGAATGCATTTCTTGCCATTTGTACTAATAAAATTTCATGAATTATATGCAAAGCATTACTCAGTCAGCCCCCACGAAGCAACTCGATTTGAGGGTGGAGACTCTCGACTCTGCCTCAATGCCTTACGGCTTTTTTATTCGCATTCTGTTTTTTGTTGTGCTGTTATTATAATAAAACTTTCAACACCTTCGCAACGACTCTCGAATCTGTATTGCAATTTCGAGAGTCGCTTGTTGCACAGAGCCTCTGTCTTTAAAATGTTTCTGATTAGCTGACTGCATTGCATAGTCAATGAAGTCTTCAATCCCATTCCCATTCCCGTTCCCCGATTCCTCATCCCCGAATCCCCACCACAGTCCGTTGGCCAGTTGCGTGTTGCAGCATCCTCCCTGTCTGGTGATATATCTGCCATTGCGTTTCTTGCATATATAATTAAGGCGTTAGTTCTGCTCTTGATTCCGGCTCAGTGCCCAATGGAAATGTTACACAACGCTTCGCTTTGAGACCAAGCTAACTTTTATTCTGAAACAATTTATAAAATTGGCTCCAAAACAACTTTTTATCTGGTTTTTAATGCGATCATTACTTGAAAACTAGTAAACATTTTAAAACAACAAATTTTGTATGTCAATCAAAAAAAAAAGGGACTTCATTTATACCAAATTTCGAAAAATTAATTTCACAAAAATTGCAAAAAGTATTCCCGATATTTATATAAAGTATTCTTCCATACTCCCACTTAATCGCAAGGAGATAGGACAAATAGACCGAAAGTAATGGCTGTTTTAAGTCGTCCAACTAAGTTAAGCGCCCAAAAGTAAGCAGCAATTTGTATTTGCTATTCTAAATGTTTGCAATAAGTAAGTAAGGGGTATCTTAAAGTCATGATGTCGACTATAGCCTTTCCCGTTTGTTTAGTTTTCCCAAGTTATTAACGGTCATAACTCTGGAACAGACTTTTGCTAATAAAATTCACTAGCATTGAAAAAGTAATGCTAATGAAAATTTATTTCAGTAGGCATTGAGAATGAAAAGTAATGAACAATTTTCAGTGTCATTAAGTATAAAAATATCGTATAAATATCGCGA
Organism: Drosophila limbata; assembly: GCA_963924055.1. Lineage (NCBI taxonomy): Eukaryota > Metazoa > Arthropoda > Insecta > Diptera > Drosophilidae > Drosophila > Drosophila limbata. The sequence goes on from OZ001351.1 coordinate 29,611,080, forward strand.
AAAGGATCGGAAAAACAATTCTAATTTTTCTTCATTTCATTTAATATTTTCTAAACATTTCGATTTTTTTTTAATTTAAAAAAAAAAATAAATAAATAATGGTAATTAAAATAGTTTTTCCCTAGCATTACTTAATGCCACTGATGTTCATTACTTTTTATTTTCAATGCCTACTGAAATGAATTTTCATTAGCACTAGTTTTTTTCAATGCTAGTGAAATGGAATTTTCATTAGCACTAATTTTTTCAATGCCAATGTCATGACAAATTCATTAAAAAAGTAGTTAATTAGGAACAACTCTGCTCTGGAACAACTTGTGATCTTGAATTGACATTTGGCAAGCAAACTAAACAATAATCATAATGACACTTTAATTTTATGGATTTTTAATAAAAAATTATGATTATTAAAAATGATGTAGAGATTTACTGTACTTTGGAACTAACGCAGATCTGAAAATAAAATTTGGTATGAGATCTAATGAACACAACTTGAAAAAATAATCTTAATGACAATTTTATTTTATGAATTTCAATATATTCGGCTTTCATTCCTTTTAGCCAATTGACCACTGGGCTGTCGGTTAGACCAACTTGGCATCCATTGAGGCGAAGAGCAACACGCAACATGCCCCTCTGACCCTCTGCCCCTTGCCACACCCTCGCAGTCGTCGCTGTCTCTGCTCCCTAGATTGTCATCACCAATGCGACGTGGCAGCTTCAGTCTTCTTCTTCTTCTACCTCTCTCTCTCTTCCTCCCTCCTCTCTCGCTCTCTCTAAGTTGTGGCATGCCTAACATATTTGTTGTTGTTCTTGTTGTTGTTTTGGGGGCACAAACACACACAGGATGCGTTGGCCGTTTGTTGGTTTGCTTTGGTTTGGTTTAAGCTGAAGCTTTTGGCTTGTAGAGATATTTGGTGGCAGAGGGCAGGGGCGAGTGGGAGGGGAAACATCCATTGGGGGCCTAATGCAATAACAAATATTTATACTTTTTGCGATAAATGTTTGCGTTGGTTAATAAAGCGATTTGTTATTTCAGTTTCGTGCTCATAATTTATATGCTTAAATTGGATTAACTCTTCGATGGCAACACACGCATGGCCCCAACACCTCATCCCCCCTCCCCCCTCCAATCACTTCTCCCTTCCCTCTCACCTTGCAACTCCTGTGTGTGGTTTTGCGAAGGCGTCGAGTTGGGATTGAATTCGCTTGGATTGCTTTGGCAGTTTGGCTAGCGCCGCAGGCTCTCAACCAACTCAACAACTGTCTCTCAGTGAAGGTGTGAAAAAATACGACTTTATTTACTTTTATTTCGCACGTTTTTTCCTTTCCTCAAGCTAAGATTCATATGGTACAAATATGTATGTATTTATATGCGAGGATAATAAAAATAAGTTTTCGACAACTTTTTTTTTGGCTTTGTCTGCATGATTTTAACAATCTTAGTTGATTTAGTAAAATTCATTCAATTCCTTGCTTGCCTAATTTTCCAAAAAATTACATATTAAAGCTTAAAGTATTGCAAATTTATATAGCCCTACATCTGTATCATTGAATTTTGTGATTCTGGGCAGTATTAAATCATATCAAAAGCTCAAAAGCTCTCTAAACAGCAATCTATTTAATTTTATGTACACTTAAATTTACTTTAAAAGGTTGACGCAAATCATAAGCTAAAATTTCTCAGTAAATGATCTATCATTTTTAGATGAGAGCAATCTTCAACTTTGTCAGAAGTTCAGTGATCTTGACTTCAAAACATAAATTTAAGCCTGAATTTTAGAATGATTTTTAATTCATTCTATACACTCTGCTAATATCCAATTTTCTCTGGAACGATCTGCAAGTGCATTAAAACTTCGGCAATCGATTTGAGGAACGTTCTGTTTTCCTGATCGTTTTCTGGTTGCGTGTTTTCATTTTAATCTGTGTAAGTGCTTAATGGTTTTTGGTGTACATGGCAAATTACTTAACCGGCAAGTTAATGACAACACCTACAAAAAGATGTGTCGGATTCTAGGACTAGGTCTATAGGTAGCTGGCAGGCACAGCTTGAGAGTCAGCAGGAGTTGTAGATGGACTTGGAGACGGAGATGAAGAAACAGCATCAGAATCAGCAGCAGGAACTAAGCGATCATTTACAGGCAGCGATCATTTATTTAAAAATTATTGCCACATCGATCACAGCGAGGCACAGAGACACAGACTCACAGAGAGAGAGAGAGAGAGAAGGGCAAGAAGATGGAGAACTGAGTCAGAGACAGAGACACACGATCGTTGTGTGTTTGTGCCATTTCATTATTATAGGGCATGTCTCCTTGGTAGATCGTTCTGGGTTTTTTCTTTAGCGCATTTGATGGACCTGCTGAATCTGCAACTGAAGACGATCGAGACGAAGAAGACCGGATATGCTGCACACGCACTAGCTGAATGCACTACATTTATTTATGGATCCGCCTGCTCTCTCTCTCTCTCTCTCTCTCTGTCTGGCGATCGCTGAAAATCAATTGTAATCTTTGAGTTTGATGAATTGATTTTAGATTGCGTCGACTTTGATAACAGCAACACTAAGTAGTACTTCTACTCTCTGTACTCAGTACTCTGGACTCCGCTCCTCTTTTTTGTCGATGTTGTTGTAAGCTGTCATTAGATCGCCTCGCGATCGCAATTAAACTCTCTTTCGAGGGCGATAAGCATAGAAATTATAGGCAATTTGTTGTAATTGAAAATTAAAGTGTCAGCCTGTGGCATTCATTAATGCAACAGCCACAAAACTGTGGGCACGCCTGCAACTTGCAACTTGCAACTTGTTTCATTCCCTTACTCTCCTTCCTCTTCATTCTCCTGGGTTCGTGGACAATCAGTTTTGTCATCGGGCATCGGACATGATCAGTTGTGGCGATAAGACGCGTTTTACAAACCACAAGATCCCTTGGCCTTACATTAAGCTGATATGCAAATTATGCGGCTGGGCTTATTCCAATGAAACGTCGCGACGCTGCATCGTTTAAATTAGCGTTAGTAAAAGTATGCCAGGGCCAGTTGCAGATTCACATCCCAGGGCCACTGAGATTATCGATCGCTGGACTGACCGATCATCGTTGTATTTGTATTTAAAAATTTACAACTTTTCTTTTTGCAACGTTTTAATAATGTTTTGATGAATTTTATATGCGCCGCTTGTCGTCGCTGATCATGACTTTGATCATGGCTCTCGGCGCTTGCCGATCTCACAGCAGATCCCGATCATCATACCACATCATATTGGGCATCATCTCAGCTTCAGTCTGCAGTCTGCAGTCCACGGTGCGAGTGTCAGTTTATGAGCTTCATTATATTTAAGATCTTTCCTTCATTTTTATACCCTTCAGTTTAAGCATCAGCACTTTGTCATGTGTCTGCACAAATTGCTGATCTACAGCACGACAAGCATTTGGATTAATTGAGACAAATTTGATGAAATCAGTTAAAGCTCAGTTGCGTGCTTTTCCCTAAATTGAATGTACTGTTATGGCATCTGACTAGCCTAAAGCTTTAATGCGCATTCAATGGAATGATCGTTTTTAGTGACAAGTTCTTTGTAGCTTTCCTTAGTTATGAAAGATTATTGTCCGTTTGATAAGCGGTCAGCTTGAAGCTAGGTTGATTAAATTTAGTCTATAAAATGTGACATTACAAAACAGAGCTTTAATGTGCTTAAAAAGCTCTGATATGAAAAAACGTATCTTGCTTTTGATTTTCAAAAACTTAACATATTCTGAAGATTTATCTTAATAATTTCTAGAAAAGCTTTAAAAGCTTCCAACGAATTAAGAGGCAATATCAATACATTAAACGTTTAATAAATAATTGTAAAAAAGCTTTTAGAGAAGCTCTATATGCTCTAAATTCAAATCAATTTTAGTTTATAACAATTATTTTTATTATTATTATATATGAATGTAATGTGATCTCGCGATCGTTGACTTCTTCTGCCAATTATTTAGGGTATTTCTCTGTCGACTCTTTTTAAAGCGCCTACTCAACTTTAATAGGCAGCAGGATTGTCGCGATAGGCGATCGAGGAAGGGATCGTGATTATGTTGTTGGCATTTTTAACGATCAGCCTAGCAGCTATGCATATGCATGGACTTGTAGTCTACTTATACGAGTATGTATATTGTATATATCTCTTCTGTCAGCCATTTGACAATGCACTAATTTACGAAACACCGCCGAAGATCGCAGGCAACATGCAACAGGCAGCAGGATCAGCAGGAGGATCACAGCAGAATCTGTAGATCTCTAGATCTGAGAATCAGTCGAACGCAAGATCGTTAATCGATTTAAACTGCGCCTTTTGTCTTCATTTTGTCGCTAATAAAGAACGTGATAAATTACACTCACAAACACACACACAAAGACATCGAATTGAAATTGAAATTGGTTACGGCTATGGTTACGGTTTAGTTTTGGGGTTACGGCTAACCACCCCTCACTGCCCCTGCCCCTTCTTTTCGCAGTCCCCTTGTACTGCAGATTTTCCCAGGCCCCAAAATGAAACGATCGATCGTAGTTGGGGGTCGATCTCTGGTGGCCACTTGAAGCAACTTAATTTCAATCTTTGTTGCGGCTTATTGTTATGGCTTTCTCTGTCCCTCTCTGTCCCTCTCTCTCTTTTTTTCTCATTTTCTCTGTCTCTCTCTCATCTTAGTAAAAACAATGGGCAACCCAGGAACTGAAACTGAAACTGGAGCACACCCAGGGTGAATGCAGCGCTAATAAAGTTTAAGGATCTTCATCTCCCCTTCTCTCTCTCTCTCCCTATTTTTCTCTCGCTCTCTCTTTCTCTTTGAGGCAGATATCGCGAGTCCAATTATAGTGTGCGTTGTTGCAATAAATTCGTTTATCGCCGCAACGTCAGCCAAAAACATTTAAAAGGGATCAGTTTTTTTTTAACTTCTTTTTTTTTTTTTGGTTTTTTTGTAGTTCAGATTAAGTGATTGGGCAAAGTTTTATGGGTTGTTGGGAGAGTCGTCTCCTGGTTATACTCTAGCCGAAGGATGCAACAATACATTATTCACAGGCCAGTCAAATTGAATGAGAATATTCATATTTTGTTGTTAAAATATTGATTCTACCAAATGATAGAAGTCGCATATTTTTATTTAAAAAATTTCATACATTTAAGTATGATGAAAAAAAATTATAAAAATAGTATTCTGTTATATTTAAGATTTATATCAAGGTAACAATCGCTTGAGGAAGAGTTTTATTTTTGTCTTATAATTGAATCTTCAACATGATCGGGTAAATTTTACAAATTTTCGAGTCATTGATATTTAATAAAAGTTTTAAATGTTGTTTTATCAATTCTAGGAAATTATGTCTATTTTTAATAATTTTTGAAACTTCTGTCTCTTTAAAACCAGCAATTTTTTCACTCAGTTTATCGACAAAAAAATTGAATTTCAACCAAATAAGTATTGTTCTTTAAGTCCTTGTCAATAGTACATTTTTAAGCAAGAGTGTTTAAACTTCGTATTATCAAAACCTAAATTTAACATTGTTGTTTTCTTTTTTGTGTTTTCGGTGAGTTTACAAATTGATTGAGTTATGTAATTGCAATTCGGGACTGCTTTACATGACTGCGCTTCACGTTTTAATTAAAGACAGAAGGATGCCAACTGCCCAGACGGGGGTAGTACTTGTTGAGGGAGGGGCAAGGAGAGGGGCAGGGGCAGGGGTTACGGGGTTGGGGGGTTTCGGGTTGCAGTCTTGTCACAACAACAACGTTTTGGCAGCGATCAATGCCATTTCACGTGGCATGTCGAACTCTCTGAAGCCAAAAGCACTTGTTGCTTTTGTTGTTTTTGTTGTTGTTGTCTTTTGGCTTTTCAAGCACATCATAAATCACCCAACACATCGATCCCAACGTCGACGTCGTCGCTGACGCCGCCGTTGATGTTGACGCTGACGTTGACGTCGCCGTTGACGTTGACGTCTCTTTAGCATTTTTAGCGAGCACTTGTTGTAAATTTCGTCTGAAAATCGCGTCGACTCCGGACATGGACAAGTGTTGCAGCCACTGGTTGCCATGTTGCTGGCTGCTGGTTGCCACTGCTTGGCTTGCCACATGTTGCCACAGGCTGCCGCATGACGTGCGCACAATGCGTGCGCATAATTCAGGGGCTGACTGTCGGGTTGCCAGGTTGCCGGGTTGCACTGTTGCATGCAACACGCCGCCGCCCCATGCTGCACACCACTATGGGAAATAGGCCCGATATTTTGGCATAAAGTCGCATTCTTTGTTGTTCAGTAATTTGACATTTTTCTGAATTTTCTCAATCTGAAAACTGAGATGAGAGTTGCCGTATGAACTAAAAAATAGTTTTTATGAAAGGTTTTGAACCAAACCAATTGGAATCAGATGTAAATAATCTTTTTTTCCTCTATGCTTTAAAAACACTTGTTGTCGGTGTTTATTTTTATATTTATTCTAAAAATTCAGAATGTCCAGGAAGGAAGAGGACAGAAGACAAAGCTAGATTAAAAAACAAAAGAAATTGTAAATTCTATTCTAGTCTCATTAGCAAATATGCAAAGCAAAGCTTAATAATTACAAAAATATATAAATTCTACTTTAGCCTAACCAAAGTTCATGTCAAATTTGCAGACACTAGCTTCATATTTAGAGTTGATGCCAAAATGTTGAGCTTTTTCCCATAGTGCAGACGCAGTCATTCATGCCAGCCTACTCTCTCCCCTCCTCCCTTTTTGACTGGCGTCCCCCCTTTTTGAGTTGCCACCAAACTGCGTCCAGTTTTGGGCTCATTGATTCACGTTGCGCACACATTCCTTTTGCTTGCCACTTGTCAACACTTCATTGCGTTGTTGTTGCTGTGTTCAGTCAACTACTCCTTTTGATAAGTCAATCATGCCAAGTGGCAAGTTCGAGTGTTGTTGCTGTTGCTGCTGTTGTTGCTGTGGCTGCCACAAGTGGCATTGTATTTTCTGTGTGTGTGCTCAAGTGCCACATTGACTTTTGTTGCCAGTGGCTTTCGCTTTGTTCTCTTTCATCATCAGCTTATTGTTTGATCCTTTGGCATCCTTTTGATGATCCTTCGATTTGCATGACATGTGCAACAGTGCAACAAGTGCAGTCCATGGGAACCGCTGCAAAAAAACCAATCGATTCGAATCGAATCGCATTCATTAAACACTTTACAGCTGACACTCTGACGAATGTGTCTATAAATCTTGACTGGCATCAAGTGTCCTGTTTGATAGGATAGAATAAGAGATACGCCGTCTTATGCATTATCATAATTATGATAATAATACAAATATTATGAAATCGTTTTAAAGCTTGAATTTAGCATCGTTGTATCTGAAATATTGATATTTTAGCAATTTATCTTATTAATTGCGCTTTGAATTGCTAAAGATTGATGAAATTTACTTTTAAGTACACGCATACCAAATTGCATTGCAATTGATTGGATAGTTTCTGAGTTCAATGAGATTACTGTCATCCATCTAAATATATTTATTTCCTCTTTTGGTTAATTATTCTGAAGCTCTTGTGTTTCTGTAAATAATCATAATATAACTTTAAGTATTGCTATAAAATATTAAATTATTTTAAAATAACCAATTTCCCAGTTTTCCATAATATTTGTTTTGGTTATTACTTAAATTTATAAGCTTCTACTAGAAAGTTCACAGCAAATAAAACTTCTAACCAGGGATTAAAACCGAAACGAATATCGGTTTCAGTTACGGTTTCAGTTATTTTCGAATTTAGGTTTTCGGTTATCGGTTACGCAAAATCTTTGAATAAGGGTTTCGTAACGGTGAACCGGTTTTTGTATGTTTCGTTTTTGAAATACCGGTATTTTTTTGGTTCACAAAAAAATCTTTTCTGCAAAAATATAATTATATTAATAATGCATTCACATGTTCTTCAGTTTGACGTAGTCTAGTTACATTTTAACAATTTTAATATTTCATTACACAAATTTATTTATTTGTGCTTATTCAGTGGTATGCAAATTTGATCATGAATATCACAAATAAAACTTCAAAATTAAAATCAGAAATCAAAATTAAAATTAAAAATAATTTTTTTTTTATATATAAAAAACCGAAATTAACACTTATAAATGAAACAGTTACTAAACGGTTATTTCGGTTTACAGAGTTTCGGTTTTAAGGTTTTGGTCAAATACAATTTTTTCTTTTCGGTTACGGTTTCAGTTACGGTTTTAAATTTCAATCGGTTTTTACCGGTTAAAGGTTATGGTTTCGGTTAGGGTTTTAATCCCTGCTTCTAACATCTAGACCGGATTTGAACTACACACATACCAAATTTCATAGCTCTAGCCCTTGTAATTGCTGAGTTCCATTGGACTATTATACAGAATGGAAGATTAAATCGAATAAGTGCAATAAATTTGTAAGAATCATAACGTATTTGTCACTTGGCACATGAAATAATTTGCCCCCACTTAGTGTGAAATGTTTGGTGAGATTTGTATCCCTGGTCATCTGTAAGCGGTTCGGGGTTATCTTTAAAGTGTTGCTCCAAATATTTTATTCACAGCTCATTAAAATGTAATTTGAGGCGCGAAATGTTTTGCGCTTTGCGGCAAAGTAATAAACCGTTGTGCTGATATTATCAGAGAGGTAAAGAAGATGAGGGGGATAGAGAGGAAGAGAGAGGGAGACAACTAAATGGCAACTTAGCGTTGCACTTGCGCATTCAACAATTTAATTAAAATGAAATTTTCGAATCACAGAAGGGACTGAAAATGCAACTGCGGCTGATCTGGCCAAGATTGCCAGCCAGTAACGAGTGGAAAGGGGGAGGGAAAGGAGATTGTGATTGTAGGGTGGGGGAGGGGGCAGAGGGGAAAGGGGGGATTTGTACAGGTTGCAAAGCCGCCAAAGCCAAAAAGCCATGGCGGGTCCCCTCGTTGGCCACTCTGACGATGATCAATGATTGCAGCGCCGACGCGACGCGACGCGACCAACACGTGATCAAGATCACTGCTATGCCAGAGAGAGAGAGAGAGGGAGAGAGAGAGAGGGAGAGAGAGAGAGAGAGAGAAAGGCGGCATGTAATGCGCCATGCATTACGCGTATCTGGCGTTGTCATCGTGTCAGTTGCTCGCATATTATTAATTGGCTGCCCCATAGAAATGGCAGCACTCTAAGAGAGAGTGAGAGAGAGAGGAGTGAAAAGAGATACAGAGAGATAGGGAGAGTAGAGGCAGAGTAAGAGAGAAGCAGAGTAGAGGTACACGCAAAAAAAAATCATGCTAAGGACCATTTTTATCTATGTACATACTTACAAATTTCATCCAAGACATAGTTTAAAATTTAACATTTACTATTTGCATACATTTCACGTCATAATAATATATTTTAATATAATATATTAATATATTTTCAATAATTATCAAATATCTTATTTGGACATTAATAAAACGGGCCTAAGAATCAAGTCTACAATTCCTAATTATAGCATATTTTTAAATGCATGTATTAAGCAAATCATTTTTATAAATTTGTCAATATTATTTGTTCAATATTATTCACTATTCGATCTTAGCGGCAAGTTAAAGATTTCTGATATCAGCCGGTAATTTCTAAGTATTCAAGATCAATTTGTAAAACTAAGATTTCTAAGATCAGTTGCTATAATTCTGCGACAGAGTCTTGACTTTGTTTGTGTCTAGTTTTCATGTTTTGTCCACATTTCATTGTTGTAATTTTTAGAATTATTTATATATTGAAAAGCTACACAGACAAAAACAATCATTCTATAATAGCAGCTTCAAATTCCCAATTTTTGCATACATTTTAAAATATACCGCATATATTTTTTAAATGAAAATGAAATGACTCGAACTCCACCTTAAAATTAGAATAGAAGATCGAAGTAAAATGTATTTATAAGTTAAACTGTACTTATTATTTATTATTACTCGAAATTACGATATTCCGAGCTTGTGGAAATTTAACATCATGGCAGTTGATTTTACGCTTGAGTTCCCGAATTTTTTTTGCTGTGTAGCAGCACTCATAAGTGAGCTAGAATTTATGTGTTAATTTGTCTCGCCGCCAACTGTTGATTTATTTGTAATTATTTAGTGGGGCCAAAGCTTGATCTGGTTGCCGGGCTGTCAGGTTGCAAGCTTGCCGGGCTGCCACGCTGCCTGGTTATCCACGTTGCAAGTTGGTTTGTGGCCAGCGCCAATTTGTTGCATTGCCAGTTGAGTCGGAGACATAATCATTTCTTTTGTGCGCCGCAATTTGTATTGTTCGCATAATTAAATTGACGCTTGGCATTCCACTACGAGACTCTAGTCGCAGTCGCCGTTGCAGTTGCAGTTGCAAGCAGTCGACAGTGCCACTGACAGTGACACGCGCAGTTGCAAGTTGTGACTGCGGTTGTGGTACGAGTACTCGTATAATTAGCAACGATTAAACACTTGTCGTCCCACCCAACGGTGGTGCAGCTACAAAAGCATTTCGCCGACATCGCTGGATTCTTTAGCCCACTGCACAGTGGGTCAGACAGTCTTTTTTTGGGCATAATTTCGAGTACTGTCTTGGAATTAAATATGGGATTTGAATAAATTAATTTACATCATCACAAATTGAGAAATGTTATTGATATTATGTAATAGCTACCCCGTAATTTTGGCAAGCTTTCTAAGTTAAAAATGTGAGGATTCGTTATTAACAATTAAAAAACAAACTCGACACATTTTGTGAATAAATTTGTTTTGAAACAAAAAAACCGAACTTGATTATTAAAAAAAGCAAAAACATTTTAGTTGTAAAATGACTTATTTTAATATATTTATTCTATTTATATATTTTTGTTAACAAACGAGTGAATTTGCCCCACTGTGCACGGCATCTTCTTCTTCTTTTGCAGCTTCTTAATGCTGCTGCAGCTTCTTCATCTTATTTTGCGGTCTATTTAGCTATTTTATGAGCTTCTTCTTCAGCATAATTCTGTTGCATTGTGCTCCTTGTATTCTGTTCCTGTGGCAGGCGCGGAATTTGTCAAGCGCAAGGACACATAACTGGCTGCAATTAGGTGTGTGGTGCACTGTGTGCTGTGGTGCACTGTGTGGTGCACTCTTGTCAGGAGCTGCTGCACCCAGTTCCCAGCTCAATGGCAATGGCAATTGTTGTCAGCCTTGTTTGATTACCGTGTAATTGCCCTGTCACAAACCTGCCTCCAACTCTTTTCTCTAGCGAACGAGAGCAAGAGAGAGGGGGCGAGGACTAGAGCGAGAGAGAAGCACACGTAAATACTTAATTATGAATTTATTGATTTTAATGAACGTTATCAATTTGCAATATTTAACAAAAACAAAAACCGACTTTACGATCATAAATTGCTAGTAAGAAATTTGCAAGTTAAGTGTGTTCGACCAGCAAATACCCTGTACGCGATCTATGTGAAGTAAACAGAATAGTTAGATAATGAGCTTACACAGGATTACACTGAATATAAAACTTTGACTTGAATGAGTTTCGGCGATTTGTCAACTATTAAAAACATTAAATATTTTATAGAAATTACATATAATAATTATTTATTTGTCTCTTTCTTGAATAAGCTCGGAATATTTCTAATTGGGCTCAGAAAAGGAGAGAAGTCAGCAAGACTTTATTAATACTTTTAAAAGTATTATATATATATTTATTAATTGGTTTAAGTTCATAAATTGTCTTTTCAGTTTGTTTTTCAATTAGTAGAGGGCATGTTAAACATAAATGTTTAAACAATTTATCAATCAAGTTTTGTCGATACCATCAGTTTCATCAGTTTCATCAATCTCATCGTCGTCATCAGCATCATAATTAAATAAGGATCATCATCATCAAGTAACAAGGTCATCGCAATCCATAGTCATTACATTGAATAATTACAGACTCAGGTCAGCACTTGTCGTCTCACTCTCTGGTGTCGTTTATGGTAGTCTCTGGCTTTAATAGGTTTACTCGATCAATAGCTCCAACAACTATTTTTAATTTAATGGAAAAAATTGACTTTGACTTGTAGAACTTAATTATTTAAATCTTAAAAAAACTCAAATCAAAAATGAATATAAATAGACTCTTCACTATTCATAGATGAATTTTCACTTGATCGCAAAGCAGAGATACTTTTTAATTCAGAAGCAAAAAAAGCAACTAAATTAACAATCCACTTATTTTGGTAACAGTTTCTTTAAACTTAAACTTTGTTTAGAATCTTAAGGGGTTTCCAATTTCCCTCTCAGGGTCTCTTCATCTCTCTCTCTTTTTCTGTTGATTTCTTCCTTATTATATTTATTTAATAAGTATATCTCTCTCTCCCCACAGTCCTGCTGTCTCCTTCGCTTCGACTCGTTAATGTTTCTTTAATCCCACATGCCTTTACAGTAGCTCTATCCCTTTCTATCGCTTCTAAGCTCTCTCTCTCTCTCGCTCTCTTCGCTCAATCAATATGTAAATGCTATTGACGAATGCGTCAAGCCAAATGTCAATTGAAAGCTGTGCAAACAAGGCGAGGAGTGCGTCAAGGCAAAACCACGGAGTGTTGTCCCTATGAAGGATATGCAAACAAATAAATAAATATTTATAAGGAAGCGCAACACGACGACGACGACGACGACGACGAGGATGAGGACGAGAATGTCGAGGACTCAAGACACAGGACACACACGCGCCAGTCAGACCAAATACGAGTAGACAAACAACAACAACGACAAGAACAACAACATGAACATTAACATGAACAAAAAAAGAAAGGTTATCGAATATTTGATACCCTTGCAGAGCCCTTTATTCAGTTTGCGACTGATCATTTCAATTTGAAAAAGTAATACGATTTTCATTAAATTTGGACACTCTGTTTAAGATAAATGCAGATACACAATTTGTGACATTGATTGAGTTTTCTCAATAAGACAATAAATAAAAAATCGCTGTATATAGCGAACGTATTTAAACGAAATTTGTTCAAAAAGTATAAGCAAATTTCAAATATGCAATCCCCAAAATTGGTTGACATATTTCAAGAATAAACCAATTTTTTTATGCTCATTGATGTTCGACTGATCGTTCCTATGACAGCTTTATGATAAAAGGAACCAATTTTAACAAAACTTGCTCAAAATATTTATAATACAACACCAAATGAATTTTTTGTTAAAACAGTTGAATTATTTCATAGAACTAAAATGTTATTTTTGTAATAAGTTTATTTTCAATCGATCTTTCTAATGATCTATCTATAAATTAAGTTTGGTCAGAATGTATAAGATAATAGCTCTCAATCTGTGAGATTGATTGTGATTGCTCAATAAAACAAAAGATTTCTTAATACCAAATGTTCGTTTCTGATAGATCGCAACTTTATGATATAGTGGAAAGATTGACACCAAGTATTGTAAGGATGACAACATCTAATTCAAATTTTTGGAGATTTAGTGAAATGTTTCGGAAAACTTAAGTTTGATTGTCAACATATAGTTTCTAAGACAGCTTTTTGAATTAGTAAGACAGTCTGGTTCCAAGAAAACTTCAACATTGATAGACTAGAAGAACAGCCAAAATGTTTATACTCTTTGGAGTCTTCCAGGTCTATTTCAATGCGTTGCACACTTTGTGACAAAATGATAATACTCTCTGCAAGGGTATCAACTAGACAAGCTGCAAAATGTGCAGAGAGATCCCCGTTACGAGGACACGGACACGGACAAGAACGAGGACCAGGACTAGGACACTGATTCAGTGGCAGGGGCTGAACAGGAAGACGACGCGTCAGCAAAATGTGCAAACGCGTGCGCCAGTCTCAAGTGATAAGAACAACAACAACAACAACTGGAGGAGGAGAAAAAGAAGAAGACACCCAGAAAATATTAATTTACACGATTTGTTGTTGCTGTTGTTGTTGTCGAAATGTTGTCAGCTGCCCCGGGAAACTGGCCTTAAAGGGCTGCACATGGAGAAGGGGTACAGAGACAGAGAGAGAGAGAGAGAGAGAAAGAGAGAGGGAGAGAGATAATGGGTTACAATCAAGTTGCATCTGCAGCAATGGCACGTCCTCTTCTCAATCTTTGTCTACGTCCTGGCAGACAAATATGAAACCCAAGTGACACCTTGCTAACCCCATCGCACACGCACACTAAACACACACACACACACACACACACACACATAGGTATAAAACACACCTTGCCAACGGTGGAATCAAGAACGAAATCAAAGACATTAAACAGCAGTTGACAGGCGACGCCCACGACATGTGCAACATTCGACGTTGCAGCTTGTACATTGATGATTATGATTATGATTATGCAACACAACATACACACACACACATTATTAGCATATATTTGTGCGCAACATGTTGACAGCAACAATGTTGCCAGTGGCACAAAACTTGACAGCATTTTTAACCAGAACAGTAATTACTCGTAATGTGAACAGAGTTATTAATATAACTTGATTACATTTTCAACTTGTTTGTAAAAACATAATTTTGCATATAAATATCCAACCCAAGGGGTTCTTTAATATATGTAGTCCGCTCAAATTTGACAATGTTTTTGTAATTTTATATCCATAAAAGTGTGAAAGCTTTTACTTTAAGGACTGGTATCAATATACTTTGCACAGCTCCTTATCCAGGTAATTTCATACACTGATAAAAAAAGGATCTAAAATCAAGATTTTGGTCTCAGAACTAAGAACATTGGTCTAAAAAATGCGTGGAGAACAAGAAAATCTTGAAGAAAGAAAACACATCTTGATTCTAAGAACATTTTAATTAAGACCAAGTTCTTATTTTTAAGACCATAAATTCTTATATTTTGAAGACCACAAATCTTATGTTAAGATTAAAACTTATTATTTTCTTAAGATTAAATGTTCTTATATTAAAACCAAAAAGTTTTGAATACTCAAGACAAAAAATCTCAAATTAAGATTAAGCTTCTTAACATTTTAAGAAGAATGAAGTAAGTTTTGGTTAACTTGAGTTCTAGTAATGTCGATATGACTAAACAACAAACCCAAAAAACACTTGCAGAAAGCAAGGAGCAAGGCTCGGTAAACAAAAGATGCCAATCTCCATCATCAGTACCGTTGTGCTGTCTTGACCAGCGATCCAAGCCTAGTGACATCTTTGAGAGCCTAGAACCAGTTGTGAACTATAAGCCTCAAGTAGCGACAAAATTTTAAGATTTTTGTTTTTATTTTAAGAGAAAAAGATCTAAGATCTAAGACTCTTATTCTTATATTAAGAACTTAAGATTTTTGAGAATATTATTCTTAGTTTTAGGTATTTTGTCTTAAAACGGTCTTATATTAAGAACAAATTATTTAAATTTGAGAATTTTATTTTTTACATTAAAAACTTACGATTTTCAAGATTAATATTCTTAGTTTTAGTAATTTGGTCTTCAAATATTCTTATTTCAAGAACAAAATATTTAAGACGAATATTCTTGATTTTAGAATGTGGTCTTTTTTTTCAGTGTAGTAATTTATTTATGTAAAATAATCAAAAATTCATTATCACATCAAATTAATATCATAAAAAAAATAAGTTAACTAAGTAAAATAGTTAAATTTACAAAGTTAAGAAAATAAAATAATTTTTTTCAAATCCAAAATCTTTCTATTTTCTTGTTTTCTTTGGTATTTGTTGGGCTGATGAAGCAACAATGCCCACAATGCTTGCTTATTATGATGAGTGAGATCTGTGCCGATCGATGGTCCGCCTTAAAGCTATCATTATCATCATCGGTCTGTGGAGAGAGTTGCATTTGTGTTTGTCATAATTGTGGATTTTAGTAGCCTTCGGTGGTCGCAAATGGGATTTGCATTACGACAGCCGCAAATTATGCAAAATGTTCTTAAAGATTGCCGCATAGATTAGATCAGCAAAGGAGATTTCTCTCTATCTCTATCTCTTTCTAACGCTCTCTCTCACGCTCTTGCTTCTCTTTCGCTGGGTATGTAAGTTGAAGTCTCTGTCTGTAGTCCAGATCCTGTGGCTTAGCCGCAACTAAATGCGGCTTAAGAGCCTTGTTAGGCGTGAGATTTGTATTTGTGGTCTCGTTCTGTTGTTGTCGGCGAAATTTCAAATACACGTTTCCCAAGAAAATGGAAAAATGGAAATGGGAATGAAAATGGGAAATGCAGTAAATACAACAAAATATCAATACACATTGACAGAGTTGTCGTTGTTCTTGGCCGGCTGCTGTTGCCAGGATATGTAAGGATTTGTTTACATGCAAAACACAACGTGTGTGTAACTGTGTGTGTGTGTGTGTGTGTGTTGAATGTGTGTAACTTGTGTGTAACCTGAGCCGTCGACACGAGTCTTATGTCTCATGTCTCGAATTCCTCGAGTCTCAGGCGATAAACATCAGCTGGAAGCAAAAGTCAGAAGCTGAAAGTCAGCCCCAGGCAATATACTGCCAAATCCTGAAATCTCTGGACTCAGATACGGCTAAAGATACAGATGCAGATACAGATACAGATACATCTGAAGGGATGTCTATATACATATGTGATTTGGCCCAAAATATGCCGCCTGCAGTTAGCCAAATGCTTCTGGGGCTGCAGTTGCGTTTTTTTTTGGGCCGGCTGCCAAAATAATTAAGTCGTTTGTGCAACAATTAAATAAAGTTCTCTCCACCAAAATAAAATACATATGTGCATTTATATAAAGCAAAAGTTCTTTCTGACTTTCTGGCTTTCTTGTGGCTCGCAATTTGTTTAATTGCGCTTTTGGCTGCAAGCGACAGTTTAACATACGAGACGACGCCTCAAACACAGCGTGAGAAAAGCCGAGAGCATTGTCCCGATGCCCCAACCTGGACATTCATCATGCGATGCGCACAGTGACGCAAATTTGACTTTTTCCTTTTTTATAATATTCGGCAAAAACTTATGTCTTTTAACTGTTTGAAGAAACAGTCAAATGTTTAATAATCGGTGATGAACGTCTCAATTTGTTTTCGACATAAATATTTTAAAATGACTTTGATACATATCGAATAAACTAGAAAATATATGTGTTCTATTTTCTTCCAAAGTTCTACTTCCTTCTATGATTCCCAATGTAGTGCAGAAATTTGCAAAAGTATGGTTTGCACATATGTACATATAGGTACATATATTCATAAAGCTTCGCAGACAATATTATTTTGAAAACATCTTTGAAAATGGTTTTAAAAATGCATCGATTTGGGTATAAAAGAGCTTAAGGAAATCTTCTACTCATTCCAAGGATTTCTACAATTTTTTATAAAGAAATTAAAATAAACTAAATTTTCGAGATTATATCTATTCCATATAGTATTATTTTAAAATTTGTTTGGAATACATACACAGTTAAATAATGATTGCTTATCACAGGAAAAGACTTTTACGACTATTATGAATTATTTAGGATTTCCGCTGCTTTTTCTAAATTTTTTTTAGTCGCTGACACAATAAAATACATGTATAGTATTACATTAAAAATTAAAATGAAATCACAAAATAATAATTTAAATTAAAGTCAAAAAAATGTAATATTTAAATGAAAATAAACCTGTTTTTTTAACATTCCTTATTTACTTCCTTGTATCAACATTCAGATGTTTAGGACAGTTGAAATAAAATACTTTCAGCTTTTTGCGTATTTGGCACCACTGTGCTGGAGTGTGGAGCAGGCGCTGTGTCGGCTTTCACTGCCGCCAGTGGCTGTCCGTCTGTCCGTCCGTCCTTCCGTCCGTCTTCTGCTGCCTGTCGCTTCGTTGACGGCGTTGGCAGCCAGGGACTACTGTGCAACGCCCACTTTTTAGGGCGCGCGCATAATTACATTTTATTTTTGTTGTTTTTTTTTTGTATTTGTCTCTGTTGCAAATTCCAGGAGCTGTCCAGGCTCTCTCCCTACAGCTGTGAGCCGCTCAGAGCCTCGGGCGTGCGAGTCAGCGGTCAGTTGAGGTGGTTGAGGCTCAGGTTGAGGTTCTTCAGGTGGTGCGTGCCGAGCGGCAATTGTCACATGTGTTTGGTCCATTGTTCGGTCATTGTCCGAGGATTGAGAAACTCGAGGATCGCGACACAATGTCATGTGACATGTGGGCGTAGTCCGAGCAAATCGTCTTTAGGCCCTGAGTCCCTTCTAGTTTGTCAAAGGCAATTAAGTTGCCCTTTGTTTCGGGGGCGTGCAAAGCGGTTCAAAGATATATGTGGATAACCAAAAAGATCTCACCTCAACCTCAGTCCGAACTGAACTGAACTGCGCTCTAGTTAGCCACTGCAATTGAGCCAATTTAATGGTCTTCCATGTCATTCCCTTTGGCTCTTTGTCACCTGCTTTCCAGGTTTGTCAACATCATCATTGTTATAATCTCGAGATACTATGAAATCTTTCAAATCGGATGATCTAGTTCTGTGCCAGAGGCTTGACTTTGTCACCAAAAATTCTTCAGCATCTTTCAGATCTTTAAAACCTGCTGATCTAGTTCTGTGCCAGAGGCTTGACTTTGTCACTAGTTTTCGTGGTTTGTCCACATTTCATTGTTGAAATTTTGCAAATCCAACGAGTCTTTGAAATAAACCATATATAAAATCGGATGATCTAGTTTTGTTTCACAGGCTTGACCTTGTCACCAAGTTTCAAGGTTTGTCCACATTTCATTCTTGAAATTTGGAGAATCGTCGAAATCATCAAAATCAGCTTATCTTAAAAAAGGAATCATTCTCAACTTCAAGTTTAACATTTCGAATGTTTGCACTAATTTTTTCTATGTAGTTTATAGTTTTAATGCCTAAGTCCTTCGTCTAATCAAGTTCGTTGCCTAAGTCATTCGTCTAATCAAGTTCGTTGCCTAAGTCATTCATCTAATCAAGTTTGTTGCCTAAGTCATTTGTTTTTATTTGCAAATTTCTTTGATTTTTCTTTCAGATTTGCTTCTGATTTGAATTTTTTCTTTTGCACAGTTTATGAAGACACACAGCGCCCCCTCAAAGTTTCAGCGTCTGCATCAAATCAATCAAAATGATGCGCTTTGATCGACATATCAACGACATATAATGAATGCACCCAAAACGAGCAAACAAAAAAAATATATATATATTTAACTAACAAAGCAGAGTAGCAAATGAAGGGGGCCCAGATCGGATCGAGGGAGAGGGAGAGAAGGAGAGATGGGAAAGAAAACCCGTCTCAAGTTTAACATAAAAGCAATCATAATCCCCAACACAGTGCTGACAAAAAGTTGTCAATTAGGTTCATCAAAAGCGCGCATAATACACAGAACCCACAGTTCTACATGATCTTATTCCCGTTCTTCTCTCTCCCTTTCTCTCTCGCTCGCTCGCTCGCTGTCTCTCCTCCCTTTTGGTTGTATGTTAATGCGACCGCCCGAGTAGTCAAATGGAGCTCAACTCTATGTCGTTCCCGGATCAGCAACATCATCAGCATCATGATCATAATGATGATCAACTTGATCGCTCGTCGTTGAACGTCAGGGCCAACCACCCAGGCAGCGCATTTATTATGATTGCATTTTCGGGCAAATGTTTGTTGTTGTTGTTGTTGTTATTTGTTGTTGCTGCTAACCCGCAGCTTAGTTAAATGAGACATCAAGAAATGGAGCCTCAAATCCAATCGACTCGTATCGATCGCATCCCATTTCCCATCATTTCCATAGAGTCAACTGGGCTACCGGTTAGCGGTTTCATCTGGGATATCTGCACTTGCCATTTTGGCTTGTTGTTGTTATTGTTAATAATGATGTTAAGTTGTTGTTTTTGCATGTAATGCTCTCTACACCTCTCTCTTCATCTCTTTCTCTCCCTTTCGTTGTGTGAGAAAGCGTTTCGTTTCGAGATCAGAGCTTTGCTTTGAGTCCACGTTTAATGTCTTCACTACGCTTCTCCTCACATGTTGCAGCAGCCAAAAGGGCCTAAAACAGCCTACACCCGGACAACGTGGTCGTCGTTGTTGTTGTTGTTGTTGCTCTTATATTGTTTATTTATGAATGTCATTCAATTTATTATATCATTGTATATTTGACTTGAGAGGGAAATGAACGCATTTGTTGCTGCCTTTTTCTGCAACACAGCAACAAAAAGGGCGCTGACCAGATACACACACACACACACTCAGACAATTCACAACACACTAACGGGCTCTTGTAGGAGTCGTCGTTAGCATCGTCATCATCTTCCGACTTGCTCTTAAACTTGGACTTGGACTTGGCTTGAACTTGGCGCTTTGTCGTCAGCATCTTGGCATCGACATTTGCATCATTGCCAGACCTGAGCTGATCATCGTCGTTTGCACTTCCGCTGTGAGTCCACTGGAAATGTCAAGCACATGGCAATTACTGCTGCTTACGATTAGATTCGAAAGTTGAGAGTCTTTCAAGCTGAGCTCCAAATTTGATGGCAATAAATTAGTTAAGAAACTAATCTTCTGAAATAAAATATTTTTTTTAAGCAATTTCATTTCATTTGAAACCAGCTGGAGTGTGTTAAATTTTAGCAAACACAGCTCAATTTATACATGAGCTACAATCCTAAAACACTTTATTTCACTTTACAGATCTGAAATTAAAATTTTAATCTTTTGAGTTTGAGGACATCCATTTCTATTCAAGGAGTCTATTTCCTTTAAGGTAAATTTTCTATTTTAATTTTTAATTTATTGTTTAAATAATATGATATGTTATTTTAGCAATATGCAATCAAAGATTTCCAAAGTTAAAGAACTCTTAATGTTTGTTTTTCTACTTTGGAATCAATTTTTTAACAATTCTTATATGAAGAACCTACGCACCAAATTTCACTCAACAATAGATACAAACTTGAACAATTAAGTCAATTTTAGTCCCTGTTCTAAAACGTATTTTTTTAATATTTCTTAAGATTTAATATATTTATTTAGCAGTTCCTTTTTATATGGAATGTAACTTCAATGCATTTAATTGACAATTCTTATTGCTAGAGTCGACATACCAAGTTTTAGACCGATAAAGAATTATTTTCCACTTCTTCTTAACATAAATAGTTGATGCAAAATAACAAAATTTCTTATAACATATTATTTTATTTATTTTATTTTATTTATTTTATTCATTTTATTTATTTTATTTATTTCATTTATTTTATTTATTAAATTTATTTATTGTCAGGCTAAAAGCATCCGACACAACAATTAATTTAAAATTAACTTTTAAAGTAAAAAACAAATATTTATTTAAAATAACAATTAAATTAAAATTAAACGCTCTGGGTTATGTAAAATAAAAGAGAAGATAACTGGCCCAACATTTGTTGCTACGATTGGGGAAAACACAGAAAAACTCAATCAGACCAATGTAATATTAATGAGTAGTTAGCTGGTTAAATTAGTTAAAAAGTTATGAAAAGTAGAGTTCGAGAGCTAAGTAATTATTTCCTATATATACATACATACATCCAAATAAACCCCATATTAATAATACATTATCTTAGTTCCGAAGCAATTTCCCATAAAATAAAAAATGTTGCTCAAGTTAAGGATTCGATATAATAAGAGGTCAATTCTATTGAGTCCATGAAGAGTAAACACAAGTCGCACTATTTGTGGCATGTTGTGTGTGTCTTGGCCTTCTTCTTCTTGGTCGGTTAGTCAGTTAGTTTGTGGCAATGTTCTTCTGATCGCGAGCACTGCTCGATTATTGTATATCATCATGCGATGCCTCGTTCCACATCGTTGTGGCATCAAAGCTTTCAGATCTTTGGGGTTTTGAGGCGCTTAACAAGTTGCCAATGCTTATGAGTTGTGATATGTGCGTGTGTCTCTGACTGTCTCCCTGTCCCCCTCTCCATCGCCCTACCCTCTTTCTCCACCTTCTGGCAAATGCATTGCATAAGATAATTGGTGATTTTCATATCGATTTATGCATCCGCCTCATCGCTTTCTTAGACTAGGCATCAGTTAGAATTATATCTGTGTGTGTTTGTGTGTGTGTTGTGGACTCTGGCTAATGTTTTGTCAAAGTCTGATCAAAGACTGATAAATGTCGCGGGATCCTTCAGAACCACAGTTAGTTGGACACAGCGGGACAATTCGGTTCAGACGAAAACAATAATTAAATCATAAATTGTGAGGCGGGCAACTGCGAGTAAATCAATGTCAACACTCCAAATTTATTGCTCTATTTGGGGGCGAAAGTGAACGTGATCCAATCAAATCACAATAAAAATAGTCACACGCCCACCAACAAATGAAATGGGTTAAGATCTCTCTCTCTGATAACTGAAGGCCAAACATTTAGTAAATATTTTCCAGTTTTCAAAACTAACCCGCTGTGAGTGTGGTTCGCGGTTTCTCAGCCATTTCCCTGACTTTCTACCGAGAGAGAAAAGTCAAAAAGGGGTGTAAACATTTTCGAGACGTTCTCAATACACCCGCTGTGAGTGTGGATATATTGCAGAGTATCTGTTGACGATCAACTTGAGCAACAACTTGACTTTCTTTGGTCCGAAAGGGGTTCGCGTTGGTTTCCTGGAAGGTCCTTTGGCTAACTGGGCTTGTTAATGGCCATTTATGAGCGCGGGCCTCATAATCAGCGCAATTATATTGCATTTTCCACAATGTGTGTTTTCCCAAAATTCCAAGAGCTACGAGCCGAGCTGAGCTAACAAATGGACTGCGCCACTTTGTAGCGTGCCGACAGTTTGCTATATTCTGTATTCTGTATTCTGTGTGCTGTGTGCTGTGTGCTGGTCTCCCTGTTATCCTTGTTATCCTTGCCGTGCAACCGCAAATGTGCTAACGAATCTTGCAGCCGTCGCCGTGCACAAACATTGCCCAATTAACGCGAACTCAAAACTCCAACTCCAGCTCAAAACTCAAACTGATACCGAAACTAAAACTAAAACTCTTGAAACTCGAAACAAGGCGTTAAACGTTCTCGCACCTCGCTGACTCGGCGAAAAATTACTTTTTTTTTTTTTTTATATATTTTTAAGCCTCCGAAATGAGCGCAGACCTCAAGTGATCAAGTGTTTGCAGCCACTGTAAATAATTTAAGTTCTGATCTCGACCAGCAAATGATTTTTCCTACTTTTTGTGGGAGGAGTGGCGAAAGGGTTTCAGTGATCAGCAACTGAATAGTATTGAAGAATGAATAGTTTCTTTAATTTTGATTTCAATTAAATATTAAGTTAGCGAGAAGGCAATCTAAGTCCACAGTTCTTCTGGGTAAGCAATATATGATTTATTATAAGGATCGACTGGTTGAAAATTGATTTCTTATAGAAAATTTATATCTTTGTTAATTTTTATTGAAATTGCTTACAATATAGTTTAGTTGATAGTTTCACATTCTTATTGTATAATTCAATTTAAACTGAAATATTTAATTTCTCTATGTCGAATGTGATTTTTCACTTAAAATATTTTTAATTGGCTTGATTCGGTTTTCTTCTGGGTTGTCCCCAATCATTGCAACAAATGTTGGATCAATTAATATTTTAATTATAATTTTTGGCATACACAAGACACAAATTTTGAATTAAAAGTTAATTATCTAAGTCTTAGTTAATTAATTTTTAATTTACTTTTTACTGACTGCTCTTACTCGTTCTACATAATATAATAATATTAATAAAAATAATATAAGTAAAATAAAGTAGAAAATAAAAGAATATAAGGATCACTTGGTTGGATGCAGATTTCTTTTTTGTGCAGATAAAAGTGAGTTTTATTCAAAAATAAGCAATTATTCTTCTAATGAAGCTGTCTTCTTGATTTCGGAATTTATATTCAAGCAAAAGTCACAATAATTATTCTTTTTTTCAAGTTGTCTTCTATTTTAAAAAGTGAAGAGAACGAGACTGTGACAACTAAAGTCTCCCATGCTGAACTTAGATTTGAGCATAAAAAGTACAGCTGGAATGGTTGTAGTCTGTCGAGTGGTGAAATATACATAGATGGAGAAGGGGGGTGGGATTCCCCTCCATGGTGCATTGCACTACTTGGGTGGTGGCCCATCGAGTTGGGCACTGAGAGTGATAAATACCCTGAGTACACTCCACATTCGCGTATCTCGTATCGCATGTCTCATGTCTCATGTCTCTTGTCTCTTGTCTCTTGTCTCCAAATGCGTGCGGCTTACAACATTGAGAAGTGAGCGACACTAATCCTGAACAGATCCGATTACTGACAGCAACTCCAACTCCTCTCAGATGGGGCTCAAAAAGCCACGTTGAGTGGCCAAGTGACAAGTGGCGAAACATCTCTTACCGGGATGGCAGTTCGACATGCAACTTCAGTTAAAAAGCATCGAAGGGACAAAGACGAAATCGAAGTTGTCATCGAAGGCTACCACATTGGGTGGGAATCTGTCTGTAGGCTATACTTATTAAAAAATATATTAGTATAAAATGAATTTAGTTGATATATAAATAAAATTAATAATTGAATTGTAAAAAAAAGTAAATTAATAAACATTGCCGAAGAAACTAAATGCTAAAGCTTAAGTTGTTTTGTGACTAGTGCAGTAATTAATGAGCATTTAAGGTAATAATAAATAAATCTATCAAGAGAAAAACGTTACAAAATGTTAATATTTACGCTTTAATTTAACTATTTTGGACTAGCGTTCGTAAAATAATTGGACAATTTAAAGTCTGCACTTGCAATTGAATATAAATATGAATGCTGATTTCATATATAACTCAAATATATTTTAATAAATATATAAAATATAAATATAAATATAAATGTAAACTAATAAATAAAGTTTATCACTTAATCTACAACATAGTTAAAAAAATAAAATAAAATATGTCATTGTAAATAGATAATATTTTAATATTTATTTTCAAGACTTAAATCTAAAGTTTGTTTACTTGAATTAAAAGAATAGCATGTTCTTGATATATTTTTTTTTGCAAAATAACAAATTTGCTTGTAATTTTAAATGGGTTTTTTGTTGGTATATATTTTTTTATATATTACATTTATTTTTATTTTATTTTATTATGTTTTTCCCACCTTACGTTAAGTGTAAATCTCTTCAAGTTCTAATGCTTCCCAGAAAGTAGGCTTTGTTCTCAATCTACCCATCGACAGGTTGCTGGCTTTTTTTTTGTAATTGTTCAGGGAGCGATTTCCCCCCAGAATTTATCGACACTTGCTCCATTTTTAAACTGAACTCAACCTTTTTCTCACCTTCAGAAAAAAGTCAACTAATTATTTGATGATTAAGCCATTATTCATAATGCAAAACACAATGATGTTAACAATGTTTCATTGTTGCGATCGCAACATGTGATCGTAACTTGAGCGCGAGTCCTGCGATCAGGTCCTTTTGGCTTGTTAACAATTCCCGTATTTATTCTATGGCTATAAGGATCATTTTGTTGAGCATTGTTGCGGCATTGTCATAAATCGGTTTTTAATTCTCGCGTCCTGGCATTGTCCTGTGTGCACTGATCTCATTAGGACGCCCCAATTAACACCTTTTTTGCGGCAGGACGCGTTGATCAGGGATCAGGTGCATGCGGCTTCCTTTGATCTATTATTGGATCACCTCAAGCTGAAACTGAAACTGAATCAGAATGTGGGTAACGATCTATTGTGTGGATCACAGCACGCCCCACTTTCTATCATACTTACTAATGATCCTGCTCAATTCAATCCTCGATAAAAGGATCTCCAATTGCTTTTTCTTCTCACGCCGCGACCTCAACGAATCGCGATGCTTTTCACGCTTCCATCAAATGTCCATTAATCGTTTGTCCAAATTGCTGTGCAGGATGTGCAGACAGTTCTGACCAAATAGATAAATGTTTGTCCAAAAAATATAAATAAAAAAATAATAGAAAAATGCTGGCTAAATATTTGCATAAGCCTTTGCGGAAACCGGAAAAGCAAAACCGCTAAAAGCAAGCAGAAACTTCCCTTTCCCACAGGCGACACACAAAAAGGAAACCGCTTTAGCGGATTTTCAACGTTTTACAGCTAAACAAATATGCAAAGAGATGAAGAGAGAATGGGAGAAACAGAGAGACAGAGAAAGATCTCCAGTTAGATTTGCTTGCTGAAACCCACATCAAAATCAAAAATCAATAAAAGCAACAGATTTGCGATAGGTTCGATACAGCTGACTGACTGAGTGAATGAGTGAGTGCATCCATGAATGAATAACTGAATATCTGACTGGCTGAATGACTGTCTGACTCAAAATTGATTTCAACGCCTCCGCCCCGCGATCAACAACTCATCAGCATAACAAAACGCACATTTTGAACCCTTTTTTGGCACTTCCTCCCGTCCCATTCCCATTCCCATTTCGCCCCTAGATATCCTCGACGTGCCTGCTACGGAATTTCATTTAATTCCATTTACTTTTTTCACACCAAGACCCACAGGTGCCTGGCATACGCGATTCAGGAGAATGTTTTTCGTAGAAACGCATCAGCATCGAAATTGATTCGGATGCCTTCGATTTGCTTAATTGAATTCGGTGTTTAGCTCAGGCGTTCGAAAGACCCAACGATCCAACGAGGCATTCAATATTCATCGATCGATCGATTGTAGCTAAAATGCGGCTGCGTCCTTAATAGATTCACACGCACGCCACGGATCACAGCGAAAGAAAGAGAGAGACACGGATAATGAGAGAATGAGCGAGAGAGAGAGAGAGAGAGAGAGAGAGAGCAGAAGAACGAGGATCACGAAGGGATCCTGTTTTATTAAAGTGTACAGTTGGTAGACATTTCAATGCGAAATGGCAAGGGATCAGGGAAGCCTAGAAATTTCCAAAGTTGAAAAAAAGGCTAAAAATTTTCTAATATTAATACTGTAATTATTTATTTATTTCTTCACTATATCACTATTTTTGGAAATTAAACCTTATTTAAAAGTACCAATTAAATAAATGTAAAAAATTTAACATGATAATATCAAGTTTAAAATAATTCAAGTTAAATAATTTTCAGTCTGATTCTCTTTTTTTTCAACTACTATCATTATTAAATATATAACTGAACTAAGATGAAATTTAAAAAAAAAGAGAATTAAATCTCTAAAATATATCAAGGAACTCTAGTAAATATAGGAAAAACTCTCTTTTTCAATTCAACATCTAAGTCTTTTTTCATTCATTTAAATATGTTTCTCCATTAGCATTAGCTATATAGCATACAAATTATATTCCCTTTCATTTATTTCTTTATAAATACTTTTTCAATTTTTGAGGAAAATGATTAGATTGATCTATCAAATGCAAAGACAAGAGTTCTAAAAAAAAAGATTCATTTTGAATAGATCATCAGTTATAAGCTTATGTGAATTTAATTGATCTACTAACAGTACTATTAAATTTGAATAATTAATATTACAATCGGAATAAGATAAAAATATGGTAACATCAGCTACGTACACAACAAAATCTTCATTTATACATTAAAATTGTTCCAAGTCTTTCATTTATCTTACCCCCAAAAAAAATTGATCATTATTCAAACTTAGTTGTGATCTATCAAGTGGATCTCGGCACTGTGTGTTTTCTTCTTTTGAAGCGATCTTTGGGACATAACATGACATTCATTAGAGACAAGACTCCAAAAAAATAGAAAGAAATAGAAAATAGAATGCTAAACGGTTATTGTATTGAGGGTCACCCACTGACTTCTCTGTAAGAAACGCGCCAAAGTTGAAAGGTTTTTCTTGCTGACAAGACTGTGGCTTCTGCTCCTGCCGCGTGGCAACAAGAGACAATGACAGACAGAGAGCGAGAGAGAGAGAGAGAGAGAGAGAGAGAGAGAGAGGGAAGACTCGCAATTAGAAACACATTTTGGGCGCAACCTCTGAAGAGGCTTACAAACGCCTTACAAACGCCTTACAAATTTCGGCCTGGCCTGCAAATCAGTATGAAAAGAATGGCTGAGAGGAAGAGAAGAGCCTTATGCAATTTACGCCAACTACTTTTCATGATCATTGTCAATTGTTAGTTGACAATGGGCCTGATTCCAGTTTAGGCCGACAACATTTTGTATTCTTAGCTTTTCCAGAGACATCAGAGGGATCATAGAGAGAGGGAAATATGTCGAGCTAGAAGTAGAGCCACGTGCACTGAGCAACTACGATTCTGTTAAAGGATAATTGTTGTGTATTTTGTTGTGTGTGTTGCCGATTTGGTTTCTCGGACATTCGCCACACGCTGCGTGCCGATGTTTTGGCCCACGGTACATTTATTTGCAATTGTCCAGAGCTGACCTGTAAAATTATATGCATAACTGTCACACTGTGGCCACACAGCTGGACACAGAGTTGCAGTTGGCACTGTAGTAACAGTAGTTGAAGCTGCTTCCTCCTTCTCTTCCTCTTTTTCTTTTTATATCTTTGGTAGATTCTTATGCAACTTTGTCGTCCGTTGTCGTCTTCTTTTTCATCGGATGCGCCTTCAAAGCGTTTAAAGCCGCCGAAACCGACTGATTGTCCTATTTAGTCCATGACCTTGCTGTGAATGGAGCAGTTTCTGTTCCACATACACATCCACTTCCAGTTCCACTTCCACTTCCAGTTCCAGTTCCAGTTGCACATCCACATCCAATGATCGTCGTCTGTCACTTGCTGCGATCATAACATTTCATTGCCATAATTTCTTATGCAAATATCCTGTGGCAGCGTTGCGAATTTATTAATTACTCGACAAATGCTTCACCGAAAAAAACCTTAACAAAATATACATATATAACTATATATATATAAAAGATCTCTGGCTACCGGTTCAACTCCGAACAGATCTGAAAACCGGGGCGCCTCAATCGTTTTCATTGTATCGTCTGTAGAAATCTCTCGACTCTCTGTGAGACTCTCGCACTGCCGTATAATTAAAATGTTCAAAAAAGCGACAGTGTTCATTTTTTCATCATAAATTTCAAAAAGATTGCAATTTTCGTCCGTTTTTAATCGCCGTTGTTTTTTTTCGGTTTTTTTTTTTTGTAGTTTCGAGTCGCGCGCGCGTCGCCCATTTGAAGTGAGCCGCATGACGCGCGGCAATGACAACCGCGTCGCGTCGCGTCGTCGCGCCACAGATTGGGGCACTACGCGTAGTATGTGGAGAATGGCAAAAGCTTAATGGGAATAGAGCTCTGAGCGTCTAGTGAGTGTGTGTGTGTGTGTGTGTGGCAGCCACCACATGAAGACAGAGGATAACTTGGATGCAGCTTTTGAAGTCTCAGTTTCAGTTTCAGTTTCGGTTTCAGTTTTGGATTCAGATTCGGATTGTGGACTACATTAAATGGGCAGTCGGGCAACCAGTTTGGCAGCAGCTCTGTGTTCGACTATTTATATACCCTGCTCAAACTCAGAGCCAACATAAAAAACATCAAAAATACTCCTAGAGCTACAAAACAGACGATCTATAAGAACTAGAGTTCTGAAATTTGGTGCACATGTACTCATAAAAGATATATATACAATTTTTATCAAAAATCTATAATAAGTGCAACAGTGGGTTGAAAAATTGAAAGACTGGAATGATATAATAATAAATGAAATATAAGACATAAAAGTTTAATAGTATATTTAAAAAAAATCAGTAAAGGTCAATCAGTATTTTGTAAAGATCCCCAAAAGTATACCGACATTTTAATACACTCATAAAAACTATAGCAACAATTTATTGAAAAAGTCTTTAAAAACAGCACAAGTTGCTTGTCAAACTGAAAGACTAAAAAAAAATTATATGATAAATTTGAATTGATTAACAAAATGACAAATGATTCAATTGTAATTAAAAGTATTAAAATACATGATTTTAAAAAATTTATATACTTTAATGTAATTATTTTTAAGTTAAGATATATTTAAAAAATAATTTGCTGCATATTTCACAAAGATCCTCAAAAGTGTCTACTACTACAATAATTAAAGTGACTGTGGTGAAAAGTCTTTGTACAGGGTATCTCATTCATTTGTACTTCTGTTTTCCTTTCCGACATATTTTTGTGGTATCTTTTCATTTTTCGAGTAATTTTCAAATCAAACCAAGGTCTGGGGCTGTCCGGCAACTCGAGGCGATGTTTTTGGCATGCGCGTGCGCAGCGGCAATTTGATGAAATGCATATGAAATCAAAAGTGAATTACGAGAGATTCACCAGCACCAGCAGCAGCAACAACAACAACAACAAGTAGCTGTATCAACAACAACAACAACACAAAGAGGCGACTAATTGGGACAGTCACGCAGCATATGCAGTTCCACATTTCATAAATGCAATATATGTATACTTACATATCGTAATATATGTTGTATATCTACAAATAATGCTGGAATGTTGATTTGCTAAAATGGCAAATTGATGGAATGATGTCTGCGACTTGCTTCATTCTTGTTTTTGTTGTCTTTTTCTAGTCTGCTTCTGTTCTTTTGCGGATCTTTGACTTAAAATGCGCCCAAGGGCCAAAGCTGCACTCAGTGCTTGGCAATTAAATATTGTAAATTTCATTATAAAAATATAAAACTAAAGTTGATCAAGAAGAAGCAACTCTAAAATGCAGCATGCAGCTGGCAAAAAGCAAAATTTTACTAAATATTACTCGGTTTGTTCTTAAGATCATCTTAATGTGGCTCAGCTACCGAATCGCTCTTTGATCTTAACTAGTAAACTCCATCTTAGTTTTCAGCAAGAGTTCTGACTTCACTTCTACAAGTTTTGTAGTCTCTCTCTCTCTATAGAGTCTCTCTCTTAAGGGTTCAGCTACAGGAACGCTCTTTAATCTAATGTCTACAGCTGTCGTTGCCTAATTCCAATGAAAAGTTCTAGTTTTTAAAGATACTATTTGTTAAACGTTTTTTAAGAAAATTACTCTGACAATTTCATACGTCTAGCTCTTCTGTTTGGGCTAAGCGATGATTGTCGGTCACCAGTCAGCAAAAACAATGTCAAACATACAAATATTTTTTGAAAATCGCTGAAAAGACACTTTTTGTATGAAAAGTAGGAAAAATGGGTTAAAATGGCAGTTTCAAAAAATCTTAAAAAATACTAGCGAAGAGATTTTTGAAATTTTTTTTTGGCAGTCACTCTTAGAATTGTTTCAAAAATTTTTTTACATCAAAATATTTTTTGTAAAAAATCGAGAAAAAGAGTTGAAAAATTGACTTGTTTTTAAAATTCAAAATTTTCAAAGGGTACTTAACGCGTTAAGGAAAGTTTTGCATCATTCAAAATATATTTTTTTTACTGTGAAGACTTGACTTACATAGCTGTTAAAGTAAAAAAAAAAGGGCGTACGAATTAATAGTGGATTGGGCTCGTATATTCTTTTTGGTGCAGATATTTATTAGTCGTATTCGATATTAAATTAAACTTGAGAAGCAATCTAATCCAGATAATAGAACAAGATTACTACATCACAGTAGAGCTTAATTTACATGATAATATTACTATTAGTTCTGGTTATTCAATCTAAAGTGCATCCCAACTTCTGCAACTTCAACTTCACTTCTTAACTTTGTTGCAGCTTTTTTTTACTTTCCTTGTGCTGGCAATTAAATTTGATTATCCTCCTCATACGGCCTGTAAAAGTCAACAATTAAAAGAAAATAATACAAAACGAGAGCTAAACTGAAGTCGCTTTTTTTTGATGAATGCGCTGCTCACTTTGTGTAATTAATTTAAATAATTTCGTTGCCCCCATTTGTGTGGCACATTCGCAGAGAAAGTGCCCCAAGCTAATTGAGACATTTGTCGTTGTCGGCAATTAAAGGAAAAAAAAACCAAAAGAATTTGTCAAATTCATCAGAGTGAAGCAAAAATGTTCCACTATGGCAAGTTTGGCAGCAGGAAAGCAGAAGAGCATCGCTTTTTTATTCAGGAAATATTTCAAAAATTCTTTGGAGTACACATTAAAAACTAAAGGAAGTTTATAAGTAAATACAGAGTTTAATTTAGGTGTAATGGAAGATCTATTGATACTCTACTCTACACTTTAACTTTCTTAATTCTCTTTTTGAAACAGTTTTTTGCTCTCTATTAAAAGAGAAGGTTAAAGTTAAAGGTTTTAAAATCTAGAAACTACGATACATCCAATATATTCTCAATATTTATTTAAAATTTATATTCCAATATTTAACAATAATTTCTTATTTTTTTAATAACCCAAAGATACCCATTCTTTTAATACTTTTCTCTTAATATTTTCAACTCTATTGCAGCGCTTGTCGGAAACTAAATTCCCTTAAAATATACTTATATATAATCTCTAATAATCATATTATTTTCGATTTATTATCCACTTGTCCGACTTCGAATTAGGCCCTGAACCAATTGCTGACCCTGCAGATTGTGTAATTGTCACTGTCACTTGAGGCAATTCAATTACTTATGAGCATTACTGTATCATATAATCCCCGAATGATTGCCCTTCATTCACAATCTGAACAGTTATCGAGTGAACCACGCGGGGTTCCTCATCTTCATCTTTTCCCCCACATTATGGACCATCATTTTCCAGCTGAAACTGAGTTTAAAGCCAGCACTAACCTGTCTCTAATCAGCTTAGCTAATGAAAACTTCTTCAAATGCTCTTCAAGATCAATTTTAAATTTGGCTCCTTTTCCCCTCGACACGCAATTGCATGCAACACGCAATTGTCCTTATTGTTCTGCTTCTTCTTCTATTTTTTTCCTTTGCAGTTTCCTTTTCAATGTCCTTATTCTGGTTCAGCTCGTGGGCGTTTTAATTGTCGCTGGAAATTGAAAAAATAGAAGGAAAATTGTAACAATGAGATGAAGTAGAAAACGCTAAGCGCTTAATTTACGATCGGAGCGACAAGTGGAATTATTTTTCATTGTCCTTTTTCGTCCTGGACGAACAAGTGCATCCCGAAAATTGAGTTTGAGTTCTAATAATGCCGTCAATTGTTTGGCAAGTTATTGCCCACTTTTTGGGTGTAAATATCTGCAATTGTCATTAGGTGACAATATCTATTTTATCTCTTTATCTTTTTTGCGGCTCTCTCTATCTCTCTCCCTGTCTCATTTGCCGCCTTTTTCATCGAGAGAGGTCCTCGAAGGATTCTCCAAATTTTGCTCGAGCTCTGATGATGCCGTCAATTGTTATAAATGTGGTAGTTTTCACTTTTTAAGTACAATATGTGTTTTTATTTTATTTTTTGTTAGTTATCCTTTTTTAATTTTGTATCCACTTTTATGAAGGAGATAAATAAAATAAAATGAGATATTTGAATAATAAAATAGGTTGCCTTGGTAACAATATCTTCCACACTTTATTTCTTTCTCTCTCTCTCTGTTTCTTTTTTTTTCACGACTTTTTTCGTTCGCTCATCGATATTTAAAGCTACTTAAAGCTCCGCGGATTTCGTCATTTTTTTCCGAAATTAATGACAATTTTTTTTACAAATACGGTGTAAAATCTCTTTCTTGTTTTCTTTTGCACTATATTTGCCAGAGTTTCTTTACTATTATTTCCATTCCTTCCATATTTCTTCTCTCTTCCCACGCTTCTTTCTTTGTCTTTCCTCAATGACCTATTAAAATTTGCTAGAGTTTCTAATCTACTGTCAATTGTTTTAAATAATATGAGTTGTTCATAGACTATATGATATGACTCTCTCATATTCTCTCTCTCTCTTTCTCTCTCTCTTTCTCTCTCTCTTTCTCTCTCTCTATTCTCGATACTTGTCCCAAATCTAACGTTTTCTTTAATTGTCTTACATCTATTTTCTACCAATTTGGGAAGATTCTTTCCACAGACCATGTGATGATATCTTTCCACCTCTTTCTAACTTCTTGTCTCTCTCTCTCTTTGTCTTTATATCATTTTTCAGTACAATTACAATTTTACTATTAATAATTAAAGTCGATAATTTCTGCTTTTTAGAATGGAAGCTCACCAAAGTCTAGTTGATCATATCTACCCCTCTCTCTCTCTCTCTCTCTCTCTCTCTCTCTCTCTCTCTTTCTCGTTCACTCTGGGCCTCTCTGTGCTGCTGAGTAGTTGGTGAAATCTGCCAGCGTTGACAGGCAAAAATGTCACATAAATTACATTATTCTTTGTCAACATTTGTGAGTCAAAAACCGTGTTCAGTCTTCATGTTAAACAAATAACTCACTTGTTGAATGTGTGTTGGGCTCGTTGTTGTTGCTGCTAGTGTTGTTGTTGCTGTTGTTGCTGTTTATGCGAGTGTTATTTACGAGACATCAGTCTCTGGCAGACGAAGAAGCTTTTGCAGCTCTCGTGTTGTAATCAGAGCATCCTTAATAAATCATAAATTTATACGGTCCCCTCCCCAAAATGAAAAGCAATGCATGTAAAGGAGATTTTAGCCCCAAAGTCCCCAGACTCAGACTGAGACTCGGACTGAGACTGAGACTGAGACCCAAAACCCAGTCTGAATCTTTTCAGATTCAGAGCAGACTGCAGGGCATGAATATATGTTGCCTCAAGGGGCATTCTGCATATATATTGTATACTCAAACGCATACTTGCACTCGTATTCATACTCGCATTCATACTTACACTCACATACTATATATTCGGATCGATCTCTCGCCGTTTTGGTTTCCATTTTGATCATGTCAAACGTATTATTAACTTCACACAAAAAGCGTTCGATTTTGCACCGTTTGCTGTCGCCGAGTTTTGTCGTATGTCGCCCAATGGGACCGCCACCAAAGGTAGTTACCCTCCCTCCTCCCACCCCCCTTCTCTCTCATTCCCCTTTCACCCCTACCCCCTTCAGCTCAGCTGTAGCTCATCTCGCTCCATCTCTGTCTTACTCGCTTTCATTGCATATATTATGATCCGCAAACCGGAAATAATAATTCGATAAATGCGGCATGAAGATGCGGCCCCAGTTGGAGGCTTTTTAGCCCAGTTAACAAAAGGATTCAGCGGCTTATAAGTTTGTGACAATGCAAATATGCAACAGGCAGAAGGATGCATTTTACTTATTTTTTTATTATATAAATATAAGCATCCAAGACAACAATATATATTTGAATTAAAAATAAAAACTAATATTTAAGTACCTTTTAAATTAAAATTTATGAAAATGTTAATATTTACATGTAAATAAATAAAATTAAACTAAAAATAGATTGGTCTAACATTCATCGCTAGGACTGGAAAATACTAGAAAAGCTCTATTCAAACCAAGATAAAATAAGAATATACATAGTTAGTTGGTTAGTTTGGTTAGTCATAATAATATAGAGACCTTAATAGCATGCAGAGAACACTAGTATCTAATCAAGTTGAGGCATCTACGGTCCTATAAAGTATTAATTGGTTATACTAAAGCGAGATCTACAATATCTGGCGATAATATTCCTATAGTAAGTATTCACACCCACTTTATTTTAGGATCTTTGTCAAGCCTTGAGATTTAGTTCACTAAATGACTGTTTTTTTTTTCGATCGGTTGATAAACAGGTCAGTTAATTGAAATTTATTTATGAATAATTATCAATAAAATTATCGAGAAAGTTTATAAATATTTATAATAAGTTAAACTAAATCTCTTTTATTTTCATAAAATATTTTTTATATTTATTTGTTGCAAAATGTATTGTTATCATAATCAAAAAAGTGTTTTGTATTATTTTTATACGAGCTTTAATTTTTCTTGTTTTTACCTTTTTTAATTCCGTGTCTTTTTTCTTTTAATTTTTTTTATTTATTTTATTTTTTAAAAAAACATTTACTGGGCATACAACAGTCGAGCAACTTTACTGTAGCCTTTTTACTTGTTTTGTTTTTTATTTTTATTTTGGCTGCAAAACCGTTCGTTTTGCTGCTGGCTGCGTTGCGAATTGTTTGCCAGTCCCCAATGTGCAACATGCAACGTGCAACGTGCAACAACCACTTGCAACTGGCAAACGAAATTGGCATTAAAACAAAACCGAAGGCCCCAATGTGGAGTACTCCAGGAGTACTTCCCCCAATGCCGCTTTTGCTGCATTAAATGACGGAAATGCGTATGCCAATTCATTTATCTATTAATGAGCCGCCTCTGACGGACAGACAGACACACAGACAGACAGAGACAGAGCGTGTGCGAGCGAGATAGCAAACGGAAATGCGCGTGGGAGTCTGGTCAGTTTCTTGCCAACTCTTCAGTCTTCAGTTTGCCGTCTTCTTGAGTCTAGAACCTGAACATCCGCTAAACAGGACATGACTGCAATTGTTGTCGTTGTTTCGTTGTTTCGTTGTCCGGTTGTTTGGTTGTTCAGTTGTTCAGTTCTTGGGTTGTTTCGCTTCGTTATCTGGCCAAACCATCGCGAATCAAAACGCAGCCGCGGCTTCCGTTCCATTCCGTTCCAATCCAATCCAATTCCATTCATATCCATACCACAATCCCCAACATCATCAGCCCAACATAATAAACGCACAATTCCCTTGATCCCCTCTTCCTCTTGCTCTTTCTCATTGTCTTCCTCTTGTCGGGGGCGATCTGTAAATTTGCCGACTTTGTGGGGCTTTTTTTTATTACTCTACTTGCTCTACAGCGGGGGCATTATTAACTTGTCAGGATTTGTGTCACAGTTGAGTTTGTAGATTTATGCGAGTCTAACTTGAGTGCAATAATTAAATACATGTACTTTGATAAAATAGTGTTTTTAACCAACAATTTTCATGAAAAATCTACCACTTACTGGAGTTTATAAATCGTATTTCATTTACACAACGAAATTTAGTTAATTATAACATGTTCTAGATTCAGATGAACAATTTTTAATTTTCCAAAAGACAAAGACAAAATTTATATTTTTATTTTATTTTATTTGTCTATTTTTACATTTTAATATTTAGCTCGATGAAATATTTGGACTTACATCACTAGTTTCTTTTCTTCAAAAAAGTTAAAGATATTTACATAATCGATTGATTAAATCAAAAAGTTCCTATAGAACTAATCGCCAAGTGTATCTAAACTTCGTTGCACCAAAGATCGCTTATTCTTTCCGAATGTTGTCGTTGGTTTTGCGATTTTGCATACATTTTCAGCATAACTCAAAATTAGTTCAGTAAAGAGGAAGCACAAAGCTGAGAGAATCGATCGATTGAGATCGTTTCGGAATTGTCGGCATTCAATGCCTCTGAAAACCTTTTCGATTGATTAACTTGTGCTTCATATGCAAAAATGCGGCAAGTAATTTAAGTTTAAGTCGGAACGAAGAACGGAAGAACTGTAAGAGGAGTTAAGAGTTGTCCCCTTGGAGACTGCAGCGAAAATCGTTTGCATAATTCACCGCGAGACTCATCTTCTCATCTGCAACTAAATTTGTCTCAAGTAGAAGAATGTAACGGTGCTTCTGTGTCTTCCAGTCTGCACAAGATTATCATAAAGCTCCGTATTTGACTTGTAAAGTTGCCAGCTATATTTACAAAGGACTTTCTCGACTTTCAATCATCAATAACTTGAGCAGAACTACAGCGATTTGCAGGTGAAAAATGTTTTTCAAATTGAGTTGATTACAACAAAAAGTTATGAGAACATGCGAGAATTGTTGGAATCTCATTTATTTCGTAATGTGGAAAATTCGTTAGCAATTATTCTTCGTAAAAATTGAATTTGTTTTCTGAATCAATTCATTCTCTATGAGAAGTTGTATTCAAATAAAAGAAGTATAGTTGTAAAAAATAAAAAAAGAATTTTCAGAATTCTTAACCCATTTTCCCGTTGAATAAATAATCAAAAACAGTTGTAGATTTCTTTTAAAATATTGTATTTTTGCTATAGCTATGAGTTTAATGTCCTCCATGTTTGTTTATCAAAATATTAAAAAAAAGTATCTTAAATGCTAATTGTCTTCCATATTAAACTAGAACTTAGGATTCGGCAGTCTTATAAACTATATAAAAACACTTAAAACTAATTTGTACAAAGGTTTTGAAATAAAAAAAAAGTAAATTGCTTAAAATTAGAATAAATACTTTGTGGTTGCTGAGGTAATACTTTTGTCAGTGGTTGTTGTTGTTGTTGTTGGTAGTGGGCGTGGCAGTGACTAGTTGAGTTGCCAGACAGTTTAAAGATCGTCCTGCCACAAGGAGATGTAGTCAAGGATGTCTTCGTCTTCGGCGCCCGAGCTGCAGGAATTGTTGCGATAATCTTCATAGCTGGCAGGACTCGACTCCTGTTTCAAGTCCGTTGCAGGCGCGGAGTAAAAGTTGGAGCTGGAACTGGTGGACGTTGAAGAGTTGGAGGAACTGCAGCTGCCGCTGGGCGAGATGAGTTGCAGTTGCTGTTGCAGCGCATAGAAATGTTGCTGCTGCTGCTGCAACTGTTGCTGGTACTGGAGATGTTGCTGCTGCTGTTGCTGCGACTGCTGTTGCTGCTGTGACTGCGACTGCGGCTGATTGTCGTTGTCGTCGATGAGTCGCTGCAGTCTCCTAATGTATTCAACCGCCATGCGCAATGTGCTGACCTTGCTCAGTTTCTTATTGGCACCTGGGCCAATGCCACGCCTGCCATTGCTCAGATCGGCAATGATGGCAACGGGAATGTGTTGTCGCAGTTGGCTAAAGCCATTGTTGACCTGCTTGACACGATTGCGTTCCCGGGCATTGCGACGCACGACGGAGGCGCCGCCGATCAGCATCGGTTGCTCGTCCAGCGAATCATCTAAATGATCATTGAGATCATTGAGATGATCATTGCGATGATGATCATTATGTTGATAACTGGGCTTTGTATAGGGCGCCAAGTCCTGCTGGTAGTGACTATGATTCTTGCTGCCCAATGCCATTTTGTACGAGTTGTTTTTTATTATTACTTTCTGATTTTTTGGCTAGAATTTTAGGACTTTGGAGTTTGTGGCCCTGCGAGCGCTGTCGCTGTTCTGATGCCCTTCCCTGCACCGAGCGCGCTATTTATAGGACTAGGCCAACGGGACTCGGCGGCTCAGCAGTCCACGAACTCACAGAATCTCACCTGCCTACCTGTGTGTGCAGAGACAAAAGGTGCAACCTCAGCATCAGCGTCACTCAAGGATCAGTTCACTCATGATCACGCTCTCTCACTCACTTACTCACTCACTCTCTCACTCACGCACTCACTCACTTGCTCTCTGACTCTCTCCCACTCCACTTGAGTTGCTCTCCAATTCTCCCGTTTCTAAGAGTTTCTCTCAATTTGAGTTTAAAGTTGCAGTTGGAAATTTGTATCTCTCTTTGCAGCTGCTCCTGTGATTATACGTCTGTTGCCCTACAGCTTTGTCTGCCTCTCTCTTCCTTTTTTATCTCTTTCTCTCTCTACCTCTCTCTCTCTCACTCTGTGGCTGTCGCGTGCCGGCTGCGAACCGGTTGATCGCCTGCTCTTCCTTTCCAGTCGTGTGGCGACTTCACTTTGGAGCCCATACACAGAAAAAAAAAATCGGAGATTCAGGAATAATGTAAATCCTAAACGGTGCCAGAAGTTGGGTAATCCTCGTTTTTCTTCAAGCAAGTACGAAATACTTGATTCAAATAAGTTTTTCCAACTCCTTCTCGGGGCTCTATAAGAATTTCATTTATTTATTATATTTTTTAATAAATAATTAATATTTAAGAAGCAAACACAATGCTGCCTCGAACTGAATTACAAATACAGCTTGTAGCACTGGGAATCAAAATAAAACAAAATAAATAATATATACAAATAAATTTACAATCTTTTGAGTTAGGATAAAAATTTAAAATGAGAAGCAAACCTAAACAAAACTCAATGAAATCAAATGTTTGAGTCTTTTTTGACTTTTTTATCCACATATTATGTTAATTTAACAATAATATTCTGAATACATACTCCAAAAAATACATGAATTTAAAACTTGAATTGTGTCTTGTTTTTTTCCTGTGCATCTGCCTGCCTCCTCCTCCTCCCGTTCTTCTGCCCCTCTTCTCTTTCTCTCTCCCGCTGCAACGCCCTTTGAAGACGTTTAATGCATTAATAGCCGAGTCAAAAGTCTAGCTATAAATTAGAGTAGAAGACTCTGCTCAAGGTCTTCCTCTTCTTTTACTGCTATCATACTTTGGCCTGCAGGGGATCTTGGCATGGATCTTGGCCTCGTCAACACCTCAACCCGCCGGAGGCAGTTTTCTATTAACACTTCTAATGCCCCGATGTCCTTTGTGTCCAACGTTGTTCGCCTTGTAGTTGTTGTTGTTGGCCATCTCCAGTTGTGATCCAAGGACAACGCAAGGCGACGCATACTCGAAAGCATTTTGAATGCATTTAGCTATTCAATGCGAATGTGAATGCGACTGTGAATGCGACTGTGAATACGAATGTGAATACGAATGCGAATGGTTGTCAGGTCAGCGCGAGTTTATGACCTTTTGTCTACTCTGGTTGCACGCTATGCTGACCGTGTCCAAGTGATTGACAAACAGGACATCCAGGACATCAGGATATCGGTGAGTTGAGCAACTCAGTCGCTCATGCTGTGCCTCATTTAGCACTTCGCTGCAGCAGCCACAGCAGCAGGACATGGCAGGACATTGCATCCTCACACTCGTATCCCATCAAAGACTCAACCAGATGGTCCAAATCAGAGTCCCAGTTTCGATTTTTATGCGGCCTTAGCGAATTTATGTTGATGCAATAGAAATTCGTTGTGGAAAGAATCGTGTTAAACTCAAATCTAAACTAGGCGTCTTAAAGGACATCAATGCATTGCACATCAGTCTTTTCAGCATCTTCCATTGATCCTACGAGGCGTTTTATTTGTTTCCGCAATAACTTCCAAATTTCACTATACGATTGTGATGAAAATTACTTAAAAACCAATAATTAATTTTAATTTTCATTGTAAAATTGCAAAATAACAATTGCACCTCAATTTTTATTTTGAAATGTAACAACACTTTTACAATAACATAAAAGAACGTTTACCTTCTATGTTTTTATTCCAAAAGTTGGAATAAGTTGCAGTTCCTCGGCTTATATTGAAAATATGAAAAATAAAAGCAATTTTTTATTTTGCTAATTTTTGTGTTATATATTTGTTTTTTTTTTTTGGCCTCTTCTAAAACGTCGTGAGATTCTTCAGTTCGCGTGTTCTCTCTCTTTTCCCCCTTTCTCTCTCTCTCTCCCTCTCTCTCTATCTCCCTCTCGCTTCGTTCATATAAATTGTAAATTATTTTTAAGTTTTTAACATTTCGCGTTCCATTCGAACGTTAAGCTGGCTTAATGCCGCCTGAACAGGCCACAAAACAATAACAATCAAGTTGAATACGACTTCGGAATGCTCTGCCTAAGAAACGGAAAAGTATCTGTGATTCAATTATTACAACTTGACTTTGAAATAGATTAAGGATAATCATCATTTTATTAAGATTTTGGATTTTTTAGGCTGTTGGGGATTTGATATTGAAAGCTGGAAAAGCTGGAGATACAAGTGAAGAGACATCAAGAAAATTTAAATAATTTTTGGTTCTATCAAATTAATGCGAAGTGTTTTAATTTTAGATATAGTTCACAGCTTATTGAAATAAGCAGATTAAAATATTAAAAATAATGAAATAAAATGAATAAATAAATATGATTGTGCATATTGCATCATGTAAATATTATTAATAAATAATTAATGAGAAAATTAAATAAATATTTAAAAAAAAACAAACACAAATTAATTTACTTTCATTAAAGAGTAAATACAAAATGTATTCTTAGGTTGCA
Source organism: Drosophila limbata (assembly GCA_963924055.1). NCBI lineage: Eukaryota > Metazoa > Arthropoda > Insecta > Diptera > Drosophilidae > Drosophila > Drosophila limbata. The sequence continues at coordinate 29,652,775 of OZ001351.1, forward strand.
CGTTGCATCAACTGTTGTGGCAGCCACAACACAGAAAGTGTGGCAAGTCATAATCAACAACTGTGGATGCCGCCACCGTTCGTTGTCGATGTGGTGGCAAAGTGAGAGAGAGACTGAGCTGGAGACTGGCTCCAACAACAACAAAAACAACGACAACAAGAAGAAGAAGAAGAAAAAGATGCATGCAGATATATTTTGCGATCGGCAGCAGGCGCTATCATTATCTGACACAAAAATTTAATATAAATTATGTTGACATGTTGGCTTAAATATGGGACTTGAAGCTGGCAACCCAGAAAGAGAGATAGCGAGAGAGAGGGGGGAGAATTCCCCCTCCATTTTTGAGGCTGTGGATAATTGAGAGTGAGGTCGGAACACCTAACTAGTTCAATATATACTCCTGATCCTGTCGATGCCGATGCCGATGCCGATCAGTAATTGCTAGTAAGACACGGCCAACAACAAAACGAATCGAAAGAAAAAAAATAAAGAAATGCATCGAAATGAAAATGGCAACGAATCGAAATGAATCGAACTGCGGAAGAAGAAGCAGCAGCAGCAGCAGCAGAAGAAGAAGAAGAGGCAGGAGCGGCAAATATCCGCGAATGAAGTCGTCATTAATATCGACTTGGGCCTGTCAATAACTTGACATCGCATCATCATTTTCTTCTTTTTGTCTCGTCTTTGTCGTCTCTCTCTCTTTTAACGCTATCCCTCTCTCTCTCTCTCTCTCACTCCAGCTGTCGCCAAGCGGCTCCTGAAACTCTTTTTAAAAACTTCAACTTGTTGTTGTTGCTTCTTTTAACTTTCAGACACTTTGCGGTACGAATTTTGACGCGCCCCAAGCCAAGGTCGAAACTTCCACGTATTTATTTGTTGTAGTTTATTTTTCCCTCAATAAATATATATTGTTGTTGTTGTTGTTGTCATTACTGCACTTTGCATAAGTTGAATGTTAATCACATTTCGACTGTGTCATTTTGAATTTTAAATGTAATGCTCTCGATATTGTTGGGCAACCAGGCAACAGTCAACAACAACAACAACAACAACAATTGGAAAACTTGCCACTGGCCAACAATCTGTCGATTTTGGCCACACAAACTTTGTGTCAGGTCAAGAGTTGAGTTGTTATTATAAGTAGTAAAGTACTTGAAAGCTGAGCAACTGCCACAATGAAGTTCATTTTAATAAGGAATTGCAAAAAAAAAGTAGTTATAGGTTAAAAAAAAACCGAATCTGTAAGAAAAAATCATCATTAATAATATTCAAATTTCAGTTTTAAATATAAATACCATCGTATAAATCTTCTTTTTAATGTTTATAATAAAAAAAGAAAATTATCTGGATCACTGGAAGGTATCCTAAAGACAGATTGAATAGAAATTAGATAAACATTTTTTTTTTTTTAAGTTTTGTAAAATTTTAAATTTTAAATGAATACACAAATACACAAAGTATTATAATTACAAAAAGAAATATATCTGATGTCAAAATCTAAAATAATAATACTAATTAAATAGAAACGACTATAAATTTGGTTTTTTGATGAAAACTATATTCCACATTCACACACACATTCAAAACTCGATTATTCAAAAATAACAAAAATATGTGCAATATGGCAGATCGTAAATGATCGCTTAGGCTCTATTTGGAATTAATTTTTCGTGAAGATATTCGATTAATTTCAATCTTCTTTGAGTACTGTGATTACTTTAAATGAAGTGTTAGAATCTTTTGTAGCAGATTCTTTGATCAGTTCTTGATCGTGATAATATTAAAACCTTAACAACTGCCAAATAATTGTTTGCTTTGCATATAAGTAAAATGATCTTGATGTATGATTAGATAATCTTTATGCTAGGTGATTTTCAAGAGAAATTATATTTAAAATAGATGATTTTCAAAATGGAGGATCTTTAAAATAGATTATTTTCAAAAAAGATCATCTTCAAATTAGATGATCTTCAGATCAATATGATTTCTCAACTAATTTCAATGCTCCACCAAATTATTGAAGCTCTCACTTTGAACCTGATCTCTCATTCTCTCTCTCTCTCTGTCTCTGTCCCTTTCTGTAGATCAGTCTGCTTGAAATCGTTGACATCTTGACTGTCAACTGTTCATGGGCTTCAAATTGCCGCCTGATGATCGTCACTTGAAAGCGCAAAAGCCGCAAAAGTCAAACACGCATACGAATATCTTTTGGGCTGAAACAGAAGCTGAAACTGAAACTGTTGCCAATGCTGAAGCCTGGCCAGAAGTGACACCCACTCTGATGGGATCTCAGATCTCTGTTCACTGTTCACTGTTGACTGTTGTGGCTCCTCAAAAGTTCTGATTTATGTGGAGCTGTCAGCGGCTGCTCGGCGACGACTTCTAAGGTGCGCATTTTGACGCCGCCGTTGCCAATTCTATTGGCCACATTCGCAATGATATTTATGGCCACAAATGGAGCCATGGGAAGAGGGAATTCAGTTTGTTGTTGCCTCGTTTCTGAAGCCAGGATCGAGTGCGATTTTTGATTAATTGTAATGCGGGAACTTTGATTAATTGCGGCCACGTTTGCGGGCCACGAACATAACAATTTGTTTTCGCATTGCATTAAATCAACGTTGGGCTCGAATGGCTTCTTGGCGTGTTATTGTATGGCCAACACCTTGACTGTCCCCATGTTATCGATGCAACGATATATCGATAGTATTTATGAGTTGTTCGCCCCAATTTATGAATGGCCCCCAAAAAGGTCGAAGGATTTTTGTGCTCTGAGTCTCGACTCTGCAATTATGCAAAAAGTTGTCAAATGTGGCAAAGGGGCGGAAAGACAGGGGGCGTGTCCTCTCTGTGACTATCAACCAAATATAATCAACAACAACAAAAACGACAACGACAACGATCAAAAAATTACCAAAAGAAAATTGTACCAGTTTTTGTTTTTTTTTAACTTGAAGCTTGCCAGCAATTTACATGTCTCTCAGTGCCCCCTCCCCTTTATCCGCTGCCCCCTCCCCGCTCTCAGGTCGCTGTCTTCATTCTTCTTCTTCAACAACAAAACCAATCAACGCGTCCGTCAGTCGCTGTTTCTGTCTCTTTTTCTTGTTCAGTCTCTGTCTCAGTCACTTATCGGTAGCCGCGCTGAAATCAGCTTCTGGCACATCACGATCACGTTGCCCCCCCCCCTTTCCACCTTTCCCTCCCTCCTCTTCCCTTCGAACCAAGCACTTCTTCTCTTCATTCCACATTTGCCAAGCCAGTGGCCGAGCCTTTGGCGATCCGTGCTCGTTGCTCCTGTCACAATTACAACGGCAAGTGCAGCAGACTAATGACATCCACGACGACGACGACGACGACGATGACGACGACGACGACGACGACGACGGTGGCAGTTGTCAGTGCACACTGCTTCCAAACTCACCAAATATCAAGGCAAGAAATATACAAAGATTACTTTAAATTAAGGATCTTAACTATTGACTGTTTATATATTTTTAAATCAATGAATGAAAGCTTGCAAAAAAGTTGGGAAAAAATACTTCCCATAAGCCATAAATTAAAAGTGACTTTAATTTTGATAAAAAGTCATAAACAATTATTATCGTCAGATATTTAAAAAATTACATACATATATTTCGTTACAATTTATTTTACAAAAATAATTTCCTGAATTTAAAATAATTTGTATAATTTTCCTCATAAATATTCTAAATGTCATTAAATGATAAATGCTCTGCTTTAATTATTATTGCGTTTTTGTAAATTTGCTGCGGTATTTTACATACGAAGAAAATATTTTTTAATACCTAATTATTTCTTCTTTTATATTCTCATATATTTTATTTTCAGAAGTATTGATAATCACTTGGGATTTGTCCGTTTTCTTAGGTGTTTATATTTGAGTACTTTGTCTATGAAACATACTTACAGCTAACAAGCATTAAAAAATACTCGGATCCAGCTTAAGGACAAAAAAAGCCTGAAATACTTTAAACATATTATACTAAATATATTTCTTTATTAACATTTAAACTGGAATGCTTGCTGTAACCTATATTTGTGTACAATTTTTTAAATATAAGAATTCAATTAAAAATCAAAATTCTAGACTTATAAATATATTTATTTCAAATTGTATGTCTTAATCATTAACGAAAGCAAATTAATTTTTAATTGTGAACTTTTATGACTAGCTTGATAAGGAATATATGAAATAAATAAATTAATAAAATATATTTGTTTAATTTAATTTAATAAAAAAGGAATAGAAATAATTGAAAATAGAAATTTATAACTAAAATATTTTTTTAAATATTTTAACTTTTTAATTAAAAGTTCGATGCAAATCAAACTGAGCCTCTTTATTTTATTTATATTGTTTTTGTCTCCACTCAATATTTTTCAGTGTAGTTGGTGCCACTGTGCGGCGGTTGTTGGGGCAGGGGGTAGGTTGACACGGAAACTTGATATTGCACACACGCGTCTTGGCCCGCGACTTGCGACTTGCGACTTGCGACTTGGCCTGATCAGGCCTGTGGCGTGCGCGTGCAGCGCAATTAACTTTGTTGTAAGGCAGCCAGGCAACACTTTGACATTGACTGGCTGCCCCTGCCCCTGCCACTGGACACTGGTTTGGGGCACATACATATAGCAAAGGGTGGGGGGAGAGACTCTGACTCTGACTCTGGCTCTGAGACTGTCTTTGGGGCACACGGCGACAATTTCACCTGTTGCCACAGCGCTGACACAGTAACTTATATTATTTGCATGCCACTTGCAGAGCAGCAGAGAGTCAACTGCTTTTTGGGCCCAGCTCTGCTTTTGGGCCACGTCTTCAGCTAGAGATCTGAACTGGTTTCGAGCTGCGAGCTGCGAGTTGTCAGCGACTAAAATGATGGCCTAATGAGCCGTTGCTGCCACGTGCAACGTGCAACAAAGTGCAACGTGCAGCATAGTGGGCTGTGCCCCGGGTCAACGGTTAATTAGAGCACAATCATCTTTTCAGGTGCGCCTCGAGTCTCGTTAAGCAGCCAACCGCCCGCTGAGCGTGCCGACCTCTGGCCGACCTCTGGCCGACCTCTGACCTTCCTCCTCACTGACCGCCTCCCGCCTCCCGTCTCCCTTCTCTCTCTTTATCTCGCTCTCTCTGTCTCGTTGGCTGCCTTCAACTGCCAATTAAATGTGGGTCAGCATTGCAATTAATTTTTGCAGCTTAGCACATCATTAGAAGCAAATCCACACACAGAACTGGAACAGGCAGCAGACAACAGAAAGGAAAGGAAAGGAAACTGTCTGTAGTATCTGAATACACCCGAAGAAAAAAACATATTAAACATAATTAAATAAATAAATAGTTAAATAATAGTTAATATGAATATTGTAAAATATAGCAAGTAAATAATTCCATTTTTAATCTAGCGATAAATCATATTTAATTAGAATAAATTTAATTAAATAACTTGTTTTCAAATTAAAAATGTTTCACTTTTTTGTCATATTATCAAATAAAATGGAATCAAAGAATATTTTCAAATATATTTCTAATTTATTTTGGAATTTTGAATTGAACAAAGCTTGCCTGCAATAACGAGTAGTTCGATCAAACCAAATACGCATTATAAATGTATTTACATTATAACAAAATTCTATAAAAATTAAAATTTTTACTTATTTTTACTTATTTTTCACCTCGAAAATGTTATTATATTTGAAATAATATTTAAATAAACATTTTATTTATTTATATTATTTTAAAGATTTTTTGTTTTAAATTGGTTTTACTTTCACACTAATTTCAAGTCTGTAACCCTTACAGTGTTGATTTGAATCGTTTATTATTTATAAATACATATTTCAAATTTAAGTTAAATTTAAGTTGATATAAGTCTTAACATAAAATATTCGATTATTTTTCATAAATTAGAAACTAAGAATTTTTTAAAAAAAATATTTCGAATTTTATTTAAATCGCTTGGAGTTTAAAATTAAATATGAAATCCATTTAAGTTAACTATATATTATATGTAGTAGAAGGGGACTTACATATTTCAATGTTGATGCTGAAACTAACTCAACTGTTAGTATTAAAATTGTAGATCCTTTTTCTCTGGGTGTATTTAGCATGCTTCATTTAGTCAATGAGCCAATTGCGTGCGTCAAAGTCAACGTCTCAGTCGACGTCAACGTCAGAGACAGAGACAGAGCTCCCGTCAGTCTTAACTGATTCTCATTGATTAATTGCCATCATTAGCATATGGAAAGGACGGCATGATTGATATGATACGAGTACGAGTAAGAGTACGAGTACGAAAATGTTGAGTAGTATGTGTTGCCCCCAAACATGGCGCTGTTGCATGGGCCAATATCGAGGCAAGTGGACCACCAACGTCGCGACGTTGCGCCACGGAATGTGGCCCTTAATGTGCGCAGCCCTTAAAAGGGCAGCCAACAAGTGTAGCGCCAACTTTACAGCTTAGACTGACAACTGCAGGCAGTTTTTTGTATTGTGTTTTGTGTTGTATTGCACGCCACAAGGGGCAGGCAACAGGGAACAGGGGCAGGAACAGCACTGGGCCAAGACGAGCGCTAATTGTTAACAAATTGTGGCCGAGGCCGCAAGTGCAGTCAAATGGATGTGGCATTGGCAAATGCCAACGACACGCAACTCAACTTGCAACTTGCAACTTGCAACAACTGAAGCTGAAACTGAATCAGAAACTTAAGCTGGGTGAGTTGTGGTTCAACAGCAACAACAACAACAACAACGAGGCACACGCAATCCGCGCGTAACTGAAAATCCATTACAAGCGGGTCACGACACGCAGCACCACTGAAAACTCCACTGAAAGCACCACACAGAGCACCACTTGAACTCGAACCACTCCCTAAATTGAAGCAGTGGCTGCAAAACAGAAGCCAATCGCATGGACAGACAGTGGATCTCAGCTCAATTTGAGGCGGCTTCTCTGGCTTTTATTAGATGATGCCGCATGCAGACAAAGTTGCCCCCAGAGCTTAGATTACGCTTGAGAATCTTCAGTTGATCTCTTTTCAGAGCAAGATACTTCTTATAGACTTCTACTATTTTCCAAATATATTTCCAGTGTATTTTGTTAAAGCCACTTCTCTTTAAAATACTTAAATTAATTGTATTCTAACTTTCTTATTTCCTGCAATACATTCTTCTTTGAATTCAAACCGAATTTCGGAGATATTTTTAAAAGTATTTATTTTAGCAGTGATTCTATCAGGCCTGTTCCGGCTTTCACTATCGGCAAGTCATTGCGAAAATGAATTTCCCTCACTTTTTCCGGCTTTCACTTTCGGTAAGATTTGGCGGATTGAATTCACTTGACATTGAGCTAGTGAATTTGAATTCGGACAGAATAAATCGATGAAATCAAAATATTTATAAAATACTCCAATGCTTTAGGAATAATGTTGCATCATCAGATGAATAAAAAATTATTTAATTGATCTTTAAATTATTTTTAATTCATTATACCTCAAAATTGATGAGACTCTAACCTAAATTTTTGTCGGATTTGCTCGAAATGTTCTAATTTCCGCAAGTATTTGTGAAAGTAAATGCCAAATTTATTAGTAAATATATTGGTACCAATTTTAAACAACAATTTAAGCATTTTTAAATATTACGTAGAATCCAATTTCTTTTTTTTTTAAATGCAAGTTTGGACAAAGCAGTTTGTAATTTAATGCACATTGTGCAACAACTGACAACTCTGCAAAAAGATATTTTTCAACACTGAAATCAACCCGCACTTTCAAAATTCAAAAGCTATACGAAAGTAGGTTTTTCCTTTGAAAAATGTTTCCACTTATGATCAAATAAATATATGATGAATAAAATACACATTTGATTCGCTCAGAACCTTTTTCTAGCACTGTTCTGCTTAAAGTTACTCAACGCAATGAGGGAGGAAATTTCTGAGGGTAACTCGCAGGAAATGTAAAGGAATTTTAAGGCAAATTCGGTCAAATTCTGCGGATTGAAATTCGCAAAAAACAAGTGAAAACGGAAACAGGCCTGTATATGAGTAGTTGTAGAAATACATCAAACAATCGACAACTCGATCTTCGACAAAGCGATTTTCAAGTATTTTTTTTTAATATATATCGACAAGTGCTTTTTGCTATGTCGGTTTTAACATTTCGTTTTAAAACTCGATTCATAATTTGTGTTACCATCACTAATTTCACCCGATTTATTCATTGTACTATTTACCGGAATTACTCGATCTAACTAACAGTTAAAAAGTCGCTTATCTCATGTAGTCTCTAATCGATTGTCAGAAAAGTTGATAATTAAGTTCAGTTCCGTTCAACTCAATCCATTTGATCCAACTGAAAAGACTGTACACAATTTCGATGCAAATTTAACGATGCCAACAAAACTATCATAATTTAATTTCATTGATCATCGATAAATACTATTTTCATACCTAAAAACTAGAGATTTAGCTTAATCTAAAGATCCTCGAAATCATCATTAAAAAAAAACGATAGTCAGTAATTTTTATTACTTTTAAGCTGGACTCCAAGAAGCAATGTTAATACGATGATCTTCCCATTGAAGTTCCTCATATGATCTCATGATTATCAAGTAATGAAGACTTGATTTGATTTAATGCCTTTTGAATTGACTTTTATGTATCCTTAAGTCGATTGTAAAATGATCTATGAGCTAAGGAAATTGCAAAATTTTATATTTCCTTAAGACGTCAAAATCATGTGCATGAAATTTTTATGGAGCTCGCTGATAAAGTTTTCTTTACTTGCATTGAAAGTTAGTTCTTGATGGATTGCATCTAATTTAGCTTCTCATTCGCTGGCAAACTCTCTTTTCGATTTGATTTTGGCGCATTTACACGTTCCCAATTATGTTTCCAGCAACAAAGTTGAGTTTCAGTTTCAGCTTTAGTTTAAAGCTGCAGTTTTCAGTTTCATTTTTGAGCTAATTGGCCGCCTATAGGTCGTAAGTAAGTATGTTATCAATGGCTAGATTGCCGCCCCATAATCTGCAGCCATCATCATCATCATCATCATCAGCAACAGCAACAGCAACAGCTTCAGTAGCTTCAGTTGCAGATGAAGATGAAGTCGAAGTTAAAAGTAAAGTTAAAGTTAAGGTCTGATCATCGTTTCATAAATGCTGTTGGGGCCATAACTTTCCATCAAGAGTTTCAATTTCAATATTAAAACGCGTCTCTGATGCGACAGTGGCAATTGCTCTCGATCGAAGCCTCGATCGCTCCATCGATCGGGTAAAAGTGAATAACTACCTGTTTTATGTACCATACCCTTCTACAGGGTATTCTCATTTTAATAAGAAATGTGTAACGCCAATAAAAACGGTGTATTGGAAATCAAAATGTATATATCTATATATTTGATCAGAATTCAGTTGATTTGATCTTCTAACTGAGAATTTGTCATAGAAACGATTTGTCAAAAGTCCACTTTTTGTGTTACCAACACTTTTGTTTTCTTAGAAATCCCAAAAAAAACTCTAAAGATATTTAGTCGCTATCGAATTTCTGTAACACTTAACTTTCTTAGAAACAAATCGAAAAATAACACTTTTAATGTTTTTTTGATGTCTTACTCGCAGATTTCTTTACTTATTTATGTTGTAAATGTTGTTTGTTTAATGTTGTGTATACATGTACTGAAATAAACCTAGTTAAAATTAAGTATGGTACTGTGGCTAGGTGGTTACAGTCGCCGATCTGTCACATAATTAGAACTTCCAGTTTGAAAAAAAAAAAGTCAAAAATATATACTTAAAAAAAATTATAATAATAATAATAAGGCTTATAGTTTTCATAAGTCTCTGCAAGGGTATTATACCTTCGATGTGTGTATAATCTTTGTTTTTCTTACTTTTTTCTTTTGGATGATCAACTTAGGGTCCCCCCAAAGTATTGAGTCGATTGTTGCCGTCGGCCCCATTGGAAATTCATTTTCACTCTGGGCGCAGCCGCAAGGCAACTTCATCATTATGATCATGATCATGATCATCATCATGATGATCGACCGCAGGCAAAAGTGTGCTCCAGTTTAATTGAAAGCGGTTTTTTGTGTAACGGCCTTGATGGCAACAACAGCAACAACAGCAACAACAATAACAACAGCAACTATAACAACAACAACTTGTCCGTGGCATGCTTCGAGGTGTGAGCCAATATCAGAGCCCCCAATGCACTTGTTTTAAATGTAAGTACGACTTAAAGTTGTTGTTGTTGTTGCTGCTCCTGGTTTATTGATTGTATTGACGAAATGGAAATTTGTCAATTCTCACTGCTGGTCGTTGGTCTGGCAGCTGGAACGCCTCACATATTTGTGGTCTTGTGCCGATGAGCTGAGCTTTTACTTTGCGGCTTTTGGGACTTTCAGTTTTCGAATGCGGTTGACCCACAGCCAAGGTCGCAATTAAGCAAAAGGAAAGAAGCGAAGGGAAGACGTGAAGATAAACGAGAAAGGGGCATGAAAAGTCTTTAAGATAAGTCTCACAAACTCGCTTACAACTCAATCACCAAATGTGTGGAGTCGAGTTTATCAATGGGCTGTGTTTTATCCGGGGCAATACAAGAATAACCTTTTAATTAAACCGTGCAACGGTTATGGCGACAACGATAACCGAAATCGTTTGACGCTCTCATCGCTCTTCACGCGTGTTTGTCATATCGCTAAGCCCAGCCCAAACTCGAGCTCATCCCAAACCCAAACTCAAACTCAAACCCAATCCTATCCGCATTCATATCCGACTTTGGCTATGCCACATTTTATCGCCTCTGCTGCCTCCGGCGATTGTCGATTGTCGCACGCAGCTCGTTGCACGTTGCACGTTGCACTTGCGTTTGTTTTTATCAATGAACGAACGAAACCCTAACGCAACCCTAACCCAAAACCAACAACCAATACTAAGACTCGAGTCTTGAAACTGCAGCATGAATGAGACTGCTGCCTCGCATTTGGCAAGCGATTAGATTGCCTGCGTTTTGATACCCAGCAAATAGGCGGACATTAGTAGGCTATGCCTGTTGGAAGGCAGTTAGAGACTTTGATCAACTGGAAGAGTCAAGATTTCTTTAAATTTTAAATGACTTGACATTTTATGAATTATTAATTGCAGGTAAGATTACATTCTAAAGTAAAGATGGGAAACAAATTTTATAACATCTTTGAACATGTTTACAATCTATAATTATTTAAGTTTAATTTTTAATATAGAGCAAAAATTTAAAAGAAATACACTTTATATTAAGAATTTAACAATCTTTAGAAATTAAGATAAAATTAAAATTAAATGAGAATTTAAGATTAATTTTGCAATGTAAATTAGTGATTTTATAAGCTTAAAAAATTAAGTTGAAATTAAAAACAATTGAGAAAGTAAAGCTACTTATTTATATTAAATTTAATTATGTAAATCGCATTTGAGTTAATAATTTTAATTAATAAGACTTTAGTAAGATTTAAAGAAAGTTTCCCCAATACAAGTACAGGGTATATTCCAGTAGTAGTTAAGCAAGGGTTTAAGGGCTGGAGTACCCGGGAACGGGGCAAGTACATTAGCTGCACAGCTGCGTTTGTCGGGCAGGTTCTACCTGGCCGCAGATACTCGTATCTGGCAGATACAATTGTATCTGTATCTGCTCTTGTGTGTGGCTGGCTGGACACACGCTACACTTGTTCGCATCGACTGTCCGTCCGTCCGTCCGTCCGTCTTTCAGTCCGACTATCAACATCAACATTTTTATGCGACTGCCACCAACAACGTTGCTTGTGTGGAGCAAAGTGGGCTGCAATGCGATGCGAACAATTTTCGTGATGTCCTTTGAAGTTGCTTTCATTAAAAAGACATAAAATGTCAATCAAGATAATTTCAACTAACAACAAAAAAACAACAAGAGGCTCAAATTGTCAACAGAAATTCGAATGCGAAAAACTTGTGTGAATTGAGCGATTAAGTTGCACTTTCTTTTTTGCCACTCGCCAAGAAGGGCGACCGAATAATGCCAGCTATTCACGGGTACTCATGAGTACTTTAGTGCTCCAACAGCATCACATTTCACGCCTTCAATCTTCAGACAATCAAAATCAATTACAGCTCAGTTAAAAGACGCATAAAAATTGTTTAGCGTCGCTTTTAATTGAAATGAAAATGCAAAATAAGATCAAGGCATCAAAACGAAAGACTTAAGCGACGAACTGCGGCAGATGACTTAAGCAACGAACTTGCGACTTGCAAGTTTAATCACAACTGCACAGCGGGCCGCAATTGTGGCAAGTGCCACGCCCGCTGTTTGTTGGCGCCTTCAATTAAGTAGCTCTATTTAAAGCCGCGTGCACCACCGAACCACCGAACCACAGCACCACAGAACCACTCGAGTCGCGCTCTCAATCAACAACGGAAGCCATAAATGGCAGCTTGTTATTAACGCCGTCTAGCAGCAAATTAGCAACTGCTTTTTTTTATTTTTATTTCATTTTATAGAAACCCAAAAAACCACCAAAACCACCGGCAGTCAGCGAACCACAGCGAAAAACAGCCAAAACCACCAAAAATGCTTACGATTTATTGCATTTGAATAAGCGAAAACCGTCACTAATGATAGTGCTAAAAACAAACAGTGGGCGAGACAGGGAGAGAGAGAGTGTGTGTGTAAAAGAGATAGCAGCTGAGGAAGAGGGCGGTAAATTGGGAGAGACTATCTCAATATTTGTTTTAGCTGCCAGTCAATGAAAATTTCTATAATTTGCATGCAGTTTCTTCTTTTTTTTTTTCGTTTTACCCGCTTGATCCTGGCTAAAAGTCCGCACGATCCTCTCTCAACTTGGCTAACTGGCTGCCCTATGTAAATCATGCAACGACGCAAACCGCAAATTAGCCACACGTATGAAGCTGAAGCTGACTTTGAATCTGAATCTCAAACTGAAACTGAAACTGAAGCTGACTTGGACTCTGGTTTTGGCTTTGGCCTCTGTCCAATTCCGAGTATGTTTCTCGTTAACTCGCTGCGCGGCGGCTTCTTAATGTTTTTCAATAAATTTTCAGACACGATTCGCGCGATTCACAAGCTGGACAGGGGGCGGGGAGTGTGGTGAGGGCCAAGAGGAAGGAATCCAGCAGCAGACGCGTTAATAGAGCAAGTGTTGTTTTGCTCACTTTTGGCGTTAAGTGTTTCGCACAGCAGCCGCAAACTTCCATTCGGCAGCCAGGTGTGGACTGTAGACAAGGGGTAAAGGGAGGGGGAACGGGGGGGTAAGAGATGGAGGGAGTAGGGGCGCTGTTTGTAATCAAAAAGTAAATAAATGCCGGCAGTCAACGCTGCTTTCGCCTTGTTTGTTTTATTTTTCTCTCGGCATTTTTCGCGAAAGTCACAAGCGGCCGCATGCCACGCCCATAACAGGACGCCCGCCCAGGCCCTGGCATAAATCATGCAACTAAATGCGTAAGGGGAGGTGTTGGGAGGAGGGGGAGGACTTGGGACGGGGGGTTAACAACGCTGCCAGCGTCTGAGTCTCAACATCAGTCTCAACTTTCAGCTTCTGCTCCCCTTGTAATTATGTGTGAATTTTGGCACAGCCATCATTTCACACACAGCATCCCAATTTCCCCTGCCTCGGCCCCTACAATGTTGCCCCCTCTCAGCCCAGTTGGCACTTAAAGCAACCCAATAAAGGGCGTGGCGCATGCAAATGACTGCGATGAGAAGACGGCGGAAAGCGCAGGAAAGGACTCCAATTCCAAACGAGTTTTTACTCCATTTTAGTGTAAGGCAGCTGTGAGTTATGAATCAGTATTCATATGAATACGAGTATCTGTGAATACGGCATTCAAACTCAACAGATATTCAATCGCAATACGCTCCAAAAGCGACTTTAAAATTTCAGCGTTCACTAGGTACGATTTAAAGTACACAGCCTAGAAGTATGCAATGGAAATTTATTTTGCAAATTTAGTGGCGCCAGCTAGTGGCATAAAATGGTACTACATTTTTAAGATTGCTCCTGAAAGTAGGCTACGAAATAACTTACGAAAGATTTGTTATAAAATTTTCAAAAATCAATTTAAAAAATTTGAAATAAAAATAAAATAATTTAATTTATTCGAAAAAAATTAATTAAATTAAAAATGTAAGATGTAAGTAAATGCTATTTAAAAAATAAGGACTGCCCAATCAATTTGTCACCTGATTTAAAAGCATTTTAGTTTAGAATTGTCAAATATTGACCCTGATTCATCGATCCACTGATCGGAACCAAATCTCCAACACCATTAGAGCTAGCGCATCCCAAAAACATCACGCAACACAATATCGGGATAAATTCTGTCCATTCTTTTTCAAGAGAATAAGTCGCAGCTGAAACTTAAGAATACATAAAATATAATCCACAAATCAAAGAGATATAAGCTTAAAAGTGTTTAAAAAAGTTTTAATTTATTTTTCTTACTTCACTAAAATGGAGAAAAAAAAACACTAGAAAGACTGAAAAAAAGAATATAAAAAATTGCACTCAAAATCAATAATTAAAAAAAAATACTTTACTTTGTGTACGAGTGTGCTTGGGTGTATGTGTGTGTATGTGTGACTATGTGTGCAATAGAAAAGTGCTCGAGAGTTTGTGAGAGAGAGAGAGAGAGAGAGAGAGAGAGAGAGAGAGAGTCCTTATCGTGAGTCGCTTTTAAAGAGTCCTTAGCCCTGATGATGATGATGCCACCAGCCAGACTGGCGGGCATTCACATAACTCTTGAGTCCCTCCCTCTGGGGGGCTGGTGGCTGGTGGGTGGGGAAGAGGTGGGGTCCGCTTGTCTCGTAGTTGATGCCGTTGTGCTGGTTGAAGACATACGCCTTGGGCACGTCGAGGCCACCCGACGTCGATGTGGACACACTGACACTGGAAATACTCTGACTGGGCGAGACACTTACGGGCGCAGGGGCGGCGGGCAGATAGGTGCGAGGGGGGGATGGCGAGGGCGCCCAGCCGGTGTTGAGCTGCGGCTTCTGGGGCAGCACAGCGGGACGATAGGGCTTGTAAACCGGTGTGACTGGAGACACAGCATTCGAGGGACCATACGCATTATTCCTCAGATCACAAACTGTGTTCTCGATGAGGGCGCCCAGGGGCGCCGTATAGATGCGGAAGTTGACGTCGCTATAGTCGAGATCGGCGAGCAGAAAGACGGGCATGCGATCGGAGAGAACCCAGACATTCTTGTTCTCGTCGATCTTGACGTCGGCGGGAAACACGAGTCCGACATCGTCGCGATCCACGATGCCATGGAATTGCGGAGTATACGGCATCGATGAATGCCAACAGCCAATGGCATTCTGATCAATCAGATTGAACAACTCGACGCCATCATCGCTCATCACTCGGGCCGTGGTGTGGGCATTTCCTCCACGCTCATCGAGGGCCACAAACTCGTGATAACTGTCCTCAGTGCGAGATTCATCCCTCAGAATTCGCGTGGACACCGCGAACTGGCGATGACTGGCCAGGGGACTGAAGTAGAGGGTGCGATAGCCATCGGAGCGAATGGGCGACAGGGAGATGCCAAAGATGCCCTCCTCACCCCACTGGAAGTTCAGGCCGGCAATATTGTAGTCCCCCCTCAGGGGGTCCGGGAAGAAATAGGAGTGGGCGGAGAAACGCCACGACTTGTTCAGCTCCCAAGAGTAGGCAATCAATCCGTAGCCCAATTCATCCGAGAAATAGGCGTAGGCGTCGTCACAGCTCTTGCCAATGTCCACTGCGATGTTGGCAATAAACGTGTTCGGATTTGTATCTTCTGGTCTCAGCTCGTAGCGACGGATTCGCGTGTTTGTGGTCAAGTCAAAGACGTTGACGGCATAGGGGCAGGGATTGGTCGTGGTGTTACCAATGCCCACAGTTCCCGTGTCCAGCACCCAGAGACGTCCGCACTCGTCCACCTTAATGCGGTACGCCGTCGTCAAACTGTTGGCGCAGTCTCCGGCCGTATTGCTGCGCCAGTCCGGGTACGGTATCAGCTCCGGGGAACCTGTCAAGCTGTGATCCATATTGATGTACGTCAACGTGGCCGGAATGCCTGGAAAACATTTTTCATTTTTACGATTATTATTATTTTTGAAATTTCAATTCTAAAACATTTATTATTATTTTAAAATAGTAAATAATTAATAATTTTAATTTATATTTTTGAAATAAAATTTTAAATTGTAAACATTTAAATTTTTATTATAAAACTTTTTTTTTTTTATTTAGTTTAAGCAATGGAAAAAGTATAACTATTTTGTAATATTTATAATAATAATGGAGAACAAAATTTTAATAGATAATGTAAATATATTCAGAAAATTCTTTTAATTTTTTTGATAATTTTAATTTTTCAAAAAAAATTTAATTAAATTTTATTTTACTTGAAATTTTTATAAAAAAAAAAATTGTAAAAAAACAAATAATATGTTTTTCTCATTTTTTATAATTTCTATTACATAATATAATGAATTTATATATAAATTTAGATGTATTTATTAAATCATTATTTTTTGTAATTTGTCTTAAAAAATTTGTTTAAACAGATATTGAAATTTAAAAATTAAAGATGAGAGAGATATAACTGAAAATAAAATTGAGACCCATTAATTAAATTAAAATCATTTAAATTAAAATAATACCATAATAAAAATAAACTAAGATTTAAAAGATAAGTGTTAAAAATGAGTTTTCCCAATTAAGATTAAAAATTAAGGATTTTCGCGTTTCCAAAATATAGAATATCTCAGAATTCTCACTGCATCCAGATGATTTTTGATTCAAGTGTTTGCTATTTTTTATTCCCATATCTTTTATGGCTATTTGCGATTCCAGCTAGAAAATCATGCGAAATACGTTTAACGGCAAGTGAATGTTGCAAGTGCAAGCAATTTCCGTTGTCATTAGCCGGCATTCGACGAGCAACGACATCATCATCGTCATTACGATCACCATCATCATTATGATGATCATCAGCATTGTCAGCGATTCATGAATTGCTTTGGTTGCTTCGGTTTCCGCTCCAGTTGACGCGTCTCGTCTCGTCTCGTCTCTCAGCCAGTTGGCGTTGCGGGCGGGCGTGCGATTTTGTAGCACTTGTCTTGTCTTGGCCAATTCTATAAGTGGTCTTACTCCCCTCCTTGCCCACCTTCTGCTGTGCAAATATACCACCTGGTGGTAAACCAACAGTTACAGCATTTATTGCACATTAGTGCACATACTCGCAGCTCTGACAATTTTTATTGTTCTTGCTTAAACTCTGACTGCATTTTGGCATTATTAACTCAATTGCCATCATAGAGCTTGGCTAGACTAACATAGACTTAATAAAAACCAAGACACGGAAAGCAGGCTAAGCCATTGATATAGACGCCTTATTTCCACTTGCGGGTATGAATTGTTCGAAAGATGTGAAACAATTAATTTAGTGGTTTGAAATTGAATTTCAGAATTTAAGCGAAATTCCGCATAGTACTTAGAAGAGATTTTATGAGAGCCAATTATAATTATGTTCAACGTAAATTATATGAGACAGAAAAACTGTTCCAGCCATTTTTCAGCCTTGCGGCTGTTTAGTTTGAATTTATTCCTTATTCACTTTTACTTTATAAACTGAGTAAAATTTTGAATTCCTTTTTATTCTTTCAGCTTAAATTTAAATTTATATATAATTCATATTCATTTCATATCATATCCAGTAATTTCATTTATTTATTTAACACCCTAGTGCTGCAAATTGTAAAGAACTTATGATTATGGCACTAGTCAAATTTAATGCTACACACGATTGAAAGCGCAATTATTCTAAAGTGACTTATGATTAATATTACAAAATTTGGTTTTGATTTTAGTAAATACAATTTTTAGATACAATTTTTAGTTCCGTTTTTTCAATGTCTAAATAAGGTGTTTGATAACTATCGAAAAGAGAATTTGCAACTATATGTAAAATAAAATTAATATGTACATTGAAAAAACGGCCCTAAATATAATTGCTTGAGATTTCATTTCAATTTTAAAAAGTACTTTTGGTCAACTTATCTAAGTCTAATTTAAATTAAAAATAAAAACAAACCAATTAAACTAAATAAGACATATATCAAAATCACCTAATTTTATAATAAATCTTTAAATTAGTGTTTTAAAAGCCATTCAGATTAGTAAGCTTAGATTAATTAAATAGTTTCCTTTGGGAGTTTGATACTTTGACAAATTCTGGCTACCAGTTTTGATTCCTTTCAAGTCGAGTTCAAGATACACAAAAACTCGTCCATTAGATTACCCAACCCAACATCTGTTTAACTTTCATGACAGTTTCAATCGCATTCGTTAAAATTTCACCGTGCTAAGTGGAGCATGTATTTAGATGGCCTGTCAAGCTGTCGACTGGGGTTATGGCTCAATCGCGTTGCCAACTAGCTGGACGATCAGTTGTCCAGCTGTCGGGTTAAACAACATCCTACATCCTGTACCTGATATCCTGACTCCATCTGGGACAGCTTGTCAATTGCCTGAGCATGGCTTTAATTTGTGCACTTTAATGGACAGAAAGTGTGGCAAATTGAAATAGTAGTCAAGTTTAAGTTTTGGATGGATTTTGGATGGATTTGATTGAAGTTTCCTGTTGACTTGATATTGTCGCAGCTGCCTAACGAATGCCATTTATTTTTGGTTGTTTCGATCTCAACCTGTTGCGCACAGTCGAGAAAATCAAAGAAAAAAATACAGACGAAAACATTAACATTGCTGGACGCATTTGCTAATTGCAAATGACCAATGAATTTTCCATTATTGACTGGCTATTAGTTAAAAGCAGCCAGTTGGCCATTTAACTTTTTGGCTGCCAGTTTGTTAAAATCACATAAAGCACATAAAAGCCAAAGCAGCTCAGTGAGCTTCATTTATAAATCATTGATATTAATTTGTAATTCAATGGATTTTCTTTCAATTTTAATTTGTAATCCAATTTCAATTGACATGACAGACAATTTGAATTCGATTCTTAAATAATGTGAGAACTTGAGCATTATTCAAAAGTGTCGCATAATAAGCACAACAATAATAATAATAATATTGTTATATTCAAGTATTCAAGTATTCAATTATTCATTCGAGTCTTTGAGTAGAGAAACGTTAACATTGATTGAAATTAATATTGTTGCCACTTGACAACCTCATTATGAAGCCAATAAATGTCTACTGAACCGCAGCTGCGGTTTTTATTTCAAATTTGTTATACAAATTATGAGATTTACTTTTGATTAGCTAATTGATTTGTGCTTTTGAGCCGTATTTTTTTTTTACTATATTTCGTGGCTTGTGACTTTCGCTCTTTCGCCTTCTTTTTCTGCGGCAAAAAGTTCATTGAAGCGTACCTCAATATTTTAGACTTGACTTGACTCTACTTGTTACTCGGACGGCCTTCTGGGCACGCAGACATTGGCATTCCAATTCCAATTTTACGACCATTGTTGCCATTCTTAAGATAAATACAAATGTAAATATAGAGCCCAAGGCTGTGCCTCCGCACTGAGTGGAAAAGCTAGAAAGTCAATCAGGGATTAGCCTTAAGTAACTTGCGACACTTTGTCAATTGATTTTCGATAACGTAAGATTCAGCATGATTGCATAATTAATTTGTATGTAATGCATATTTCGTGAATTGGATATACTTTTAAGATATGTAAACTACTGACGGAATGACTTTGAGCTATTATATTTATTTTGATCAAGTTTTATTCAATACCTTTTTCATTTCCAAAACGCACTTTTTATATAACAAACAAATGTTTTTAGAAACCCACATATTTTAGTGTATGGTCTCATTATGTCTCTAGAAATGTAGTGTAAAAAGGTTAAAAGATAACTTTGACTGAATATTATAAGATACTAATGATTAATTTAAATGTTTGAATTCAAAAATGTAACAAGAATTTTAAGGCTAAACAAAGTTTGTAAATAAGACTCAATAAAGTTGAAAATTAATGAGTGAGAAAATGAAATTATTAATTTTCAGTACATTTTCTGATTATCAGATTATACGAGTAAAAACTTAATATGATAGAATTAATTTAGAAGCACTTATGCAAGGTATGAACATTTTAATAAAATAATATAAAATTTTTATAATTTTTATCTAAATATTCTAAGTTATTATTAGCCAGATTCTTGGCCATTTCAGTAACCAATTGGCATTTCGGGCAGACCGCTAAAAGGTTTTGACACACAATGCATTCAAGTTATTCACATAAATCGCACTCGTTGCACTCGAAATGCAACTCTCACTTTGAAACAACTCATTCAGCTAATTGTTGAATATATATTTGTACCCATGTGTCTGCATTTATATTCAATTTGAATTGCTTTTATTGCTGTATTTTTCATTTGTAACGGTAAACCTATAGTCAAGGTTTTGAAGAAGCCTTCACAATTGGCACTTGCTGTTATTTATTGGTTTATTTAAACAACCATTCAACTAAGCATTTATTACAAGTAATTTTATTTTTGTTAACGATTTCTTTTTAATTTAAATGAGATAATAAGTTATATACAGTGAATTTAAATATTTGTAAATTAACTGTATTTGAGGACAGCTCTAGATTTTTTTAAGATAAAAACTAAAATTACATTCAGCCAATATAAGATTGAATTTTAGCTCTTCAAAATTGTATACACTTTAATTAGTATGAAGTTTATTTGAAAGTGAAATTTTCAAGTAGTGAGTTTCTGGAAAATTCGTTTGTCTCGAAGAAATCAAAATGAAAATATTTCCGGAAAAATCGTAGCAATTTATTAGAGAACTGATAGCATGAATAGAAGACTGCGGAATGTACAATTTGTAACTGAATGTATTTTTTGAACAACTCTGAGATTACGAATCCCTAAAGATGCCTTGCACAGGAATTTATAAAATAAATAAAACATGAAATTACGGACATTCCTGGGCGTAGAATTTAGCAACACTGTGTATCCGATTTGTTGCAAGTGTCGGATAAGCAGATTAACAAGTTTCCTTAAAGATTCGCATTGCACATGGTCGAGTCTCCAGTGGCAATGCATTCGTCAGTCAGTCAATCAGTTGGTTAAACACAATTTGTATTCAGCTTGTTAATCACTGAGATTTCACACTTTGCTAACGAAATGTGCGAAAGATTTCCATTTGTAAACGCAGCTAATGATGACCAAAGCTGGATGAATCCAATTTGGGGCTAACAATTTCAGGTGCAGTTGCAGTTGCAGTTGCAGTTAAGAGTGACTGTGACAGTTACTCCGCCAGTTACTTACCATCTCGCCAGCGGGGAATGGTGACAAAGAGGCGATTGCCAAAGTGCTCGATGCCCACGGGCAGAGCGTTCTGAGGAATGTAATCGCCGGTGGCAATTGCCTGCTCCTTCAGCCGATCGTTGGGAAAGGCAAAGTCCAGTTGATTCCAGCTGTAGCGCTCCTGCAGCTTGTAGGCAGCCTGCGTGCCACTGACCAGCAGCACAACTGGCAGCAGGATGTGGGCGTACATGGCGTATGCGCAATGTTGATATTTATTTAGTTTTATTTAAAGCCTTTGCGGCCACTTGCCACACAATTTGCAATTCGCAGCGCACTTGCCACACACAAAAGTACAACAATAAAAAAAAATTGTTTTTAAATGTTTTTTATATATATTTTTTATATATATTTTTTTAAAGGGCCTCTTGTTTATTTGTTTATTTTTCTGTTTTTGGGGTGAAATCTCAGCTCGAGCGGCTGCCGCGCTTATGACTGTTGGCCACTCTTTGGCGTCCACGTTTTATATAAACTTATTTTCGCAGTCGGCGCAGTGTCAGTAACGGCGCTGCCGACGTCAGCAGCGGCAGCAGCCGAAGGCGCACGCGTCACGCTGCCTCCTCTTCGGCTAGGCATCGTTTTAAGTTCGGTTTTTTTTTTGTTTTTTTTTTTGATTTAGCTGCTTTGGCTTTGTCTTTAGTCCATGATTGATTTTCACGCATGTTTTGTTGTGTCTCCCTCCGCGTCCCTCCTCCCTGTCCTTCAACTGTTCGCTCTGCCCGCAATTGCAGTTCCGTTTAATGAATTTGCCTTTTAATCAATGGCAAAAACGCCGCAAAATATTGTACCACCCGTGACCCAAGTGACCACGGCCCCTCGCCGACGCCTTTCGCTGCGTTTTTTAATTGGCCTCAAAAAAATTATTGTTGCTGTTGTTGGTTTTACTTGTTTCTCTGACTCTGATGATTCATTGCCGAGGGTCAAAGCAAGCGCGTAGTTTCCGCCTTAGGTGCAAATACCCCAACTCTGATCATTCTGGATTTCTCATTCGATTTGTACAGCCTTGAGACGCAAGAATAAGTAAACATATTTACAACATGCAACATTCCTGCATATCTATATCAGGTTTCATCATTTCTGCTTAACTGCTGTATTTATGCACCTCATTTCATTTCATTTGCTTTTTGCATAAACGAGTTTCGCCATTTTCACAACTCATTTGACGCATTTTGTTAGGCGTATTTAACTTGTTTTCGAGCCACGAAAACTTCCTTGCCAAAGTTCCTGAACTATGTATTTGTGAAAGCTTCCTTTGAATGCATTTTAAGTAAGAGCTAATCGAAGTACATACTTGAAAAAAATGAAAGCTTTCTAAAAGCTGCTGAAAACTTGGAGTTTTGAAATAATACAAATTACAATATTATAAATATGTTTTAATTTAAAAATTTACATACATTTTTTTCAGGAAATCTTTTAAATTATGAAATCATTGAGAAATTTTTATGTATTGAAAACGCTCAGCAGAATATATTTAAATTTATTAGTTTATTTATTAACAACAGTTAAATTTTTTAATTGATTATTTTTTGAATATTAACCATAATATTTAATTAAAATTAATTGTTGTTAGCATTTTATTAAACTTTATAAAAGTAACTCAAAAATCCTATTAATACAAGTATACAAGTATTAATACAATTTCTGCAGTTAGAGTATTTTGTGTTCGGTGTTGAGCAAATGTTTTATGTGTATCTCGTTCATTTGCTATTTTGTGCGATTGGCAAAGAAATAAATTGTAATTGCTTTTTTGGGCAAATGTTTTTTTGATTGTTTACGCGTGAGCCGGAGCTGTGGTTGCCATGCTTTAGGGTTGTCGATCAATAGAGCAGGTGGTGCTGGTGGTGCTCGTGGTGCGGCTCTTTATGAGTGTGTGAGTTTGGCTTAGTCAGCGGTGCAGAAAGTGATTTGAAGATCATGCCAAAATCGATCTTCTGATACGCATATCAGCTATGGAAAGTGGCTTAAGATAATGCCAAGATCGATTCATTGATAGCCATTGAAGCGCAATTCCGTTTGGCGGGTGAAATGAAGTCGAAATCGAAGTTATTGAAGAGACAATCTATTTAAGCCTTGGTATTGGCCACGTTAAGGTGTTGTGATCTGCGTGAACATTAAATAAACTGATTAAAATGCCGCCAAAATGGAAATTAAGGCCGCAGCTTTGCATTTCGAACTCGAATTCGAATTTTAATTTTTGCATGCGAACTCGAAGCATGTGGCAAGTGGCATGTGGTGGCATTAAGCTGCAACACTTGACACGACTCACAAATGCATTGCGATTTTTATGCAAACTGTCCCATAAATAACATTCAATTACTGACCACAAAGATCTTTAATATTTGCCCAAAAAAGCCGAAATCATAAAAATAGACAATTTTATGCATTAGCAACTTTAGCCTAAATTTATTTATGGTTTGTTATTCATTTCAACAACAGCTCAAAATTAACACACTTAATCACATATATACCCAATAAATTCGAGTACTCGAATCGACTTTCACTCCATTCAATATTTTTAGGCTTCAACTGTTGGTCAAAGAATATTTACGAATTGAATACAAATAGAAAACAAATCTAAGATTGGAGGATAATACAACAGAGGGTATCTCTTAGCACTCATCATAATTATATTGTATATTATTAAATTATATATTAATTAATTATACCTAAGAACTTTATCAACATAGCTTTGAGAATGTAACATTTTGTTGCCTATCTAAAGGCGTCTTTTTTTTTGTTCTAGCAGTCGGAGTATAGAGACCCCGTTGTGCAACTGAGAAAAGCGGACTTACCTGGCGTAGAGGTTAACCGTGATCCCGAAGGCGGTTCCTCCGGAGCAAGGCTTGACCATTGCACTTCCGGCACAGTTCTATTTATATATAGTCAAAAATATGCATTAAAAATATAAAAAACAAGCTTTAAATATTCTGAATAAGATAATTATTTCATGAACTTTTTTTATTGTATAGAAATCGTATTCCGATATTTTGATAATACAGAAAATACAGAACTAGAATCTTAAGATTGTGATATGTGTTTGGAATTATGAATAAATTTCACAATAGAATATTCTTGCGAACAGCTTTATGAAAAACACTGAACAGAGTTTCTAGTCTGATGAAGTTCTCAATTAGAAAATTTCCATATCTCATTATTGTAAAGATTTATGTAATCTCGGTTAGACCAACAATTCATATAAGATATCGATATACAAATTTTGAAATAAATTTGATCAGCCAGCTCACAAAAGAAGACTCCTAACCCACCGCACATACCAAAATTGGTGCGTCTAGCTCTTAACAAAAAGACATAATTTTTATTTTGAAAGATTCATTAAATAGTTTCCCACCCATACTTTCCACTTTTTTTTAACAATTTGTGAAACATTCTTGAACTTAAGCTTAAAGTTCGTATTTATTTTATTTATTTATGAAATAAATTTGATCAGCCTGCAACTAAATTTAAGACAACTCATTAATACCTCACATACCAAAATTGGTGCATCTAGCTCTTAACAAAGAGACCAATTAATTATTTTAAAAGTTTTTTTTTAATGGTTCTGCACCCGCACTTTCCGCATTTTTTAGCATTTGGTGAAACATTCTTGAAATTAATTTCAAAGCTGTGTGAATTGATTTATTTTCCTCTTTTGGAGGCAACATTTACAAAAATCCCGCCCAGACACTTGCAAGCATTGTAAAATGCTTCCATGTAACTCATTAGGACAGCTCATTGATTTCAAATCCGTCGGTTATCACAAAGAGATAAACATATAAGGAGAAGTGAAACAGATACCCTCTCTATTTGGATTATTTCCCAGATTAAGCACCGATTAATTTGGACTTCAAAAGAGCCGCCAAACGCACTTCAGTTCAGTTGTTGTGTCTCAATTCGAGGAGTGGGAGATGAACGAGATTTTAAATTTATGATTGAAATGTGGAATTACCTTATTGAAGTTTGTAATGTTAGAACATGCTTCGCATTCGCAATGAGCATTTAATTAATTAATTTTCATTTTTACGATCGAAATACAACATGTGCTTTAGTTTAACTCTTTTTTTAGTTTTCTCTCTTTTGAAGTCTCGTAACTCAAGCAACGCACCGCACACACCACACATAATTAATTACCTGTGTATTGACAGCCGGTCAGTAGCTACAACAACAACAACCATGGCAACAACAACCAAAACAAACAACAACCGCAACAGCAAACAACAACATGGAGCAGTCAAAGCAGCATGAAATCAACAGTGCAACATCGTTGAATAAGTTGAATAAGTTGAATAAGCCAACGAGCATAATAAAGAGCGGCAAAGGATGGATGATGGTGGGTCAGTTGGGATTGTGGTTGTGGTTGGCTAACGAGTCTGGTTCAAGCACAGAGGGAGGAGAGAGAGAGAGAGAGAGGGAGAGTGGGAGAGTGGCGATTTGCCGCCAGACGATCCTCAAGTGCGATAGTATTGAATTAAATCATGTATCATTTTGGTGCATTTATGTATAATTTATGATTTGTGCTTCAACGCCTGTCCACACAACACACACACACACACACACACACATACACACACACACACACACACACACACTCCCTCCCCTCGCTGCGGCTACGCATCGTCTATCCGTCTTACTGTCTGTCCGTCTAGTTGGCATTACACAAAAGTCACAGTCGGCAAAAACAATTTTCCCAATAATTAAAACAAGTTTTATCGTCGTTTCGTTGCGTTGCGTTTTTGTCTCCAGCTGAACGCAAAACAACTTTATCAATTGGCCAAAATCGTTTGCTTAAAATCTTCAGTTTTTATACCCGTTACTTATTAAAAATAAGTAAAAGGGGATATTGTATTCGTTGCAATGTATGTAACAGGGAGAAGGAAGCATCTCCGACCCTATAAAGTATATATATTCTTGATCAGCATCAACAGCCGAGTCGATATAGCCATGTCCGTCTGTCCGTCTGTCCGTCCGTCCGTCCGTCCGTCCGTCTGTCCGTCCGTGTGAGCGCCTAGATCTCAGAGACTATAAGAGCTAGAGCAACCAAATTTGGCACACAGATTTCTATAAACCCCACGCAGGTCAAGTTTGTTTCAAAATTTTGCCACGCCCCTTTCCGCCTCCGTAAATCGCGAAAATCCACCACACGCACAGTTTCCAAGATATTAGGTTTTTTTAAACGGTGAACGTTAGCTATTGTTTTTACCTATCATTCTACTAAATCCCAACAAGATCGGACAAACAGAAAGGTGGTACTGGCTGATTAAAGCTTTTTAGCAATAAAAGTGCCTAAAAGAATGCAATAAAAAAAAAGTTAAATTTATTTAGGTAAGTAACGGGTATCCTATAGTCGGGAGCTCGACTATAGCCTTTCCCACTTGTTATTATTCGTCCTGTCTTCCGATTTTCCACTTCATTTGCATATCTTTAAATGTAAACAAGGAAAGAAAGTATTTTTTTCTGCTCCTTAACGAACATCAAATTCTCTGGAAAAATTTGTTAACTTTACTATATGCAGATTAGAAAGTGATAAACTTATTATAAGCTATATTCTCTGTACGACAAAGCCTACTGATATCTTATTATAATTAGTATTATTTATTTTTTTATTATTAGCATTTCTTTAAATATGACATTTCTCTTAATAATTTAAGCCGATTATTTCACTGCAGGCCTTATGATAATAATGTCTGTCTATATGTCAAATAGAATATTTTTTCCAAATCTAACAGATTTGAAATCAATGGAGTATCTTTTTAGCCGTCAATGTATATTTTTACTATTCGTCTAAATATTTTTACTACAACTTAAATGAGATTATAGGAAGTAGCTGGTCCTAGTTTCTAACCTAGCTAAGTTAAAGTGGCAGCTGAGTTCCTGTAGACTGTTTCCTGTTTCGATTCGGGCCAAAAAGCCCTTAAGATGTAATTTACTTTTTATGCTTAAAATTAGTTTGGGATGGTTCCCTCTAATAAATATTATAGTATACTCTTTCATCCCAATCAATATAGGGGCTAGTATTCTGATCTCGTTGGAAACTAAAATTCATCAAATGATTGTTTTCACAAAATAAAAAATGTAAGCAAATTTTTTTAAAATTTTTTTTTTAAATATTCAAAATTAATATAAAAAATGAGAAACAGATATTTTTCTTTATAATAAGTGAATATTTAAATGAATTAAATTAAACTCAAATAAAATTAATAAAAGTCAAATTAATAGTGCTTAAAATTACCAGACTAACTGTGTGTATTTGCATTGCAACAAAATAATGTGAAAATAGCTTAAAACAATTGTCCCCATAATTTAGTATTTGTATGCACTTTAAGTCATAAGTGTATAATAGCCTGTGGATAATAGCCCATAAAAAAATACAGTTTCGGGTAGAGTATTAAAATGCACTTAATTCATGTTTAACGAGGGCTGAACGGTTTCTCTCTCTCAGTTTCAATTTTCAGTGCTCAGTTGCAAATTCAGTTTTGGTTTCGCTTTGTTGATAGATGTTTATTTTTATTTTTATTTTTGGTTTCGTTGCGGCTAATTATCTGCTTATAACTGTAAATGGCGGCTTTTAACATTTTCCGCATCCATTTGCTCTAAACTGGAACCCGAACCGAACCAGTTGCACAGCTTCTTCTCCATTGTCCATTGTCCATTCTTCATCTTTCTCTTTTTGGGTCCCAATTGCAATTCCCGCTTCAAGTTCAATGTCATTGGCCGTGACATGCATGGCATGTGTGGTATGTGTGTGTATTTATTTGTTGTGTCTTTAATTTAGCTATGTCTTTGATTTATTTGTTTGCTCGTTAGTTTTGTTGTTATTTGGCTATTGCCACTCTGCCACATTGGCAACATTGCTGTATTGTCTTTAGATGTCTTGTCTTGTCGCATTTGCTTGTATTCAGTTGCAGATTTCCTGATGCGATCCAAATGCTAATGAACGTCGCGTGGACTCGAGTACAAAACACAAAAAATGTAATCATTTGGCTAACTGGCTGACAACATTTGGCCAACAGCAGCAGCAGCCGCAGCAGCAGCAGCAATTGCCTCAGACAGTCATACGACTGCGAGTAGCCATAATTTGTGGCAATCTCTCTCTGCTTTGCTCTGCTCTCGATGTTGTGTCAGCGCAAACTTGTCGCCTATGAGTTGAGGTGGAAATTGAAATTGCATTAATCCGCCGCCGCAATTTGCACCACCAGCACCACCGACAACAACAACAACACCAGCCACTGAAAGCCACCATCATCATCAACTCAGTCCACATATCTCTAAATAGTTAAGCACAACAACTCAATTATCTAAATCAACCGCTCAGTGTATATACACTTGACAATCTCACACACACACACACACATACACACACACACCTAATGATAGACCGTTCCGATAAGCAGCATTTGCAAATCTTTCAGACACGAGCCAAAGTCATTCCAAAGACATTCGAGTTTCTTTTTTGTTTTTGCTTTTGTTTCAGCTCATTCTCCTTATACATATATCATATACCCTGTGCACCTGTATACCCTGTACTCTAAATAGAGCCAGTCTACTTTATACTTTAAATGCTATTTAGATTGTTAAGTATTTGAAAGTCGTTCACTTTGCATGCCGTAATAATTTAAACATTTCAAATTGCATACGAATTACCTGGAAATTTTTGAAATGGGTTCTTAAACATTAATCTCTAGGAATAAGTCTCCAAGTCCATCTTTAATTAAATGAGCTAATCAGTCAATCAATAGTTTGGATCTCAAATATTTTGTTTGTTTATCTGGATAATGCAGTCAAAATTCCAAAAGAATTTTTAATCTATAAAATGATGTCAGAAATTGTGAAACTATTTAAAAAGCTAGTTAATAAAAATAATTAGTTAATTATAGATAGAATAAAAAATATGTGAAATGTACATTATTTTTATTACTATTTTTTTATTTCTTTTTTTTTAATTAACCTTTTTTTTAAGCAAAATGTCCGAGCTCGAGGTGTAGATAATTTTGAATAATGATTTGATTCAGGGAACTCGTAATATTCTCTGATGAAGGTATCTGTGAGTCCAACAATCTTTAGTCGCTAAATACCAAAAATTTGATAGAAATTCCAGTAGCTCGAAACTTTGTTAGTTAGTTGGTTAACAAAAGAAGATGTTTTTAGCTTAGATTGTAAATCTTAATGCTAAGACCGCGACATAGAACTCAGAGAAACATTGGAATGTGATTTATGTGATTAGTTTATTTGTGAATTTTATTAAGTAATTAGTTAACAATTGATTATTTAAATAAATAACGAAAAAAAAAGGAATTTAAGCTGTATCCAGGTGGCTGCAATCACTGCGAACGACAATCCGCGCTAGTGACGAAAGCAGGAAGAGTTATTAATTACCACCACCATGGTGGTGCTGGACGTGTGTGATCGTTGACATCGATATAATCGCGAGAGATTCCGCCTATTGGCTTAATTAACTCCACCGATCCCGAGTCGGATTCCTGGACCTCCTCGGCCACCTCGGCCACCTCGATGGCGTCAACTGGTTCCACAGCCGCTGTCCAGACCAATGGGGCAACTAGGGCCAAGATGAAGAGTAGACTGAACACAATGTGCCACTTCATGGTGATCCAAAACGATGTTATGTTCTCCATCCAACAGACCCACCTGCTTTTATATGATGCCCAACAGACTTTACTCCCACTACTAACACTCATTCCCATCTATTCCATTTCATTCTACTTTTGTTTTTTGCAAACCTAATTGTTTGCTTACTTTTGGGTTATCAGAGACGAGTGTTTATCTGGAAAGTAGGTTATCTTAATGGGGTTATTAAACTGCTGCGATCCGGTAATTTGCATTTGGCGTAATTACTCTCTCCCTCTCTTCATTTATTATTGAGAGAAACTTTCAACTATAGATGAGAGAAATGATCTCTGTGCTGACTAAATTACTAATGACTGGCTAAAACTTAAACGTTTTTATTTTCAGTCTATAGTATATTAAAATAATTCCTAATTTACAATTTTAGTAGTTTCATTAGAATAAATAATTTAAATAGATTGGCAAAATAAATAAAAAAATAAATAATATAAATTAATTAAATAATTAATAAATAATTAATTAATTAAACAAATTAAATGAATAAAAAAAAATAAATAAATTCAATAAATTACATAAATTAAATATATAAATAAATAAGATAAATAAATTGAATTTCTGACTGAGCTATGAAGATGAATTATTTAATTTTAACAGAATTAAACTAGTTTGAAAATATTTATGACTAAACTAAATATGGAATATACTTTCATCTTAAATGACCTCGTAGAAATCTATTTATTATATTCCTTTTATTTTACGAAATTACTAAAAACAAAACAAAACCAAAAAAACATGACCTTGGAAAATCTCTATCTCCCTTTTTTTATTAATATTTAATTTTATCTTTCTCCCTATCTATCTTTCATCTCTATCTTTGTGTCTCCCTGACCCTCTATTTCTGGCTCTTTTTCTATCTCCACGCTCTCCAAATATTTAATTAATACTTTTCGATTTTAAATAAGGAATTATACAAAATTATAAGCCATTTCCATTCAAGTTTATAGGCAAAACTTACAGGAAAAACAGGACTCTGTTATTTTCCTTTGCGTTGTGACATTTTGTACAAGTTTTCGGCAAATGTAAATATCATAAATTACACATTTAAATGTGAAGATATCGATAAAGCCAGATAAGAAGCCAGCTTGTTTACCGACTGGCCGCTGGACAGAAGCTGTTTGCTATGAAATCTATGACAAATGGGTGAACGCTAATAGGAGATTTGCAATAAGAAATTATAAAAGAAAACCAAAACAACAACCAATCGAAATGTGAAATGCGAAATTTAATTGAAATTGAACATTTTGCTCAGTTAGCTGCTGATGCTGATGATGTGCGTGCGAATTGCAGTTGCTGACTAACTTTTGTTTTCTTTATTTATATATTACTACTAGATTATTTTGTTTTCCTGGTGAAAAGTTGTCGTTGTTGGCTTGTTGTGTTGTTGCTCGTTACTCGTCTTGTTGTGGCCAAGATAAATGCGTGAAGTCAACATGACTTATCAGCCAATTCAGTTGCCAACCTGTCCAGTTTTGGCTCTTTTCAGCTCAATTAGTTTTCAATTAAAAACTATTTAGATGCCCCGTATCGACTACAGAGTTGTCTACCAATTTTCCTGCATCTTTCACGCCATTGGGAAATTCTTGGAATTGCGCAAAGTGTTCCAGCTTATTTATCCCCAATTCGTCTGAAACAAGGAAATAATCCGTAAAAAAAATCATAAATATCATTTGTTAAATTCATGTAAAATTATACAGTGTACACACACTAAAGTGTATAAAGTTATTTAGTAATAAGTGATTTACATGATTGCGGGGCATGTCTATTTTATTATCCCATAATTTATTTGAAACAAGTGTGCAATGAATAATAATGTGCAATGCATGAAGAATTAATTTTAAAAGTTATAAATTTATTATTTGCATATGATAAGTAGTATAACTGTCGCTCTTGATCTCGCATTTAATTAACTGGAGTACAGTAAAAAAGAATGCATTTGCATGTCTTTGAAATTATTAACTGAAAAGAACTGTGCAATTCTTATGTAAATCATCACATTCCTAAGGCCCTTGAGAGAGCTTCTTTCAAGTACAACTACAATTCCCTGAACTTTGACTATATAGCAGATATTGAAGAATTCAAATAAAAATTTAAAATTGTTGTTAGAAATAATTTTGGCAATTAGAGCCAAACAAAGATGTTCTAATTGAAATGAGCATATTAAACATTTTTTCGTATTAAACAAATGTGTTGAAACCAGAGATTAAAATCCAAACCGAAACCGTAACCTTGAACCGGGAAAAACCGATTGCAATTTAAAACCGTAACTGACCGAAACTTTGTAAACCGAAATAACCGTTTAGTAACCGTTTCATTTATAAAGGCTTTTATTTTTGACTTTAATTTTCTTATGCTTAATTTTGAATTTTTATTTGTGATATCCATGATCGAATTTTCATAGCACTGGATAATCACAAATAAAATAAATTTGTTAAATTAAATAATAAAATAGTTGAAATGTAACTAAACTACATCAAACTGAAGAATATGTGAAAGAAATGTGTGAATGAAAAATTAAGAAAGTAATGCCATTTTAATTATTATTATATTATTAATATAACTATATTTTTGGACAAAAAAAAACATTTTTTTGTGAGCCGAAACCATACCGGTATTTCAAAACCGATTCATACAAAAACCCGTTCACCGCTACGAAACCTTTATTCAAAGATTTTGTATAACCGATAAATGCGAACATAACCGAAACCGTTACTGAAACCGATATTCGTTTCGGTTTTAATCTCTGCTTGAAACTAAAACAAATCTTTCCACTCCAACGAGATTTGACTGTAGTTTTGAGTAATTATCTCGCTGCGAAGATCTGTTCATATAAGATAACATAACTGGCCCCATGTGAGTATCTCTTGGTGTGTGTTACCAACTTTGGCTTGTTGAGCTGCTTTCAGCACTTAATTGGTAATTACAAGAGGTTGAGTCATTAGTTGGACACCCTGCTGGCAATGTGAAGGACTCGAGACTTGAGAGCTGGAAACGCCCAAATACTTGCCGTCTAATTATGCATAAAAACTGTGCTTGTGCCTTCTGAAATGGAAATTGAAATTGAAATTAAAATTGGAAAATGTAATTGGAATTGTACACGTAATTTGTAATTGTAACCCATTGATTCGGGCTACTAGTCGTCGTAGCATAAACAAAAACCTACAAAAATTAACGCCAGGGCAATAGTTAATTAAGCAGTTGGTATTTGAACCAAAGTTGAACTACATCACAGCTCGTTTGGCGAATACTATGTTAACTTGTCTAGCTGTGTTGTTGTTGTGCTACAACTCTTGTTTATACAACTGGCTAAAACATAATAAACTATGTTAAATGAAGTTCTGGCGGGGCCCAAAGACGATGGTGATGTCGATGTGGATGTCGATGTCGACCTTGTCACGGTTATGCTCTGCTTCGCCTACAGCTTTTGACGACAGCCATCGACATCATTGCAGGCGATCACAAACTGTAAATTCATTTAGCAATTGTAAATCGCAATTGCAAATTCAATTCACAAATCAGACACCTAAACTTAAAGTAAAATCTAAATTTAGCTTGATATAGCGAAATAGTTGAACACACATTCTCAACTTCGTGAGAATACAAATCTTTGGATGTTGAGCATTGACTTTTGCTTTGCCTTAAATTTGACTATTAAATGAACTGTTGACTAGTATTATTAAAAAGTAAAAAGCCAACTGTTGCTGGTTTTTACCGAAGCGCTCGTGTACCGTGGAGTAAAAACCCAATTTCTGCCAATATCTGCCAAAAAGTAATTATGCAAATGTTAACTCTTTACTATGATTTTGAATTTGTCATTTACACTTTTTGCACAATTTTGCACATTCTGTTGAAACCGGGCATTTTTGCTAGAAAATCTGACTTTTTTCCGTTGTCAGATAGGGAGGGGGGTTAAAACATGGTCAAATTAAAAAACTAAAAAAATTGTAAATTCTACTTTTGCCTGATTAGTAAACATGCAAAGAATGAAATATTTTCCTCTATATTTAAGTTTATCATTTTTTTTTTACTTTTTCAAAGAGTAGGAAAAAAGAGAGGGGGTAAAGACAAGGTCCAACCAAAAATAAAAAAAAATTATAAATTCGACTTCAGCCTAACTAAGATTCATGCCAAATTTCAAGTCCCCATCTTTACATAAGGATTTTATAAAAATATTTTACACTTATTTCTCATAGTCGAATGGGGAGGGGGAGATAAAGGCGTGGTCCAAATCAAAAAAAAAAAAATTATAAATTCTAAATTAGTTTAACTAAAGTTCATGCAAAGTTTCAAGTCTCTAGCCTTACAATTAGACTTTATGCCAAAAAAAAGGGATTCTGGCCCAATGTGCGCTGTAGTTAGCAAATGCAGGCTACAGACTCTCGCAATATGCAAAATCACCTTTTACTTATGCAAAAAGCTTTTCATAGAATGTTAAGAATAGCTTCATTTGCTTTTTATACAGGGGTGCCACAGAAATCGCTTTCGCTTGAATTTCACTTAAATTTCATACAAAATTCATACAAATTTAAGTAAAATTCAAGCGAACGCGATTTTTGTGGCACCCCTGATAATGGATAATCAGTGATTTCGATAAATGCCTTTAAAGACTCTCTGATAATAAGGGATTATAAAAAATCTAAATGACTTATGATTCAAGCGGGAAAGGCTATAGGATACCTGTTACATATTAAATGTATAAAATATTTTTATTCCATACTTTTAGGCACTTACCTTGCTTACATACTTAAATGAGGCATTAGCACCTTTCCATTTATCCGATCTTGTTGAGATCTAGTACGATGATAGCTAATAACAGTAGTTAACAGGGCAAGTGGTTCACGATTTGCGGAGACGGAAAGGGGTGTGATAGTTTCTGAGATCTAGGCACTAACACTATATATATCTCACTATATCGTCTCGGCTGTTTATGCTGATCAAGAATATATATACTTTATAGGGTCAGCGTTGCTTACTTCTCCCTGTTACATACATTTCAACGAATACAAAATGCCCTTTTACTTATTTTTGAAGTAAAAGGTAAAAAAGCTACAATTCATCGTATTTCTCTCAAATATTCTATAAGGAAATGTTTCAAAAATATGAACGATCAGTGCTTAAAGGCTGTAAAGTTGACAGCTTGGTTTTCGTCTACAGCGTATACCTTAGTTGGTCACTCAGCATAGCTTACTTCACGTTGCACTGATTACGTATACGCCCCATTGGGCATCAAGGCTAACAATAAATATACACGATATTTTGGCGATGCAAACTGTTTCGAATTGTGCTTGTGAATTTGCCACTTTGTAGACGGATGTTGCTGCGTAATGGTCCAAGAAAAGCACTTGCCCCATGTCCCACATGCCCCTAAGAGCCCTGAAAGCGGCTAAAGCACAGCAAATTGACCAACAAAGAGCAAACAAAGTGCCAAGTGACCCGCCTGCCCTCCAGATGGCATTGAGGTCCAGCTGTTGCTGGCCGCAGTTCGATCAATCAATCAACATAAAAACTGTAAAACATTTCACTTTGGAACCGCCAAAAATAGAAACCTTTTAAATGCAAATTAGAGGATGCTAGACTGAGGCATATCCTGTATGTTTAAATTTTAATAGCAATGTTTAATGTTTAATAGCAACAGTTTTCCATCTGGCAAATTCACTTAATTTTTAATCACTGTGAGCTTTCAGAGCTTTTAAAATGTTGCTAAACAGAAAAAATCGGCGTCAAGAGGTCGGTAATTTCGGAATTTATTTATGCGAGCACGAAATACTTTTATAACCGGACTCTATAAGTATTTTGTCAGTGAATTTTAGAATAATTTCTTTTTAAAAAGCAATTATCTATGACAAATTTGTAAAATTTGGAGATAGAAGTCATTGCTTTCCTCTACTCCACTGTTACAAACTGATGCATCAGTCAGACGTTCCCTTGACGTGCTAATTTTGTTTACAGCGCATAGAAGCTTCAACTCAAAAGCTAATTAGTTTGCAAAAACCACACTTTATTTGGCAAGCTTACTAAAGCTGTCTGCTTTGCAATGCAGTACATAGTGGTTTGTGTCTTGACTAAGCCTGGCTCCTGAGCTTTAGTCGAGACAACAACTTAAACTTAGGGGAAAAAAAAGATATTTAATACTTGAAAGTCGCAGTTAACTTGGAAAAGTGATTAAGCTGCAGTCTTAGGAAGTCGTAGGTAATTCCGTTAAAACCACCAGGTGGGTGGTTCGGGCGTGTGGTCTCTCACATCGACGTAGGCGGGATTAATGTCCTCCGCCTGGGACCAAGTATAGGTGTTCTCGCGTGCCTCCACCGGATCCAGCAGCTCCTCGTCCACCTCCTGCTCCTGCTGCTTCTCCTGCAGCGCTCGAGCATTGAGCAACTTACTGTTCGGTCTCCATTTCAGGCGTTTGCTGTTGATGCGCTGCGGGGCAGCCTCAGTGTCTGCGGAGGACGGGGACGAGGTCGGGGACGGGGGATTGCGACGTTGCAGCTCGGCCTCATTAATTGCCTGCAACGCAGCCGCCCACAGTCGTTTTATATCCCGGTTATCCAGATCTGCGGGAGACGTCATGGTGGTGGTGGCTTGACTGGCGGTGGTGCAGCTGATTCCGAGTGCAGCTAGCACCACAATAATCCACGGAAAATTCATGTTGCAGCTGTTTGAAGCTATTGATAACTTCTGCCTGCCTCTCGACGTCAGTGTTTCGCTTTTATAGGCTAAAAATGTGGCTTAGACGGGACAGGGCATGGCGAAGGGCGAGGGGAGGGAAAGGGGTAGTGTAGTAACAAACAGATATATAAATAAATAAATAAAGTGGTGTCGCGTATTGCATTAGGCCAATTGGGGGCAATGCTAGACGAGTCTTGACATCATTCGATTCTATTTGAACTGCACGAATTTGCCTCCCCGCTTCCCCTCTCCCTCTCCCTCTCTCTCTCTCTCTCTTTTCCTAACGTTACGTAACGACGACCGTGTGCTACTATTATTTGGAGCGTCCTACGTCATTTGTTTGCCTATCGAATATGTTTATCGAATACATGGAATTCTTTGAATGTACACAAAGATACTAAGCTTGTTTAGCCAAAAGTTCAAGATCAGCGTGACGAGTTCTTTACCAGGGACCGTAACTGTTATAAGTTTTAAAATAAAAATTGAAAATTAACAGTTATTTTCGAATTTATATTTAAAAGTTTCGAAATAATAATTATTTTTAATTTTTAATTAAAAAAGTCAAAAATAATCGATGAAATTCAATTTTGAAATAAAAGTTGTGAAATAACTCTTATTTCTGATTTTTTCAATAAAAATCTAAAATTAGAGTTATTATTTTTTGCAACTTTTATTTGCAACTTTTAAAATAAAAATCAAAAAAACCTTTTATTTTTGATTTTTATTGAAAAAATCAGAAATAAGAGTTATTTCAAAACTTTTATTTAAAAATTGAATTTTAACGATTATTTTTGACTTTTTTAATAAAAATTAAAAATAAGAATTAAATTTGATTTATATTTTATAAATTGAAAATAGAAGTTTTTTGTTGATATCAATAGTTCCGGCTGAAATAGGAATTTTGGTGTTTACCATTTTACTGTAGCATGTTTCCTTCACATTGATTTTTTTAGTTGAAATTATCATTCATAACTCTTATTTGCGGCCCCTGTTCCTTACCCCTTCAAAGAACTCGAGGGGGACGAAATGAATAATACTTAAATGCAGAGAGAATGACAGAATGACATTCCGCATTGGAAATTTATCTGATTTTTACAAGTCAAAACTTACTTGTATTTTATATTTACAACTACATTTAGCTTTGATATTTTGTTTATCGACAACTCGAATCATTTACATCAGCTGCATTTGATTGAAACTTCTGTCGTTAAGCTAACTAAGAATGTGATTCCACTTTAAAAAATCAAGTAAATCGAAATAAATTAAACAACACAACATTTTGTGAAAACAACATTTAATTATGTTATTCTGAAATGTTGCTAGGCCATTATAAATTTGAAAATCTTAAGCAAGAATCACTGAATCACTTAAAAATTGCCTTCACACCATTTACAGAGGGTTGAATATTTTCACATATCTCAAAAGTACATTTTTCCTTGTGTTGAAGACACATTTGCCCCACTGTGCGCACTGTGGAAATAATGGGAACTCAGACGCGACAATTAATGAGCCACCAGATGCTGACGTTGCCTTTTATTTCGACTGCTGCTGGCTCACAATGGAAAAACGTCAGTTTGCCAGTCCATTGCCCCACTCCTCTCTCCCTGCCTCACTCTCTATGCCCATCTCCCTCCCGCAGTTGGGTGGGACTTTTGTGGGCAACACGTGCTGCACATTATACCGGTACATTTGCTCACTAACTCAACTCGAATAAATGAAACTCGAGTCATGCGCAAAATCGCCAAATCGGCCTTGAGTGCAAACGAATCGTGTGATGAGTCGAATGAGTTGAGTGAGTTATTCACTCGACTCAAAGAGCCAAAATAAAGGGAAATTCCTTGTGGTTGCTTGGGACTTTTTCTTGTTTATGATTTGCAAATTGCCGGTGATTTTGATGCTGACTTTGCCATTGCTCTAGTTGAAGGCAAGTTGAACTCTTGGCCACTTGCGAGCACGTTGCGAGTACTCGCACCCAGAGGGCCAATGAATGCGGGCAACGTGTTGATTTCCATTTCAACTGGGACACATTCTGCCAATTGGTGCTGCCAACTTGCCGGACACTTGACAAATGAGCTGCCAGCTTGTTCAGACAATTGCTTGAAATGCTTTTGGGCCAAATATCTACTAATTATTGTAGCTGCATATCGAGTTATAACTGGGTGAGATTTGCATGCACAAATCCCGGGATTCCGGGCAGTTTCTTAAACCAAGTAAGATGAAAATGCTTTATTCAAATAGCATAATTTTTATTATCGGGACACATAGAATGGTGGTAATGGCTAATTTAAGGTTTTAAGCAATTAAAGTGCCTAAAAGTATGGAATACAAATATTTTTTGCGTATTTAAACAGGTAACGGGTATCCTATAGTCGGGAGCTCGGCTATAGCCTTTTCCGCTTGTTTAATCTTCATTTTATTCTCATCCTCTGCTTTAAATTGGGCACTTAATCAAGCTGAGATTGAGATATGCAGATGTTTATTTCACTTTAAAAATATTCGTTATCCATTGAATTTCTGCTGATTCAGCTAAACTCACTGTTGATCCACCCCAAAAAATAAAAAATATACATAGTCATTACTTATTTTTGTGTTTATTTAAAAACGTATAATTAAAAGTCGTTTGTTTATATTGTATCAAAAAAAAAGATGGAAAGAGAGAGGGATTATAATGTATATCTTGCTATTCACACACTTATAACAATTCGTTGAACATTGCAAGATTTCGAGCTTCATAATTATCTCTGGCTTGCCCAAAATATATGGAATTCTTTTTTTCTTTTCATTTTCTTTATCTTAACGGTCTACAAGTGGCTGCATTTTTGCTTTTCTTTTTTAGTTTTTCTTATGTTTTTCCTCTTTTTCTTTTTAGTTTTTCTTGTTTTTGTTTTACTTTCGTTTTGGTGACTTTTTTTCGCAAAAGGGAACTTAAATAATATATTTCAATATTTTAATTATTGTATGTGTAAAAAGCTAATCGCGTTTTAAGAACGAAAACAGACAAAAGAGTTTATAAAATTAAAAAAAAGGAAACATATTACAGTAGATTGTAAAAGGTATTCATCGCTGGCCGAGTGGACCGAATGGAACCACCCAAATTAGGAGTGTATCAGCACAAGAAGCGAAAGATATGGAAATAGGAAGTAAGTTGCAGGAAGCAACTGAAGTTGGCTGTGGTTGTGGGCAAGGATTGGTTGCAAGGGGGGATTTAAAGGGTGAAGGAGCTGCAACTGTTCCGCATCATTCGCTGAAATTGTCGCGGAATATAGAAGTGAGTGTGGCAGTTGCTGCTGTTAACGGGTGAACGGTTTAGCGGGTAAACGGTTAACCGCTTCACTGGTTTACAGAATGGTGCCGGGCTTTCGCATCGCCAGACGACGACGCTGTCCTAGGAGACCCAAGCCGCGAGCCTGCTGCTTCGTGGTGGCCTCGGCGGCCTCGGTTGTCTCCTGCTCCTTGGCCGCGCTGTCGCCGGACTCCTCGGAGTTTGTGGCAGCGCCAGCGGCGGCTTCATCCTTGGCTCCAGCCTGCTCGCCAGATCCATCTGAACGCTGCTCCTCCTCAGCGGGCGTTTCTGTGAGACGAAAGAGCAAACCGGAAGACGTTGAGAAAGGGTTTAGGTCAGAGGGTGATGGCTTAACTCCTGGCTT
Organism: Drosophila limbata; assembly: GCA_963924055.1. Taxonomy (NCBI): domain Eukaryota; kingdom Metazoa; phylum Arthropoda; class Insecta; order Diptera; family Drosophilidae; genus Drosophila; species Drosophila limbata. The sequence continues at coordinate 29,693,085 of OZ001351.1, forward strand.
TAGCTGGGGGACTTGTCTTTGAGCGCTTAGTTCGGGGATATAGCTCGGAGGGTTCAGCACTGAAGGAATGACAAGCTCGGGAGGTTTTCTTCAGGAAGGTTTAGCTAGAGTTTTGGTTTTTTGAGGCTGTTAAATAATGATTAGTAATCATAATCATTAGTAATTAGATTATTTTTGTTTGAAAGTCGAACTACTCGTAATGATTAAATTACGATTATTTTCGGTTTTGCTCAATTGTTTAATAATTACGATTTCAAAAAATTAAAAATAATCTAAAATTATTACAATTATCACTGCGGACGGCAGTCCGCGCTAGTGACGAAAGCAGCACGAAGGGTGCGAAAGCGACTAGCATATATACACAGGAAGAATGGAAAATTTGCTATGACCGTCCGATCGGGTCGAGTTATATACCGATCAAAAGGTATCAATTTAACTTACAAATGTGCATACTAAGACTTTTGGAAACTCACCTGGTTCGTGAGATAAGCAGGTGTAAGTGGGAGGGGAAAAATTTAAATTATTGGAGCAAATGGGGCCGTTGGGGTCTTTTTGATTTATTTTTACTCTTTTTACACATGAATTATTAAAAATAAAATTTTTGTCACTGGGCACATTGCGCTAAATTTTTCATACCTAATAAATAGTACTTTTTTGCGAAGTGCCAGTGACAAAAATTTAATTTTTAATAATTCATGTGTAAAATTTAATATTTTTCGTCACAAAATTGGATATCAGAAATTTTGGGGCATGAAAATGTTTTCGGCACTAGACTTTTACCTCGTAAAGAGGTTTTTTTATAAGATTTAAAAATAATCAGATAAAATCAAAAAGAACTTTTTTTAATATTTCGGATCATTGATTTTTTCTGAATTTTCACAATAAAAATAGCCAAAATAATCAGAAAAAAAAAATCCGAAAGATTCAGAACTATTTTTTTTAAATATTTTTCTGATTATTTTTGAATAATTGTAATAATTTTAGTTTTTTTGTAGTCGTAATCTTTAAATAATCAAAAATTTTTCAACAGAGAATTATATAATCACTACGATTATTACCAAAAATAATCTAATTGATTAGTAATTCTAATCCAAATTTAACAGGTATGATTCAGGATTTTTAAAATAGCTCTTTTGAACTTAAGCTTGAGAAGTTTTACCCCGGGTGGGTCAATCGGTTCAAAGCGAGGAGGTTAAGTTCAGGAAGATTTGTCTCGAGGTTTTTAGCTAGCAGCTTTTGGGGAGTTTACTTCGAGGGGTTTACCCTGAAGTGTTTAGTGGAAGGAACTCAGCTTAGTTTAGCTAACTTCAGGAGGCTTAGTTGTGGGACTTGGCTCGGAACCCTTCAAGTTGGCGGCTATAGCTCGGAATGCTTTTTAGTTCGAGTCTCAGCTCGGGGAGTTTAGCGCAGAGGTCTAGCCTCAATCTCTTGGGAGTTAAGCTCTGGAGGATTTAGACCCATGGACTTAGATAGAAAGTTACTCAAGCGCACCTGTGGTCGAGGTAGCCGCCGCAGCCGCAGCGCCGCCGAGATGCAGACGTCGCTTGGCTAGCAGCGGGTTGATTTTGCGAGGCGCCACCGCCGCCGACGAGGAGGCGGGTGAGGCAGCGGAAGATGGAGATGGAGCTGAAGCTGAGGCTGGAGCAGCAGCGCCTGCGGCTGCCTTTGGCTTGGCCGCGTCAGTCTTGTGCAGCGCGTTGAGGCGCGGTCGGTTCTTGAGGCGATTGAGACCGGACACGGGTCCGGCGTGGTTGGCAGCGTTGCCACCGGCAGCAGCGGCGTCGCCCTCCTCAGTCTTCTCAGCGGCCTCGCCGGCCTCCGCCTCGTTGCCCTTTACGTCGTTGTGATGGCTGCTGTCCGCTGCCGAGTCCTCGGCCCCCTCCTTCGGTGCCTCCGTCGTGGCGCCTGCGCGTCCCAGTTTGCCGCGTGGCAGCAACCGATTGCCGCCCGCGCGGTGCAGATTGAAGCGTGACGGACGCACTGGCTCGGCGGCAGCAGCTGCCGCTGGAGCGGCCGCCTTGGCTGCCTCATCGCCCGCGCTGCTCTCCTCGGCAGCAGCGCCACCCTCGGCAGCGGGCGCCTTGGTGGTGGTGGTGCGACTGCGACCACGCAGATTCAGGCCGGGGCGATTGCGCAGCGTGCTGCGGGCTGTGGTGCTGGGCGCAGCGTCTGAGGAACTGGCTCCGTCGGCGCTCTCCTCCTCGGCTCCGGCGGGTTTCTCGGTGGTGGTGGTGCTGGTACCGCGCAGATTGAACCGGTTGCGGGCTGTAAACGACACCTCATGAGTCTGAACTTCTCTTCAACCCCTCGAATACTTACGTCTGCCACGTGCAAAGCCAGAGCTCACGGGTTTCACTTCCTTGGCGGGCGCAATCTCCTCTTCAACAGCAGCTTCTGCGGCGGGTTCCGGGCTGGCGGTGGTGCGTGCGCCAGGTCGCGAGCGTCCGCCAATCGAAGGACGCGAGAAGCGATCTGTGAACAGTAGAAAATCAACATGAGAAGTGAAGACTTTAGATCAATATTGCCCAAGAAGAGAGGCCAGAGAATTGTGAACACATTGTTGTGCCTTGCACTAAGTATTTTTTTATACCCTAGGGGTATATTAAGTTTGTTCAAAAGTATGTAACAGGGAGGAGGAAACATCTCCGACCCCATAAAGTATATATATTCTTGATCAGCATCACTGCCGAGTCGGTATAGCCATGTCCGTCTGTCCGTCGGTTCGTATAAGCGAAAGGATCTCAGAGATGGTAAGAGCTAGGACCACCAAATTTGGAATGAAGACTCTCTATTATGACGAGCAGAACAAGTTTATGTTAAATTTGTGGCACGCCTACATAAATAGTGAAGATATTAACAATTCTGTCCAAGGTATTTTAATGGAAAGTCTACAAATAGAATAGAATTATTGGTCAATGAATTTATTTAACATTTACTCTGCCAGAATGTACAGCGAGAATGTATATCGAATTTGCCAGCATCAGTACAAGTGCCGGAATGGTGGAAGTGATAAGTGCTCGGCAAGCGGAACGGAACATCGTGGTTCATATCTCGGTCTTTTTTTTTTTAATTGGTTAAAATCACTTATCATATTATATGTGTGTGTAGCTGCCACAAGAACGATAGATCGATATTTACAGATAAGTATGAGAATTGCATGGGCATCAAATCTTCGGCGTGCCGGGGACTAGGCCTAGGGTATATTACTGTCGAGTGCACTCGACTGATCCGCTTGATTTAAATGAATTAAATGAATCGAATTGCATTGTGTCTGCATCTTTTGGTTTGATACAAACAGCAACAAATTTAACGATTTCAATTGATTGGGGTTAATATTTAATAATATATTATTTAATTTTTGTTTTCTGTGCAATTGTATGAGCATTTGGCATTCGCTTTACGGTATTTTTGATTTACAGCCAATTTTACGCCCCAAATGATCGTTGAACGACATTGAAAAAAATTAAACAAAGCAATTTTGTTATGTGTAACGATGCCAAAATGTCAGCATTCATCAGGTTTTGTCGCATTGTGCTCATGAAAAAGGGCGACACAGAGCGGATCCCTTTGAAAGCCAAAATGATGCTGACAATACTCCTTGGCCATGGGCTTTAATGAGACTAAATAGAAATATAAATAGAAATAGAAAATCCGACTTACTTCTGCCTGCCTTGGTGGGTTCTGTGGCCGTTGCCTCGGTGGTGGTGGTGGTGCTGGAGGCGCCGCCTTCGCGCAGCTTGAAGCGATTGCGACCGGCGAGTCCGTTGAGACCCGAGCGCCTGCCGCCGAAGAGGGAAGGTGCCGCCGTCGTGGTGGTTGTGGTGGTGGTTGTGGTGGGTGCCTCAGTCGTGGTGGTGGTCGTAGTTGTGGTTGTCGTCGTGGTGCTGGTCGTGGTGGATGACAGCTCCTCCTGCACGGTGGTCAGACCACCGTCCTCGGCATCGGTGCTGGCGGTGTCCGGACTGAGGGTGGTTTCATCATTGGCACCATCCGCTGAGGTGGTTTCCTCCATGTTGAGGTTCTCGTTGGTCAGGATGGCGTAGAGATCGAGGGCGGCCTTCTCCATCGAGGGCGTTGTCTGCTCCGCCTCATCGTCCAGCTTGGCGGTGATCTCGCGCTGTTCCTCCCGCTCCTTGGCGGCCTTCTCCTTGGCTGCTGCCGCTGCCTGTTCCTGTTCGACGGCAATGACGGGTTTCAGCTCCTTGTCGCCGTTGCGCGATCCCTTCTGCTGTTTCTCGTCCGTGTTGAAGGTCTTGCTGTCGACCAGCTCCAGGCTGGGACGCTTCACGCTGATCTTCTTGCGCTCCGCGGCCGTTTCCAGCGAGTCCAGCGCCGGAGTCGGTGGCACATCGATGTTCTTGCCGCGGCTGGGGAAGCGCGTGTTCAGAGGCAGACGCTCCGCCTCGATGTCCTCGGAGTTGTCGCTGACGGCGCTCGAGGCGCGGCCCTTGGCCTTGCCACTCTGCAGACTGTTCTCGCTGGGCGTTGCCGGAGTGCTGCGATCGATGTTCGAGTATCGGGTCTTGCCACGAGTGTCGGCTGTCAGATCCGCGGGTGCCTCGACGGCAGCTGGGGCAGCGATCGCGGGCTTCGCCCTGCTGTCGGCACTGCCCTCATCCTCGTAGTAGTAGACATACTCGTACTCGTAGTCCTGGCCGTTGGGTCCCTTCTTGATCTCGATGCGCGACTTCTGGCTGTTCTCACTGCCTGCGCCGTCCAGAGCAAAGTTCTGATTGACGAAATCATCGTGGGGATCCACCAACATGTCGTCGTCCAAGTTGTCAATCTTCTTGGCCGCCGTCGCCTGTGTGGTCAACTGAAGTGCCGGTGGCTCAGTGACGACGGCGCCCTTCAGCGCCATCTCGGCCAGGGCCGCCTCCTCGATCTCACGACGCACTTCGGCCAGTTCCTCCTCCTCGATGGCACGCTTGGCCTCGATGCTCTTCATCACATCCTCGTTGATCAGCGCACTGAGCACGGGATTCAGCTCGGGACGCTCCTTGGTGGCCAGCAAATTCATCGAGTAATCAGCCGGATCTGTGGATCGAGTGCTGATCTTGTGCGCCGTGTGGAAGCCCTCGTCGCTCGGCAGACTCGGCACCTTGTGCGCCGTCTCGAACTCACTCTTCACGAGAGGATCAGCCAGCTGCTTTTCCTGCGCCACTGTCAGCTCCTCGCTGGCGACCATCACGGCCAGGCAGCCAAGTAGGCAACTGTGGGGAGAAATGTAAATATTTGTATTTAAGCTGATTACATATGCTCAAAGAGAGAAGTCCTCAGATCCTCAAATCCCTGAGACTAGACTTCTTGGTGAATGATCGTGACGTACACTTTCTACTCAAACAGGTTCATTCGATCAAATTCAATGCTAGAGATAGGGATTAATGTAATCCCCTGTCATGCCTAAAAGTTGAAACTCCTAAGCAGCTTATCTTCACTGTCTGTTAGTCTGTGATCATGACCTAGTCTCACATTTGTATCATGCAACTTGGCACTGATTGAGTATAATTAATGCATTTGATCAAATTACACCCAAAATAGTTTTCGTCTGACTTGAGTTTTGGAGTTGGGGATCGATGATTGATATGGCTTAGAGCAAGATCATCGCGTGATCTCTTAATGATCAATCATGTTTGGCCGGAGTGAATAAAACCTTTCACAATTTCATTAACTTCCAATAGAGGTGTCTTTTCCCCCTCCCTCCTGCTCTACACCGCTCTCTTTATGATTGGGCATGCGATCGTCATGTCCTGCAATTGCAGCAATAGTTCATTGGGCTTTGCGAATCCGCATTGCGATGCAGCCAAGAGTAAGAGACAGGCAGACAGACAGACAGACAGACAGACAGATGCACAGAGAGCGACAGAGAGAGGCAGAGGGAGGGAAAGTGATGCCAACGATGCTCAAGGCAAACCACAAAATGAAAAGAAAAAATAAAAATAAATTAAATTAAATATTGACCACGGGCCGTCGGCCAGCCTCAAACTCCGTCTCCATCTCCGTCTCCGTCTCGGTTCGATCGGGAAACATGAGACAGGAATATACGTAAATGTATTGAGTATTGTGCGAACCGGTTTCGAACAAAAGGTGTTAACCCATTTCGATTTCAATTTCGATTTCGTTGGCAATTTCAACAGAGCTCCAGCTGAGAGCTCCATGGACTATAAAAGCCACCAGACGAGACCAGACGAAACTCCAGACTAGACCCGGCCACACCACTGTTCGATATTGAAAGACCAAACGCGGGTCGGGTCGACTCTGCCTACCCTCCACCCCGCCACCCCCCCTCCCACTCTGCTCGCACATATGTTGGCGCTCTTGACGATAACTTTTAACATTTTGAATTATGTGCAGTTGGCGTCGTTTGAAGCCGTTCGCCTGTTTTTCATTTTATTTTACTTTATTTTTTTCTCAATATTTCTCTTTTCTGTATTTAGTTTGTTGTTGTTTCAGTCGAACAAGTTTCGACAACAGCTCGTTGTAAAGGTAGACAACTTCAACTTATTTTAATTGCAACAGCAACACTAACAGCACTAACAACAACAACGACACTAACAACTGGCAGCCAAAATAAATAGTGGCCCAAGTAAGAATAGCTCCAAGAAAAGTTATAATTATGTCTGCATATCGTGCAAATTGCTGGCAGAGGCGCAATTCTTTTTCATTTTTACAATTTGCGACTTCAAAAAGGACTGTGATAGACTTGTAAGTCAGTATGTGACAGGCAAAAAGTCAAACTGCGTTTACTCTCTGACCATATTTAAGATTAAGAGATGAATACTATAAATCCATAACAAGCTTATTCCACTCAAGATTGATGGAATATTGAATTAGCAGTAGGTCTTCTAAATGTTTGGAATATGATATTGGAATGTGAGTTAATAAATAAATGACTCAATTTAAACTATATCACAATCGCATTTTTCCTAAATTATATTTTAACTTCTTAATGTTTTAAATATTATAATTGAACTGACGATTAAACTCAGTAATTATTCGTAACTTTACACCGATTACTTGACTTTCAAAAATGTAGAATTTAATATGAATTTATTTGTTAATTTGTACTTTATTTTTAAATTAATTTATTATTATTTATAGTTAAATAATATTAAATAAATAAAAAAATATATAGTAGAAATTCGTTTATTAGCTTTAAAATGTCTTTTGTAATATTTCACCCCTGCCTACAGGGTATTTGCCAGTCAGCTACTCAACCCAATTGCCTCACTTTGGCTCTTACAGTGTGGCCTGTGGTAACTGCAAACCTCACAGTGGTAAACGTAGTTAGGAGAAGAGGAAGCAGGAGGTCCGACTTCTTGGCCATGTTATGCATGAGGTGACAATGCGCACAGTGTCTCGACACCGTCCACCAACAACAGCAACAACAACAACAACATCAAAGAGTGTGCAATATGGCCTAAGGCACAGTGGGCTGGCATAGGCCAAAAATGGAACCTAAATCATTTAAAACGCCCACAGAGACCAAAAGTGCACTTACTTATTTGTAACTTGATTTCTTACAGTGCAGTTGACAGGAAGTTAAACATGGCTGGATGATTAATTGAGGTGGATAATTAAATGTTATTTTCAGACTACGATCATAATTGACGCTCCCTAAATTACAATATTAACTGCCAAATTGTCAAATTGTCATTTCATATATATAAAGTAGTTCATATATAGAAAAGTAGTAGTTATTAGACTGAACTGTATTTATATTTTTTATACTTTAATATACATTTGAAATGTATAAGAATTATAGTCTTTTACCGTCTTTTCGACGTCTAAATTTTGACGTAAAATGTATAAAAATGAATGTCGAATTTTAGACTATATCTTACATAAAATGTAGATATGCATTGGAGTAATCTTTTGTTACCACTCGCACGTTACCACAAAATCACTTTATTATGTAGAAGCTCAATATGTGAAGTTGTTCTTTTTTTTAAAATTTTCGACGAATAAAATTTATTTTATTATCGAAGGAGCTTAATGCTAAAAAGTTAACCATTAACCAGTTTGAATATAAGTATTAATATGACTTTATTTTGTAATGTTGATTGGTAATGCCACTAATGTATAGTATCCAATGTATTTTCTCCTTACAATCGACCGTTTTTAATTGAGCCAGTGTCACCATAATAATTACATAATGTCTACCTTTCTATTCTATTGAAACTCGTTTCGTTGAACTTTCAGTCACACCCCTCACTCGCTGTCATTACATGGAGTTATTATTCTCGGCACACACACTTTGACTTCCTCTTTGTGATTGTTTTGGTTTCTCATTTGATTTGACATTCTATTTTCAAGGAATATGTTTAGAAATTTGAGGGCGTGTTCAATTGATTGCGCACCACGGTGACAATGTCAGAGAGCAGAGTTAGCAAGTGTTGTGAATGTGAATGACTGATTAACTGCTTAACAGTTAGCATTGTGAGTGTGTGAGTGTAAGTGTGTGAGTGTGTGTGTGTGTGTGTGTAAGTAACGGGCCAACATATTGAGAGAGTAAACTGAGTATTACGAGTACTTAGAGCATGTAACGTTAGGCCAGGCGAATGTGGGATTGACTGAGTGAACGAATGACTGAATGAATGACTCAATAGCTGTTGTTGTTGTTGTGGCTGTTGTTGTTGTTGTGGCTGTTGTTGTATCCATGGCCCTCCCATTGTCTTGTCGCTTTGGGGCTGATCACATTGGAAAGGCCACTTGGCAACTGGGCGACGCTTTTCTTAGCTCACTGTATGTAGTGGGAGTGTGTGTGTGTGTGTGTGTGTGTGTGTGTATGGCATGTGCATGTGTCAGTCTTTGGGTGTGGCATGCAATGCAATTTGTATTTTCATTTGGCAATTCATTTGTTAGCCAAATATATTTAAAAAAAAACAATTTAATACCAAAAAATTGGCAGTCGCGCATGCGTTTTGACGTTTTTTGGCCATTAGATGCGGCGTTGTTAAGTGTATATACATATGTGTGTGTGTGAGTGTGTGTGTGTGTGTGTGTGTGTGTGTGTGTGTGTGTGTTAGGTGTGTGCTTATAGTCGCCGCTGGAGGCCATTGACGTGGCTGAGAGCAGTGAAGCAGCAACAGACAACAAACAGGCAACAGGCAACAATGTGGCTCAAATGTAAAATACGTTTTTATTTTTCTTAAGTTTTTTCTATTACTTTTTGTTGTTGTTTTGCATTGTTGTTGGATGCGTTGCCGTTTTGTTGCAAAAAGGTTTTTTGACTTCGACATTAGCGTATTTTAGTTTTTGTTGTTGTTGTTGTTGTTGCTGTTGACCTTTGTGACACGCAGCGGCAACAAGAGAAACCAAAACCAAAGCCAACAAAAAACAACTAAAGTCAAAACCGAAGCGAAGCGAAGACAAAAAAAGGTCCAAGTCCAATTAGCTGCTTTGGGAATTTTTGGCCTTTGCAGTTGGCCTTTGGCATAAGCGTTAAGAAGAGAAACAGCCACGACTGTCCTCAGCTTGCAGAGTCATATAAATAAATTGATTGACTGACTGACTGACTGATTGACTGTCTGTCTGTGTCTGGACCGTTTAACGGCCAAAGCAAACTTGTTGACCAAGGCCAACAATCTGCATGCCAAATTCATGAGCTGTTTTCACTGCCCCCACCCCTTAGCACCCTCCTAACCCCTTGTTGCCATCTCTCTCTCTCTCTCTCTCTTCCTGATTTGCCCTTCACTCATCTCACAACTGCCATAAAATGCTGCTGTTGCAGCTTCTTGCAGTTTTATGCTTTTCAGCTTACAATGTAAGCTAACAGACAGGCTAACTGGCTAGAAGCGAAGTGAGTTGAGTTGGGTAGGGGGAGGGGGGATGTAGTTATAGCCAAGTTGTACTTTGCTTAAGGGTAGCAGTTATAGCCCAAGCAAGTCAGCTGCATTCTTAGCCCAGCAGGTCTGGGATTATTGGCTCAAACAAAAGCAAAAACATTGTTGTGCACAACACACACACACTCACGCCTGTCATGTGTGTGTGTGTTTATGGATAATCACTGACCACAGCCAGTTCAGCTGAGAGCTGCAACAACAGCATCTTTTAAGTATGTGTGGCTAATGTCAGAGGTGCACTGTGTGTATGTGTGTGTGTGTGTGTGTGCGTGTGTGCAGGTGTGTGGAGGTTTGTGGTGCAACCTGTGGCTAACTGCAAACTGGCATCCAGAATCCAGTTAACCGTAAAATTGGCCAATTGGCCAAGCGTACACGCTGCGTATACGCAATGTGCTCGAGGGAATTGTTGTTGCTGTCGATGTTGTTGTTGCTTCCATGGATGCTGCGTGAGAGGATAAATGTCAAGCGATGGCAAAGTGATAAGCGTTACTAACGCTACACTGAGAGAAATAAATGACAGTTTGTAATCCACAGATGAATAAATATTGATCACAGTAATATATCAAATTCGAGTGACAAATCCAAGAAATTCAATAAATAACTAAATAATGTTATTTCAAAAATAAATCATTCTGATATTATTATCAGAATTGAGAAGGAATTTTAAGAAATGACAAAATAATGTTAATTATAATAATAGATATATTATAATGATAGTATTATCTACGCTAAAGGTCTTCGAAATCTTTTCAAAAATATCAGATGAATATAGGCAAACAACACAGTGATGATACACTAAGTAAGAATGTTCATGTACTTTTACATTTGCTTATATTTCTTTTTATATTTGATTTCCCAACTATCTACCTGTCCGAATGAACTCAGAGTTTAGTGCAGCTGGAGAGAAAAACTTTGATACTCATTAACTTTTGTAAAATGTATTCCTCGATTTCTTGAGCTAGCCTATTAAGCTCTGCAAAGACAGTTTTGAGGCTTTAATTTTATTTCCTAGAATAAAATTCTATTTAAATGTCAGCTTCGTATTCTAAAAGTTCCATGGCGATCAGCTGATAAACAAGTTTTATTTAGGAGCTGTCATAAGTTTAAAGTTGAAAGTGGAAAGAAGAGAATACTTTAAATTTAAAGGGTATCTGTTTATTAACAGATATGATGTATGCGATATTAATTAAAATTTTTATATATTTGGATTTTCCCTTTGTCTCTTTCTGTCTCATTCTTTCTGTGTACAGTAATGCCTCGCATGTGCTGACTATAAAAATACAGCTCGTAAAATTAGTTAATTATAGTTGTTGCTCTTGTTCTTCATCTTCCTATCACATTGTTAGTTTTGGCCGAGAAGCTCAGAGTTGAGCTGAAAAATGATTTTTAGCTGAAAACTTTTAATTGAATTCCCTTCACAATTTCCCCTCCCTACAGCTGAGAACTTTCAATGCAGGTTTGGTATTTTTATTTAGTATGTTTCTGGTATGTTTTTATACTCACATTTTGAGCAGCATTGTTGCTATTTGTGTAGTTGTTGTTTTTGTTGTTGTAGCTCCTACAGCAGCTGTTATTGTCGTTGTTGTTGTTCTTGTTGTTTTTGAAATTGCACTTTTGAAAGTCAAATGTTCAACTATTAAAAAAAAAACATTAAAAAAATATAAACAAAACGTAAAAAAAAATGTGTAAGAAAAATTGGCTTAAATTTTAAAGTATTTAGTTAATTAATTTGTATAATTTGTCGACGTGATTTGCTTCATTTGATTTGAATTGAGCATTTATTTGATTTGAATTGTTTTGTTTGTTGCTTTTGGCAATTTGTTTACTTGTTGTTTTGTAGTTGCTACAGTTGTTGCTGTTGTTATCGTTGTTGCTGTTGTTGTTGTTGTTGTTATTCACATTGTTGCACTTTCACTTTTCACTTTTAGTTTTCGACACAAAAATCAATTACAAATCTGTCTCAAAAAATCAACTTAAAAATTCAACTTCAGCCTCAAAAACAACATTTGCATGTCGCATGTGTGTGTGTGTGTGTGTTCAAGTGCATGTGTATGTTGCAATTTTAAAAATTTATTTAAAAAAAAAAAAACAAAACAAAAAATTATTAAATATTATTATTTATCTTAATTTTTTTTAAATGTTTAAGTTTTCATTTCATATTTTTGAAATTTTTCAAGTTTGTTTTCTGAGTTTTTTGTTTCTTGGCGTTGCATGCAATGAAGTTGCGGCACTTGTAGCGGCTGCCTTTATATGGCCAACACACACACACACACACATACACACACGCACACACATACATATATACAAACACACACATATACACTTCTTATACCATGAAATCGTCGTCGGCTTCGTCTTGGACTTCGTTTACTTTTTTTTTTTAATTTTTCTTTCGTTTTTTGGTTTGGTTTTTGGGCTCGGTCTGGGGATCTATAAATTTGTTGTGATCTTGGCGCAGCTTTCGGAGCAATCACTTTCGATTTCGCTGCCAGCTGAACGTGAAATGGCAAAATGATGAACGCAACAACCATCGAAAACCGTTGCTACCAAAAGCGTCGCAGTCGCCGTCGCCGTCGCCGTCGCAGTCACTGCTGGCGTCGCAGTCCGCAAGCGGCAACATAAGATCAGTAACAGAGACAGTCAGAGAGAGAGAGAGAGAGAGAGAGAGAGAGAGACAGCTTTAGACGGCGCTCAGTTGTTGAGTGTTTGCCTCGAGATTGGCAGGAGTTTGGCTTTTGGATATGGCCATGTTAACACTAAATCATTCACACCTGCTGCTGCTGTGGTTGCTCTTAATGTTGTTGTTGCTCTTGTTGCTGTTGTTGTTGTACTTTCTGAAACGCAGCCGTTTTTCAATGGCGCTGAGTTAGACTAGGAAGTTCAGTTGAGTTGTCGTTGCTCTGGTTGTTGTTGCTGTTGTTGTTATAGTTGCTCCCGTTGTTGTTGTTGTTGTTGTTGTTGTTGTTGTTGTTGCTGTTGCTACTCAGTTTGGGGCAAAACCCAGCGACATTCACTTGCATTTCGGCGGATTCTCTGCTCGTCTCCGCTGCAAGCTCTGCTCTGATCTCTGCACTCGCTATTTATCTCCCTCTCTCTCCCATCCTCGCTCTCTCTCTCTCTTTCTTTGGTATTTCATAAGCTGAAACTGGTATCTCTGCTGCTGCTGCTGTCGCTGTTGCTGCTGCTGCTGTTGGCCTCAAGGCCGTTCGTCGTCATCATTATTATCATGTTCATCATGATGATTATCATTATCATTGGCATCGTTGATTAACCGCATTACACATACGACGCGTTGGCCGCCGAGCAACTTGCTTTGACTGCAATTAGCAGGGCAGCCGAGCAACTTTTTTTGCCGTAACCGAAGTTGAAGTCGAAGCCGAAGTTGAAGCCGAAGTTGAAGCGGCAGACGAAGTCGAATCCGGGCAACAATCAACGCAGATCGCAGATCATCGTCATGTAAATTATGCCAAAGATTTTGTCTCCCTCTTCTCGATATTCATCTCTCCCTCTTCATCTCTCTCTCTCTCTCTTTCTCTCCCTCTTCTTCATCTTCATCTCCGGCCGGCTCTCTAAGCCAACCTGATCCAAGTTGACCATTCGCGCAATCTCAACCAACAGTTGTTGTTGCTGTAAATATTATTATTCAATCTTTTTTAGCTTATTGATTAACCGTTGTTCATTTGCCTATTTATGCAATTTTTATCATTTATGCCACACTTTTTTCTCTTTATTTGCCATCAAAGTGAAATGTGTCTGCCTCTTATGCTGACTTCGAAATGCACTATAAAAATGACGAATAACAATATCAAATGTGGAATGACTTTCAATTTACTCTCGAGAAATGTCAACCCTTGTAAAATGTCAGCCAAGTTGAACATTTATTGAAAGTGACTTTTAAATATAACTTAAAAAAAAAGAACTTATTATTTTAGGAAATTTTATTATATTTGTTTTTGAAAACTGATTCGAGATCAATCTTTCATTCTGTGATAACACTTTGGAGGCTACTGATATGAGCAAAAATATATTTAATATATGTTATTGAATCAGTTCACTAACTGCTTCATTTGAAACATCGTTTTAACAAAAAGAACTGTCTATTGTAAGAAATGTTCTTATATTCGTTTTTAGAAACTGATTCAAGTTCAATCTTTCATTCTGTGATATCAATTTCGAAGTTACTGTTATGTTATGAGTAAAAATATATTTAATTTATGCAACAAGTTCACAAAGTGGTTCATTTAGATTTTGTGCGATATCATTTAAAGATAATGATAATTTTTAATTAATTACCTAAAGAAATTTTATCATAATTGTATTTCAATTTCAATAAGTGAAAATTCTTCTGAGATGAAAATTTTATGCAAAATATAGTATAAGTTCATAAACTGGTTCATTTACAAAATGTGTGATATTTAACACAGTTACAAACTTAATCAAAATTGTCGTAGTAACATTTATAGCATGTCATAAAATATGTTTCCTAACTTTAGGAATTCAAATCTAATCCATTTACTTATTTATTTTTCAATCAAATTCAGTTTGAAACTGGCTCACAAGTCATACATGACTAATGACTAATTCATCAGTCGCTGAGTAAACTGAAATTATGGATTAAGAGTTATTAAATTTATGGGATTAGTTTAGAGACTGGTTCTTTTTGCTCAGCATATTTCCAGTGATGAGTTTCAAACTGGTTCAGCGAATTAGCTGTTGAAGTCTCTCGGCTATGATGCTGAAATTTGGTGTGAAGTTTCGTCGAGTCGAGCTTAAGCTGAGAGTAGTTCAAAACTGGTGCAAAAATGAGTCAAATGTATTGAATTTCACACTCTCTCACACCTACAGCTCGAATGGCATCACTTTAAAGTGCTTTTTTTCAGTGGTTTTATAACGCCTCTTCCCCGTTCTCCTCATTTCTCCCCTCTTGACTTTTCGCTCTCCTTGTGTTATTTTGACATATTTGTTTTGTTTTAGGCGATTGATCAATCGATATTCTAATTAGCATTGATCGTTACACGGAATTTGGAAATTAGCTGTATTTACTTTCAATTTATTATGACAAATGACAAATATTTGGCTTGCTTAATGGATGCGATCTTTGAAGTTGACTTTGAGCTGCGAGTTGGGCCAGCGAACCGGGAAGCGATCCTGTCAACACTTATTGTTCCCCTCTCTCTCTCTCTCTCTCTCCCTCTCTCGGTCTCTGGACTTGGACCAACAATGCCCAAAGTTGGTCATGTAATTTAGCTACAGCTGGTTTTTTTTTGTTATTCCCACACATTATGGCGGTGTTTCTCCTTCTGCTTCTTGGTGGCCTTGGAGTTGACAACGTTGCCAGGCCGATTAAATTTCAAGTGATCGTCTGATCGCCTGGAGCCAGAACTCGATCAGTTCCGTTCAGTTCAGCCGACGACGAGTAAAAAACTAAAAATGAGTCAAGTTATGTCGAGGTCACGTTGATCAAGTTACCAGAGCCCCAACGAGGCTCGTTAACATCCAACAGACATGGCCACAAGCCCAGCATCGAAATGCCAAAAAATTAAACAAAAAATCAAGCACAGCCAGGATACAAAAATGAAGAAGATGAAGATGAAGAAAAATAAGCGGCGAGTGTTAATGCCGAATGGGGCGTGGCAACAACCGAAGGACACTGCAAACAATGCTAATGATCATAATCACAATTAGGTCTCGTCCCCCGTCTTTTTATAGCAATGCTCTCAGTAATCAACAGATTTCAGCAAAACAAGCTCCAATGACACTGGCCGAAAGTGACAATCAAAACTCGTTTCAGCTGCTTTACATCCAATATTCAGATATTTCTGCATAATTTACATTTATTTTTATTCATTTTTTCAGAATTCCTTCAAAGTTTTCTGAACTGAATCTTTCAGATGCGCAATTCAAAAGCACATTTAAACTTTACAGAGTGATTTGACTCAAAAATAAATCTAAGCTGTTATTAATTAAGCTCAAAATTTACAACATTTTATTTGACTAATTTCACGCAAGTATTGTCCTATATTTTAGTTTTAAATATACTTAATTATATATATTATATTAATTAAACCAGCAAAATTAAGCTCAGCAGCACTCAGAATGTGTATACTTTGTTTTATATTATAGAATACTTTTAATGTGCTTTTATAGAAATAATATAAATTTATCAATTGTTTTAGCATGTGTATAAAATAAAATTAGGCTCAGCAAATATAGTAAATACATTTTCTATGAAAGCATTCTTCACATGTGTGTGAATAAAATTGATATTTAATTAAACTGAAAGCTCAGCTAACTATTTAAAACTTTGACACCATTCTCTTGGCTAACAATAATCTTAGTTATTTACTTTGGATTTACAATGAGGTCAAGGTTATATTAAGTCGCTTTTTAAAATAAAGCTCGACAAAAGTTGAAGCTGCATTTGAGCTGCATAAAGTCAAAAACTGCAGCTGCTCACTCTTATCACAATTTGAATATTTATGGAGTTAACTCAAACTATTTTGTTCTCACTCTATTTTATTTTACTTTATTTTAATTTTTTTGATTCAAGCTAATTAAGTGCGGAATGAAGTCACACTTTAAGCCCGTTGACGTTGACTCAACTGAGCTGCCAAGGGGATTTGGTCTGTCTGTCTGTCTGTCTGTCTGTCAACAGCTTGATATTCGCCAGAGCACTTGCTTCTCCCCCTTTTCCTCTACTTCGTCTCTTCTTCATCTGCTTCATCTTCTTCATCAACATCGTCTTAATCTTCTTGCCAACATTTAAACGTTTTTTTGGGATTTTTTGGAGACCAAAACAGCGAAAAATACAAAATCAACACGCAAATGACATTCAAATCTTTTTGGTATGCGCGCCTGTTGCCGCCGTTTTATGAGACGAAAATAAATAAAATCAAAAAGCATTTTCAAAGGAACTTAAGAGACAGTTATGCACACACATACACACACACACACACACACACTCGCAGAGTGTAAAAATAAAATAAAAATAAAGTTGTTAAGTAAAAAGTAAAAAAGAAATATATATATTAAAAAAAAAAATTAACAACAACTGTTATTCAACAATTTGTATGAGTGTGGAGTGTGAGTGTGTGTGTGTGAGTGTGGAGTGTATAAATAAACAGGAGTGGCCGACTTGGAATGTTAATGCGCTGCAATCGTTGGTGTTGCCGAGAGCCACTCCAAAAGAGTCGCACGTAGGCAACAACATTAACACCAACAACAACAACAACAACACCAACATCAACACCGACGCCGCTGTCGCTGCCAGCGTCAGCTGCGACGCCAACGCTCGCATCGCTTAAAAGACAAGCCGGGCCCTGCACGGAGCCCAAAAGTTACGTGAACTTTGCACAGGCGACAAAGGGAGAGAGGGAGAGAGGGGGAGTGGGTGAGAGAGAGGAAGGCAAGAAGAGAGAAGAGAGTTGAGGGAGGCCGGGTGGAGGACACTGGAAAGGTGAACTACGGGAATTGAGAGGGGTGGGGAGGGATCGTGTTGTTGTCGTTGTTGTCTGTCCCTTAAGTGGCAATAAGTGTTTGGGGGCCACAGGTACACAGAGACAAATTAAAAGATCATTCTAAAATTCAACTATGAATCTCCTGATTACTTATTAAGTATTTATACAGAATATAATTATTAAATAAACACAAAATGCGGATGAAATGGCAGCCAGTCAGTTTTAAAACAGTCGAAAAATGTCTAAAACATTTGATTACACTGAAAAAATTCGTATAGATCAAAAATATTTGCAGAAATATAATTAAAAAATTTTACTTGAATCAAGAATTTCCTGCTCGATTTAAGAAATTCCAAGATGATCGAACTTTTGATCCGTTATTTTTTTTTTCAGTGCAGCGACTGGACAAAAGCCAAAAGAATTAAACGGCCTGCAGTGCTCCCTTCCCCTCCCCCTCCCCAACTTCTCCCCCTCCCCTCATAACAGTAGTCTCATGTATAGAGTCAAGTAAAATTTATAACTGTCAATTATTATGCAAGAGTTGTGAGCAGCGAGCAATGGATGGAGGCGACTCCTCGCCGCGCCTCGCAACACCAATCAGGAAATACCCGAATCCACAGACAGAGACAGCAACAACACGGAGCGACAGAGAAAGAGAGAGGGAGACAGAGGCAGAGAGAGAGAGAAAGAGAGAGAGAGAGAGAGAGAGAGCAACAAATGCTGCCACTAAGTAAACCCAAAATAAGTCTCCACTTCTACAGTTCACTCTCCCCCTCCCTCTGCCCCTCCCTATGTCCCTCCCACCACTCATCAAAAATTGCCTATATCTAGTCTCTAAATGAGAAGCATACCGCAATCCACTCGCATAATCAAAACACGTAGTATCCAAACTCTTACCCACAGTCCACATTCCCCATGTCCCATGTCCCACTCCCTTATCCCCATTCCCGTTCCCATTCCCTTTCCCGTTGCCAGTGTCCAGATTCCGTTCCCGTTGCCTGTTAACGGTTTGTCGTCTTTTTTTTGGAATTATTTTTATCGCTCGGTCTCTTTTAATACCCTGCAATATACCCTGACTAAGAACGGTCTGATAAGATCAAAATAAATAAAAACAAGTGGGCGCGGCTACAGTCGAGTTTGCTCGACTGGAAGGTACCCTGTGCCAGTCTTCATACAATAGAATATTGGTTGGGACCATCTCATATGCGTTTTCTGTCAGTTTGGTTGAGATATCTCAAACAACAAAAAGGTTTTTTATACTAAGACTTGACTTTCGATTGATCATTCCTTTGGCAGCTATATGATATAGTGGTCGGATCCAAAATTAAAAACAAACTTCATCTGCTTGCAATATTGGCGAACCTACATACCAAGTTTGGAGTCTCTAGCTCTTTTAGTTTCTGAGATCTGAGATAGGCGCTCTTACAGACGGATAGACGGACATGGCTCAATCGACTTGGCTGTTGATGCTGATCACGAATATATATACTTTATGGGGTCGTAGATGCTTTCTTCCGCCTGTTAGATACATCACACAAATCTTATATACCCTTTTTGACCATTTTCAATGGGCACAGGGAATAAAGAGCAGACTCTTTTCCAACATCAGAAAAGTTCTTTTTCAATACTCCAATAAATGTTATAGTTGCTTTAAGAACTGACTGAAATATGAGACACAATTCTAGGTATAATATCTAATTATCGAGTTAAGAAAGATAAGATAAAGATGTAGATAATAATGTTATAGTTGCAATAAGAGCTGACTGATATATGTTGACAATATTCTTGCTCTACCTTAAATGAGACACAATTCTAGTTATAATATCTAATATATTATTATAATTATAATATTATAATATATAATTATATATTATAATATATAATATCTAATCTAATACGCTAAGATATAGTAAGACTTAACTATGCTTAAGCAAACTTTCTTCAAATAGAAGATAAGAAGTCAGCACGATCATTTTCTGGTTTTATTTTTATTTTCTCACTCAAAAAGCCAGGGTATTTCACAGTCTAAGCTCGCTTCTTGAACGGATACTCAATTATTTGATGACTTCTTTTGTGTACTTCCCACAAAACTGTTTATGCTCATGTGTTTTAGTACATTTCTCATTAATTGTTTTCGTTGTCGTTTTTTGGCTTATACTGATTGGTCGGTCGCGTTCTTAGGAGTGCCGCTCCAGGCCGAGTCCCGGTCCGGTCCGGTCAGGTCCAGGTGGGTTCAATGTACGTCCGAAGAACCTTAAATCAAGAACCTCAAGATCAACTTAAAAGTATTTGCCAGAGACACGTTGCGTGTGTGGGGCGACAATTGTCGGAATCTTGACATCAACAATTCTACGAGTATTTATCATCTCTGTAATAATGATGTTGATAGATTTGATGTAGGCTGACATTAAATGATTCACTGCAACTGCCTTTTTGTTTTTAGCGACAACATTGAAAGCTTGAACAGATTCTGAACAAAGCAAGAATTGTGACCTTCATAGCTCTTTTCACGATTTCCGGTCTGTGGATCATATATTTCTTTTGTATCTTTTTAGCAGTTTTAGTATTCAGCGAGTCAGTCTTCAATCTTAAAGTTCGAGTAGTGCATAATTAAGTTTGGAAGTTGTTTTTTAGCAACAATTGGAGGTCTTTCTCATCAAATTTATAGAGCAACTCGTTCAACTGTGAAGCCCCAAAACGAATGAAACTGAAATAACTGCATACTAAACAGATCATTCAGAAGGACAAAGATCTTTAAATGAAACACTAAGCAGGAAGACAAAAAAGATCAAGCAATCTGAAAGATGAGGCATGAAAATTATCGAGAGAAGGAACAAGGAAAAATAATATGATAATTTTAATCATTTAAGTGCAAGAATATGAAAATTATTGTTTGAACCGTTTGTTCATTACCTTTAAATATGTTAAAGAAAAACACTTTCCTAAAAAAAAATTGATGGTGAAATTATAAAAATAAATTAAGAGAACTCTCAAGCTAATTTCGTAATTAAAGGAGACTTCAAAACATCAAATTAGAATGCAGAATTTACTCAAAGACATTGAATTAAGCGAGACATAGGAAAATTCAAAATTATTATTTTTGAAAAATTAAAAAACATCTCCAAAATATATATAATATTTTAAATAATGCTTTGAATTTTAACTATAAAAGTATAGAAAATAACCTTTATTTATTTGATGTCAATAAAAATATTATGAAAAGTATTTTTTAATATCAAATTAAGATTGAACTTATGATCATTTAATCAAAATTGACACTGAAATATATTTTGAAGTTTTTTTTAAATCTACCCAAAATATATGAGGTACAATTAATTTATATGGTAAATCCTAAAATTAAAAGTTTATCCCGTGTCCAGATTTGCCCATCCCAAAACGGTGTATCTGAGATATTCCAATTAAATCAAATAATTTTACGCAGACTTGATTTTTGTGAACTCAAAACTATTATAATCTGACACTCCAGCGATCTTTGGACTAAAGATAATACCCAAGGTCTCATTCTCGACATTCTTCGAACTGAAATCTGTAGATTTTGAAGTGAGTTGAGTACGACTCTGGTTGGAGTGTAAATACCCCGCTTTCGTCTTTCCGCTGAATCAAATGCCATAATGAGTCGTGTTTTCTTTGGGTCAAATCTTGGAGTCCGCAAAAGTGTTAGATCATAAATCTTCGAGGGTAGCCACAAAAGAGCCAGAGACGAGTTGGCCAAGTCGAACTGGCCAAGACAAGTCGACCCCCTGCTGCTGTCTAATGACTGTCCAGTTGCAGTCAGCTCACTCAATCAGGCCATCAGTCAATCAGTCAATCAATCAATCAATCAGTCAATCAATCACGGCGCCATTGAAATTATTGTATGCAGCATCGCCCAACCTCCGAGCTAAGTGTCTCTCTTTCTAACTCTATCTCTCTACCTCGCTCTTGCAATGTGTCAATTCCAAGTGCAAAAAAATAGATATACTCAAATATTGATTATTAAATTATGATCAAGTTTTGTAGTGAGTATTCGTTATTCACTGTATGGTATTCAGTATTCGGTATTCGGCATTTAATCGCGTTGTAGTTTTTGACCCACTTTGATTTGTTTTTCTCGTCGTTGTTGTTGTTGTTGTTGTTTCCTTTTTGCTGCTCTTTCATTACAAAATTTGTTTAATTTTAAATTGTTTAACTTGAAATTGAGTCACGGCGTCTGACTGCACAGTCGACGTCGACAGCGACAACGACAGCGACGTTGGCAGCGCAGCCTCGAGAAGTTACATAAAATGGCATTAAAACGATTCAAAGATTGAGCTGTGGGGAACAAGCATAACAACTGGCAGCGAGGGAGAGAGAGAGAGATGGAGAGAAGATGAAGAGGGGGATAGAAGAGAAGTGCAGGCAGTGGGAGGAGTGGGAGCAGAGAGGTAGGAAGAGAGAGGGAAGGAGAGGGAAGGAGAGGGCAAGTCCGGCCCCAGGTGAAAAACCTGATGCGAGTTTAAGACAAACAGACATTTGGCATTTGCATGCTGTGTGTGTGTGTATGTGTGTGTAAGTGAGTGTGTATGCGTGTCGATCAGGTGAAACAAGAAGAAGAAGGAGAAGAAGCAGAAGACTTGCATTGACAGACAGATCCGTAGCGAAACAATCCAATGGAAGCGATCCCAACTGTAAAAGGTGAACAACATTTTTTTGTCTTTTGTTTTTACTCACCAACCTCTCTATATCTTTCTCTTTCGCTCCCACTATCTGCCTCTCACTTACTCCCTGTCTCTCCTTTAGTGTTTTTCTCTTTTCTCGCTTTGCCTTCTTTATGGCATTTAACACTTTGACATTATTGCCAACAGACAAGTCAAGTCAAGAGGAGACTGAGACTCAATGATCATTAATTGACATTGATCATTAATCATTGATCATCATCAATTCCAAAAATGCTGCATCTTCCGTCTTCGGTTTCTATCAATTCTTCACCCTCCCTTGCTCGCTTCTGCTACTTCTCCAATTGACGACAACTTTATTAAAATGCTATTTTTTGGGTATTTGGTAATTTGGTAATTTGCATCAACTCAAAGCTCAAGCAAACTTGGTCTATTTTTTATGGCCTGACCAAAATGCTGATAGCTCTAGCTTTAAACTCTATCTCTATGTCTATCTCTATCTCTAGTCGCAGCTGAAGCTCAAGGCCAACATCAGACGTCAGTCTCAGTCTTAGTTTTAGTTTCAGTTTAGAGACAGACAACTTTGTATGCTAACTAACTAGTTGAACTAGATTTTTGTAGCTCAGTGGCCCGGTTCGAGTTCGAATATTGAGATCGAGATCGAGAGACAGAGATAGAGAAAGGGAAAGGGAAAGAGCAATTCTCGTTGATCGTAAAAGAACACATGGCAACAATTGATCCTTCTTTGTCTGTGTAATCGAGATAAAGTTGAAGATTGACAAGATTTGAGTTAAGTATTATATGAATTGAGATTTCGTTTTTGCTGTCTTTCTAATTAGGAGTATCATTTTGATCTGAGTGATCGTTGTAATCGTCGCAATCTTATGTCTCTTTATTTCTCGAAAGCAGAAGTTTTCTGAAATAAATTAAACTTTTATTTTCTCTGTCTTGATATGCTTAAGAATCACTGATCGGTGTGATACAAATTTAGATCGTTGAATACTGACGTCTCTCTATTTGAGATAAGGAATTGGAAATCGAAATGAAGATCGATATGGAGATCGTCACAGATATCGATCGCTATTATAATCTAGATAAAGATTGCTGTAATGATCCACATAAAGATCTCTCAAGCCTCAATTATTTTATATTTGCATTTCTTTTTTCCTAAGTAACGTTTATTGGTGTGATCATGCTGAAGATCTTTAAGAATCAAAAAAAGTAAAAGTGATTAGTGATCTCTGATCAGAATTCAATGCATAGAAAGAGATCCCTTTATTCTAATGATCAGTTAGAGCATCAAATCGATCGGTATGACGATTTCTGAGAAGAGTTCTCTCGATTTCCTATGCAAAGAGTGTCTGTGATCAGTTGATCGTGAGTAGCAACAAGTGATCGCTGATCGCTGATTGCAGATCTCTGATCGGTGATCGGTGATCGGCGAACAGTAACCGGTGTCTAGTGGGAACTGGATATTAAATACCGACCAAACCGCAAGTGTGATGAGTAAGTTGAGGTGATCGTGATCTACTTGTCAACACCTACACGATTTTTGGGCTTTTTTTTGTGGCTTACACTCAATAACGGCCGCTTCGAGTCGCTGGTTCCGGTTTCCAGTTGCCGTTTGTCGTTTGCGTTTTGGCCATTTGCCTTTTGCCGTTTGGTGTTGCGGTTAAGTGATCACTGATCGTCGATCGTTGTTGTAGATCGTTGATCAGCGATCGCTCGATGGTCGCCGGGTTATGCATTTGGCATGCGGCATGTGTAGTAAGTATTATCGACTCTGGCTCTGGCATCCACTTAGCCTACAGTGTTAACTAATTATGTGTGGCCAGCACTCTCTGGTAGATGAGCAGGTGACGGGGGGAGAATCGAATGGATTTGACGCTGACGTAAGACAAAATTGATAATAAAAACAAAATGATGATGGGCACAAAATTGTGTTTGTGGTTCGGTTGATTGGTGAAAAGTTTTTGGCATGTGAGTTGCATAGTATTCATTTGTAAATAGTCTTCGAAGTCGTTATGCTTGTTACTGTTGTTGCTTGATTTTGTTTTTGTATTTGTATTTGTATTTGTATTTGTATTTGTGGCTGTGCATGAATGGAAAGTGCACTGAAGATTCGCCATCTATTCGTAATTGTGAAAGAAAGTTGTTGAATGAACCAAGGCAATTAGCGACAAACACACACATAACACACAGAAAACACTTTGGATTCAAATCCAAATGAAAATTATCTCTGACTTAAGTTATTTGTTAACGATATTTCAATCTACTGAGTGTGGACAATTGTATTATACTATCAAATTAATCGAATTTGCATGGCTAACCAGTTTACAAGTCCAAATGCCAAATTTCACCATAATAATTTAATTAGATCCTGAGATAATATCCCGAACCACTTGAGATAAATTTGAATAATTTTATTTGCTAGCTTGTTGGCTGCCAAAATCATAAATAATTTTTAACTAGGCAGCAAAGCTGCCGAAATTTCTTGCAGTATCATTTAATAGTTATATCTTCAGTAAAAATTACATTTTTGAAATACAAAATTGGGTCTGAGTAAGAAAATGTACTATCTACTTGCATACCAAATTTCAGCATGATATCTTAAATAGATCCTGAGATATCACCCCGAACCGGAGTCACAATTTTCCGCTGAAGCAGCTGCTCTGATATGGAAATGAAATTGAAATTGAGTTTCCATTTCCACTTCCACTTCCACTTTGAAATCGAAGGCATAACTCGGAATCAGTGGCCATCATTCCCTGACCAAAGCTGAAGACTCAAGACTCATCGTTTTCTAAAAATACCAACAACAACAACAACAAGAGCGAAAACACGAAACAAGTGGGCGACTGACAATTTCAAGGCTAATTGTGTTGGCCAGAGGTGGCCATTTGTCCAATTGGCCTGCTCGGATCTGGTACAGTATCATGAAGATCATGTGGTACAATCTTCACATACTTGCAACAAGTTGTTGTTGTTGCCTTTGTTGTTGTAGTTGTCGTTGTTAGAAAACTCGTTGTCTGCGGCGACGACTTTCATTATTCGATGCAAACCGATTGAACAATCGATGAGCGTTTTTGGAAATTGGCAAAAGCAAAGAAATTGCCGGCAATAAATACTCGAACAACACAAAAAGTCAGAGACAACTACAACAACAACAACAACAACGAGTACTTTAACAATAGTGAGTGTGAGTACACTTATGAGTACACTCGCATGTAACAGCGCCAAACGAAATGCAGTTAAATGGCAAAGACCGTGAAAATGTCAGACGAAGTCAGAAAAAACATGACGTTTGATCGCTGGATACCCTACAATGTTATGACCACAAATGGGGCATATTACAAAGATGATTTGACTTGTGACATTGGGCCAAGATATTATACGATACTCTGTGAGTATAGCAGATTCAAATATTGTCATAGAAAATGTAATCTGAAATGGGGTTTAATTGGGGTTAAACGTAACTATTAAATTTTAGATTTATCTCTGAATAAACTTATGATATTTAGCTGAAATTACACTAAGAAAACAAGTCGCTTTTCTCGTCGCAGTTTTTAGACGAACCTTTTGGATTTAAATTTAGAGTTAAATATTAAAAAAAAAAAATTCTTTTTATTCAAAATTAATTATTATTTTAGTTAACTTTTCTTTGTTATTAGTGCATATTCATAAGTTGATAAATTAACTTAGAAAGAGATGCTCAAATTATTATCTCCTAAATAATATGAAATTCTTAGTAGTTATGGGATATCTTCTTAATCTAAGGGAAGTTAGTTATTCAAGTAATTTCAATAGACCATCGGATATATAGTAATTGCTAGGAAGAATCATTTTCTAAAGATTAAGCTATTTCCAATATTCATTTGTCAATATTTAACAAATAAATAGAGAGAGCGAGAGGGAGAGATTTTAAATGATATTTGAGATATTTTATATTTAAGCAGAATCTGCGAGTGTTCACTTTGTTTTTTGAATTGCTGACAAAAAAACCGCACGCTACAAAAGATCGGTTTTTGGAGTTTTATCATAAGTTTTTATTTATTCGACAACAGAAAAACGTATGGAACCCAGAAACCGTTTGAATGATACAAAACTTTCCTTAACCCATTAGGTACCCATTGAAAATTTCGAATTTTTGTAAAAGTCTCCTTTTTTAACTTTTCAAAAACAAAAAATGTTTGGATGCAAAAAAGTTCTTCAAACAATTTTTATAGTGACTGCAAAAAATTTTTTCAAAAATCTCTTCGCTAGTATTTTTTATAATTTTTTGAAAATGGCAAAAAAGGCATTTTCATACAAAAACATAAATACATAAATATACATAAATACTATATGTTGACAATCCTCTTCCAGGGTAGCTTTAAGTCAAGTTTATTAAGTTCTTGCCTTAATTAGTTGATCTTAATAGTACAGATCTTTAGCTCTAAAAGTAGCATCAACATATGTTTAGACAACATATTGAAGCACCAAATATTTACAGGGTATATAGTACATGTCTCGTGCAATTTGTGGCTCTAGTCTTTGCTTACCATTTACCATTTCGCTCGCGATTGTCATCGATTGGAAATTTGTGCGAAAATTGACGAATGTTGATCGTTGAAATGTTGCAACAGCAATAACAACACATAACAACAACACTTAACAATAACAACAGCAATAACAGTTATAACGATAATAGTAACAACGGTAACAACACACAAAGATAACACTTCACTAAGCGCCCTTTTCACTTTTTATTGGCGCCCTTAAAAAAAAATGTGGTAATAATAATAAAAATTAAAAAAAAAAAGAAGAAAAAACAGTAAAATAAATGCAGTTTTTTGACTTTTGTCTTTGTTTAACGTTTTGTTGCAAAGCTTTGTGGCCATTTGCTTAGTTAATTGCATGTGTGTGTGTGTGTGTGTGTGTGCGTGCGTGTGTGAGTATTGTTTATTTTGTTTTCAAGCATTTCTTGTATACAAACACACACACTCATACTGGATACACTCTCTTCTGACTTGAAGCTTCATCTTCGTCTGCTCAAGTAAAAGCATCAGGGCTTGACTATCTGTCTGTCCATCAGTCAGTCAGTCTGACTGTCAGCTTCACTTCCTACAACCCACTCTCCACACACACTCACACACACACACACACCCTTTAAACACACACTCTCTTAAGTATGCACAGAGCTCTTTAGACGCGTCCAATTACCTCAAAAGACTTTCCGTTAATGTTTCGAATTTCGAAAAACTGGCAACAGAAAAAACCAAAAGTCAAAAAACAAAATAAGAAAACATAACTCCACATATATGTGGACAGCATACACACACACAACACATACATAGGTACGTATACATAATATATGCCAAAGTGAACTGTTTGTTGCCGGGAATGGAAGTTGGGATTGGGCATTGGGATTGCAGCTTAACTGCACCTGAGCACTATGGAAACATTAACCATTGTCTAGGAGTAAATTGATAATTATAAAAATTGTTAAGATTAATTCTTAAACTACAATGTTGCATACCAGAAACTTGTATCTTAACAGTTAAATTGTCAAATATTCGCTGTCAAAGTCAAATGTGGCAAAGGCTATAATTAATAAATAAAATAAAATAATATTGAATTAAGAAAAAAGTGGGCCACGCCCATTTCTCCTGCCCCACTTCATATTGATATTTATAATAGTAATGCAGAAAACTGGACCAAAAGGTTGTTTATTAATTTAAGCAAAATGGGAAAAAGTTCCCACAGTGTTTAGTAGTGGGTGCATGTGTGTATGCAGTGTGTGTGTGTGTGTGTGTGCAGTGTGCCATGAAGTCACACACACAGAGAGTGAGAGAGAAGCATAGGACAAAGCTCGGCAGGCTGCAAATTTGACGGGGATCGAAACTTGGACTGAGACAGAGAATTCGACTTGGACTG
Organism: Drosophila limbata; assembly: GCA_963924055.1. Classification (NCBI taxonomy): domain Eukaryota; kingdom Metazoa; phylum Arthropoda; class Insecta; order Diptera; family Drosophilidae; genus Drosophila; species Drosophila limbata. The sequence continues at coordinate 29,720,958 of OZ001351.1, forward strand.
GCAACAAATGAGACTGAGACTTGAGCTGAGACTTCAGAGTGAGACTCAGACTTGGTTGACTGCCTCGTGGTAACTGTTGCCAACTGTTGCACACGTCGCCGTCGCCGTCGCCGTCGCCGTCGCAGTCGCAGTCGCCGTCGTCATTGCCGTGGCGAGACCAGAATTGTTGATTTTGTAATTGTTGTTTGTTGCATTTGTTGTTACTTCAGTTTTTATATACATTGCGGTTTCTATATTATTTCTTTCTTATTTTTTTATATGTTTTTATTGCAGCGAGCTTAACTTGTTGTTGCCTTTTTTATTGTTATTGTTGCCGTTGTTGTTGTTGTTGTTGTTGTTGGGCAAGTGAAGACAAAGACTGTCACGAAGATCATTTGAGATTGGAGTGGAATGAGTCATGAATCGGCTTGCGGCACATTCACCTATAAGAACCGAGTGCACTTAACTGAATAGTTGAATGATTCACAAATCAATTGGCAATTGACATTTGCCAATTATCAATTACCAATTGAATGCCACTTGCCACTTTCTTAATAGGCTTCCGTTCGATGACCTAGAAACATGCAAATTCTTTTCTTAGTGATAGCTCTATAATTTTTGAATTTTCCTACTGTTTTTTTTTAATTTCTATTCGTCCTAATTAATTGTTAAATTTATAATCAGCCTAATTTATTCTCATTTACAATTAAATTGACTTCATTTTGTAATTATTTCCCTTTATTTCAGTATATAATTATCATACTTTACTTTATTATTTTGTAAACCTAATTTATTTTATTTTATAATTATTTTAAATTATTTTAATTTAATTAATTTCAAAACTATCACAAGTTTTTTCTTTTAATTGCATTTACTTATTTAAAGTTTCCTTTACATTTTTAATTTAATTTAATTTTTTCGAATGAATTAATTTTTTTTTTTTTAAATTGTTTTTCAATTTTTTAAAGTTTATTTTTGAAAATTTCATTCAAATTTCGCGCCAAGCAAAGTTAGCAAAGTTCATCATCATGGTTTGAGAAGAAACTAACATAATAATGCGCAGTGAAAATGTCAAGAAAATGACATTGCATACTTTCAGGCAGACGATTGCAGCGCAATAACGCAAAACTGGTAAGCCTCAAAACAGCTTGGCCCCTAATTGTGTGTGAAATTTTTTACAATTTAGCTTGTGCACAAAACACAACGAACGAGAGTAGCTGAGACAGTTGTTCTACAGATTTGTTACGATCCACAGCCAACTTAACTTTTCGCTGTGCCTGCTCCTCACGAAGATGCTCCACCATATGTATTTCTTGCATACAAATTGAACTGTTTTTTCTACCATGGGTTTGTTTCCAGACTAAAGATTCTGCTTACATTTCGTTCAGTTTACACATTCGTCAAGTCTTTGATTCGTTGAGTGTGGAAAAGTACTCTTTTAACGACATTTCTCTTATACGCTAATCGATTTCTCTTCTCTTCCTGTCTGACGCTCTCTTTTAACGAACTGTAAATTTAACCGTTTCAGCGAAGGCGCGCAATTTGAATGAAATTTTCAAAAATAAAAAAAAAAGTTTATAAACAATTTGAAAAAAATAAATTAATTTATTCGAAAAAATTAAAATAAATTAAAAATGTAAAGGGAACTTTAAATTAGCAAATGCTATTTAAAAAATTGGTCACCTGATTTAAAAGCATTTTAGTTTAAAATTGTCAAATATTGAGCCTGATTCATCGATTCAACACCATTCGAGCTAACGCATCCCAAAAACATCACGCAACACACAGGGGCCCTGCATAATATTTTTTTGTGAAATTTAATTTTGTTTTGAGCCAGTTTGTTGAATGTTTTTGATAATAGCTACTTGCGGGATAATAAGACCGTTTTGGCTTATTTTTTATAATAATTTTACACTTTTATTAATGTCCACCTACGAACAACTTTCTATCACACCAACCACAAAGCCAAAAAGTCAACACTGCAAAAACATGATGCAGAAGAGAGACCAGAGATATACATAAAATTAAAAACAATATTCTGAAGAAATAGCTATCTCGAAAAATGTTAATTAAGATAAGATAAAGGGCGTATTAAATTTGTTAATAAAGTGCTTTTATATTTTATCGAGCTGCACAGCAAACACAGCTGAAATTGTGAATCACGAGATGTCGTTGGGTTTTGATTGATATTAATTACCATTGAGTTGGCTTTTTGTTGTTGGTAGTTTGTAATTGGTAATTGGAAGTTTTATTTTAATTCTTTTTCTTTTAATTTTAATATAAAATTTGGGAATATACTTTACATTTATTAGAATAAGTTTGAAAATACTTTGAAAATTAATGTCACAGTAATATTAAGTAACAATAAGTCTTCGTGGATGTTCGCAAAATTACAATTGATGCAACTTTTGATGCCAGAGAAAAACCCAATCAGATCAATTGATATAAATGTTAGTAGTTAGTTTTCCATTTACTGTTGTTGTTATTGTGGTTGTTGTTGTGGTTGTTGTATCTTATCCAGAGATCAAGATGACATCATGCGCTGTTTGAATGAAATCGATCGCATGAATGACCTAATAAAATACTACAAATACAATAAAATGAATGCCATGAATCAACAACAACAACAGCAACAACAGCAACAACAACAAGAGCAACAACAGCAAGAGCAACAACAATTTGCCATTGAAATTGCACCAAAAATGCAGCCTTACCAATTAGACAGAGGCGCAGTGTGCGAGGGGGGGGGGAGGAGGGGAGAGAGTAGTGCGGAGTACACTCAGAAGAATTACAAAAATGAATTGCATTTTATATTCGAATTCTTTAAGAACAATTTGGTCTTTAATTTTCTTAATTAAAGAGCGAATCTTTCTTGAAAGCAAAAACGACCGTTAAACATTTTAATGAAAAGCAAAATTCCAAGATCAGTAAAAATGTGTATAATTAAGACTGTTTCCTTTTTCAAAATAAAGAAGACTAATCCTGATCAAAAAGATCGATAAGCTAGCTTGGTTCAACTCACAATCTTAAATTCAGATCTTTATTTATTCTTAAAACAATCGTGATTTGTGTTCTTGATGTTGAGAATATCAAGACTGCTCTTTGATTTAGAGTTTCGTACTTGAGTCAGGAATGTTAAGAATCATTGAGCTTTTGACACTGCCAGTTCTTGCTTCAATTCGAATTCGAACGTACTTGAGCTTTCGCTCAGTGTAGGGGTTGGCCAGACTCACGCTTTGAATTTCATCAGAAACAGACGCGGTGTCGCCAGTTTCCCATTCCCAATTCCATTCCCATTCACACCCATTCCATTCCACACTCCCTTTCTCTCTCTCTCTCTTACTCACTCTCTCCCTTACCTCCCCCCCTCACTCCCCGCTCACTGTGTGGGCGTCAATTGGACAAACGCGTGACGTGAACACAAAACGCAGTTTTAATTAATTGCAATCGTAGCAATAAAAAAAAGAAATAAATAGTAAAAAACATATTCCAATTCGTTTAATCATGCTTTAATTGCCAGCAAAGTGATCTACAAGCAGATACGATACACAACACACGATCCACAACCGAAAGCGACCCAGAGATCCAGCGATTCACCGTTATGGCCGGACACCCACCCAATGGTCAATTTGCAATCAACAGTTCATCATCAGATTCGTGGTAATTTCTATTACGCATTGATCGCCTCATTGATGACGCCTTCGTTTTGTTAATCACTATTACTAACACACACACACACCCACCCATAGTGTGTGTGTGTGTGTGTTACCACCCACAATTCAGTTCAGGTAAAGAGTCAGAGCACAAAGTCATTCAGTCGTAGTCAGTTCAAAGCACCTCAAGACACCTGAAAACAGCTGACGAGCAAAGCGATTTCCCATTGATTGAATCACACACATCACGCACAGCAGGAACTGCTTGATCAGCCCACTCAGTCAGGACGGTCGACATACCCTGTAATCAAATGCAACTCAACAAGAGTTGAGTTCTCAAATTTTAGAATGTTTGAAACAAGGTGAATTTATATATGGTGATGTATTCGTTTGACGTTCCCTCTTTCTTCGGGGCGAAAATGTCATTGCGAAAGCAAATTTTCTATATATCTATCTCTGTCGTCTCTCTCACGTCAGACTCTTTTTGACAGATTCGCCCCGAGAGAGAGAGAGAATACATCACCATATATAAATTCATCTTGGTTTGAAAGAGTTGCATACTATTATCATAAAGTGCCTTATGATAGATCAGTTACCGATATACCAGTTATCGACAGCTCAGTTATCGATATAGCAGTTATCGATAGCTCAGTTATCTGTCGCATAGTTTCAATTGAATTCAATGGTGAATGTCACCGAATGATATCATCGAAAGCGTGAATGTTATCGATTTCGAGATTCCCTGTTATCGAATTGGAGCATCAGTAAGGTGCCTGTCATATAAATTATTGCGCAATTGTTATTAAAATAACAAATCACTGTTATTGAATTTTAATATCGATAATGTACGCCTGGAAATGAGAAATATTTATTAAAATCTTTACAACAAGCTCCATGGTAATGTTGGCAATTTATCGATAACAATAAATGTCTTTGTCGCTGACGCCTTCGATAACATAATTGATGGCACAGTAGTTGAAACTGTAGTTTGTTTTCAAAATTGACTCTTTTAAGGAAAAGCCAAAAGCTGTCAATCAAATCGATGCCAATCAAGATTATCGAGTGACAGTGTTGTCCCAAGTATCGATGACAGTGCTCAATAAACTATCATCCGCTTCTGAGTCAGAGTCTCTGAGACATAGGTTAATATATGACAAGTATGTCAAGTACGGTAATACTTCGATAACTAAGAAAATGGACGCGGCATTGACATTTCATTGATAAATTATAGGGAAATTCTAGGTATTCCCTGATATGTGAAAGGTATCCCAATGTCAAAGTTAGATAAACTTAAATTTTGAGTTAAGAAATTTGTTGAATTCCCATTCATTTTTATCATGTTTGCGATGTGATTCCCATGATTTTGGCTAGCAGTCTGATACGGCTACACACTCACACACACAAACACACACACACACACACACGCAACTCGATAAGTATCCCAAATTAATGTGTGTTTGTGTGTGCTCCAGTTTTCATATCAAGAAAACGATAACTCAAAACTTTTCATTTGCGTCAACTGTCTAACAGTCAATATACCACTTGCTGCTGCATTAAAGGGTATACGAATTGATATTTTTTAGCATTTCAAACTTCGCAGAAGTTGAAAATGAATTTCAAAACAGTCGAAATCGAATCGATGAAAATGGATAAGCTCGTAATTAGAATCGAATTCAAATGCGAAACTAAATAAGTGGAATGTAAATCAATTTACGATTTGATTTCAAATCAATTTTTCAACTGCGCCCACAGACAATCAGACACATCGCGAGGTGGAGGGGAGGGGACGAGGGCTGAGCATTAAAAGGGGGTGTGGTCAAAGGGGGGACAGGCAGGGAAGGGGACAGAGAGTGCAGCTTTGTTCATTAACCATACGCCACGTTGGCCAAGTGACGTTGTAAAAACGCTGGATAATAAAACGCTTAAAGCTAAACGATGTTTGGTGTCGTAGATTATTGCCCAAGGCAATTCCCCTCCCCCGCCACGGCGCCTGCATGTGCCTGACAATACCCTGTAATTTAAACGGAAATACGATTTTCTTCTTCTTCTTCTAACTTCTAACTTCAGTTGTTTACTTAAATTTATTAATTTTAATCATTTTACAATATTTTGGGAACTTTGCATAATTCTTAAGATATTGACTTTATTTTTGGAGTACCTCTTTGTCAGCAACCTATTCAGGTAAAAAATTTCATGAAGATTCCATGTGTTCTTCGGGATGAATTTTTGAAAATTGAGAAAATTGGCAGTGAGAGAAATAACTGCTGTTAAATATTACATTTCAAAAGTGATAGAATAGACAACACAATTTTAATGTCATCTGGGCTCATATAATATGTGTAATACCCCTACTATATGCCATAACGAATGCGATTTAATTCCGATATTGTGCATGCATTTATCCTAACATATAGTTGACATATTCTGAAAGTTTCGTTAACATTGCTTGTGGTGTTAAGACTGTAAATTTGTGGAATGAGAATGCGCAGCTTAAGGTGCATTAATCAATAGGTATCATTAAGAATCTCAATGAGACTGTTGCTATATAATCTCATTTATAATGACTATAAGGATCTTAGGATCTGCAGCATCTCCACACTTCAAGAGATATAGTTTCAATACTAAGTATAAGTTTAGTTTCTGTTAGGAATATGAAGAGTATCGCTCTTCGACTCAATTAAGAAAGTGAGATACTGAAAACCACATGCGATCCAAATGGAATTTCCAAATACAGTTGAACTTCCATAGGTCGAACTTCTATAACTCGAATTTCTTTCCAACTCGAGCTAAATGAGTGGCGAAAAAGAACTCTGTAAGTCGAATATCTCCATAACTCGAACCTTTTCTTTGGGTAATGGTGATTCGAGTTAGGGAAGTTCGACTGTATGCAGCACTTACAGCACGACAATAAATGATTGCGAGTCTAGGGTATTTGGCGGTCAATCAGTGTGGCATTGCGGACTTCTTACTAGCTGAGACTTCGCATTGTTTTTACGGGCATTTGATGATGTGTGATATATGACACGCAATGAAAAGCACCAAACATTATTATGCAAATGCGACGCTTTGTTTTATGGCCCATAAAAGCCATAAACTTGGTCTGTGCCACGTTCAACGTTGTGGAGTTGTGGAGTTGTGAAGTTGCCAGATTGCAAGTTGCCGAGTTGTCAGTTGTGGAGTTGCCGAGTTGCCGAGTTGCAAGCTGGCTTGTGGCAAGTTGGCGGCCGAGGCAAATTAATTGCAGCTAATTACAAGCAACAGCAACAGCGGGGATCACAGAGACCACACGTGTTGTGCTGTGTTGTGTTGTGCTGTGCTGTGCTGTGTTGCGGCATAAGCCAAACTAACCCCTTGCCACATGCCTCTCTCTCTCGTCCCCACCCGCTTGGCCCCTTCTTCAGTCCACTCATTGCCTTCAAAAAACCCGGAAGATGATGCTGCACAACTCATGAGCTTGTCTATCTGTCAAAAGAGCTGGCGAGCAGAGAGAGGGGAGTGGGGGGGGGGCGAGTGTGGCAGCTAGAGAAATGGCATTGCGTTGATTAAACCAAGTTGCAACATTCGCCACATTGCAACATGCGCAACATGCGCAACAATAAATGCAGTTTCATTGAAGTTAATCAGGCATCGCCCAGTCAAACAGCCAAACAGCCAAACAGCCAAACAGTCGCTGAACCCGATCCGATCCCGGCGCCGATCTTGTCAAGCGTTTTGCATAAGAAAACAACTCCAACAACAACAACAACAAGAACACCAACTACTACAAGCAACTACAACACATAAAACAAATTAACAAATTGAATGAAGCATTGAGTGAAGTTACATCCCAATGCACTGACAAAACTGAAGCTCCAGTTGAAATTGAAACGAATATAGGAATTTTAATGATATGTATTTATTTATTAAAATAAAAGTAAATAAAATATAAATAATTAAATAAATAAAAACATAATTTTTAATTCAAGTAATATAAATTTTGAGTTATAGACTGAAAATAATAATAAAGCATTTTAATGCATTTACCACTTACATTTTGTATCGATTCACACAAAATACATTTAAGTAAAAAACAAGTGGGAATGGCTATAGTCGAGCTCCCGACTATAGGATACCCGTTACTTACCTAAATAAATTAAACTTTTGTTTTTATTGCATGCTTTTAGGCACTTTAATTGCTTAAAAGCTTTAATCAGCCATTACCACCTTTCTATTTGTCCGATCTTGTTGGGATTTAATACGATTATAGGTAATAACAGTAGCTAACGTTCACCGTTTAAAAAAACCTAATATTTTGAAAACTGTGCGCGTGGTGGATTTTCGCGATTTACGGAGGCGAAAAGGGGCGTGGCAAAATTTTGAAACAAACTTGACCTGCGTGGGGTTTATAGAAATCTGTGTGCCAAATTTGGTTGCTCTAGCTCTTATAGTCTCTGAGATCTAGGCGCTCACACAGACAGACAGACGGACAGACGGACGGACGGACAGACGGACATGGCTATATCGACTCGGCTGTTGATGCTGATCAAGAATATATATACTTTATAGGGTCGGAGACGCTTCCTTCTCCCTGTTACATACATTGCAACGAATACAATATCCCCTTTTACTTATTTTTAATAAGTAACGGGTATAATAATCACATCCTTTAAACATTTTTTTCCTTTGACACAAATATTTCGGATTCACATGTGATATGTGATATGCAGACACTATTATAATTGGGTCAGCACATAAAGAACAAGCTACAAACAAGGCTTATTCAGGTGTGTTCCACGAACCTTCAAGGTGTCCGTGTTTCTTAAATGTCAGAGATTTCGTATTTTTTCATTGTCATATTTGTTTCCAATTTTATGCAAAACTATTGATTTTAGGGATATTTAACACAATAAACAAATTCTTTCAAATTCTATTAATAATATTTTAATTTATAAAAGAACTTTATTATATTAGAATTCCCTTAATTTTAAATTTTGTCAAATCGCTTAAAAATGTGTTTGAAATTTGAAAGAAATTATTGAATGGTTTCAGGAATACCGATAATTGCTTTTTTTGTTTGTATTGAAAATTACTGAATTTAATATTTTTATCAGGGACCGCAAATAAGAGTTATGAGCAGGGATTAAAACCGAAACGAATATCGGTTTCAGTTACGGTTTCGGTTATGCTCGCATTTAGGTTTTCGGTTATCGGTTACGCAAAATTTTTGAATAAAGGTTTCGTAACGGTGAACCGGTTTTTGTATGTTTCGGTTTCGAAATACCGGTATGGTTTCGGTTCACAAAAAAAAATTTTTTTTACAAAAATATAATTAGATTATTATATGTAATATTAATTAAAAAGGCATTACTTTCTTTATGTTTTATTCACACATTTCTGACACGTATTCTTCAGTTTGATGTAGCTTAGTTACATTTTAACAATTTTAATATTTCTTTTAACAAATTTTTTTTACTTGCGCTTATTCAGTGCTATGAAAATTCGATCATGAACATCCCAAATAATAATTCAAAATTAAACATTAAAAAATTTTATCAAAAAATAAAAATTAAAAATGGAAAATAATTTTTGTTTGGGTGTTTGAAAAACCGAAATTAACTCTTATAAATGAAACGGTTACTAAACGGTTATTTCGGTTTACAGAGTTTCGGTTTTAAGGTTTCGGTCAAATGACAATTTTTTTTTCGGTTACGGTTTCAGTTACGGTTTTAAATTTCAATCCGTTTTTACCGGTTAAAGGTTACGGTTTCGGTTAGGGTTTTAATCCCTGGTTATGAGAAATTGGATAAACTATTATTTCCAATTTTTATTTAAAAATTATAGAATAAAATTAATTTTTCTTATAAAAATTAAAGCTAAATTTAATTTTCAATTTTTAAATAAATAATTAACTATTTAATAAAAATGATTTATCAATTTTTATTTTAGGAATTGAAAATAAAAGTTATTTTTATATAAAAAATTGAATATAACAATTATTCTTAAATTTTTATTATAAAAGTTGAAAAATATGCTTAATTGCGAACTTTTGACTTAACAGAGTGTTATTCCCAATTCTCAACTGAATTCAAGGCTTTTTAATGTCAGCGCTGCCACCTGGTTGCCATGTTAAGTGTTGTTTTTAGGTTGCCCATAATTTCGCTCAGTGTAGCTCGATGCAAACTCGCTGGCTGATAGGGTCAGCCGCTGTGGCATGTTCTCTTTTAATTTTTCGCGAAGTTTTCTTATTTTTTTATTGGAATTTATTGTGGACGTATGCATATTTACTTATGTTGTGCTCGTTGTTGTTGTCGTTGTTGTTGTTGTTGTTGTTGTGTTGCATTAAGATGAAGCTGCTTCGATAATGTTGTCATTTGTACTTATTCGTCTCTCGGGGCTGTTTTCTGTCCCTGCCATTTGAATTCAAATTGAAATTGAAATTGAAATGACTTTGTTGCAATGTCGTCCAATCAAATTCGCATTTCGCTTTGGCGCCGCCTTTGACTTGTCCCCCTTTCCCCCTTCCATCTAACCCGTGTCGAAGCTGTCAGATAATCAGCTATCAGCTTTATAATTGCTGATAAGCCCAATCAATTGAATATTGAATAGTCTCATTAAAGCTAAACTGCACTCATTCTTTTGTAGAATGATTCACGCGCTGCTAAGTAAATGGTCATGAATACTTTGAGTTGTTATAGATGGGAATATGAACATGAATTAATTTTTGATGTGTAGAAAGGGCAACGAAGTGAAGAATGAAAAGACGATGCTGAAAATTATTTATTCGTAGTTTATTTGCATAATTAAGTTCTGTTAATTATGACATGACGATTTGATTAAGTGTAATTAATTAAAATTATACATTTTTAATTTTGGTAAAATTTAGGGATTCTCCGTTTTTTTAAAAGCCGCTTTCTTGAGGCACAACTTGAATTTGACTTAAGAGTTCAAAAGTTTTGTTCTTTTTGCCATGACTTTTTAAAAAAAAAGAAAAATAGAGTCAGAATCAAATTAAAAATTTTGTTTTTTTCTAATTATGACTTTAAAAAATGATTGAAGACTGAAACTTGACGTTTTAAATTTTGAAAATTTGAGTTTTGGCAATGAAAACAAGCGGATCAGTCGAGTGCACTCGACAGTAATATACCCTGAGCCTAGGCCATGGCAATTTATACATTATGTTTAAATTTTAAAAATTTATTAAAAGTAAAAATAATTTTAAAAACGAAAAAATTCGTTGACCTATTCGGGAATTGAACCCACGCCCCTCGCGTGTCTCTAGCATTAGACTGACAATTCAAATGAACGAAAAATATTAAATAATTAAAAATCATTTGCATCGACCAGACCGGGATTCGAACCCCGATCTCCCGTTTCGCGTGCCTAGCACCTATCACTTGGACTACTCCGCCTCTTAGACTGATGCTGTCAAATTCGATTAACATCTCGATGTCCATTCGGACAGAGTAAATGTAAAATCAATTAAATGACGAATAATTCTATTTATATACATATATTCTGCCCATCTTTATAGCTTATTATCTTCACTATTTATGGCCCAATTATGTTGAAAGTTGGTGATTAGTCTCTGGACATGATCCTACACCCGTTGGTGTAAAAAAAATTTAAAATTTTAACTTAAAACCCTAGATTAAAGGTGATGAAAGTTTTTTATGAATTACGCCCACCACAGTGGGCGTGGCAAAGTTTTAACATAAACTTGTTCTGCCTGACATTATAGGCAGTCTTCATTCCAAATTTGGTGGTCCTAGCTCTTACCATCTCTGAGATCCTTTCGTTTACACGGACCGACAGACAGACGGAGAGACGGACAGACGGACATGGCTATATCGACTCGGCTGTTGATGCTAATCAAGAATATATATACTTTATGGGGTCGGAGATGCTTGCTTCTGCCTGTTACATACTATTGAACAAACTTAATATACCCTCAGGGTATAAAAATAATTATGTTTTCTTTTAAAATTTTAATTGATAAAACTTTATATATCGGTATTATTTGGATACATAGATTTATTTTTTGAAAATTTTTTTGAAAAAATGTATTAAAATTTTTTTCTAGTTTTCCTGATACATTTTTTTCTAAGGAAAAGAAAGTTCACTTGCGGCAAATGGTAGCCTATAGTTTTTCACGAGTTTCCGCTCTGATTTTTGATTGACACAAATCGTCAATAAAAATTTCCATAAATATGTTCAGCCTAAACAATTGTCGGACAGTTGATGTCGATGGCCTTGTTCCCCTCCCTCCCTCTCTCTCTCACTCTTTCTCTGTCTGCTATAAAGTTTTTCCGCTTTTCCGCAAGGCAGCAAGACACAGAGAGGCCAAAGGAATTCAGAGTTGATTGGCAGCGTACGTGCGGGCGTGCTGCAATCTGGTCTAAACTGCGGGAAGAGGGGAAAGAGGGGGGCGTTGTTGTGCCTAGTGTCAATTATAAGACATGCCACAGACAGAGAAAGAGATAGAGACAGTGATAGAGACAGAGACAGTGATAGAGATAGAGACAGAGGCACAACTTGGCCAAGTGCTTTGGGCGTAATTTATGCATGGCTCATGCAAATATTTACAGAGCTTCAACACAGGGGCTGACAGAGTAAACGGTGGCAAGGGGGGGAGGGGGGAGGGGAAGGGGAATCGATCGATCGATCGATCGATGGATGGTTGAATCGATCTATCTATGCCATCGATCAATTGCAAAAGTCGAGAAGCGAGAACCGAACCTAAATAAATGTCAAATAAATAAAATGAACAGGCAATAAAAGCTGACCAACAATGCCAAACGAGCTGACTCGAAACAGATAGTGGAAGGGGGGATAGGGTTGCCACTACCACCAAACGGAGGTGTGAATGTGTTGCCACTTTAATGAAAACAATAAATCTTCATCACTCGCAAAAAGCGAATCGCATCGCATCGCAAATGAATTCAACTGGCCACAAGTTGCAACTGTGTTGAATGAATAGGGTTGCCAGGGTTACCGCACACTCTCTCTCTCTCTCTCTCTCTCTCTCTCTCTCTCTATCAAATGTCAACGACAGTCGCCTCACAATTACTAATTTATTGAATAAAAATGCACTTACAATTCAAACGAAACAATTTATGTACCTCTCATGCTATCTCTTTTACTCACTCACTCACTCACTCTGTCCCCCTTTTGGTGCGCCCCTGCTCTCACTTGACCCCCGCTAACCGCAAGCGTTGAGAGCAACAAATTGAAACGGAAGCGTGAATTTTTGATTAATTGAAATGAAAATACACAAAAGCAACAAAAAAGCAAACAAACGTATCGAGTAAACCGATTGCAGGTGCACAGATACCCTGTAATTTGATGTAAGTGCATCTCTTCTTGATTCGCAACGACACAAGGGAGTAATCACTTCAAAAGGTGACTTCTTCAATGAAAAGTAGCCATAACGGACCAACCCTATCGATAAGCATCAAATTATTGAGGCTTAAGAGTCACTTAAGGGACTTCAACATTTTCAGACTCAAGGCAAAAAAACTGAATCGGCTTTTCACTTTTCATTTTACAGCATTTGGTGCAATCTATTTATTGACGTTCCATTTAAGCTAAGTGTTTAAAAATCGGAATTAATTTCATCATCAACTGAAAGTGAAATCAATTCACAGAATTTTATGAAATGATGTTAGGGAAGATTAAAAAAATTATCTTCGAAATATTTTGGTGAAAGTAAAAACCGGAACCGTCCTGATACTTTTTGAATTCCCATAAGGAGCTGAGTTATAGGCAGAAAAAGTCCGTTAGGGGGTTTAAATTTAAGCTATTAGTTTTTTTTTGTTAATTTATTTGTTGTTATTGTAGTTTTTAATATTATTGTCATGTTCTGTGGGCTGAATTCGAAATATGTCTGGAAAAAGTGGAGATTTTATTACATTTTGGTCCTCAATCTGCCTATATTCCTTGGTTTCTGAGAGGTCTTCAGGGATCAGTTGATTTAGAATGAATTCTATACCTTGAGCAGAGTCTATACAGCTCACTTGCTATAGTATACAGGGTATCTCTAGTATTGTGTGGGGCGCCGAGTTTAAAATTAGAAATCGCACGTAATTGCCCCATTGTGGGTGTGTCCCAGTCTCAGACTACCTTCCCCCCGCCCCCTGCCCCCTCTTCCTGTTGGATCAGTAGATGAGGAAAGGTAGAAGGAGAGAAGAAGAGATGAGAGGGGGGCAGGGGAAGGAGATGGCCCATCGCAGCGTCATTGGCGTCACTGGCACTGACAAATAACTGAAGAGCCGCTGAGCTGTGAGCTGTGAGCTGTGAGAAATGATCTGTCAGACGACGATTATGCAACCCATTTGCCACTTGCCACTTGCCACTTGCCAATTGCCCAAATGCCATTTGAATTGCCGCCCCCACCCTCCGCTCCCTCTTCTTCACTCCTCCCCTTCTCAGTTCTCCACTCTCCCCTTGTCTATCTCATGCCCATCTCATTGGCAAATGGCAAGCGATAAATATGCAGCAAGTGTTGGATTTAAATGCAATTTATCGATATATTTCGATCGTTTGTCAATCGATCAAGAGGCATTACCATAAACACGTATACACATATACATATACGTATATATTCCGCATTGCGAACTAGTCCATAAATTACATTTCATTTGCTGTTGCATCCGCTTAATTAACCCAAATGCATCACCATCAACGACACGAGCTGCGAATAAGACTAAATCCCACATTCCGAGCCCCTAAATAAATTCAGCAGATACGCAGATAGCTTCAATCGATTACTTTTCAATATTATGTGTTATTTTCTGAATGTAGAACATTTCTATTTTTTTATTTGTCTTTATCAGATTTAGAATCTATCCTAGGACAATAACTAAATTGTATGGCCTTAAACTTAAGTGGATCATTTTTTCATTTATGACGATTTTTAAAACTTCAACTGGAAAATTCTCATTGTGGCTGGAGCCACCGAACCACCAAACGTAGAGCATGAAAGATATATCACGGATACAAACAGGGATATATATGATCTTGTATAGAAACTCGACATAGATATAACTATACTCGATACAATGATAGGTACGTTGAAACAAAGATTTTTCGATTTTTCTAAAGATATCAAATAAAAGATACCAAAATAAATTTTTTAAATAAGATACTTCATGTAATACAAAAAAAATAAATAAAATGGGTCTTGGAAGGGCCGATTTGTATAAAACTTGATCAGAGCTAGCATAAAAATAAAACATTATAACTGGTTATAAGTATGTATATTAGGGTGTCCCTTATTTTCTCAAAGTCATTAACACATTCAAAATTGGTTCGAAACATGAAAAAACATCGAAAAATGTATAATCAGTGTTAAAACACTGTTTTTAATGTTTCGAAGCAAATTTGAATGTGTTATCGTACTCCCATTAAGGTGAAAATTTATTTGCGAGTACTTTAGAACCAAACGAACAGAACAATAAAAGAAAAAATTAAAAAAAAAAATGTTGATTTTTTTTTGCCCCATATAATTTTTAAATTTTCCGATCCAAGTCGGCACGGGTTATCATACTGCGATTGAGGTAAAACTAATGTATATATTATTTGTTATAATTCATACTTAATTTATAATATATACTTAAGAGATAAAAACTGCACTTACTCGTACTACTGTGTTCAAATTAATGGGTGAATTTTCTTCTATGCTAAAAATTGGTATTTATTTATCTAAATCTATTTCATCCCCTTCCTTTTCCTTTCGAGAAATCCCTGATCTTGCTGGAATTAATAAGTTACCACCAATTTTCACTACTAAAACTTTTTGATCTGATTGGGTTTCTCCCAATCCTTGCAACAAACGTTGGATCATTTAAATTTTATTTTTTGAATACCTCCAGATCTTTACACTTTTAATAATGAATTTGTTTTTTTTTTCAACCACTTTATTTTCAAATATTTTTATAGCTTTTGTAATAATCTAATATATTAGGTTTCTTATTTTTTTAAACATTCTAATTGATAATTTGGTCAACTGCTCTCAGTAAATAAATAAATACAATCAATCTGAAAAATTCGACAAGACAGAGATCGAATTTATTTAGACCTATCGCCTTTCCAAGCTATTTGTGTACATGTGCCAGTTACCCGCTTAACTTAATTACACAGTACAGGGTATACAGTACACATATGCAGAGGGAATGTATCGGATATCATCTTCATATTCCGTTCAAAGGTTCTTTTTGTTACTCCCACTCGTATTTATCACATACCTGTCGTATTCTTTGGTGATATCACCACAAATTTACAAGGGGGTGGAATGGGGCTGTACATATCATACGTGATTTAGCTAACTAATTTGTGGGTGTGGTCATCTGAGACTGGCCTCCCCCAGGCCCAGGCCCAGCCCCAGCCCCATCTGACCCCCCAGGTGACCCCAGCACGCGCCCATTTCAGTTGTGTCAGCTGGCAATGCAACGGCGACAATTGACAATTGACATTCACCGTCGCCATTAATCATCATCACCGACTGATTGACAAACGAATCACAAATAAATCAAAATTCTAGGCAACAACAACAACAACTGCAACTGCAACAATAACAATAACAAGAGCTGTTGGCAATGGGCACGTAATATGCAATTGCAGTTTCTGTAAACAAATCGAGCATACACGAAGCAACAGATACCCTAAATATGCAGCTTAAAATTCAAATTAATATTTTGAATTCGAAATAATAATTAAGATATACTTGAAAATGCATATAAAAACATAATTAAGGCTCAGCAATCAAAGAAGTTAAAGTGTGTTGTACAGGGTATCTCTTAGTATCAGCAGTCCGACCAAGATAATTGTGAACCAAGGTTACAGCTCTTGGTCATATTCAAATTTAACACATTTTATTTTTTTCTGAATATTAATATATTTATTATTGATCCTAATAAGAATTTTCATTTATCATTAAATTTAATTTAGAGTCAATAAAATTTAAAAATTGAAAATGGGTTATTCAAAAATGAGAAGAACTTGAAAGCTAATAATTAAATTATCAAATACGATTTTATTTAAATTGAAATTAAAATCGAAAAGATTAGGGACTATTTTAATAAAAATTTAAAAAAAGGAAACGTTCTAAAAATTATTAAATGTTGAAAGCATTGAAGACAACCCAAAAAAGCCGAATCCGATCAATAAGAATTAGTACAAGAATATATTGAAAGATGATATAGAAACACTGAAATATTTCCAAGTACAATATATGGAAATATACAAAAATTTAGATGAATGCCTAACCAAAGAGTTATAATAACTAAACATAAAATTCACAAGTATAATTTTCAACTTGACAGTGCCCAGAGCATTTTAATGGCTTTACAGGGTATTAAACATAATTGTTTTCACTTAACTTAACTTTGACAAATCGTTGACTAAGGTGTTTAAGTATAAGAACATTTGCAGTATTTCATGTTTATACTAATCAGTTTTACCACGCCTAATGCATTTTAAACATTTTACAGGGTATAATTGGGGTATGACTATTATAGCTGTACTAAAAAGTTATCGATAAAAGTGCTTACAGAGGGAATTCATCAAATGTTGAACTCCTTGGCTTCTTAAGGGTGCTATAATCAATCTTATAAGGTAAAAGTCTAGTGACGAAAACATTTTCATGCCCCAAAATTTCTGATATTCAATTTTGTGACGAATAATCTTAAGTTTTACATATAAATACAAAAAAAAATGTTGTGTCACTAATAATATTAATTAATAATAATATTAATATTATTAAATATTCATTTTTTGAGCAGTGCCTAGTGACAAAAGATTTTTTTTTTAAATGTATATGTAAAACTTAGTACTATATATACTTATAAAGGTCAATTCTCTTGTATGAAATATTGTTCCATATAATAAATTTTCTGAAGAATATAAATATTTTTTTTTGTTTTCATTAACAGAAAAGAAAGATTATTTTTACAAACACAATTGCCTAGCTCTATAGCTAACAGCACTCTCAAGCTCTGGCTGCTACGACACTTTGTTGCTGCTGTCCTATTCCAATGCTAAGAAAAACGTATACATTCAGTTAACAGGTAATATCTTCCAAACAGATAGGCAAAAATTTTTGTGTCATATATCAAAAACCGCGAAATTTAACAAACTAAAACATATTGAAAATCTTTTTAAAATACCTTATTTCACCCGTAGCTTGTTACCTATGTACTTTACAAAAAAACTATAAAGGCATGCCTAATTTTAGAGGTTTTTGGCGATTTCCCGCTAAACTGCGCGATTTTTCGGAAAAGCCGTAGAACAAAAGTTTCTAGATTTTTGATTCTCATTTACCCTTTTAAGCTATTTTACCGCTTTGATTAGAACAAACAAACTAAAAAACAAACAGACAAACTGACTTTTCATCTCATTTTCGGAAGGCAACAAAAAATGTCAAAATTATAGTAACTATCTTTAAAACCAGTGCTCGGACTTTGATGATCGAGGTGTCATTCGACGTGTGTTTTTCTTAAAAATAATAAAAAAAAATACAAAAATTTAAATTTTGCCCCCCCTCCACTTACACCTGTTTATCTCACGAGCCAGGTGAGTTTTCAAAAGTCTTAGCTTGCACATTTGTTATTTAAATTTATAACTTCAATCGGACAGTCATAGCAAATTTTTCATTCTTCCTCGCCTTTCGTAATCTTCGTGCTGCATTCGTCACTAGCTCGGACTGCCGTTCGCAGTGATAGATAAATAAGTAAACAAACAAATTAATAAATAAATAGGTGAATCAGCCTGACTGTGTTTTTATTGTTTTTACAGGGTATATTGTAAGTGACAGCACCAATCGGCGTCCAGTCAGAGTGTCGCACATAAATCAATCAATGGCAAAAATCGAAACCAAAATTGAAACCGACTCCGAATCGAACAGTTCCAGCGAACATTGTATTCTGTATTCAGTATTCAGTGTTGTGTCGTAATCGTAATCCTGTCCAGGGACTGAGAATGGGAATGGGACCTGAGATTGTTCCAAGTTCAAAGTGCGAGTTGCAAGTCCAAGTGTCGCATCCATGTGGCAACAGATGACGACAACGACAGTCGGGGAAAACCCCGCCGTGTGTTTTTCTTGAAAACCTCAAACAATGCCCGTCGATATTTTGACCGTGCAATGATGAGCTACAAATGGGAGAGAGAAAGAAAGAGAGGGGGAGAAGGAGAGAGAAGTTATGGCTACTTCTCAGGCATTCGCAGCCATATGGGTTAAGGTACCGGAAATTCCCAAACCCGACCAGGAAACAGGTAGCAATCGGTAAAAGGCACAGCCTCTTGGCAGCAGGAGTATTGAGATCAGGTCAGCACAGGGATTCGGGTTCGGGATACGGGATTCGGGTTCAGGTTCAGTTCAGGTCACGTTAAAATTTGGCATTGATTCGCGATGCGTTCGCAACGCCCGCCAAGAAGCCAATTTAAATAAGCAGCATAAACAAAGGACCTTAAAGGACAACTCAACAACATCTTTTATGACGCCGCCATTCCTCGTGATTCCTTTCCCATCCCATTTCACTTCGTGTCTTTGGTTTTACAGGTTCCTCGCTCTCTGGGCTTTTCCCACGGCCAGCAAAAATCTTCGCATCTTTGTGCCCCTTTTATGGGCCATCGACATCGACATCGCATCTGTTTTTCGCACTTTCCGTTTTTATGATCCGCTTCTATGATGGGAATTTACGTGTTTCCGCAGCAGATTCCGTGGATTAAATCCATCCTAATACCTGGTCTACCTCAGTGCAGTCTGTCCAGCACACAAGCCACACAAATCGCAGCTACTGAACCACAATTCGATGACTTTGTTGGCTTATCGACACAAAAAATGGATCGAAACAAATTCCCATTTCAAAGATTCACCAACTGTTTTCATAGATTTTTCAAAACTTCTCACACAGATCCACAACAAAGTTGGGAATAATCCAGTGTATTCTATGTATGTGAAACATAAGTTTAAAGGTCTTTAAGTCTATCTTTTTTATATACTTCATTCTTGGTTTATATAAAAAAAGTTTCAAAGTAATTTCCGCATCAAAAATCCGGTAGGTGATTTTTTTTTCAGATTCTTTAAACCGGGCACTGTAACGATTATAATTTATAAAATATAAATTAATAAATAAAAGTTATTTGTTGATTTTTATCAAAAGGTAACACTTTTTTGCGATCTAAAAAAATAAAGTATAAACTAATAATTGAATTTCAATTTTTATTTAAAAATTATAATCGAACTCTTAATTTTAATATCAACCCAAAAACAAATATTATCAATTGAAAATGAAAGTTATTTTTTCAATTTTTATCATAAATAAATTATTGTTCAATTTTTATTAGTAAAGTTGATAAATAAAAATTGACTGTAAATATCTTTTGAATTGAAAGGCGTAGTTCACAAAGTGACATGTGTATAGAAAGGCATAGCCAAGAAGAGTCGAAGCGTTTTTATCCTCCCACCCCTCACCACCCCCTTGTGAATGAAATACACCATCCGGTTTAAAAGACATTTGCATTCAATTTTTATTTTTCAACTTTTATAATACAAGTTGAAGAATAATTCTAATTTTAAATTTTTATAATACATATTAAAAATTAATTTAATTTTTTATTTTTATAATAAAAATTTAAAATAACTTTTATTCTATAATTTTTCAAAAAAAGAATTTTAAATAAAAGTTTATTCAGTTTCTCATAACTCTTATTTTCGGTGCGTGCTTAAAACTTACCAAAAAGATAAAAGTAATGGATCCACTTACTTAACTTAATTCTGAGAATATCTTAAAATAGTTAAATAGTTATTTTATATTAAATTTGCAGTTTATCTCTATAATCTCCCTTTCTCTCTTCTATTCAAGCTAATCTGTAGATATCATTAATCTGTATAAACATGATCAACAATAGATTCTTAAGTTAGATCTGGGTATAGCACAATTTATTTATAAAATATATAGTTTTAAGTAAAGTGTGCTATCGAAGGGTTTAAGTTTCGCTAATTTTCACTTATACCCTGCTTAGTTTTTCTTTCTTTCCCCATTGTGAGTGGATCTGCGACAGTTTCCTCTTAAGTTAAAATATCAAATACATATATATGACACTAATAAAATAATTAATTTTTTACTGAATATAAATCTTTTGCGATTTCAGTAAGCTCACAAATTAAAATAATGCAATGTCTCTTTGATTTCTCTGTTTTCTCTCTCCTTATCCCTCTCTCTTTTTGTTTCACTAAAGATCATGTCGCAAATATTTCAATAAGTTTTTACACTTTTATTATTTTCAATTCCCAATTCCCAAATCAAATTCTTTGCAATGTTTTGTTGGTCTGGCACGTCTGGCATTATATTGGCGGGCACTTGAAAGCAACCTTCCCTCAGATACCCCTCTCCTCCACCATGCCTTCCCCAGATTCTCCATCCCCTCTGGCTTCTTCTTGGCCACAATTGTTGATGCCTTTTCAGCTGCTGGCGCCGGCGCCGTCCGTCAGGGTCGTCAATTTTTGATGGCACTTTGAGCGACACTTTGTAGCTGTCTCTGTCTGGCGGTTGTCCAATGTCCAGTGTCTGTTGTCGGCTGTCGATACACTTGCATCTATTATATTAAGTTATTTGGAATGTATCTAGATTTCTTTTTGTATGGCTCGCACAAAAAATCGCCAAGTGATCGGCGCCAGACGGGCATTAAAAAAATTGCTAAGGAAGGAAGCAACAATAATAAAAACAACAACAAGGGGAGGGGGGGAAAGGGAAAGGGGAAGCGGGCAAGTGGCGCATTCTCATTTGTTGATTGTACAAAATGAATTTGTTTTAACGCTTTTCCATTCAGTAACAAGACAAGAAAACAGACAATTTTTGGCAGCTTTATAAGTATTTTTATGACCGGATTATGCCAAACCATTTCAGGAGGAAAGGGGAAGAGAGAAGGGTGGGGGGGGGGAATATTTAATTAAATCTACAACATCTTTATGTCTCTTATACTATGTATCTTAATTCGTTATGCATTTCTTGAACTCTCTTACGCCTGCGTATTATTAAATTATCTATCCCTCCCACTCACTCTCTCCCTCTCCCTCTTTCCCCCTCACACTCACACTCACACTCACACTCTTTCGGCCAAGTCAATGCCATTAATATGGTCATAAAGCAAATTTTTGCTTTGTTTCTTTTTCTAATTCTTGCTGTCTTTTTTTTTGTTTGTTTAAATTTGATGTCTGGTGTTGTTCTTAGTTCATTCAACGCCCACTCCCACGCCCATTTGGCTGGTACCACGCCCAAAATGATTGCTGATTCTTATTGCCACAGCTAAAACACCTTTCACCTCCCCTCAGCCAACCTGCCACCCAAAAAAGCAACAAACCAACTGCTCCATGATTCATTAAAGTCTAAAGAGCTAACTAATGGTCGAAAATTTCATTTAATTTGCGTGTTTCAATTTTTTGTGATACCCTGTAATTGTCTGAATTGCAAAACAAAGGGTAGTCCTAAATTTGAAAAATAAATTCAATTTGTAACTGAAATATAGCATACTTAAATTGAATCAAATTGAATTAAATTTAATTAAATTGAATCAAATCAATTATATCAGGACTACAATTCTCTCAGAAGTAATAGGAGACAATCGAGGAATTCTAGTCGAACTTTAAAGTGAACAAAATTCTTCACTATCAAGCATTTCATTAATTTATAATGAGAATTATTTGCTAATGAAAAACTACAGTTCTATCTTAAAGTGCAATCAAATTAAAAAGGAATCCAAAATCAACGAGGAGTTTTGTCAATGCTCGTACTGCAGGGTATATGGCAGTCGAGCTTACACAATAATAGCACTGCTAGTTGGTTTTTTATTGTTGTAGATTTATTTAACTTGATTTTGTTCCTTTTTTTAATCTTGCTGTTCAAAGCGCTCGACATTACTCGATTTTTGTACGGAAACAACAACAACAACAATAAGAACAATATGGAAAATGAGGAAAACAAATTTATTGCGTGTGTATTTGTGTGTGTGTGTGTGTGTGTGTGTGTTTGGTTGCCTTTTGATTTCGCTAATCGTCAACAAAAACCAACCCAGAGATGATCTAATTATTGACGCACGAATCCGCAATGGCCAAATAACAATAACAACAACAACAACACAAAATGAAAATTTCTCAAATATTGTAGCTAAGCAATTTTCTTTCTTTTTTTTTTTGAAAAGTCAGTCAGACAACAAAGGCTGGCTGAAGGGGGCGGGGCGGGGCATTAAACAAGGCAAATGAAATGAGCGAAATCAAAAATCATTATCCATGTCATTAGCTGCTGTTGTTGTCGCCTCGATGTCGTTCTTGTTGTTGTTGTTGGCTATAATAAATCTGCTAATGTATGCGCCAACAAATTTGGCTCGATCTAAACCGTTTTCAAGCGTTTTCCGCTGGTACCAAAGGGCGCGCGTTTGCCGCGCGTTTTTAGACGCGCCTTTTTTTGCTGTTGAACTCGCAGTTGCCCAACACTCAAACACACACACACGCACACACACACACACTAGTGTGTATCTAGTTCTAGTGGAGCATATATGTAGCTGATGCCAAGTGCTTGGAAATTGGTTCATGGTCAAAACAGCGTTGGCCTCGTCAGATAATTTTTTTTTTTATTTTTGTTATTATTGTTTCTTGAGGTTTTTGCTCAGTGAAGATTTTAATTTAAGAATAAACAAATTAACTAACTAAACAGTTGACTAAACTTTACTCGACTTTACCCCACTGATAACACGGACAATAAGCAGTCTGCCTCGCTCTCTCCACCATTATCTTGCACAACCAGTTAAATACACATTGCGCATGTCAAATGGAAAATCAGTGCGATTTCAAAGATTTGATTTTCTTGATTTTGAGATCAAACAATGATCAAAAAGCCATTTCACTTAGAAAGATGTCCAGTTGTGATATATTTATTAGTTGGGAAGGAAAGTTTAAAAGGCATTTCATATGCATGGAAACCAGGGATTAAAACCCTAACCGAAACCGTAACCTTTAACCGGTAAAAACCGATTGAAATTTAAAACCGTAACTGAAACCGTAACCGAAAAAAAAAACTTTCATTTGACCGAAACCTTAATACCGAAATTCTGTAAACCGAAATAACCGTTTAGTAACCGTTTCATTTATAAGGGTTAATTTCGGTTTTTTATACATTAAAAAAAAATTATTTCTCATTTTTTACTATGATTTTTGATTTTAATTTTCTTATGTTTAATTTTCAATTTTTATTTTTGATATTAATGATCGAATTTTCATAGCACTGAATATGCGCAAATAAAATAAATTAAAAAAAAAAAACTGAAGAATATATGAAAGAAATGTGTGAATGAAAATTTAAGAAAGTAATACATTTTTAATTATTATTATTATAATATTAATATACCTATATTTTTTGCAAAAAAAAATTTTTTTGTGAACCGAAACCATACCGGTATTTCAAAACCGATACATACAAAAACCGGTTCACCGTTACGAAACCTTTATTCAAAGATTTTGCGTAACCTATAACCGAAAACCGAAATGCGAACTTAGCCGAAACCGTAACTGAAACCGATATTCCTTTCGGTTTTAATCCCTGATGGAAACCCAACATGCTAAATTTTTACTATATTTTAGATGAATTATGATAAAAAAAATATATGTGTATATATAATTATATTAGAATCAAGTCTGAAAACATATTTGGAATAAAACATAAATAGCACTCTAAAGTCGGAGAGGAAAGAAGAGAGATATAATATCTAGTGATTTTCAAAATCTTGTTTTTTTCCAAAGATTCAGTGAAGTAAAATTTAAGGATTGCCCTCAAAAAGAAAACCGAAGAAATCATGTAGAATTGAGTGTAGCTTTGACTTATTTCTATTAGATGAAAGTGCAGGGAGAATAATTTCTTTTTGTATGGAATTTGTGCAGCAAACAATTTATGACATTTGCAAAATGATTTCAATTTACACCAGAACATAAAAAGCAAAATAACCAAATTGAATGCCATTATAAATGATTTTTCGTTCATGACATAAGTTGAATAAGTAATGAATAAAAATTCAGAAAGGTTTAAATTTATCAAAATGATAAGAAGTTAGCAATTGAGTTTAGTTTTCATCAAGTAAAATTTGTCATAAAATATGTAAAAGTATAAAAAATCTGTTTATAAAGATTTAAACATAGAGATTGCTGTGAACAACTCTGTTGGGTGGAATGGGGATGGGAAAGTGTTGCCCGAGGGAGGGGATGCGAGTGGAGAGTGGAGAGTCAGGGTTGAAGGCAACATTGTGAATTTACGTGATCCAGATTAAGTTGTTGGCATTATCGGCTGTAATGACGATGTGATTATGATCATTATCAACAACAGACGATGGCCGCAATTTGCAAAAACGGCCAAAAAGGAAGGCGTTCATTCAATTCTTTTTTTACTTTGTATTTTTGCATACATATTATTAATATTATTTCTGGCTTTTTGTAAGAGGATGAGGAAGAGGAAGAGCGACAGGCAGCAGCCAAATGATAAGATCTCGCCTCGTCTGGAACCGAGATGACTGAACTTGAGACTGAGACTGGGACTGAGTTTTGAGTCTCAGCCGGCAGCGAAAAGTGTCTACAGTGGTTACGGGACTGGCTATGAGTGTGAGCTGGAATGGGATTGCTGGGGATGATTCGCTTGGCGTGCGTATCAAAATATAACCATAATAAAAATGCTCGTAATGATGCATCATAAATCGCGCCAAATGCCGCCGGCGCGCGCGTTTTCAGTCGCCACAAAACCAAAAAGCACAAAAAAAAAAAAGAACTGTACGTTGCGAACAGTTGAGAAGATACAAGGTACACAGCAAAAAAAAACAAATCATTCGTAAATTAAAGTGTATTTTTTAAGTAAGTGTTTAGGTTATTTTTGTTAAATTAACACAATATGCGGGTGAAATGGTAACCACTTAACATTTTAAAAATAGTCGAAAAAAAAAAGACTAAACAGATGTGTGGACGGCAGTCTACGCTAGTGACGAAAGCATTACGAAGGGTGCGAAAGGCGACTAGCAATATATACAGGATAAATGGAAAATTTGCTACGACTCTCCGATCAAATTTGTGACGAAGGATATCAAATGTAATTAATTTGGCATTTGGTATGAAAACTCGGGATCTCTAAGCATAACAAAATAAAATTGTATGCATTAAATTTAATCTCGTTCGTCACAAAAAAAGATATCA
The DNA here is from genome assembly GCA_963924055.1 of Drosophila limbata. Taxonomy (NCBI): domain Eukaryota; kingdom Metazoa; phylum Arthropoda; class Insecta; order Diptera; family Drosophilidae; genus Drosophila; species Drosophila limbata. Next base: position 29,746,788 of record OZ001351.1, read on the forward strand.
GAAATTTTGGGGCATGAGTCTGATTTTATTGTAAAATTTCTGTTACTGCCCGGATAATCAAAATATTTGCGGAGAAGAAATTGAAAGATCGTACTTCAATCAAGTATTTCGTACTTGGCTTAAGAAAATACGGAATTATCGAACTTCGGATTGATTTGATTCCGGAATCCCGCATATTTTTCTCTGAGTGTACGATATAGGTGGAGAAAGAGAGATGAAGAGAGGGAGTAGGGGGAGTAGATAGGTGTGTGGGGTAGACCTACCTGAGCTGCCATTTTTCATGCCACATTTCAGAGTTGTTGTTGTTGTTGCTGTTGCTGTCAATTCAGTGTAAATTTCAACTATTAAATGCCAATTTATGGCGCGTAGCTTACAATTTTTTATTATCGTTTTTATAACACCTTTGAAATGGAGCGGGGGGGGGGGGCAGGTGGGAAACTGTGGAGTACTGGAGGGAGAGGAAAAGAGGGAGAGAGGGGGGAGGGGGAACTGGCAATGGGCGTACACCGTTTAACCAAACTGAGGCCCTTCAGCAACATTCCGCCCGCTTAGACTACTACTCCTCCCCCTTCTCTTCCTTCTCCTCCCTCTTCTCCAGCTCCTTCTTCTTCTCAATCTTATTGCTCCTTTTGAGCTCTGTTTCTCGCTTTCTGTGGCGTGAGAAGAGATTGAAAGAAGGAATTTACAGATAAATCACACTAAATCATTTCAATGCTGCCCCCGGTGCATGGCGCATGCGGCAATGCAACTTGCAACGGGGCAAGCAGACAGATGCAACAACAACAACAACAACAGCAACAACAACAACAACAAAGAAAAAGCGCTGCGAACTTTGAACGCCGGCGCGTACTAATCACTCGCATTGTTACACGATCACGATCCAAGCGAGTGCGAGAAAGACAGACATCAAGCGAGAGAGAGAGAGAAGGAATGAGAGAGGGGGAGTGCGAGGGGAGCTCAGTTAAGATTCGAGACTCTCTGCAGACAAACTGGAGTCCAACTGCAAGTCAATTGCCAGTCAAAAACTATTTGTATACCCTGGAAATTGTCCGATGGGGTATGACAACTATTGTTCGTACACAACAAAATTCAGGTATATTGTTTATATTTTAAAATGAAAATTATGAAAACAAAAAACGATTTATATACCCTAGAAGTTGTCAAAATGGGGTATGACAAGCTATTGTTCGAGCACGTTACTTTTTGTGTTTTAACAATACCCTATTACAAATGAGATTATTGCTAGATAAAAACTATTTGTATACCCTGGAAATTTTGGATGGGGTGTGACAAAGTATTAGTACATGCAATACCCTATTAAAAATATTACCATAAAAAAAAGTAACTTTTTTATGTTTATCAGATTTAAGTAAAATTAAAGTCACAAATATTTAATAAATTACGCGCATTTTAAGTCGTCAATTATGAAAGTTAATATCAGCAGTTTAAGAGATATTTTTTTATATGTTTATAGCAATTAGGTTTTATTGCAGCACGACTAATCTTTAAAGACATGCCCCTAACAGTCCATAGCTAATTGTCTGCCTATCGTAACTCGGCACTCAATAAAGCCAGTCTTATGAAACCTAATTCATGTTTTGGAAATACTGTCTGTCTATTTATTGAAGCTAGTTAAGTCGGATTTAAATAACCCATCAGATGTCATAAAAAAGGTGGGTCGAATGTTCAATTGCTCTAAAATGAACTTTATCCTTTGGACAAATATCTCAGAGCTAATCGATGAACAGTTTCACGTGTAACGATTGTAAAATCGAATGGAAATTATATTACCTATCATATAAAAATAAGTTAAAGATCGTCATGTTTTGTCATATGTCTTCTATCTGACATGAGAGAGAGATTTTATTCCCCTCGGTCTTGGATATTTTCGTTTTAATCTTGAATCTTTTTGATGCTCTTTGTCAATTGATCTTCAAATTATTTTATTTTTTATACGAAATATTTCGTTTATATTTTGATATGATTAGTATTTAAATAATTTGAGCTTTTTTACCATCTCAGACATTTTTGAATCATTGATCTTTTTCGATCTCATTGTTGATCGTTTCGTCTTTAATAAATATTATATTATGTCTTATTTATTCATAGATATTCAAATCTTTCCTTCTTTCTATCACTTGATTCCCAATTGAAAGGCAACCAATTGGTAATGTGCCCTTTTAAAGTACGCACTAAATTGTCAATTATGGGAACAGATGAAAGGAAAAACAACTTCGAATCTGATTGCTGAGTTTCAAATTGCGCTAATAGAGTACTTAAGGCCACTGGCATACAATGAAGGCCAAGGAGGAGCTTATTCTCCCAACTGGGGAAAACATTTGGACAGGCGAATAAAACTATGGAGAGCAAACCAGAGGCAGTGTCAGGCAGTGACATGGACAATGTCCACTCCGTTCGCCTTCTCCTCCATCTCATCTGCTGTTTCTCCATCTGCTTCTGCTTCCACTTCTCCAACTCGACAGACAACGCGGCACACTGAGAATTGTTGTTACTCTGGCAGGCTGACTGACTCTGGCTGGGAGTATTAAAATTCCAACAATTAGGGAACATTTCACATGCCTTTCTAATAGCCAACAACGAAGCCAACGGGCAACTGCAAATGGGCGCGATAGAGGGAGGAGGGAAAGGGAGGGCAGAGAGGGAAGAGCTAAGAGTGGGGGGAGTAGACAAAAGATGCAACAAGCTGATTGTTCAATGCTGATGCTTAGGCCAAGGCAGCAGCTCGTCAAGCAGCTTTGTTCCTGTTGTTGTTCCCTGCAAACAGCAGTCGCACAAAGGGTATAAGCGACGCCAGGCCAACTACATAACAGTGAGTCGAAGATTAATGTTCACCTTTAATATTCATTAAATTAAAGATATTGCTTAAAAGTCGTTTAAGGGATTTAATGCATACAACCTTTAATTACTTGAAGAATTGTTGCCTATGTTGACTTAACAGATCAATTAGCAAACGTTTGATTGACCATATTAATACCTGTTATTATTTCTTTATTCATCAATTATTTATACTCTTCTGGCTCTTTCCGTAATGGTTTTGTAAGTGGCGCCAGAAGGATGCAGAAGCAATCGAGTTGCCAGACTGCTCAATAAAAGCTCGGGCTGACGGCGACTTTTTTATAAAATGCTTGCAAATTTAAATAGATCATGTATTGTAAGAGTGGTTTTTGTTGTAGATGTTGTTGTACTGAACCCAAATGAAATTTCTACTATTGTCTACCATGTATAATTTATATATTTTTAGCTACAGGTTACCTGTTAATTGAACACTATCGGTTGTTAACTATTGTAACTATTTATATTTTTAGCTCTTTCAATACACACATATTTTCAAAACAGGGTATCTCTTAGCTGATCATTCATGGTTGTTAACTACTGCTAAAACTATGCAATTTCATAGCAAAGTTCTCACATACAATAGACTGGCAGCAGCAAGGAGCAATCGCTTCAAGTCTCCAAGACTCTTCAGCCCCAACTCCAGCTCCAACTCCAACTCCAATTCCAGACCCATCCCCAGCAACAAAGCCAGAGTCCCAGAGAGCAACAACATGTTGGCATGTCAATAATCTTGTAGTGGAGCCCAGCCTCAGTCTCTTAGTCGTACTCTAAGTCTCAGTCTCAGTCTCGTGGTGGGAGTTGCTGCCTGGGCAGGAAAGGAAAAGTGCGCAATGCGAACAACAGCAACAACAACAAAACATGCAAGAATGCGGCAGCTAAGAGTATGCCCGACTAGAAAATACCCAACGGAAATGTCTGAGGAGCTAAGCATAAACTCCTACACAGGAAACTAAGAATACATAGTACTCATGTTAAAAAAAATAAATTTTGAATATACAGTTGAACTTTCATAACTCGAACGTCTTTAAAAGCGTACACTAAACTTAAGATCAACTGTATTTTATACTAACTAAATATAAATATTATATACACATATGAAGAGTTTCGTTTTCAATTGTTTTCACAGTTACTTGTTTTTTTTTTAAGCTTGTACAATTTTAAAAACTTTTATCTAAGATTATGAAATTATTATTATTATTTTTGGTTTTTAAAGTTCATCTGAAATGATATTATTTTAAATTGATTGAGGCATGTCTTGCCTACCTTAACTGCTTTCTACAGCTTTTTAATTTTTAGTAAATCGAGTTTATTTAACAATATATATTTGTCTAGAAAAAAGTCACAAATCTAAGACAAACATAACCTGAAAGAAAATCGTTGATGCTATTTAAAATAGCTCGAAAAGTTGTAGAATATCGTGTAAAAACAGGAAAGTAATTAGTATATAAGCTATCAACTGCACTGTCCTTTATCATACTCGTCTTACATTAACTACAGGGTATGACGAAAACAAGTTAACATTGTAGTTGCTGTGGCAAGAGCAACAGTTGCTGTTGCTGTTGTTGCGTGACAGCGATCGCAGTGCGAATGAGCCTGAGAAATTGTGAACACACACACACACTGACACATACACACACACTTACACACACACACAACATATTGTTGTAGGTGCAGAATGAGTTGAGACAGTCGGACAGTTGATTTGATTTGAATTTGAATTTGGCCAAGAAATGGACAAACAACTGGTCCCGACCCTCAGATCAATTCAGTTCAGTTCAGTTCAGTTAAGTTCAGATATTCGTAGCTTCGACCTGTACGTGACTTTTCATTTCCGTTTCAGCTGCTGCCAACTTTCTATTGCCGCACTGTTTTCCAAGTAAAAATTCAGAAACAAAACAAAAAAAGGAACAAAATATTGTAAAATCAAAACAGTCTAAATACCAAAAATACCAAATTGAGGCAATCGCCGTCACATTCATCAATTATTTTCGCACACCCGACCAACAATCATCATGATGATTATCATTCACATTCACATTCACGTTCTCATCCTCGTTCTCATTATCATCATCATCATCATTATCATCTTCACCTCCCTTGTCACGCACAGAGACATTCGTCTAGGCCGTTGCGATCACACCCACAGACACAGAGACAGAGGGAGAGAGAGAGGGGAAGAGTCGAAAAGAAGAAGAGAGAGAAAGATGAACGTGCCGAATAGAACAAGCACGCACATAGACAACAAATGAGTCTGAAATTGCAAGTCGACTTCAATCGAATCGAAAAGAATTGAGTCGAGGGAGTCTAGAGCCCGTTGCCACCCCCCGTGTTGCCTTTTGACAACAAGCCCGAAACCCGAACGTGAGACGGGGCCAAGAAATTGGCCAACAACGACACCGACACCGACAGAGGCCTCGTCGGCCCTCGCACGTGCGATTCCATTGACAACTGCGAACTTTGATATACGAGTAGTCACATCTATGCAATCACATCCGATATAACCCACATACATACATACATACGTACATTCTTAATCCAGTAAGTATCTATTGCTCTATATGACTTATTGTGCGAACATGCTCTATGTTCGACAGAGACAACTGAAAACCCTTGAACTATTTGGGTTTGATAATGTGTTCGATTAATGAATGCTAATGCTAATGCTAATGCTAATGCTAATGCTAATGCTAATGCTAATGCTAATGCTAATACTAATGCTAATGCTAATGCTAATGCTAATGCTAATGCTAATGCTAATGCTAATGCTAATGCTAATGCTAATGCTAATGCTAATGCTAATGCTAATGCTAATGCTAATGCTAATGCTAATGCTAATGCTAATGCTAATGCTAATGCTAATGCTAATGCTAATGCTAATGCTAATGCTAATGCTAATGCTAATGCTAATGCTAATGATAATGCTAATGCTAATGCTAATGCTAATGCTAATGCTAATGCTAATGCTAATGCTAATGCTAATGCTAATGCTAATGCTAATGCTAATGCTAATGCTAATGATAATGCTAATGCTAATTCTAATGCAAACACTAATAATAATAGCAATGCAAATAATAATTGCAATGCATATGATGTTGAATTTAATTACAACGATGATAATGGCAATGTTAAAGATATTAATTTAAATATTACAGAAATGATAAAAAAATTATTTATAATTAAATAATAGTATTAATAATAATAATAATAATAATGTAACTTGCAGATTGTAAAATAAATCAAAAAATGAAAGCTACATCATAAAAGTCGTGTGTCTCATAAACTTATGTAAATATTGCGCATACGCCGCGTTAGCTCAGCGACAAAAAATTGAGATACTCGTATCGATGCGAAAATTGAATATCAACTATTTCAATTTCTATTGTGGCAACGAGAGAGAGAGAGAGAGAAAGGTAGGGAGAGTGAGAAAGACAGAAAGAAGCACATAATGCTCGTAAATAAATAAATAATTACCCAACAATTTTGTGTGCTGTCTGCAAATTGCGATTGCGATCAATGAAAATGCTTAAGGCGCAATGGGGAATACATTTGGATTGGATACACTTTAGCAGTTGCCAGACACATATACAGATACAGATACAGAGACATTTCTACATGTATCTCGCATCGCATCAGAGTGCGACTATGCCAGCATTCTACGTGTACTATTGTCTTAATTATGCGCTGCTGCTGCCGATGTCGATGCTGATGCTGATGCTGCTCAGGGCATGACTATCTAATGCTAGACAGTCGCAGCCGCTTCGCTTACTCATCGCCTCATCAACACACAGATACAGATACAGATGCAGATACAAATATATATATTCACGCCCTCCCTTTTGCTGAAATTTGCCCAAAAAATTCCCAACGTTCCGCTCTCTTTGTCGTTGTGGTGACCATAGGCATTGGCATCATCATCATTATCATCGGATTCGGATTCGGATTCGACATCGGCATCGGCATCAACGTCATCGGCGGCCGCCACTTGTTTATGTCTATTTGAGACTATTGCAAGATCACGCGCCGTCGCGATCACTGATAAAATTGTTTCTAGTTGTTGCTGTTGTTGTTGGTATTATTATTGTTCTTACCATTGCTGTGGCTCCTGTGGCGATGAGAAGACTGTGACTCTGACTAAGACTAAGACAACGACTACGACTACGACTACGACTACGACTACGACTACGACTACGACTACGACTACGACTACGACTACGACTACGACTACGACTACGACTAGGTGCTGCCAATTTATTTAAAAAAATCATTCGCAAATCTTAAAATTTGAACACCTTTTTAGACTCTAAATATTTTATTTCATTTTTATACTTTCAGTTTAAATTTAAAATGATACATAACTTATTCAAATATGCAATCTGTGAGTTTGGTTGCGACATCTTAAGAAACAAAAATGTTTTACATACTAAGCAATTCCCTGAACTTTGACCCACTTACAGGTCGAATTTCACAAATCGCCGTCTATTGCACGATACAATTGTCTCAGCTATGTTGTGTGAAAATTTCAGCTTTTTAGCTTTAACCGTTTAGCCTACAGTCAGTCAGTTTGTAAGGACAAAGAGTCTTATATATTTATTTGTTTAATATTTTATGTACGTAAATCATAATTGAGACAGGGAGAAATTTGTTAGAATAGGAAAATGATCTACTGATAGAGCTTCTAATTTTGTTTGTCTCAATTTATGGCCCATTTCTGCACCGTCAGGTCATCATAGGTGTTGACCATTTCATATTCGCAATATTTAACAAGCATTTAGCGTCTAATCAGCAGCGGCTTTTACCACTGTGTTGTTGGCCCCAGTCTTTGGAGCTTGGAGTCTCAGCTTTGTGATGGGTTTGGCACACGAAACCAGAGTGTGGCAACAATTAGCGCATTTTGTGATGAGGCATTCATTAGAAAAGATTTGCCAAAGCCACAAAACAAGAAAGCTAAAAAGGAACAATGCAGAAAGCAGAAAGCAAAGCAAACAAACAACACGCAATCATTAATATATTATAGCACGTGCATTTGTTAAGCACCTTTTTCGGGTGTTTTTACAGTCCTCTTTTCTCCCCCGGTGCCATATGACCATATAAATCAGTGCTGGACTTGGGTGAGCGCATGATCATGATCCAAAGCCAATAACTTATTGCAATCCAAACAATGCCTCCAACTCGCGAATGGATATATAGAAATTGAACAAAATTAAATTTAACACAAAAGAAAGCAAAGTAAGAGCTGCAAGAGAGACAGAGAGAGAGAGAGAGAGAGAGAGAGAATGTTAGATAAAGAGAGATAGGATGAGGACAATGCAAATTCTATAATCTACTCAAAAGTAAGTGATCTTTTCATCACGATGATTTCTCTATATTTGAGAATATTTTGACTCTCGAAGATTAAGAATTTAGATTACAAATCAAAGGAAGAATTCGTCTTCAATATTTTATATAATAAGATAACCTTAAGTGATTAATACAAAATACAGTGGTCTTAAAATCTGACTCTGAAAGATTATAAATTAAAATTGCAAATTTAAGATTTTCGTCTCAAAATGCGTCGGAAACAGAAAAATTCAATTTGCTTAGCAAATTTTCGATTTAAGTTTCGGTCGACTTATAGAATATTATCGACTATAAATCGAATGTATTTGTTGATATTTCTTATAACAATTTTTGGTATATACACATTGGTAGCGCCACTTGCAACACATTTAACCACATTGTGTTGCAGTTGCAATTACAATTGTTGTATGCATTTTAAAAGCGATTGCTGAGTAGACGCCAGATCGTGACAGAATATGAATGGAAAGGGAAACCAGATTAGAAACGAATACTCATACTCATATACACTCATACAATAGTTAAATAGTTGATTTGTTGGGTATTCGTATGAATGTCTCGGTGTACCACGAGACATTCCATGAGCAAATGTTCTACAAGTTAAGTGACTATTTTTAGCCAGACTCGAAATGCACAATATGTATGTATGTACATTCTAAATAGGCGGTACTTACATATCCGCCAAGAATATATATGCCAACTATATATCTAAATTTGTCTAGCAAACAACAGAGAGAGAAAAAAGAGACTCGTGATGATAATGATGATGATAATGAGCACGAAAATGATGATGATGATGATGGATCATCGTGATGGCATCTCCAGCATTTCATGCCAAATGACGTCAGCAGCTGCAACCAAAAACTGATCACGATTCTTCGCTGTTGCACTGCTGAAACTGTGTGTGTGTGTGTGTGTGTGTGTGTGTGTGTCGCAAGTGTAATCGCAATACCGTCAAACGCTACAGAAAATTCCAAAAATATCTCAAAAAATCAAAACATATTTTTGTATTTACGCACAAGTTACAATTATAAACTCGTCTCGTATGTGCAATGAATTGAGTGCTTGACTAGCAGATACCCTCGAAAGATTCCTCCACAATAACTGAGTGCTTCAGATATTTTTGATAATTTTCTATATTTTTCTGTTTAGATTGATATGAACTTAATCATCTAAATTAAAAAGATTTATTATATTTTACATATATTTTAGTAATAATAAAATACGCATTCACATTTTGAAAATTGCACCTCAAATGTCATTTCTACTCAAATGATTAGAGCACATAAAATACATATGTATATCGATTGTATTAGTTTCAAAGCTGCTTTCCGGTCAAAGTTTCCATTTAGAAATACAGTGATATTTTTTATTCTGCTTGTGTCATATTAAAAAAAATAAAATAAAAATGTTGTCAAAAAAAAACCCAGAGGCCTGAAGTTGAGTTTTTTTCCCATTCAATACATTCGCCTCCAAAAAATTCAGCTGATTTGACAAATCAAAATTTACAATTTAAAAAAAAAATAAATTATAAGTTTAAAGGTGATAAATTTAATGAAAAATTATATTAAAGTTTGTCTAGAAAATAAGTGACTTGCTGATGACTTGTACACAAGTACAGGGTATTTGTTTGCCAAAAGCCTGTGGTTCGATTTCAATGTAACAAATTTTGCGCGCATTGCGCATACGCCGCGTGCGCCAATGCGACGGTGCCTGTCGTAGGTTAGTGTCAAGCACCAAAGGGGTGTGGAAAGGGGGAGGGATTGATTTAGTTGATATTTGTTGTTGTTGTTGTTGTTGAACGACAGCGCACGCTTCATTGAGCACGCCCGAGATCACGGCAACGTCATTAGGGGGGAAGGGGATGGGGAAGGGGGGCAAGGTGTCAGGTGATAGGCTGAGGAGAGGCGAGGGGGAGTGCGTGGGGGAGTTGGGTGGGTCAGCGCGCGTTGGATTTATAGTTAGCGACAAGCAAAGGACAAAACAAACAAACAAACAAACAAACAATAAATGAAATACACGTTATGCTAACAACAACAACAGCGCAGAGAGAAATGAAATTAAAATCCACATTAAGCCAAAAAGCAACAACAACTAATCCAGCTAACGAAGCGCGCGCTTCGTGCATGTTGACAAAAAAAAAAAAACGCTAAAGGAAAAAAATGTAAAATAACAACAAAACAAAAAAATACATAGCTAAAAAGCTAAAACAAAAGCTGCACAACAAAAGAACGTCAACGTTGACGGCAACGGCGACAGCGACGGCGACGTCAGCAGCGACGGCGACGTTAGCGTTAGTGTCAAACAGCGCAGCTGTCGACTGTTGTCTATTTTGCGATTGTCACATAGACAAAAAAAAAGAAATAGAAAAAAGAGCGAAAAAATGATAGAGCAATAGAGAGAGACTTATACAAAGATAGAGCGAATGTGTGAGAGCAAGGCAGCTTTGACATTTTAGCTATTTTGTCGCTAGACTTGGCTGTATTGTGAATGTAAAAGCTAAAAAATGTAAAAAGTGCTTTTAGCTAGAAAACTGACTGTCGGATTACTTTTATTTACTCGAGTAAATCCATAATTCTTTGTGGAGAATATATTAAAAACAAAAAATACAATTAAGGTATTTAAATAATTTTTTAGAATATTTCTTTTATGAACTCTTAAATGAAATATAGAGTATTGAGCACAAAAGATTTTATTAAAACCTTTCTTATGGTAAATATTATGGAATATGTGGTAAACAACAAACACAAATTTATTGTTTTATTTTACTTTTAGCAAAAACAGTCGAAGTCAAAAATATGTCTCGATATTAATTTGTCTCATTAATATCCAGACAAATTAGCGGAAAGATAAGAAGAACAGTTTGTACTATAATACTTAACGTTGACCTTCATTTTGTTACTTAAAGCTTTATTCAAAATAAATTAAATTGACAATATTATAGACACCTTAAATAATTTTATGGCTATTTTTGGCCACTTCTTTTTATTACATTAACTAATTTAGCCCTTGAAGTTCTGGACAACACTGGAGAGTGGGGGCGGCGGCGGCGGCGGGGGAGGCAAAGAGGAAGGGGGAGAGACTAAAGCAAAGGCGCGCCGAGAGACGTTTTTGTGTTATGCGCTGACGCTGACGCTAACGCTAACGCTGACTGACGACAGCGACCGCGACGACGACGACGACGGCGCCGACGACAGCGACGACGACGTCGCTTTTAATCTAACATCAGTTTGTCCAAGATCGCGAACGTGCGCGACAACGAAACGCAGCGAAATCGATCGGAAGAACGAAAAGCGCCGAAGTGACAACACGAAAATCCGATAGCCGAAAAAACGAATACGCGAAAACCAAATAGAGAAAGAGATAAAATATATACCGTTAACCAGCCGAATGTTCAGCAACGCGTCCTGCAGCAACAAAAACAACAAAAACACGGGCAACTTTTTTCATCAGCCGCAGCTTCAAGCAACGAGTTAAAAGTGCGGTTGACAATCTTTATAGCAGTGTACTGTAACAGTATGTCAAGTAATTGTTTTGACAACATGAAAAATGACCATATTATTTTTAAAAATTGTTTAGCATCATGGATATTAATAATTACATTTTAAAATACACTTTTAAAATGTAAATTTTTTAAAATATGTAAATTTTTCCATACATATAAACAATTACATGACCAACTGTATGATAGAATGATATATGTTAGATATATGCTACAAACGACTGCAATTACAGTTATTGCCATAGAAATTGCACTTAAATAATATACGATATGCGACGATGATAAATGATAAATATATGCATGTATGCATGTACATATGTATGGTTGATTGATTGATCAATTGCATTTTATAAGTAAGGGACAGAGCATAATAACACGATTACTTTGGCCATTCCCATGTTGTCGATAAACCTATAAAAATGTATGCTAATCGAACCTCAAACTAATCAAAATTCACAAAAAAAAAAGTCGTTTCACTTAAACAAATATATGTACAAGCATATTGTGCACCTCTACTTTCATATGCAAGCACATTCCCGGCTAATTTCACGGGCCGACTGATCAAGTCATTAAGGTGTTACCTCATCAGTGCCGGGTATTACACTTATGTCACCAAATTCGACTAACCTTAGTTTACACATTCACAACAAACTATCGAAACTGAGCTGTCATTGCTGACAGTTGCTTCTAATTATATTAAGAAAAGATATGTATTAAAATCAATAGTTGTCTTTGAGTATAAGACGTTGTTCCCAAGAAGTAGTGTTCTCAAATATATTTGTTTCTACTTTACATTGTCTTAAACATTTTTTTCAAAGTTAACTATTTCTTATTATTTAGTTCCCATAGGAAAGTTCTGTCGAATATTTTTGTAATCAAATTAATTTAGAGTGTCGCTTGTTCGGTCAATGATTAGTATTATCATAAAGATAATTATGTTTTAAAGTCAGGGTATTCAATCGTCGTCATTCCAGCTGCTGCTGCCTTAGGAATGCTGATAGCAGAGACCCACAGCCAAGGCCCCAGCACTTAGCCAAGACACACACCCAAAAAAAAAGAAAAATAAATGGGAGAAAAAATGTCAATTACCTGGCAATGAAGTTGACTTTTATTACTATGTTTAGACCGACTGAAGGGCGACCCAAAAAATAAAGAAATAAATAAAAAAAAATCAATCGTCGTTTGTAGATCCCATCGGATCTGTCATGATGAAATATTTGCTCAGCAGAAAGAGAGAGAGAGAGAGAAAGATCGGATCGCACCGGGCATTAGCAATTGGTGTGACTTACAGCATGGCGATTGGAATGATCACCGATCAGCGATCAGCTTAGGGCGTGGCAGGGGCAGGGGAGAAGGGGGAGGGGTGGTTAGTGGGGAGGGGGGTGTCAGCCGGCGACGTTGGCATTAAATAAGCACATAAATTGCTGGCGCTGATGACGCAGCCTTCGCTATTTTTTTCCCCTTTTTTCTCCTCCAAACACATTCTTTGGGCATTTCAATGTTGTTGTTGCTGCTGCTGTTTGCCATTTTCCATTTGCTATTGTTTTGTTTTCTTTTTCCGATCGAGGGATTCGACGTTTTCAATGGAATCTCAAAAAAAGATGACAGAGAAATGAAACAGTGGAAATGGAACCATATTGGCATTAGTGTGGAATTGGAGCACGGCAGAGAATGGAGGGAGAAAAAAAAGAATATGCAACAGTGGTACAATGTAGTAAACATTAAATAATAGAAATATATGGACATGGAACAGAGTGGAAGTGGAACACGCCAGTTGACAGAAGGAGACAAATTTAGGTATGAAGCAGTGATTATGGCACGATTAAACGAAGTAAGCTTTTAAATAATAGAAATCGTTGAAGTGGAACAGTGGAACGAAACAATTAAAATTGTTAGGAACAGGAGTAGAAGACAGCATACCAAACGGAAATGTCTTAAGCTTCAAATAATGCCGAAAAGTAGAAATGGAACAGTGTGGAAGTGGAACAAAACAATTAGTAGTGAAAGGATAAGTAGGAGACAGAAAAAGAAAATTTGGAGTATGAAACAGTGATAATGGCTCAATTGCACGAAGTAAGCTTTAATTATTAGACAAAGTGGGAATGGAACACAGTGAAAATGGAATGGAACACAAAGCTAAAGTAGACTTGTGTTTAAATAAAAGTGGAGTAACAATGTTATGTGAAACAGTAATAATGAGATACTTACAATGGAACGGTTCGGAAGCGGAACAAAACGAAAACCAACAATGCACTTGGAACTAGTGAAAATGAAACAATATAGAGTAGTCAAAATAATACATAGTAAATAAATAATAAACTTCTGCCCTAATCTGAAGAGTCGATCGCAAACGATTTTATTTTGACTTAATTCTCTAATTACGAATGATAATCTGAGGACATCAACCCTTTCTCAGATCAATAGTTTTAGAGTATCGCATATTTATGTACAATTACTTTCGTGTAGTGTGATATAATGATTTTGGTTGTCGTAAGCTTTTCCCCTTTCAAATGGCTTAATTTATAAAAATCGTTTGACCCACTGTGCGATTGATCGATCGATCGATCAATTGATCGATCTGTGGATTGGATCACTCACAGGTTGTTGCCTGGTTTACGACTGTTGTCAGCCAGTTGTCAGCTGGCCAGTTGTCAATTGGCCAATACTCGTATAAATATTCATACAACTCAATGACTGCTGACCGCTTGAAATCCACTTAAAACTTTCCCAACTTTTAAATGCTAAACTAGCACACATGACGTATACTTAATATCAGTTAGACTGCGAGTAAGTTGTAGATACAGACGATAGATAAAAATGCGAGAGGAATTGCTTCAAAATGTTGAATTTATAAATGAAGGTGCTGAGTCAGATGCCTGTTATGCTACCAAGTTTGTTACCAACTCACAAATTGCGATTAGCTGGCTTTTAAGAATTCCGTTAGCCCAAATGAGACGAGCTGAACGAGCATTTTCTGCCTGACTGAAAGAGTTCAAATATGTGTTTATTCTTTATTCTCAAAAAGCAATCGAATGAAAACTCTGGTCAAATTTTGATGGACATTTAAACTGTGAAGAGATGAAATTAAATTGTTTCCATATTATATTTAGTTATTTTCTACCAACTAATATCAAATCATAATAATAACAATAAAACCAAAAAAAAAAAAACAAATTAATATTTCAAGGCAATTTAAGGTTACACTATTTTGATTCAGCTCTTTAAATATAATATTAAAATATTGTAAATAACCCAAAATATATTTTAAAGTATTTAAAATAAAAATTCAATATGAAGTTACACTATTTTGATTCAGCTCTTTAAATACGAGCCCAATCCACTATTAATTCGTACGCCCTTTTTTTACTTTAACAGCTATGTAAGTCAAGTCTTCGCAGTAAAAAAAATATATTTGGAAAGGTCTTTTAAATTCCGTTTGAATGATGGAAACATTTCCTTAACCCATTAAGTACCCTTTGAAAATTTTGAGTTTTAAAAATAAGTACATTTTTCAACTCTTTTCCTCGATTTTTTACAAAAAATATTTTGATGTAAAAAAATTCTTGAAACAATTCTAAGAGTGACTGCCCAAAAAAAATTTCTAAAATCTCTTCGCTAGTATTTTTTATGATTTTTTTAAAATCGCTAAAAAGCCATTTTTTGTATGAAAAGTAGGAAAAATGGGTTAAACTGGCAATTTTCAAAAAATCATAAAAAATACTATCGAAGAGATTTTAGAAATTTTTTTTGGGCAGTCACTCTTAGAATTGTTTCAAGAATTTTTTTACATCAAAATATTTTTTACAATTTGTTAAAAATGCATTTTTCTCTGTGTATAACTAGACTAATCTCACGCTGATATCATTCAGTGTACTTTTGAGCTTTAATTGAGCTTTTCATGTTCTTTCGAAAGCTCTGCTCACATGTATCCCAATTTTAAATTAAACCCAGCAAGATTGTTTGATGATGGACAGCCAACAAATCGAGCAAAGTAAACAATCAACAAAAAAAAAGAATAGAAGCAAAAGAAAAAAACTGCATATGCTTTAAATATTAAACACATGTGCAGTGGTTGCTGTTGCCTTTTGCCATTTAGTTAAATTAAACACAATTTTTTGTGATTTACTTTGATTGGCATCTAATTTATGATTGACAGTTACAAGCGTTGCGTTGTCGACCAGCCGAACAACTGAACAACCAACCGATCAACGGTCAATGTGACAACAACAACAACAGCAGCAATTTGAGCCTACCGCAAATGCGGATACAATTAAAAGTAAAGATATAAAAGCACATATGCATAGATACACTCATAGATACAGAGATAGCTAAGTTATGGATAGAAATATCGGGTATAAACATATAGATACTTGACGGAAGCAGATACAGATAAATTAAGCAACAGATTCCAGATACAAATACAGTTGGAGATAACGAGCAGCAGATAGAGACACATAACTATACATGTGTACATATGTACACAAATGCATGAAAATGCATAAATACATCCAAAAAAAATTATGTTTAAATAATTCGAAAATAGAAAAATCGTCCATCTCATTTAAACTTTAAGTCACTTTGAAAACATCATTAAAATAGTTATTAAATCTAGTAATTTTTAATTTTAAAAAATGTTTAATATTACCTCAATCTGCTAAAAAAAAAAGGTCGAACTTATTATTATAATTTTTAATAATTCTACATAATATAATTGTGCGCATAAAAATAATTAAAATAAAATTAAGGAATAAATTTGAAACCAACAATTATATAAAAAGAATAAATAAGATACATATAAAGATGCAAAAATACAATGTATGTATTTTCACGCCTAGATACACACAGACACAGACACAGAATCAAGATACTTATACAGCTGCAGCATAGTAGCAGAAGCAATTTCAGATAGACTTATATACAGATATATAGACAAGAGATACATACATATGTGATTCAAATGCATAATTCGATTGATTGATGAATTTCAAGCGAAGCTTTCAAAATTGCATAGACAGCAGCTACAGATGCAAATATCTAAAGAAGAGCGAGATACAAAGATACATGTGTAGATAGATACGAGTATGTACAAATAGAGATCGCGAGAGAGACCAAAGTCTTGATTTACTTGGATTGTCAGTCAGTTTGATTTTGATTTCAATTTCGAGCTGCGGTTGTCGGTGCATCGAAAAATGTTAAGATACGCTGCCAGCTACCGTTTGAATTTGTATCTGTATCTCAGTCTCGGATTACGCGTCGTATGCGCAACGTCAAGCGTCGAACGGCAACAACAAAAACTGCATAGAAGTTTCCAGTTATCAGTCAACTCAATTAGTTAGCGCACATTCTGGGCCAAACAATTACATCAACAACAATAGTAAAAAACAATAACAAATGAAAAATATAAAACTACAATATAGTACAACAATCAATCAACGCAATAATAACGATGATATAATTCTTAGACTAACGATCAGTTCGATGGGTCGATCGTACGATCGCTACTGTTACTGTTACCAATTCGGTGTAAACACATTAAGGTCTTAACGCGGACAATGGGCCGAGACCGATAAGCAGGTGATTGCATTGATCTATACATATATATATATGCACAATGTATGTATATCGTATATTCATACAGACTTATGTCCAACTGCACGTTTAGCCATATAAAAGCAATATAAAAATAAAGTCACATTATCACACGACAACTAAGCAAATTACATGTAAACCGTAATGGCAAACAAATAACGAATTGCTGTAGATATTAAAAAGTTTAGCTCGTATTTATTTAGTTAGTCAATAACTAAACACGATTTCAGTGTGAAAGCGTTTAACCCTCTGAGCCCCAATTGAAGAAATATTAAAAAAAAAACTAAGTTGGATAATATATTTTGGGGTAAATTGTAGCTTTTAATTTCAACAAGTGGCTACAGTCGAGTTTGCTCGACTGGAGGATACCCTGTGCCAGTCTCCATAAAATAGAATATTGGTTGGGACCATCTCATGTGCATATTCTGTCTGTTTGGTTCCGTTATCTCAAACAACAAAAAGGTTTTTCATACTAAGACTTGATTTTCGACTGATCGTTCCTATGGCAGCTATATGATATAGTGGTCCGATTTCAATCAAATTTGATCTAGATGTAAGGGACCATCCCATATGCATATTTTGTCAGTTCGGTTAAGATATCTCAAACAACAAACAGGTTTTTTATACTAAGACTTGATTTTCGACTGATCATTCCTTTGGCAGCTATATGATATAGTGGTCGGATCCAAAATAAAAAACAAACTTGATCTGCTTGCAATATAGACGAACCTACATACCAAGTTTGGAGTCTCTAGCTCTTTTAGTTTCTGAGATCTTGGCGCTCTGACAGACGGACAGACGGATATGGCTCAGTCGTCTCGGCTGTTGATGCTGATCCAGAATATATATACTTTATGGGGTCGGAGATGCTTCCTTCCCCCTGTTACATACATCTACTCCCTTTTTGACCATTTTCAATGGGCACAGGGTATAAAAATGACCTCAAAAAGTGTGTACAAGGCTTCGTTTACCTGTAAGGTGACAGAATGTAAAAAGTGCCTTAAGGCTCTTTTGGGGCTATCAGTGAAAAAAGTCGGCTGAAAATATGTTTACATTTCAGATTTGTCAATTATCTTTTATTATGACCCTCCAACCCAACAGATTTTGTTGTGTGGTGCATAAGAGCAGATGGAAATTGACCCTCCCGAGATTTTGCACGTAAGAAAATCGGAAAAACACATGGAGTGTACAAGTCAAAATAAAATAACTATTTAAAGCTTCCGAATGCTTTAAAGCTTGCTGCAAATGTCAAGCTGTGTTTATTAGCAACAGTTTAAAAATAGTTTCATGCTCAAAAACTGATTAAATTTTTAGTTATTGTGAATTAACGGATAAGTGTCTTGAGGCACGCTTGGGTGTTAGAGGGTTAAGCTACGATTTTCCTTACACATTTTCTGCGATCCCAAGAGTTTTCCATTCAAGATAGTTTATTTCAAATCTGTTGAATATGTTTTTCACATCAAGCCCAAGGTTTTCCAGTTTTCCCTTTCTTTTCAAAGAATTTTTTCAACTTTTAAATATCAGAAAACTCTGAAGCGATTGTGAATTTATTTATACATAAAATAAAAAAAAAAAAAAATTATAAATTAAACTACTTTTATAGTAAGTATTAAATGTACATTTGCAGATGCATTGATAAAGATTGATGGATGGAGAATTTAATGAAATAGATACGATTTTATCACAGAAGATAGATACAGATGCAAATATGTGAATAGTGGGAGATGCTAGAGAGAGCTAGAGAACGCAAGAGAGAAAGAAATATGCCATATCATATCATATCATATCATATCATAGAACTTCCTTCATCCGTCTTCAATAACTTATGATCTACCTCTATGTTGTAGGCAAATATAGCGCAGTATAACACAGAAGGAAAAAAACTTATACAAATTCGGATTCGTAAATCAAAAACGTTGTATTAAACTTTTTTTTTAACTTAACGAGAGAAATTAATGTTATTTAAAAAAATTAATATTATTCTCTTAAAATTAAAAATATGATAAATATCTATGGCTATAATAGATGGCTGAATAAAATGAAAGTAAGTGAATATACACAATTTGTCACGCATTATTTCATTTGACTTTGTGAACTTCATATTGTAAACGTTCTTTGCATAAATGTATCTTAAACCCACTAGATACAAACGTCGAGTTCCTAGGAAGAAATTAAATGCAACTATCTTGCAACTGATTTGCATGACGACTTCATAATGTGCCACAACTGTTGTTGCAAGTGCAACATGAAAATCAAGTACTGCTGCTGCCACAGACACCGACGTCGACTGCGCTGTCAGTGTTTGCGGCGCAGTCAGCGTCGCTCGCTAAAAGTACATAAATCAAAAGAAAAGCATTTTTCTGTTTTCTGTTCTTTTGCCATTCGGCGACCGTCTAGAAAAACTGTTTTCGTTCTCTATTTTTTTATTTTTTTGTTCTTCTTCTCGCTGATTGTTGATTGCCGTCTACTTGTTGTTGTGTGTGGTGTTGTTGTTTGGGGTGTTGTTGTTGTTGTTGCTTTTGCATTAGCATTTTGAACGCATGTTTCAGACATTTAACATTTCTGTTCATGCTATAGACAAGCGACAGATATCGCACTTTTACAGATACATATGTATATACAGATATATAGTATGTCATACATATATGCATATATATTTCGATCTATCTACATATGTATGTATGTGTGTGTGCATTTGTTGTTGTTGTTCTTTTTTGGTTATTTTGTTTGCGGCGGGTTGCGTGAGGCCAAAACATTTATAGGAATATTTCAAATAGCAGACGACGCCAGCGTCGAAGTTGGCGTCGCCGTTGACGCCGACGCTGACGTCGCTGCGGGCAGCGCTTTAAATGAGGCTGACAACAGAAAAGAAAAAGCACACAAATATTTCTCGCGTCAAAATTCTATGCGAAATATAATTATGAAATGGAAAAGCGACTGAAAGCTAAAAAATTAAAATGAAAATTATAATAATAAATAAATAAATATAAAAAAAAATGCGTGTTGCTGTTGTTGTTGTTGCTGGTTGCCATCTGCCTATTTTCGTGCATATTATTTCATAATTTTCGATTCTTTTTTTGCCGATGTTTTTTTTTAGTTATTCTGCAACTATTTTAATTTGTTTTATTTTTGCTTTAAGAGCGACAGAAATTATTTGTTGTTAACGATATCGCGCGATTTTTATTGCCAACGCCTGGCGCTACATTTTAAATTGTTGTTGTTGCTTTTCTAATTGTTGTTGTTGCTATTGTTGTCTGCGTTCTTTTTTTTTCTGCTGTCTTCTGCTTGTTGATAATGAAATCGACATCGAAAGCAAACAAATTAATTAACTAAACGCCGCCCCTTCTCCTCTCTCCACTCTCTCCGCTCTCCTCTAACAGCCCTCGTCAGTCGTCGGCACTCGTCACTCGGCACCATAAAAAAGTTGTCTGACTGAGTTCTGCATATTTATACCCTGCAAAACAGAGTATGTGCATTTTTTTTAACAGATAGACTCTAGAGCTCAAATTTTAAATTTTAGATTGTACATCTTAAGTATGTATTCAGAATTTTATTGTTAGATTTTTAAAACACATTATGCGAAGCCAAGAAGCATATAATATTATATTTGACTGAAACAAATTCTTCTCCGATAGTCAAAATATAATATTTGAAGAGAGGGAATTAAAAAATCCTACTTAATCACTGCGGACGGTAGTCAGAAATATTGGAAAAAATGACTGTCCGATCAGATCGAGCTATGTACCGAAAGGTATAAATTTAACTAACAAAAGTACATACTAAGACTTTTAAAAACTCACCTGGTTCGTGAGATAAACAAGTGTAAATGAGAGGGGCTAAATTTAAACGAGTGGAGCAAGTTGGTAACATCTTTTAATTTCTTACTATAGATTTAAAAAACCTCGATCATGCAATTTTTAGTCGTCTGTCTGTCTGTCTGTTTGTATCAAAGCGTTGAAATAGCTTAAAAGGGTAAATAAGGATCTATTCCCTATCAAAAAACTAGAAACGTTTGCTCTACGACTTTTTCAAAAATAGCAAGGTGAGCGGAAAATCGCTAAAAACCCGCTAAAATTGAGAGCCCACTGTATCCAAACGATACAAGCTACGAATATGTCCTATGTGTCGTTGGAAAGGTATTTCGAAAGGCTCTTAGGCATACCTTTAAACTTTTTTTTCTCAAATACATGGGTAAAATGCTACAGGTGAAATAAGGTTTTTTTACCCCAAATTTTGGCGGTTTTAGAGAAAAACCACCTAACGATTTTTTTTAAATTTTAATATATTATAGTATGTAAAATTTCTCGTTTTTTGATATTTGACAAAAAAAGCTTTTAGCCAGGGGGTTTGTAAGATATTGCGTGTAAGCTGAATATACATTTTACTTAGAATTGGAATACGAGAGCAGCAACAAAGTGTCATAGCAGCCAGAGTTTGAGAGTTCTGATAGCTTTTGCGCTTGGCAGGTGTGCTTGTAAAAGGAACCAGTGTTGCCAGACAGCTCGTTTTTGCTTGTAAGAATGCGGGCTTTAATTTATGTAAATTTAGGGTGCTTCTTGCAACGCACTTTGTTTTAGTACAATTGGATACTCAAGATACAATAGTAAAATTTGCTACAAATTCTCAAACTAAATGAATCTAGATGGATAATTGATATTTTACACATATTAAATCCTGGTTTATTACCTGAACTCGTAGTTACAATATCGAAATTTGTTGGAGCTGCTTCTTAAGCTAACAGAAACAATTCTCTATAATTTACATGTCATATTTCTTAAGAAAAACTCTTTTATTTCAAAATATACTTTAAGTAATTTTAAAAAGAGCATAAGACATTCGTCTATGCATAGTTTAGATATTAAACTCAACGGTTTTTTTTTGATTGTACATTGTCATAATTTCTTTCATATTTCGTTTGCCACATTATTTATTACTAATACTTAATATATTTGTGAGCATTTTTTTAATTGCGCTCACACGTGCCACAGTCACAGTCATAGAAAACCGCAACAGCAACAACAACAACGAGAAACATGAACAAGTTGCGAATCATATGAAGACATAAATATATTTGTATTTGTGTGTTCTGGCCTTAAAATGATATATCGGCGGCCATAAAGGGATTTGTCGCCAGCCAGAGAGAAGAAACGACATTGAAAGAAAATGAAATGAAAAGATGTGAACTGGGAAATGCGAAATGTGAAAAGCCAAATGAAAATTC
Organism: Drosophila limbata; assembly: GCA_963924055.1. NCBI lineage: Eukaryota > Metazoa > Arthropoda > Insecta > Diptera > Drosophilidae > Drosophila > Drosophila limbata. The sequence goes on from OZ001351.1 coordinate 29,769,290, forward strand.
AGCCAAGAAAGTTGTGTGTGATTAATCTGCTGATTTAGTCATTTGCCGAATATATTTGTGTGTATCTCTGCATATTTCAGGTCACAGTTAATTGATCGTATAATCAAGAAATTAGCGGCTTTTGATTAACGCCTTGCCATGACTTGCACTTCACATACATAATTAATTTCTGACATCTCTGATCCTTCACTCAAAACTAGTTTGCACAAGATACAAAGTTAAAAGATGTAAAATTTAAGTTGAATGTATTTTGTTATTAAATGTAAATTGAAAAAAATACAATCTCCCAGTTTAAGTCTAATTGATTCAAAAAATTAAATAAATTATTTGATGCATTTTACTGGAGTTATCTTAAATTTTGACTGCTCTCCAAAGTTCTCTCTTCCTTATTTATCAAGTACTTAACACTTAAATCCTCTTTATTTGCATACAAAGTTCACAAGTCAACGTCATTCCTAAGATTAATGAGATCAGTTTTGGATTAACATTCAGGAACTAAATAGGAGTAAGAAGTGAGTGCTAGGCTAGTAAATGCCCTGTATGCAGCTTATAAAAGGCCCAACATGATTTACTTTAATGTGCGGATTATGCTGAGTACTTTATAGATTATTCTTCTTTATGATTTTTGAAATAAATAAATATGAAAATATATAAATGGCATAAAATTACACATTGATTACATATGATAAATTTGGGATCTTTATACGACTTAAAAAATGTTCTTACAATAAGATTTAAAATTTCAAAATTTTTAGATACTAAAAAAGGAAACATTAAATTATTAATATTAGGAAAATACTCTTAGTGCAAAAATAAGGAAAATTATTTTTATTAATATTTTGGTTTTTGGAATAAATTTAAAATGAGATATAAAATTAAGAATAATTTTTGCCTTGCCATTTTTTTCTTAAATTTTTATTTTCTAATTACAACATTATTAATTTTCATTTCCTAAACAATACATTACTATTTTAGTTTCCAAATTTGAATATTCTACAAATTATTTGTAGAATTCTTTTCGGGAATCTTTTATTAGTAGAGTTCCCAATTTTAAACACGCTATGATTTCAGGGTATGTTGACTAACTGTATAATTGAATGGACATCGCTCAGCTGATGAACTAATTAGCACGGCACAACAAACGGACATGCTCCCACCTGAAGTTATCTTATCGCGATAATTAAGCATAGATACAAACACACACACCTACTCATGGATAGAAAGAGTAGAGAGGTGCGGCCCTCTCTTGCTAATGCAAGTCTGCTATTGGTTCACAGGATGCGCAGACAAATGTCACCAACACACACACACACACACACACACACACACATGCACACAGACACTCTTCGTCTGCTTGCCGCCCTTGCACTCTGCTCGACGCCCATGCAACTTCATTTCCCTCGCCCACAGCCGACGCTGACGCTCACGCCCACGCGCAGTCAACGCAACGCAATTTGCACAACCAGGCAGCCAGGTAGGCAGGCAGTCAGTCAGGTGAACGGGCGTCTGGCTCTCTCAACATGCTGCGTCAAATGCAAAACTAAGCAACATGTTGCGCGCGTGCTGAACAGAGATGCGACGCAGTGTTTGAAGTGGGGGAGCAAAAGAAGAAAAAGTTGGATAAGGAGGAGGGGGTATAGAGTTGGGGGAAGGCGCAGGCACGCATGCGCCGCTGCTAGCGCTCATTCAACTTTGCATTGAAACCACAGCGACGACGACGTCGACGCGTCGTTCGTCATCGGGCAAGCATCTCTGAGACACGCGACTTAAGCAGCAACAACAACAACAGTCGCAAGTTAAACCCAAAAGCAAATGGCAAACAATAGCAGCAGCGCACAACAACAACAATAGCAGTAAAAGAAAATTGCTGCTGTTGCTGCTGCTGCTGCCAAAAGCGCTAGCGACAGCAGCAGCAATAGCCGAGCGCACGATCAGCTACGACGCATCGCGACGGCAGCAGCAGCAACATTGTTGCTCTCATATTGCGCGCGCTCTCGCTCTCTTATGCTCTCCGTTGCGTTGTTGCTCTCGCCAACGCTCACGCTGTCTGCAATTTTTTGCCTGGCTTGTGTACTTGGCCTGCCTGCTAGTCTGGCCGCCCCGTCAACAGTGGCTGCGCTCTCTCGTTGGCTCGTTCGTTCGCTCTCTCTCGCTCTCTCACTGCGCTTCGGCACACTCTCGCGATGTTGCGCTGCCAGCGCTGACTGCGCTGCTGCCGTCGTCGTTTGCGCTGCTTTGGGCCTTAGTTTATTTATTCAACCGACCGATACCGTGTGTGGACATTATTTTCCTAAACGTTCGCAACCGCACAACAAACACAAACACATACACAAACGCACACGCACACATTGAAACACGCACGTCGTCATCGCGCGTACAAACACACACCGACACACACACACACATTGGCACACAGCGCAGCGGCGCAGCAGCCAGAGCCCATATACTCGGCGTGTGCGCCCCTTGAGCTATCTAGTAGATAAAAACTCGCCGACTCGCCGACAACAAGCAACAGACAACAATCAGCAACAAGCAACAACCAACAACAACCATTATTTTTTGGGGAAAAGCTGCGTGAAAAATGTGCAAAAACAAATTGTGAATAAATATAAATTTTATAATAATTTATAGAAATTATTTAAAGAGTTTTCATTCTCAAGAAAGAAAAGTGCAACAACTCAAGTGGCTTGGTAAAAAGAACAACAGTTAACACGCGTGTGTGTTATCTAATCATAAAGAAGAGAGCAAAATAGTAATAATACAGTATAACAACAAACAAACAACAAAATATATAAATAAAATAAAAGGAAAAACTGAAAACTAAAATAACGTACATCGTTTCTCGGTTCGGTTCAGTTCGGTTTCGGTTCGGTTTCGGTTTTGTCGGTTCTGCGTCTGAGAAAAATCTCAACTCAAATTTTAATTATAATTTCTGTATTACCATTTTTTTTTTCTGTTGCCAAATTATCATCAAATCACATTAAATTTTTTTTCTGTTGTGTGTGTAAAATTGAAAAATTTGAATAAAATATCAAAATAAGAAAGAAGAAAAAAGGAAAATCTAAACGAAAATGGTTAACAACTTAACGAATGTTGCTGCCGCCTTGGCCACGGCCACAGGAACCGTCCAGACACTGGACAACAGCAACAGCAGGCAAACAACAATTGGAGCAGACACAGAAAACAGCAGCAACAACAGCAACAACTGCAGCACACATCATTATCAAAGCAAATTGCATCAGCTGCTCATCATCGCGTTGCTCCTTTGCCTCTCCTGTTGCTGTTTTCCCCAAGCGGTTCAAGCGCGACGCCACGCCCCCCTCATGTTCGAGGAGTCCGACACGGCCAGGCGTTCCAATCGACCAGCGGGTAAGTCTCTTCCTGAAAATAGTTAAGATAAAAATATAACATAATTTAAAATCTAACTGACTATGTCAGTCATTCAGTGTAGGACAAACGGTTAAAGCTACAAAGCTGAGATTTTCACACAACATAGCCAAGACAATTTTAGCGTGCAACAATATAATATAAAATAGTGATGTCCAAATACCTCAAAAAATTGACAACTCGACTTTCCTGGATTCAATTTTTAAGTACTTTAACTAGATAAATTTGATGACAATATATAAAAAACTCGTGTCTGACATTTCGATTTAAAACTCGATTCATAATTTGCATTTACATCACATATAAAATACATATTATATAAATTCCATATTAATAAAGTAATAATATCATATTATATTGTGTTTATATTATATTATTTTATATCGTGTCATATGTCGTACATTACATTGCATAACTTTACCTAAGATTACGCATACGCCCCGTTTCTACTGCGGGTCATAAAACAACACATTTTTCGTGATGGTTTTTTGCGCACTGTGCGAGGGTTTTCCCCTTGGCCGAGGGCAGGTAGATTTTTGGCCAAGTCGGTGCCTAGGCGTTGCCCATGGCTCGCACCCTTAATCCCCGGCTGCACAAAAGACACACACACACACGCACACACAATTTGGGTCTTCTGGGTTTTCCGATCTTTTATTTTCCAACAGTTATCAGTTTTCAGTTTTTCTTTTTTATTGTATGTTTGTGCTAATCCGGAAAACGGGAATTCCCTTCCGCTCGCTGCCTGTCGCTGGTTCGAGACACAACGGCGTCGGCAACCCCAAAAACTGTAGAAAGTAACTGGTCTTTGTCCTTAAGCTGCTTAGAAACAGTCCAATTCTCATATACTCAGTTCCATTTCCATTTCTATTCCCAATATTCAATTCTATAGCTCCTCCAGTTCTAAATGCAGCTCAATTTGTTACAATTCACTCGCTTGATTAGCTGCATTTCCTGTTTCTACACAGAAAGAGGAAGAAGATCATAGATACAATAGAAGAATAAGACTCGGTGAACTCTAGCGTATAAACTAAACTCAGCTAGCGTTAAATTTTGTTGTATTCCTATTTTTTCTTTCTTTCTATAATGTATTACTTGATTTATTCATTTTTTTTTTTTTTTTCAATTAAAAACCGATTGCGGTTTTATTGTAACGACTTTGAGCTGTTTCTCATCTTACAATAATGATGATGAGTGTAGAGCGAGTATTTATGCATTGTTGTAGCTTAATAAACTGTAACTAACCACTCCACTCAATTATATAATAATCGTTCGTCATTTGCATACAGTTATTTTCTACAAATGGACATAACTTGAGAATTCTTGCAGCTATCACTCTAAACTTTTGTGCAAACAACATATTTCTTTGTATACTTTTAGTCCGTATAAATGTTTTGAAATCGTTCGTCGTTTTCATAAAGTTTTATTTCAGAAATGAGGCTATAGTAATTTTTTTGGCATCAATTCTTGCATTTCTTTTTGTAAACTACCTATTTCATTGCATTAGTGCATAATACCTAATTTCAGTAAAATCACTTGTTGTTTGACTAAACTTATAAACCATTACTGGGCCTAACTTCATAAGTATAGCATATTTAGTTGTTATTGCTTTTGTAAACTACATTTCTGCTTGCTTTATTGCATTGTGCTGAATTTCATTGAAATCGCTTGTCGTTTACATAAAGCTAACAACTTAAGATTGGATTAACTTCATAATTTAGAGAGCTAAACATCATACAAAAGTCAATAAAATCAAAAAATGAAAGCATATACAACAAATCAATGGCTTATCAGGGCCTACCACAGATAGAAAAATCCACCCACCCAAGTAGACTGAGGGGGAAGGTAACTTAATGCGATAGAGGAGTTGCATAGTGCTAATTAAAAGCTCAGCATAATTTAGCCGTTAGTCGTGGCCCACAGACGAACAACAAAAAACAAATTCAGGCAACGGCAAATGCCACCAACACACACAAAAAAACACACACACGCACACATATTTTTTTAATGAATGAAAAACCAACGCAAACAAACAGTTCTCTATTTTTTTGGGCCTAAAGTAGCAGCCAAGGGAGGGGCGAAACTAACAGAGAGGGAGGGAGGGAAGCAGGCTAATCAAAAGTCAGAAACCACGCACGTTTTAAGCCAGACTGAAGATTGAGGAGAAGGGTGGGGTTGAGCGGTGTTATGGTCTCTGATCTGGCCAACTCTGCTAACTACCAATTCGTTTTGTTCATTTCGCATTTAATTTAGCTGATTAACAAGCTGATTTTTCCACTCCCCTCTCAGCCGTCTACACCTGTTGCCCCAATGGAATGGACAAGGCGGCAGTCGGCAGTCGGCCTACGTTGCCTCCACTCTTCACTGCTGCCCCCCTTTTACCCTCTTCTTTGCCTTTGCCACACTTCTCTTTGGTTGTTGGCATTGCTTTTGGCCCATTCGCCATTCGTCAGCATAATTCATTTATTCAACTGTCTGCCGCCCAGTTAGGTGTTAAAAAGTTGTTAACTTATTTTTAATGAATGCGTGTAAAAGACAACCACAACAACCACAACAACAACAACCACAACAACAATGACAACAACGAATACGAATACAAAAATCAAGATGTGCCTACGTAAAGCAGCAAAACGAGACGGGACGAGACGAGACTAAAAGAGACGACGTTCCGTTTTGGCATCTCGGCAAACATATCCATGATCTTTAACGAACACAACAAGAAGATGAAAAACAACAACAAAATGCCAAAAACAACAACGAAATACGTTAAAACGTTAAGTCTCAGCCACCGACGTCTGTCAGACGCCAAAGTTGAATTTTTTACCCATTTTTTTCTTCATTTTTTTATGCTTTAAAGTCGAGAGTATTTCACTTTATTGATGTTATATGATACCTGCTAACTGTGGCTAAGATATATGGCTAGTAGCTATATTTTTAATTTTAATATGATACCAACTCTCATTTCTTAAAGCTAGCATGTTTTTGAGCTCTGTTTTTTTTTAAAATTTAAGAGTTTTCAATGATCATTTCCAAAAAATGTACAGAATTTCATATTTGAAATTTAAAAGCAAATTAAACTATGTTTTTTCATTTTCTGAAGTTTCTCAAATATATTATAATTCGATGATTCCTTAATATAATCCAATTTTTCGCAATCTTCAATACTTCATTTCTGAGTTTCTATGCTTTTTACAGAGTATTCAAATTTTGGTTAGTTCAAGTTTCCCTTTAGCCTTTCTTTGTGTATATTTTTTGCAAATTTTTTGCTGGCTTATTTTGTTGCTCTGGGGCTGTCGCGACAGCCTCCCAAAAACGTCGTCCGTCGTCGTCAGTGTCAGTTGCATGTCAGGCAGTCGAAAACGAAATGCAACCAATTTGTTGCCGGTTGCAACAACGGCAACAACAGCAACAACTGCAATAACTGGCAACATTGCCAGCCTTTTTTGGCTTCGAGACGAGGCGTCGCCATCCTCAATGATTGCAACTGCAACTTGGCTACAGCCAACTCGGCTTAACTTGGCTTAGCTTTGGCTTTTTTTTCTCGTTTTTTTGTTTTTTCGTTTTTTTGTTAGCCTTTTCAGCTTTAGGCTTAAAGCCGCGAGTCGCGTGTAGGCAGAGGAAGCACTTAATGCCCACAAAAGTGTCAAATTGCAGCAGAGTTCGAGTTGCAGTTCGAGTTTTCAGCTTTTTTTGGGCTGACTTCGTTGCTCGCCCACCCAAATAAAAAAAAGAGCTAAAAAAGAAAAGCCAGACATGAAGAAAAAAAAAAGCGCAAATACAATCGAGTGTGTGTGTGTGTGTGTGTGTGTGTGTGTTAATTAATTTGACTCTGTTTTTATTTTTTATTATATATTTGGGCTGTCGAGTGTCGACTGCAGTCGCGTAGGCAAATAAGATACAGATACACAGCCTATAGATACAGATACGCTTCACAGATTTCGTGGGTTTCAGATTTGTTTTTTCTGCTCGTTTGTTTTAGCATTTCCGTTCCATTCAGCAGCTGAGGAGGAGAGAAAAAGAAAGAGAGCGAGAGAGAGAGAGAGAGAAAGGCAGTGTTTGCCAGAATGAATGCAAATCAAACGAGAGTTTGTTGGCTTCGCTTCTGGTTAAAACTGGGCAACAATTGGGCTAATTGTCGAAAAGTCGAAACTGAATTTCGGCTTTTTTATTGCTGCCATTCATAAAAAACAATTTTATTGTTGTTTTTGGTCATGCCTTTCATTAGCACTCACTCGCCCAATTTGTCCACTCGCTACTCGTCACTCGTCACTCGCTACTCGCAATTTCACATCTCGGCATTTCGCATTCTTGTCATGCATTAATTATCAAGGCGCAATCAGCGCCCCACTCTGATGTGTCCTCCTTCTCCTTCTCCCGCCTCCTCTTCTTTTCTTTCTCTTAAATAACTAAAAGATTTTCTATATTTTTTCTGTATTTTTTTTTTGTTCTGTTGCGCATCATCTAAATTGTGCATCTCTGATATGAGGCGGCAGCCTTTGCAGTCAGTTTCTATGATGTGTGCAACTGTTTAGACATTTTCTTTGTGTGCTCGCAAATTGAATATTTTCCCCTATTTTTTTGCTTTGCGACGACTGTTATACCCTTTAATGCGTTTCATTTGATTTGATAACCCTCAAGATAATTCTTAAATCACTTTGGCAGCTGTTGAAAGTTCAAATTATACAAAAGTTCATGGAAAAATGAATGAAAAGTCTAAATAAAACTTATTCAATATATTCATTTTATAAAGATAACAAAACTATTTGGAAAGCACATTAAAGCTTAAAGCTCTTTTGAATGTTTAATTAATTTGGGTAATTTTACTTCCGTTGTTTGTAAATTGTCTTTATAAGACTTTCTTGAGCTAAATAGAGTAATTCGGAACGTATCTGAAAGTTTTAAAAGTCTATTGCAAGCTGCTAAAAGCTTAAAACTTAAAAAAGCTCTTGGAAAAGCTCTTTGAATGTATCATTAATTTGGGTAATTGTTTTTCTTTTGTTTATAAATTGCCTCTTTATGCATTTCTTGAGCTAAATTAAGTACTTCTGAAAGTAGTTGAGAGCTTAAAGCTGCTCAAAGCTCACTTAACTGTGTGAACTGTGTGTGATAACAAAATTGCCTTAGGTTAAATGCAGTAAGCTCTCATGCTCTCTCTTTTCAACCTCTCTCACTGTCTGTCGCTCTCTTTGAGCCAAAATCAAATTGAGTCGCGTGCAACAAGCGATCATCATCATTCTCATCATCATCATCATCGTCATCATCATCATCATCGTCATCATCAACGTCATCAGCAGTCACTTTGCCCCGTCGCAACCCGAAAGAGAACAACAAAAATAAATCCTTAGAATATTTGTGCAACTTATCAGCGCATTTAAAATTAGCAACAACAACAACAACAACAACTTTCTGTAGACGTTGTCGTTGTTGTTGCTGTCTTCTGATTCTGCTGCCTTTTGCTGCCTGAACTTTTGACGACATCTGCGACGGGGCAACTCGCAGTCGCGTGATTTGTTTTGTAAATGAGCAAAAATGCAAAACCAAAACCAAAAAAAAAACTAACTAAAAAAATCAACCAAAAAAAAGCGCAAAAAAGCAAATAAAAACAAAAATAAAGTAAAAATAGTCATTGAACATGTTTACGGCCAGAGACGTTGCCAGTTGCCTTTTGCTCTGTTCCAAAATAGCCAACACACACACACACACACGCACACACACTCCAACACGCACACACACACACACACACTGAGACAGGCAGAGAAATTAGCTGCGTTTGGTAGACCATGCGCAAATTGTCTAAACAAATTTTACAGAAATATATAAAAAAAAATAAATAAATATATAGATATAATTGCAACCGCTTTGAGCAACAGTGTCTCCAAGAAGGCAGCTTACGCAGGAGCTAGCTAAAATTTGCAAGAACATTTCAATATTCAAAACACTTAATTTCAAATTGGAGCTCTTTAAGATTTATTAAAACATTAATATTGTCAGTATTATTCTTTAAATAGAATTTCTCCATGGAAAATGAACTATTTTCATAATTATTAAGCGGTTTTTTTTCTTGTCTTTTTGCATTATGTGAAGTGATTCAAATAAAACTTAATTTATTCCACTCTTGAGTCAAAATGTATACATTTTCAAACTTGTACTTAAAGTTCTGAAGTTTTTCTTTTTTTTTAAAAAAAAGCTTAAATCTTAAACATTCTTCATTTGTAAAATAAATAAAAAATTAAAATTTTGCACCAAAGATTGTATTAATATATATTATACTTGGACAGATTGTTCAGATTGTTATAAGCTACTTTATTGAATTAGTTCAAATACTCTTCCAACACCGGATGCGGTTCAGTTATATCATCTATATAGTATATATGAGATATACTTGGGTTATGTGCTGGCTAATTGGATAGCAATTGTCACTCATTATGATTGAGGTGTAACTTTTTCCCTTTATTTCTTTTTTGCTGTCTTCCTTTTCCACCTGCTTCTACTTTGTGTCGCTTATTCTCGATTTCTCTCGCGTTTTTTTTAGTTCTTTTTACATAAGAAGCGACCGCGAAAAGTTTTCGTTTCATTAGATTTTCATTAAGACGTTGTTGTTGCAGCAACAGCAACAACAACAACTGAACGAGCCCCTTTTTTGTGTGTTTTGTGCGCGCGTTTTGCCAGCGATTTAAAACGCGTCGCGCTTTTCGGCTTTTTCACTTTTGAACTTTCTCATTTTTTTTTTGTTTTTAGGGTGATGTAAGGGAGGGGAGTAGAGAAGAGAGTGACAGGGGGAGTGGGGGTTGGGGTAGAGTGTCTGCAGGGCGTGAAGAACACACACCCGTGTTGTGTGTGTGTGTGTGTGTGTGTGTGTGTGTGTGCGTGTGTTTGTCCATCGACTTTTGTTTGCTTTTGCCGACGTCTGTTTGCTCCTCTGCTCCCCCTCGCTCCCTCGCTCCCTCCTCTAGCTGTGCACTGCTTCTCACACCTAACGCAGCTGTCATAAATTATCAGGAACAAGCAACTTCCAACTCCGTGGCGGCCGCACTTAATCAGCCATTAGAGATCTTCATTTCGAGTCCATCGTCGTCGTGTTGTGTCCCCAAAATGAAGCGAAAGCGACTTACAACATTGACCAGCTATTGAGATACCCTCGAACATTTGCGAACTTCAAATTGACAATTTTAGAATATTTAAAGCGGATAAATTGAATTTTTCACTTAGTTTAGACGCTGTAGTTTTAAGAGCTTTAGGGCGACCATTTCTTCACTTCTTATTACTAAGGCAATATGCATAATTGAAAGGAGCTTTAGGGTGAACCTAAATTTTAATTAAATTTTTTTGGAAACTGCTTAACAAACTTGACTTTATTGAGCTGAATTTCCCTTGTCTAACTCTAAGAGTCATTAACCTTATTGAAGCTTTATGGTAACCCTCGTTAGGACCCTTAGGGTGACCGTATTTTTTTGTGATGGGATATTAACATTTTTCATCATTGTTTCAATCTCTTACAGTCACTTATCTTACGATTGACTCTATACACCATGCATACTTTTTACAGGGTATGCGCAACTGAGAAATGCAGCGCGCAAGCATTTCAAGTTGTTTTTTGTTGTTGTTGTTGTTGTTGTTGTCGTTGTGCTTTGTTAGCTTTGCACTTAAATAATTTAATTGCTTATAAAATAAATAAACTGGGGCGGTATGACGCGCTATCCGCATGTGTTTGTCGCCTTTTCACCGCCTGCATTTTCCAAAAATAAAATTTAAAAAAAAAAAGAAAAATTGACAAAAAAAATACAATTTGTAGACGGACTTTTCATAATATTTGGATTTGTTCTTTTAGTTCTATGCCGACTTCTAATTTTTTTGACTTGCCTCTTGATTCATTGACTTGACGATCGTTCGATTTATTAAGTTGCGGCTCAATCAACTTGATTGATTGCCCCCATCGACTGATTGACAGCTCAACACTTTCAGCTGTCAAATTTAAGCAAAAGGCAAACACAATGCCGAGTGGGCGTGGCAGATAGCGCCCATTAAAAAACAGATTGGGTGGCGACGGGGAGTGAAGAAACAAAATTCTATTTTGATATTTTTTTTGGCCATTATTTTATTGAATTTTATGCATTTCAACGTTGAGCTTTAACTTCTGCTCTAATTATTTTGCAACAATTAATTAAGGCGCAAAACAGAAATAACATTTAAAAAAAGCTGAAAAACAATCAGAACAACAACAACAACAACAACAACAACATTGGACTGCTCTATATATCCCAGACCCCAGACAATGGCTATACAGCTATATACTACGCCGATCTGATCTGATCTGATCTGTGCTGATCTTTTAACTCAATTAAAAGCGCACGCAGCCAAAAACAAAAAAAAACACTTTTAACATATGTGACTAAAATATACCCTATAAGCAAAATAATATATATTATGATGATGAAGTTTTTACATCATTTCGTTCTGACTCTGAGTTAATTTGACAATAATATCCTGAAAACAAAGCTAAAAAAGTTCAAACTAAATTCTAGAATTTAAAATTTGAATTTTAGAAGGATTTCTGTTTCTTTGTGTGCATTTACAGGGTATTTAAACTGAGAAAATAAAAGCAAAGAAAAGTTTTCAAAGGCACTTTCCGACTGTGCGTAAATATGTGCGTGTGTGTGTGTGTGTACAGACGACAACGAACAAAATTGCCAAAAAACGCTGCGCCAATGCGACGCCGCTGCTGGCAGCAACAGCAACAGCAACGTCGACGTCGACGTCGACGTCAGCAGCGAGCAGAGGTTGTGCGTCATGTGAGTCAGCAACGCATTTGGCTTTGGCAACACACAACAAACGCCAAGGCGAATTTCAGTGCTCTGCTTCGTTGGCTAAAACAAATGACCAGCGTAAGAAGACCAAAGACACTAATACACACACACACACACACACACTGACACACACACACACCCTTTTCTTTAGTTGGGGCCACGTGTTGTGGGTTGGGAACACGACGAATGTTTATTAGAAGCTGAAATGCCTGTCGCTGCCTTTTGACTGTAATTAGCACATTGTGTTGGGCTATTCATCTGTTTGCTTTTGTTTTTTGCCTCTAAATGCAGCACACACACACACACACACACACACATATCCATATGCCACATGTTGCAAGCATACATTAAACAAAAAAGAAAGAAAAAACACTCTTCAAATTGTTGTCAAGCGCTCAAGTGAATCAACAATATTTGCTTAAAATTTTAAACTTTAAATACTTTTTGAACCACAACTCTATTTATTTGACTTAAGTGAGCTTTTAAAGCTTTAGGCTTTACGTACAGCCAACAAATGTGCTTTGGTTAAGCAGCTTTCTAACGTTTTTAGCTGCTGAGTCGTTTTACACCCATTTTAAACTAACAAATGAGCTTTATTCCAAGAGCTTTGCAAGCTTTTAGTTGCTCAATCTTAAAATCGAAAAGTTTGGTTAAGCATACCCATAAAAACTAAATTTTCAGCTACAAACTGAGCTTATTTTATAGCGCTTTAAAAGCTGTTAACTGTTTTTTTCTTCTAAAATATGAAAACATGTGAAAGTATGGCAAAAATGGCTAAAAGTTTAATTTTCAGCTACAAAAAGCTTTGAAAGCTTTAAGGTGCTTTCAAAGTTGTTGATTTAATTCACTGTTGTTGTTGCGTGTATTGTGTTGTTGTGTGTGTGTCAATGCACTGCCAAATTGAACAACAACAATTACAGCACCAAAAATACGTAAGTTTATTTCTAGATATTTCGTCTTGAATTTAAATTATAAATAACACAAGTCTGTCTATATATATTTATGTGTGTGTGTGTGTGTGAGTGTGTGTGTGCTCAATGCACTTGCTCAAAAAATATACTAATAATTATTTGTGTTGTTGCCACTGTTGTTGCTGCCTTTTGGGTGAGTGATTGCCACGCCCACGCAACATTTTTGTGGGCAAAAAAATGTATTGTTATTGTCGTTGCACGTTTTGCTTGTCAAAAATATTTTGCATCAATGAATGAATTTGGCAAAAACAATAAATAGCCTGGACAACAACAACAACAATTAACTGCAATGCCAAAAATTGGTGAAATAACATTTTGTGCGCGATGCAAAAACCTAAAGAGAAAACAACAACACGGCCATAAATCAAATGTCTAGACAAATTGCAACAACAAATGCAAGCAGCAATACAAACACACACACACACACCCTGTATATACATATATATATATAAATACAAATAAAGCTATAGATCAACAGTCCATAATTAACAGCTGGCTTTTAGTTGCTGATGAGTTGCTGTTGCTGTTGTTGTTGCTGCTGCTATTGAACGCTGAGCGGAAATGAGGGGCGGGTCAGCAGCAGCAGCAACAACATTGGGCGACAACAGGAAGAGCGACTGTTAAAATGCAAAGAAGCAGCAGCAAACTTGAATGTTATTGGCTGCTGCTGCTGCTGCTGCTGCGGTTAACAGCCTGCGGAAGCAGCGCAGCGTCAGCAAATGTTGCTAAGCAACAGTTGAAGTTGTACGCAAAGTAGTATAGCAACACTTGACGCCAGTCAGCATTGTTGCTAGGCATAAAGCTTAGCTGCATAACTCAACGTAGCAACATGCTGTTCAAAATCTGCAAAGCAACATTTAACAAATGTTTCAAACTTGCGTTAAGCCGTTAAGTTTGAATTTATTGTTATTCAACAACATTTGCGACTTTAGACAGACTATTTACAATATTTGCGCTATTTTGGCAACACAAATACACACACACACACACACAGTCTTTGAGAAATGCAGCATATGAAATCAAGCGCAAACATTTTGCCGCGCCAATTAACGTAAAAATTTCAATTATATAAGTAAAAAAAAATACCAAAAGAAAAAAAATAATATATTTATTTATAATTTTTTGCACAAGCAGAAATTGAATATTAGAATAACTCAAAATGGGCATATAATGTGGGGAGCACAAACAGCCATAAATGGGAAGAGCAGCAACAACAACAACAACCAAGCTTTTGTCGATTGTTGTTGTTGTTGTTGTTATTTTAGTGAATATACATACATAAATATTTATAAATCTATTGCGCGTAAATCGGCAGCTTGTATCAAAGGCGATTCCGTTGTCTTCTCTCTGATTAAATTTCTATTATTGTTGTTTTGTTTTTTTTTTTTTTTGCTTTTTTGCTTGCATTTAAATTGTGTTTCTTTTATTTTCGCACGCAAATAAAACTGGCGCCAATGAAAAAGCAACAACAATAAGTGAAATAACAAAAAAAATAACAACAAATTATAATAAGACCGCCACTTGATAAACGTCGCGCGTCGTTAGCGCCACTTATCACGTATACGCCATGTCGGGCAATGCCGCCCCTGGTTGTTTTAGCTACATACAGTATATTATTGTTGTTGTTGTTGTTATTGTTGTTGTTGTTACTGAGCTTGTTGTTGTCGCTCTCACCGAGAAGGTTGTTTGACGGGGGGTTGTTTTCATTTGCTCAGATAGTTGATTTGTTGCTGCCATTTTATTCGTTAGTTAATCAGCTGTAGCCCAGTTTCTGCCAACTGCCTTCAATGATAACAAAAAAGAGAAACAAAAAAAAGGCAGGGTATTTAAATGTTAAAAATACTACAAAAAACTACAACAATCCATCAAGCAAAATGTGCTCTTGATATTTACGTCCCATTTTTTATTGTCATTCATTTTAACTATTCACTTAATACCCTAGCTTTTGTGAGCGTCGACAAAGCGGCATTCACGACTCTAAGTTGGCTTACAAAATTTTTTTAAATTTAAACAATTTTACACAACTGACAGGCTGCCAAAGACTAGCTAGAAAATAGCTAAAATTGAAATTGATAAATTATTTGATTTATGCATTTTGATTTACAAAATTTACGTGGCAACCTGTCTGTCGATCAGTCTACTCTACTGCTGGCGATTATATTTTGGGGGAATGCTATTAGGTTTATTTTTGATTTCGTTTGATTTTATGGGCGCTGCCGTCGGCGCATTTGGTGGATGATGTGATGGCGCCAAAGAGTTTAAAGTTTTAGCATTTGTAATTTGGCGGTGCGCCTGGTAATTAAAATATATTAATAATTTAACGCGCTTTTCGACCGATTTGCATACCAAATAACAGGCAACAACAACAACAACAACAACAACAAAATGCCATCCAATTAACAGCAACAACAACAATACAAACCTAATGCCGCTAATGAAATTGAGTCTAAAAACCAAAAATCTGTCGCCTGTTGCTTGTTGCCAGTTGGCCCCTCTTAACCCCCGCCCCCGCCCCCGCCCCCAAAACTGCTAACAACTTGACACTTGTTGGCGCCACTGACAAAAACAACGACAACACTTTGATTTTTTTTTAATCTGCGTTTCTTTTTATTTTTTGCATTTGTAAAATTTAAAATCGCTGCCGGAAACGCAACTGAATTTGGCGCCAGCTGCTGGCAACATTTGTTGTTGTTGCTATTGTTGCTGCTGCTTCTTCAGCAGCTGTCGCTTGGCAACATATTGGTTACAGAGTCTGCTACTTTACATTGCAACCTTATTTTATTGCGAAAAGTCTAGTGTTGGAGTCTAGAGTTCAATTGAGTTTGAGGATTTATCTTACTTGAAAGTTCAATAGGATGATATCACAAAATTTGAATATTATTGGAAAACCGAAACTGCATCTTTTTAAAATGGCTTTTAGTTTTTACTCTTCAATTTATAGTTTACAGCTTTTGATCGATAGTCTTTCTTTAAAATTTTTCCGTTTACAGTATTCTACAATATTAGTTAACAGAATCAAATTCCAAAAAATTGTATTGGCTATCTTTTATTAAATCTACAGTCTTCAATAGTCTCTTTTAGTTTTCTTCAAAGATTTGAATTAAACGAAAACTGCATTAAGTTCTTCGCATTAAATCTACATAGATCTTCAGTGTGCAGTCTTCAGTCTGCAGTTCTTACTCTACAATCTTAGATATTTTTTGAAAGCTGCAATTGTTTACAATTTGATGTCACCCCGTGATCTCTTTCTCCCCTCTCTCTCCCTCTCTCTCTCTCTGTCAGTCAGTAGAAATCCGTAGACGCGTCTCGCCATAAACTTTTCCATTCCCATAGTCATTGACATTGACTAAATTTCATTTATATGGGCAAATGCAATTAACTGGCGCCAGCATTTCCCCCATATGAAAAGCAACAAACAAAAATAACAACAACACAAACCATAAAATGTATATATAGATAAATCGACTTTTATAGCCAAAACAACAACAACTACAAATCTCAATTGAAATATGCAATTTAATCCATATAGAATTATTGTACAAATATAATATATAAGTATATATATAGTTTATTCTCTTTGTCTGATTTGCTGATTTTTAATGTCTTGAATTTTATTTCTTATTTTTTGCAGTTACCGAATGTCAATTTGGCAAAGTTCTGCGGGAATTGGGCTCCACTTGGTACGCGGATTTGGGACCGCCATTCGGCGTCATGTATTGCATCAAATGCGAATGTGTTGCGGTAAGTATAGCTTCAAAGTTGCTAGAAAATAAGTGTCCACGAACTTTCGATTAAGTTGCCTTTAGCAGGTCGAGCTTAAGGCTTTCAGCTGCTGACAGAGCTCAGCTAGAGCTTCCACTTAAGCTAGCTATAGCTTTCAGAAGCTTTCGACTTTAAATAGTTGAGCTTGCAGCTTTCAGCTGTCAACAGAGCAGAGCTTGAGCTTTAAAAGAAGCTTTACTTCTGTTGCATTTCGAATTAGATTAAAGATACTTGGGCTTACAAAATTGAGTATGAGCTTTATTAAAACTTTTACTCAAATGTAGCTTTCAGGTGCTTTAATTGATCTGCCCAGCTGCTTCCGGCTTTCAAGTGTGCATTTCATTAGTTTGGCTTTTTACCAAGTCCTAAAATACTGCAACATTGCATATGGCTACAGTTTGAGATACTTTTGTATCTTTTATTTTCGATATAAGTATATTTTGTTTTTTTTTTTTTTTTTTTTTTGGTGAAAAACGCAGACTGACTGAACAAATTAAGTCAAGTCTGCGGTGATAGGCGGCCAACTAATTGACTAATGACTGCCGACATTTGCTACAAGCGACAAGACAGAACAACAACAACAACAACAACAACAACAACAACAACAACAACAACATTTGCCAAAGCAAAAAAATAGGGAAAAAATATTGGCGAAAAGCAAAAAAAAAAAAAAATGTATTTTCACTTAAGTTGAAACAAAAATCGGCAAGAAGAAGAGCGCATAATTTATGGCATTTTTACGCATGATTAATATCGATTTTAAAGCTCTTTTTTTTATAATAGCGAATGTCGCATACCCTATGCATCATCTATGCTATATAGAGCATATGCGTACTTCGAACTAAATATATATGTATATGTATCTATTCAATGGGAAACTAATTCCCAAAACTTTGCCAAAAACAAATTGAAAATTGCGTTATTCGATTGTTGTTGTTGTTGTTGTTTGTTGATTGAATTGTTGTTTGAAGAAAATTTGCAATTACGTTGACTGAAGAGGAAAAGGGAAAGAGAGTGTGAGAGACAGAGAGAGCAACAACAACAACAACAACAAGGATGAAAATGTCAAACTTGTGTCTTCGTTCAAGTTCTGCGTCGAGTGTAAAAATAAAAAAAAAAATAAACATCAACGAAATGTTTATATATAAATGAAATATATATATATATATATATTTAAATTATATATATATATGTAGCTTGTTTATAAGGCAGGCCCCGAAAATTAATTGACGCCATAAAGTCTTGGCATATGTTGCTGTTGTTGTTGTTGTTGTTGCTGTTGCTGTTGTTGTTGGCGTTGTGCGTCTGCCATCGACCAGACGACCCAGACACGAGGAACTAAAATCAGCCTAAAAACATAAGAAAATCGTATCGAACAAATGTCTAAACCGTAGGGCAACTGAAATTATAGGGCAAAAAATATATGTCAATTCTTCGGTAAAAAAAAAACAATATTTAATGGGATCTCTTGGAATATTTGAATTCAATACACATAGCAATAATTTCAGATTGTTTCAGATTTTTTCAAATTTACCTCGAATTTTTGTAATTATTTCCGATTGTTGAAAATTATTTCTTTTCATTTATATAACTTGCTTATTCCAATGTCAATTTTTCAGTAAAAAAAAAAACAATATTTAATGGGATCTCTTGGAATATTTGAATTCAATACACATAGCAATAATTTCAGATTGTTTCCGATTTTTTGTAATTATTTCCGATTGTTGAAAATTATTTCTTTTTATTTATATAACTTGCTTATTCCAATATTTTCAGTATTTGAACTTTGACAAATTTTTAAAAAATGTTTTCCGAAATACTTTTCGATTAATTTTTGGATAAAAACAAATCGAATCTAATTAAATTTCTTAGCTAGTCTTGTCTTAAAAATTAAGAAACATATTTCAAAGCACTCACTAAAAAAAAACAACTCATTCACTGCGTCTATAAGTTGCACACCAACTAAGTAGTTCATATATTTTGCAGTTGTTAATTTTGTTTAATGAGTTGATTTTATTAATGTTTTAATTTCAGTTGTTTGTACTTTTAGTTTTTATGTGTTTTCTTTTTTTCGTTTTTTTTTTTTTGCTGTTGTTTTGCAAATTGTTGAGCTAATTGAAGTCGCCTCCCGCGACATATAGAGGAGCCGACATCGACATCGACATCAACAACGTCGTCTTGGTTCTTGACTCGTTTTAATGGACCTGTCCAGCCACTGGGCATTTGGTCATTTGGTCATTTGGCCATTGCATAAAAGTCAGTTTTGTATTAATTAATTATAATTTATGTGGCTGCAAGACTTATAAACGAGCACATCATAAAATGATAGCTGCTGACTTGCCTTCGTCTTTCCGTTTTTTTTTTTTTGTCTTTTTGCTGTAAGACTTAAGAACTGATACGAGTATACCATCGTTAAAAGCAGCAACGTTGGCAGGCCAATAAAAATGAATTCATATAAACATCAAAAAGACAACGACACAACACTCTCAGGCCAGTCGAGAGATCTGAAATGAATTAACACACAACACAAAAAATACAAATAAAAAATGGAAAAATACAAAAAAAAAAAAAAAAAAAAAAAACAAACATAAAATTATAAATATATTCATATATTTATATTAAGAAAATCGCAGCTTGATTTAGTTCTAAATTTAAAGCAGATGGAGAGTGAGCGTAAGCAAGTAAATTCGCCTATTAGATACCCTATAACTATAACTGTGCACAACTGCAGCAAATAGCAAACGATGCTCAAGAAACTTTCAGAAAAGTTAAAAGACATGTTTTTATCTTTAGAAAACAAAAATCAAGTTATTAACTCAAGTGATTAAATTGTTATGCAACTTTAAAAAATAACATTAAAGTCGAGGAAAAATACAAAAATTGTTAGTTACTTAAAGTAAGAAATCTAATAAAATCAATTGAAAGACTTTAGCTCCAGCAGTTGATGAGTTCACATAGTTAGCTGGGCTGCTTTGTTTAGTTCTATGATTACAGGGTATGTGCATTGAAATAGAATAGAACAACAAAATGGGTGTGTGTATGTTTGTCAGTTAGGCGAATGGCAGCGCTAATTAATTTTGCGGCTACAAAAATTATATAAAAAGTAAATAAAAAAATAAATAAAATATACAGTAATGGGCATCGGGACAGACAGAAGTGACACATTGGCTCATCCACTCAGCATAACTAATGTGATATTATATTTTTTATATTTTCTTTAAATTTTTATATGTGAATTTTGTTTGCTAATATTTTGTCTTCTTCTCGATTTGCAGACGCGTAAAAAGCGGCGACTTGTTGCACGTGTCCAGTGCCGCAATATAAAGAACGAATGCCCGCCCGCTAAATGCGATGATCCCATATCATTGCCCGGCAAATGCTGTAAGACCTGTCCCGGAGATCGTAACGGTAAGTCCCACATATCTACAATACTATAAATACGCGAAAAAGAATCGTGAGGAAATTGAAGCTCTATAAACACTTTCACTCGACCAGAACAAAATAAACTCATGCCAAAGATATGCGTCATGGATCTGAATGATATATATATATATATATATATATAGTACGGCTGAGGGATCGCGGCAGATTTGTGGGGTATGTTCAAAGCATCTCAGACTCAGACGGTCGAGGATTATAAATTAGGAAAATATCTCAATATTTTGACACATGCAATTGTTTGTTAAGCATAATAAAAACCGAAAGAGATATTGAATGGGATTATCAGACAAGCAACAAGATATAGTTATAGATCGAAATATATATATATATATATATATATATAGATAGCGAAGAATTTCTTCAGTCACATTTATAGATGAAATATGTATCTATGAATAATTAAGCGTAGCAGCTACGGCAGCTGTACAACACTTTTCAGATTTATACTATATACATACCACATATCTATATAGATTTGTATCTATATCTATGCATATATGCAGATAGTTCGCCATGAATCGGACGAAAAACGACGAAACGCGTAAATTGTTTATGAAAAATTACTTGGTCCGAAATGAAGGTCAACGCTACGCAATTTATAATTCTTTTTTATGCCATTCGGTTGGTTGTTTTGTCGCCTACCCAACATATTTCGATTCTATACCCAATGTATATCGTACTATATACCTACCCATTTCCCCTGTTCCTGTCTGTGTATTTCTTACTTGATGTATGTTATTTCATTTTTTGGCTATCTCTGCATTTATTTATTGTATCGTAGCATTCGAATTTTGCATGTTTCGTGTTGTCTTCGTGTTTCTTCTTGTTTCTCCTCCTCTTCTTCTGCTTCATGTTGCCTCTCTTCTTCTTCGGCTTTTTTTATGTACGATTTATTTAATATCGTACAACTGGGAAACATTATTATGAGACACCATTGGGAACTGAGACTGAGACTTGGAATGCGTTATGTCCATTTTGGCATTGGGAATTCGGCTATTCGCAGAATTTGGAACACACTGGGGACCCACACGTGCCGCATTAAATGATTCCAAAGTCAAAACATTGCCATAACTCAAGTTGATCAGCTGGCAACGCGGCAGCACAGTGGCAACACTTGGGAAAGCATACGAAATTAGTGATATTCAGAAAAAAGCTTAATAAAATGCAATTTAGCATAGTTTGTGAGAAAAACGAATTAGGTGGCAACCTTAAAAATCACCAGGTGGCAACCCTAAAACAAAATTGCAATTAATTGTTGTGATTTCAAGCCAGTGAGTTTGAGTTAACTTAACGAAATTAAATATAACTGTTTGGGTAATGGACAACCCTAAAATTGATAAGGTGGCAGCCCCAAACATACTTTATTTAGGTAGTAAAGAAGTTGAAGTGATCATATGTACTTAATATATACGTGTTGTACTAAAGCGTAAGCATTATGAACACAACACATGCCACACACATACACACACACACACACATACTTAACACACACACACACACACACACACACAAATGAAGCGACAGACTGAATCACTGGGCAATTCTTTGGCATTTGCTAATTTTCTGCATGAATTGAATTCATAATTAGAAAAGCAAAAAAAAAGTGACTTGGGAGAAAAGTTTGTGTATGTTTGTGTGTGAGTGCAAGTGTGTGTGTGTGTGTGTGGTGTGTGTGACATTTTTCACATAATCAGGCAAGTGCTGCCTGAATTCCAGTCAGACGTTTGCCGCTGTGTGGCATCATGAGCTGGGGGTCTGTCTCTGTCTCTGTCCCTGTCTCTGTCTCTGTCTCCAAACTGGTTGCTTGCCTTGCCTTCGACTTGCAAAGTTGCAACAACAGCAACAGCAAACTTGCAACTTGCTGCAACTGCAACTGCTGCTTGTTGCTTGCAGCACATCATTAGTTTCCGTTTTGCGGCAATATTTCATTTGCCTATGCAAAGCCGTTGACCTTTGTCGTTCCCAATTCCCCGCCCCTTTAATTTTTTTTGGCTCTTCTATTATTGCCTTTGTTTTTTCGCTGTTTTGACGAAACGTAAAGATTTCACTTTTATTCAGTTGTTGTTTTTGGCCACTTCAAAAAAAAAACACTAAAAAACGCAGGGAAAAATTATTATTATTTTTATTTTTTTTTTTTTTTAGTTTCGACTTTAATATTAAATCAGTATTTAATTGTTATATGAGTACAAATTGACAATAGTTTCAAAAATAGTTACAAGAAATTTTAAAATATTTTATTTTTAAGAAAAAAAAGTTTTTTTTTCTACTTCCGATGATCAAAAAATATGCTTACAATTTCAAATTTGCATTCGCATCAAATGTTTTCTACTCCATTTTGGACACGCTTTGGGCTTGTTTTATAATAGGTATTTGATTTTTTACAGTGTACAGCATCAGCTTTGAGTTTGGCTTCAACTGGTGGCTGCAACTCGTTTGCCATAAATAGTTAGAAGGCACGGGCGCGGCCCCAACTTGGCTCTTGCCACATGCCGCATGTCCGCCATGCCACGCCCCCCCTATTGCCTCCAGTTGCCCCTTTGCCGCTGCTGCTGCAGCTATTGTAAAAATATTTGCCAGCAACAACAACGTAGCTGCTTTTGATTTACCAAAGTTATTTCTCTACTTATTTTTTTTTTTTATTTTTATTTTTATTTTTTGCCTAACTTGGTGCATGCCACACGGCTGCACGAACACAGGCAGATCTAACTATGCTCTTACTACGATATATAGCGTATTTATATAGTATGTGTATATAGAAATATATCTATATATATAGAAGCAGTGTTCCAAGTTTAGTGATGCAGCAACTGGCGAGCTTGCAACATGGCAACATGGCAGCTTGGCAACTTGCAACTCTTTATGCCGCATCTCTATCTCTCTCTCTCTCTCTCTTTGACTGAAATTGCCCACGTTAAATGACCATTTTTGGGGGCAGGCTCGTTGTGTTGCTGCCACATGCAGCCAAGTCGGGTTTCTCTGCATTAATTTATGCATTTTTTCGTCATTTTTTCTCATTTCTTTTCTTTTCTTTTCTTTTTTTATGATTGTTTCATCTTTTTTTTTTTGTATAATGACATAACTCGAGCATTTTAACGCTTATTAAATTATCTCATTTACCGCCGCAAACAGCGGGCGGTCCAATAACAGAGCGAGAGGCAGATATGAAGAGTGAAAGAGAGAGGCAGCGACATTTACCAGGTAGAGACAATAAAATTTAATGCCTCTTGTGGCAATGTCATTTCAACTGCAATCGTTTTGAATCGCTTTCGATCGTTTCTCGATCGTTTCTCGATCGTTTCTCGGGTTTTGTCCATTAACAGATCGGACAATTCAAGTTGATGACATCTTTTGTGGTCAATGCATTTCCTTTTTAGTGCATTTTATGGGCCAGTTTCAGCATTCCAACTTTGTAGTCACAAAAGGATAACCCAAAAAAAATAAAAGAAAAGAGATACAAAAAACAGAGTCAAGATTATTATCGCAGAGGCGTGAGTCCCTCCAGATATTTCTACCGTCTACCACTTCTACCTCTTTCTTGTCTATCTCTTTCTTTCCATAAAAAATTCAACTTTATCGCCGGCATCAAAACGGAACTGTCTATTAAAAATCGAAACAACAAACTGTGTTGCACGATCTTATTTAGATTGTTGAGAACTCGATTCAGGTAGTTCCAATGGTGTGGAGTGTTCTTTAGAGATCAGTTTAAACTGAGGATCTTTAGTAAATTACTGTAGATTTAAGACAGAGAAAGCTTTTACTAAGCTCGTAGTAGAAATTGATATGACAAGACATTATAATAAATTGAAGATCTCTCATTCACAGCTTGAGAGAGAGCTTTAGCTGCTAGGGACTAAAGCTCTCTATAGGACTGTTGCTCTCAGTGAAGTTCAGATCCTAACTAGAAAACTCTTTGTTGTGCGCTCATTTGAAAATAAGCTGTCTCTGGAGCTTTCATTTAAAGCTCTCTCATGAGCTTAAACTGATCAAAAACTAAAGCTCTCTCTCTCTCTCTCGCTGCTTTCCTGTGCTTATAGCTTACTTACTTTACTTCCTTTCAATCCTCTTTCGAGCTGAAAACTAAACTCTACTCTGTCGTCTATTCTGCCTCATCAATTTGCTCTTCTTTCCTCTTTCTTCTCGTCTGCTTCTTGCCACCAAGCTCGTGGCTTACTTTCAAGTATTTATAGCTCGTTTCATTAGAGACCTGAGAACTACTAAAAAAACACTTTCAAGCTTTTGTTAATGAGCTGCTAAGATTTGAAGATTTCAAGATTCTGATTTGAGTTTTGTTTTTTTTTCTCTCGGGGAAGTGACTAGGGGTTACGGGGGGGGTAGGGGCAGAGGAAGGGAAGGGGGACCTGAGAAGTCACATACCAAAGCGTTGACTCAATGCCGAAGGTGTCGTTTGTCTTTTTTTCACTGGCTTTGTCGGCTTCTGTCCAGCTGTCCGTCAGTCTGTCCCACCGTCCGTCCATCCGTCCGTCTGTTCATCCGATCGTCCGTTTTCTCGTGGTTGTCATGATGGGCAACGTGTCGTCGTCTTTGTGCGCACCAAAACTCATTTATCTTGGCTTACAAAAACCGACCAGGCCAAGACCGAAATGCCAAGAATAACAAGAAGAAGAAGAACCACACACACGGCATAAAAATGAAACGAAACGTAACGAAATTCATTCATCTGCAAAGCGAGCGCGAGTCAAGGGCAATGCCGAGGGTCCATACACTGGAAAAAAAAAGCCACAAATCTTACTAAAATTCAAATTAAAAAATGTTTATTTAAGGATATCATAGTTGAATTTATATAATACGCTGGTAAAATGGCAACTATTGATTTCGTTTCGGAATCTATGACTATTTTTCTCAGTGTAACATTGGACTTAGGGACCTAGGGACACAGGGACACAGGGAGCCTCAACCTCAACCTGGACCTGGACCTCAACCTCAAACTGAATCTCTATACTGTAAAACTCAGCTGCGATCTTTCGGCTCGATCGCCAATAAGCCAAAGAATGTGCAGACGACGCGTCAAATTGAAAAACGCAAAGGAAGAAGTAGCAAAGAAGACTGAATTGGGGAGGGGAGGGGTAGGGGAGAGACTAGCGGCTTCGGTCAGAAGTGGCTCGTATTAAGATCAGGCGATAAGATCGGACAGCCAGAGACATTGAAGCTACACACACACACACACACTCTTGGGCAACCGCAATGCGATCTTGGCCCCCGCCCCTTCCCTCTGCCGCCCGGAACCTCCTCCTCCGCTTTAAAACCAATATCACCTCGGCCTCGGCTCAATAAAATGCTATACAAGGTGTCAGATTTGTCGCCCTTCATTATGCGGCAAGAAGTTGATTTTATTTTTTATTTTTTTTTTTTTATGTGTTTCTTTACTCTTTTCTTTTGCTGCTTCTTTTTATTTTGCGGCTTAAGGCAGACAGCTTTGTGGGCGAGGGAGGGGGAGGGGGAGCAGTGAGAAGGAGTTGAAATAATCGAAATTCCAATGCAGCATCAGCATCAACTTCAGCTTTAGCCTTCCAACTTCTTCTTTTAGTTTTCGCTGCTTATTTTTTCGAGCTTATTTTTATGTTAATACCCTGTAAACATATAATGCAACAGTGGAAGTATGCACTACTTGCATATTCGCATTTATTACAATGTTAGCAGCCTATGCTAAAAATTTCAGCAGAATATCTTTTTAGGCAGCTGAGTTACTTGAGGTGGGAAGAGTATTAAATTGAAAAATATGGAGAAAAAGAGAAGTACAAGATCAAATCGGGGAGTATGTCCATATAATAATTTCAGCTGCATATTCTGAAAGTTTCAGCAAAATCTCTGCACAGGCAGCTGAGTTACTTGAGGTGGGCGTGGCATATAATCGAGAAAATCGAGGTATAGCATGGTTAAAACCAAATGTAAACTATCTATGTGGTTTATTCCTGCTGCAGGGTAACTGCTCGTTGAGTTTTTTCATAATTCTCGGCTTGTTTTTTATAATCAGCTTTAGGAAGCGACTTCTAACGAAGTTGAAGCTGTATGCTGAGATGGTGATTTATGTGCCACTGTCAATCAACTGTTGTGTGTGTGTGTGTGTGGTGTTTTTGAGCCTGCCCCTTGTCACGCCGGAAATGTCCACCTACTTTCACGCCAAGCCTGGAATTCCTGGAAGTTGCATTTCGGGTCTCATTCTGTGCCGAGTTCCCTGTTTTCTCTGTTCTGTGTCTAGTTTACCTGCTGTGTCTCAATTTATGCACGATTAATGAATGCCACCTGGACGGAAAGACGGAGAGACAGACATAGAGAACTGTGTGTAGTTAGTTTGTCTACCTGCCCTTTTTATTCATTCATTCATTTCATTCAGCATTCAGCGGCATTCACGTTTGAACTGCAACACACAAGTAGGGCAAAAATTCGAGAAAATCGAACTGATCGCATTTCCATTCATTTATATTTTACAGATACGGATGTTGCCTTGGATGTGCCCGTGCCCATCGAGGAGGAGGAGCGCAATATGAAACGTAAGTGTAGTTTATAAAAAAAAAAAAAAAAAAAAAAAAAATTATAATTTAATACAGCTAAACTTCCATAACTCGAACTTCTATAACTCGAGCTAAAAGGACTCTATAAGTCGAAGATCTTCATAACTCGAACATCTTTTTCGGTTAATGGTGATCCGAGTTAGGGAAGTTCCACTAAACAATCATATTAAATGGCAAAAAACGTTATCAGAATTTCTCATAAATTTATTTAATAAAGCTAAAAATAATATATTTACATACTTCACTTCATTCACTAACCAACACTCTGCATCATCACTTTACTCATTTTACAGACTACGCGGCGCTGCTAACGGGACGCACATCCTACTTCCTGAAGGACGAGACAATGAAGTCCATGTACACCACATACAATCCACAAAATGTCGTTGCCACCGCACGCTTTTTGTTCCACAAAAAGAATCTGTACTATTCGTTCTACACGTCCGCGAAGATCGGTCGTCCCCGGGCCATACAGTTTGTGGACGATGCCGGCACGATACTCGAGGAGCATCAACTGGAGACGACGCTGAGCGGCACGTTGAGTGTCTACCAGAATGCCACGGGCAAAATCTGCGGCGTCTGGCGACGAGTTCCCCGGGATTACAAGCGCATCCTGCGCGACGATCGCCTGCATGTCGTCCTCATCTGGGGCAACAAGCATCAGATGGAGCTCGCATTGGCCGGCAAGATAGCCAAATATGGGGCACTGCAAACGGAACTGTTTAGCTCGCTGCTGGAGGCACCGCTGCTGGCCAATGGCAAACCGGATCCGCAGCTGGCCGGAGCAGGCGGCACAGCGATTGTCTCCACGAGCAGCGGTGCGGCAAGTTCCATGCACTTGACACTACTTTTCAACGGTGTCTTCGGCGTCGAGGAATTCGCGGATGCCGCGCTGAGTGTGAAGATCGAGTTGCCGGAGCGGAGGGAACTGATCTTCGATGAGGTGCCGCGAGTGCGCAAGCCTTCAGCTGAGCTTAATGTCCTGGAATTGTCCTCGCCGATCTCCATACAAAACTTGCGTCTGATGTCGCGCGGCAAACTCCTAATCACTGTGGAGTCCAAGAAGTATCCACAGCTGCGCATTCAGGGCCACATTGTGACCCGGGCCAGTTGCGAGATCTTCCAAACACTGCTGGCTCCCTCACATGGCGGCGGTGAGTCATCGGTGACCAGGAGCAGCGGCCTGGCCTGGGTGTATCTGAACACGGATGGCTCCTTGGCCTACAACATTGAGACGGACCATGTGAACACCCGAGATCGTCCCAACATCAGCTTGATCGAGGAGCAGGGCAAACGCAAGGCCAAATTGGAGGATCTGACGCCGAGCTTTAACTTCAATCAGGCCATTGGCAGTGTCGAGAAACTGGGACCCAAAGTTCTGGAGTCCCTCTATGCCGGCGAACTGGGCGTCAACGTGGCCACAGAGCACGAGGCAAGCCTGATACGTGGTCGACTCGTGCCACGTCCCGTGGCCGATGCACGAGACTCCGCGGAACCGATTCTCCTCAAGCAACATGGCGAAAATGGCGCGGGAACGGGAGCCATGGGCATGGCCTGGATGTCCATAGACAACGAGTGCAATCTGCACTACGAGCTGACCTTGAGTGGTGTGCCGAGTCAAGAGTTGCAGCTGTATCTGGAGGAGAAGCCCATTGAGGCCATTGGTGCGCCAGTGACACGGAAACTGCTCGACAATTTCACAGGCAACTATATGGAAGGCTTTGTGTTCGGCATGCCCTCGGCGGAGCTGATCAAGCTGGAGACGAGTGTCTGCTATCTGGAGCTGCATGCCAAGTCCGCGATCATGCTGCGCGGCAAGCTGAAGAGCACCAAGGTGCCCGCCCATTGTTTCCCCATCTACACGGACAACAATGTGCCCGTTCCGGGCGATCACAACGACAATCAAGTGCTGAACGGGGAGACGAAGTGCTTCCACTCCGGTCGCTTCTACAACGAGTCGGAGTCGTGGCGCAGCGCGGTCGACACTTGCCACATGTGCGCCTGCCAGCGTGGCCAGGCCAACTGCGAGCTGATCAAGTGTCCCGTCCTCAAGTGCAAGGCCCCCACCGAGCAGCTGCTGCAACGCGACGGCGAGTGCTGCCCCAGCTGCGTGGCCAGGCGGGAAACGGCCGCTGATTTCCATGCGAACGCTGGCAACGCCGACAATGCTGGTGGCAGTGGCAACTCTTCACCCGCCCTCAATGCCACCGATCTGCTGTTGCCGCAACAGCAACAGCAACAACAACGTCGCGGCTGCCGCCTGGGCGATCAGTTCCATGCCGCTGGCGCCAGCTGGCATCCGTTCTTGCCACCGAATGGCTTTGATACTTGCACCACCTGCAGCTGCGATGCGCTGACCCTCGAGGTGCGCTGCCCCCGCATGTCGTGCCCCCCGCTGCAATGCAGCGAGAAGCTGGCCTACCGACCCGACAAGAAGGCCTGCTGCAAGGTCTGTCCCGAGGGCAAGCAGAGCAACCACGGCGCCAAGCACGCGCCCAGCAATCCCAACGTGCTGCACGATCAGGCCATGCACCGCAGCGCGGCACAGAATGCCGAGGAGGTCCTTGCCGCCGGCGGCTGCAAGGTCGTCAACAAGATCTACGAGAACGGACAGGAGTGGCATCCCATTCTGCTGAATCACGGCGAGCAGAAGTGCATCAATTGCCGTTGCAAGGTAAGTTCGACGATTCCCAATTTTTATTGAAATTAAATACATGAAAAGTATATACATATCATAAAGTTTTCAAAAATTTACAAGAATTTGCAAAAACTGATTTCAAAAAATAGTTAAAATCACAAATTAATTTATTAAATTTTTTTAAGAACAAAAATAATTTTCACTTTAAATGATATCTTTACAACTTTGGCAATCAAGTTATTTTGTCTTATTTTAAAAATCTTTGTGCTCGATGCAATTATTAAACTAATAATCTAAAGTTTGATATTCTTAGAACAAAACTAAGAAATTTCGACCATAAAATGTGTCCAGAAACAACTAATTTTGTCAGTGTAAATTAACATTGAAATTTAATTATTATTTCAAAAGAATTTTCTAAAAATTCGAAATCCGAATAAATAAAAAAAATGTAAAATAAAAAAAATTGAAATTTAATTATTATTTCAAAATAATTCTATAAAAATTCGAAATCCAAATAAATAAAAAAAGGAAAAGATATTGATGTTGAAATTTAATTATTATTTCAAAATAATTTCAAAAAATTTGAAATTCGAATAAGTAAAAAAAGAAAAATAGATAAATATTAATATTTAATTATTATTTCATAATGTTTTGATACGAGTCAGAAACAAAATGCAAAATAATAATATTTAAATAAAATAAAAATAATATAACTAGTATATTTTCATGCCATCAGATTTGTATTTTTTGTAACATTTGCCAATATTTTATTAACTTAAATGTATCTATTTTGTTTTCTTGTTGCAGGACTCGAAGGTGAACTGCGATCGCAAGCGCTGCTCGAGATCGACGTGCCAGCAGACGCGTGTGTCGAACAAGCGGCGACTGCTCGACAAGCCCGGCAGCGAGTTGAATGCGCAGCCGATCGACGAATGCTGCTCGACGCAATGCCGACGCTCGAGGCGACACCACAAGCGGCAGCCGCATCATCAGCAACGTGCCGCAAGCAGCTGAGCGAGATGGCGAATGGCAATCAAATCAAGAGAGGCAACAACAGTTTGTACACGCTGTGTGTGAGAGCGAGCAATTCTAGAGATAGAGAGAAAGGGAGCAAACAAGGGGGCATAAGGAGAAAGAGGCAGCGAAAGAGAAACTTGTATTATATAAAACTGCAAAAAAGAGCTTAAAAACACAGAGAGCGAGAGAGTATACGAAAGAGAAAGCGAGAACAGAGACAGAGAGAGAGCGAGAGAGTGAAAATATGATTTGATATATATAATATATAATATATGATATATGCTATATATGTATATGTATATGATTAACCAGTGCAGTTGGCTTTAAATTCTCTTCTTCTTTTTCATCAAAAAAACAAAAAAAATAAAAAGATATAAAAAAACTAGAAAGCATTTTTGAATAATTTGTAAAATTGATATTGAAAGTAGAACTGTGCTGTGTTCCAATTAAAATAGTAGTTTGATAATACCAAAATTCGTCAGCTTCTGCTTCTTCTTCTTGATAACTTCATGAACTCCTACTTTATCTGCATCTGTGCTTTCAACGCAACTTGAAAACTTCTTCATTTCAATTAATTTAAATTCACATTTAAATTACAATTTGAAAGCGAAAGAAACAAAAAATAAAATACAATTTAAATATACATGCGATATATATATATCTTTATATACATATATATATAACGATTATACACATAAATAAATATATATTTGAAGATTATGATATATATACCATATATATGTATATATTATATATGATTAAAATATGTATATTTTTTTCTAATTTATGAGAAACAAAACGCAGTGGGAAACGCTTTTGGGCGCGATTAAAGCTGGCATCGATATATGCTATTGTTATCGTTACCATTATCGAGATATATATCGATATTTTTTGAGCCCACGCGGCGCCAACCAAAAGTTTCGACTGATTGACTGAATGGCAAAAATATATAAACAAATATTTTAGTTAATAAGCAACATTTTTTTTTGTTTTTTTTTTTTCTGTGGAAGCAAAAGAGAGAAAATGAAAGAAAAGTTTAAAAAAGAAAATTGAAAATTATGCTTTTCAATTGTGAAATTATTTTGTACTAATTGTTACTTACTCACACACACACACACACACACACATAAATACAAAAGATTTTTCAGAGCGTATTAAAAAAAAAAGAGAAAAATTATTTTTATAAAATTAAAAAAAAAAGTTAAAAAAATTATGTACAAAATTTGTTTAAAAAGGAATAGTGAAAGAAAGAACGAAAATGCCATGTACACATATTTATACACACACACACACACACACACACATGCAATGAAAATCAAAAAAAAAAAAAACAAAAATGAAATTGTATTAATTTTTATTAAATTTTATTCTATTAAATTATTCTTATTATTATAATTTTATGTTTATTTCTTGTAGCTTATATACATATATTGATATATTGATGAATTAATTGTAAACAATTCATTGCGAAATATTAACTAAAAACAAGAGAAATTATGAAATCTTAAAAACAAAAACAATTGTACTAATAATTTAAATTTAGAGTTTATAAATTTAAAACAATCAACAACAACAAAACAAAAACCAACAAAAATCCCCAAAAACCAGAAAAAATCACACAATAAACAACAACAAAAAAATATAAGTAATTCTCTTTTATGTTTTAATTATTATAATTTTATTTTTTATTTATTTTATTTCAGTCTAAATTAAAAAAAAAAAAACGATGAAAAGAATAAATACAAAAATTTATAAATATAAATTTTAAAATATTTAATAACAAATATCAGAATGTGTTTTTACTCCGGAAAATTTCAGATGTGTGGGGAATATCAATTTGATTGATCGATCGCTTGGTTCCATTTTAAAGCAGAAAATGTATCAATAGTTGCGTTGTATTGACTGCGGGATACCCTTTAACCTCTGCTCTGTATTTTAAAAATATTTATAAAATGTTCAGCTTCAATGGAATATGCCCTTTTTCCTTCTCTAGTTATAGGGTATCAAAAATGTGCATGATTCACAGCTGAACTGGATCCCTAGCTCGTATTTTTTCTAATTAGAATGGAAATGATGATCGCATGACACGAAATGGCAAGAAATGCCATTTAAAGTCAGGTTGGTTGGGAAAAGTGTATAACAAGATATCCGCCGGAATTGCCGAGGCGACTAAATTGGCCAAAAGTCATTCAAGCTGCTAATAAAAGTTGATTGACACGGCACAAATTTTATGAAAATTCAAAAATTAAAAGATTAAAAGTGACTAAGTCTTAAAAATACTCGACTTTCATTTGAATTCTTGTTTATATAGTAATTATAATTATTATAATTTATTTACTCTAAACTCACTGAAAACCGTCAGGGAGCCCAAACGGTAAGAGCTGGAAGGCTACAACTTTTGCACAGTTTTTACTAGTTTATCAGCTAAACAAATATACACATGCCAATTTCTGATCAACATTTTGAGCCAGGTTACATTACATATTTATATTTTCTTGAAATCTTAAATTACGCAGTTAAAGTGCGAGCATCTTTCGACTTGTACTTCGATTACTTTCAAATACTTTGAAGAGATTTATTTATAGCCAAATCGTTGAGACGTTTTAGTCAAATGTTTTTACGCAAATGTTTAACAAATTTTAAGCAACATCAGCAACAACAACCTCAACACCAATAACAACATCAACATACGCAAATAGTTTAACTAATGCATTGAGGCAGAGACACAAGAGTGAGAGATTGGGAGAGACCCAGAGTGTGCGTTCAACTGTGTTCTCAAAGAGACGCCAAATTGAGTGTAACCGACTGACAAATACCATGTAAGCATGGTACCTTAATTTATCTGATACATAATTATCTTATTTATAGGAATTTATATCAAATTTTTGAGCACTTTATAAAGCATAATTTTAAGAAGTTTAGCGAAGTTTAATAGTTTGACTTTAATAGGTTTTTGCTCTTTTTCCTTTTAAAGATTTTTCTTTTTCTTTTCAGAAATCCACGTCTAATATATTTATAGATTTTAAATTAATAAATTAATTTAAAATAAAATTTGATCAACTTAAAAAAACATTTCCAAGGATTTTATTACAAAAAAATTTAACTTATAAATACAACTATAACTTGTACAATTAAATGTTAAAGTGTACAGCATACCCTGTTTGTTATTGAACTTACAGGGTATATCAATCGTCACCGGCTGCGCAGTTGCTTTGGGGTCCGAATGAAAAGCAAATGAAATCGAATAATTTAATATTGGCATAGTCACACCTTGTTGACAATTATTGACAGGCTGATTGGCAAACAGCAAACAAATGAATACGTCGCCATTTGTTGCGACGCAAGGGGGAGGGGAAACGGTGGGCGGTGGACGGAGGACAGAAGACAGAAGACAGAGGAGGGCACTACCAGCGGGCGGTAGAGCTGAGATACCGAGATACTCAGATACATAGGTGCCGAGGTGGGTGTGGCCCCCTTAGCTGTTCTAGGCCAAAAGCAGCTACTGTATAACGACAACGACAACGACACGCAAGGGCCAAATGCAATCTGATCGAATTCGAAATCCAAACCCAAAACCGTAATTCAAATCCAAATGCAAAATAAAAAAACGTGAAAAAACCTCCAGCGGTAAACCCAAGTATGGAACTCCAGGTGGCGCTTGTGGCGTTGGCGTCTGTCGTGTTGACAGTCGAGATGCCATCTTATATTTACTATATATGGGCGATAAATTGTCGAGTGGAGGGAATTATCATTTGCATTGATATCAAAGCGAAGCGAATTGAACAGCATTGAATCGAAACAAGACAGAAATCTTTGGCATATCGAACACTTAATACACTTGCTAAGCTCTCTAAATAAAAAACAAATGTTTTAAAATAAGGATAAGTCACTTGCTTTACTTCATTTAGTTAAAATATCTTTATTTTCTTCTAATTTGTAAAACAAATCGAAACAATTATGTGTGATTTTAACTGAGATATCTCAAGAAAAAGAACGTTAATCATACTAAAGGTTGATTTTTGACCTATCGTTGCCATGGTATCCATATCATACACTGATTAAAAAAAAAGGATCTAAAATTGGTCTAAAAAATGCGTCGAGAACATGAAAATCTTGAAGTAAGAAAACACATCTGGATTCTAAGAACATTTTAATTGAGACCAAGTTCTTATTTTTAGGACCATAAATTCTTCTATTTTGAAAACCACAAATCTTATTTTAAGAATAAAACTTATTTTTTTTTTTTAAGATTATATGTTCTAATTTTAAGACCAAAAAGTTTTGAATACTCAAGACTAAAAATCTCAAATTAAGATTAAGCTTCTTAGCATTTTAAGAAGAATGAAGTAAGTTTTGGTTAACTTGAGTTCTAGTAATGTCGATATGACCAAACAACAAACCCAAAAAACACTTGCAGAAAGCAAGGAGCATGGCTCGGTAAACAAAAGATGCCAATCTCCGTCATGAGTACCGTTGTGCTGTCTTGACCAGCGATCCAAGCCTAATGACATCTTTGAGAACCCAGAACCAGTTGTGAATTATAAGTCTCAAGAAGTGACAAAATTTGAAGATTTTTGTTCTTATTTTAAGAGAAAAAGATCTAAAATATAAGAATTTTATTCTTATATTAAGAACTTAAGATTTTTTAGAATAATATTCTTAGTTTTAGTAATTTGGTTTTAAAATGGTCTTATATTAAGAACAAATTATTTAAATTTGAGAATTTTATTTTTTATATTAAAAACTTACGATTTTCAAGATTAATATTCTTAGTTTTAGTAATTTGGTCTTAAAATATTCTTATTTCCAGAACAAAATATTTAAGATTAATGTTCTTGATTTTAGAAAGTGGTCTTTTTTTTCAGTGTATCCAATATCAACCATTTGTATTTAGGATACCTACAAAATACCAAACACACAAATTGTAAGTTTGGCTGATACATTTCAACAAAATGTTTTTCATACTGAAGGCTGATATTCGACTAACTGTTCCCATGACAGCTACTATATATAATTTAATTGGCTAATATCAACGAAATTCATTCTGGATACATAAGACTGTACCAATTACACTGCTTGTAGGGTTGACTGAGATATCAATCTGCAGTTAAAAAATATAATTATACCCGTTACTTATTAAAAATAAGTAAAAGGGGATATTGTATTCGTTGCAATGTATGTAACAGGGAGAAGGAAGCATCTCCGACCCTATAAAGTATATATATTCTTGATCAGCATCAACAGCCGAGTCGATATAGCCATGTCCGTCTGTCCGTCCGTCCGTCTGTCCGTCTGTCCGTCTGTCCGTCTGTCCGTCCGTCCGTCTGTCCGTCTGTCCGTCTGTGTGAGCGCCTAGATCTCAGAGACTATAAGAGCTAGAGCAACCAAATTTTGCACACAGATTTCTATAAACCCCACGCAGGTCAAGTTTGTTTCAAAATTTTGCCACGCCCCTTTCCGCCTCCGTAAATCGCGAAAATCCACCACACGCACAGTTTTCAAGATATTATGTTTTTTTAAACGGTGAACGTTAGCTACTGTTGTTACCTATCATCCTATTAAATCCCAAAAAGATCGGACAAACAGAAAGGTGGTACTGGCTGATTAAAGCTTTTAAGCAATTAAAATGCCTAAAAGCATGCAATAAAAAAATTTTAATTTGTTTATGTAAGTAACGGGTATCCTATAGTCGGGAGCTCGACTATAGCCTTTCCCACTTGTTTTTATCTTAAAAGTCTTTTTTCGATCGATCGTTCCTATTGCTGCTATATGATATAATGATCCGATCTGGACAATTCGGACATAAGTATGTACATTTGTAATGCTAAGATTTAAAACCTAAGAGAGGATTTTTCAGAATAAAATATTTAAATTTAATGATTTTTTTAGTTTCAGGGGAATCGCTTTCGCTTGAATTTGACATAAATTTGTATGACATTTTTTAGTTACTATTGCTTCATTTTAATATGTCAGGAATTTCATACAGTCCCCTTGCTCATTTTTTAAGTTCGAGTTCGGTAAATAGATTTTTCATTAATTTTAGCCAGAGTTGCCACCTTTTTCTACTTGTTGCTTAACAAAATAAGTTAAAGGGGATATTGTATTCGTTGCAATGTATGTAAATGGGAGAAGGAAGCATCTCAGACCCTATAAAGTATATATATTCTTGATCAGCATCAAAAGCCGAGTCGATATAGCCATGTCCGTCCGTTCGTCCGTCTGTCCGTCTGTTTGAGGGCCTAGATCTCAGAGACTATAAGAACAACCAAATTTGGCACACAGACTTCTATAAACCCTACTTATATCAAGTTTGTTTTAAATTTTTGCCTCTTTCCGCCTCCGTAAATCACTAATTGCCACCACACGCACAGTTTTCAAGATATTCGAATTTTTTCACTTATTAACGTTAACTACTATTATTACCTATCATCCTACTAAATCGTAGCAAGATCGGACAAATAGAAAGGTGGTAATGGCTGATTAAAGTTTTTAAGTCTTTTGTAAGTGCCTAAAAGCATGCAATAATAAATATTATAAATTTATTTAAATAAGTAACGTGTATTCTATAATCGGGAGCTCGACTATTGCCTTTTCCACTGGTTTTTTGTCAAAAATAGGGCGGTAATGAAGCCGTTATTGATACCGGCTCGCCGTAGAGCCTACATTTCCCAAGAATCTTATAACACCCTCTGCAGGGTATAACAAATGGAATCGTATGGAATGGAATTGGCCAAACCTTAGAGCGCCCACATTCGGTCTGACAACGACAACGGCGATGATGATGACGATGATGACGATGATGATGATGGTGACGATGATGACGATGATGACGTCGACAACGTCGATTGCAGCACGAATCGCTACTTAGATGATATCTAACAGCTCTCAACTCTCCATGTATTTATATGCTACCATTGGTTCACTTGATTTACGGCACATCCAATCCTAAATATATATATACACATATGAGTACATATGTATGTACATTGTACATAGTCTCACTATAGTTGTACTTATACATATTGCAGTTTAACTTGCTCACGACATTTAACCGACACTCATAATCATCAATTATCTGAGCTGTCGACTCGGCCAATTGAAATTGAACATGAAATTTAAATTGAAAATAAAAATGCAATTGCAAATCGCATTCGGATTCGGATTCGGATTCAGTATCGGCATCGGCATCGACATCGCAATTTCAATTACGAATTGAAAGTGCGGCAAATATGCAAAGCATTTTGTTAACATTTATTGATATAGTATTTCCTCGTAGTCTAGTCTCAAGTTTCTGTTACAGATTAATCTCCATTCCCCCGTCCATTATTATTGTTTCTCATTCTTAATCGCACTGTGTTTTGACTGCAGCTGTCATTCAATGGTTGAATGATCGTCTAGTTGCTTAACTGATCGAAATGTAACACACTTCAATTCTTTCAATATTGAATACGATTACTCGAGTAGGCGTTTCAATCTCGATACTGATTCTTATCTTGCTTTGCTTGAAGCTTTCATTCAATGCTTGAATGATCAAATGTTTGTAAAAGCAATCAAAATGTAATGCACTTCTTGTGTGGCTCAATCAACTTGTTGTCATTCAAAATTAGACACAATTTATTCATTTCAAATTGAAATTGAAATTAATATATTAAACGAAAAATTGAAATTGATCGGTAAATGTAAATAACAATTATTGACTTTTATCAAGATAATTGATTTTGATACTGTAAGGTAGAGGTGGTGAACTATCGATAGCACTATCGGCACTATGGTTAGGCGCTATCGAGCTACCATCGATGGCAGCCACCCACTTTCGATAGTTCCCGAAGTACTATCGATAGTTTAATAAAAATTAATTCCTCGTTTTCATACAAAAAGTGGCTTGCTAGCAATTTTCCAAAATCATAAAAAATACTAGCAAAGAGATTATTAAAAATTTCTTTTTACGGTCACTCTTAGAATTGTTTGAAGAATTTGTTTGCATCACAACAAAGTTGAAAAAATAGATAGAAATTCGAAATTTTTAATGGGTACTTAATAAGTTAAGGAAAGTTGTGCAAGCACATATAAAAAGCTATTATTTTCTTATGTGAAGTCAAAAAATTATGTTTTTTCAGTGTGTAGTGTTTCTTGACAAACTGTATGTAATTTTCGTGTCCGGGACTATCGTCAACTATCGATAGCACTATAGTCGACTATCGATAGTTTTGAAAATACTATAGTCGGGTACGGATGGCGCGCACTATCGATACTTCTCCACCTCTACTATACGGTATATCCAACTCGCTGATATTCCTTATTCTATTTTGATTGAAACGGTCATTCAATGATTGAGTGATTTTTTGTATGACCCATTGAAATGGTGTTATTATTTATTTTATCCATATTTTGACGATAAAATTAATTTCCATTAGTTATTATCATTTCAATGACAATGTTCAATGATTGAATGATCATTTCAATTGAAAAGTTACTTCGATTTTATGTGATTTGTTTGATGAAATCCTTAAATTACATAATTGATGCTTATTTCTGTCCTCTTCTGATTGAAAGTATCTTTCAATGAATATATTGAAATAGAATAGATTAAGATTCCTTGCGAAACACGCAATATTGAATAAAAATAGAAATTGCCGCAAGTTTAGTGAATACAACATTCTTGTGTTTTAGTTATACAACGTGTGATTTGATTTGATTGAAGCGGACGTTCAATGATTGAATATTCGACTTACTAATTGAAATGCAATGCAAATCACAGGCGAGTCTAAAGTTTTTCACCTCCCACTCGCCACTTACACATTTGCCATGCAACATTTGGCATTCAGCATGCATTCAACATTGAATTGAAATTGAATTTGGTTGAAATTTCGCTTCCTTCAGTGTCAATTGCTGTGCTAGTTGTTGCTGTTGTTGTTGTTGTTGTTGTTTAGCTGATTGCAAATGCAAATGCGACAATGGGTCAAATCAAGTTGACACTCGCTGTCGTTGGCTAATTGCTGCAACAAGCTTCAACAACAACAACAACGACAACAACGACATCAAAAACAAAGACAACACTCCAGACGATGATCCAAGTGAACCCCAGGGATTGTCAAGAGTCGGCCTGAAAGTTACTTCAATTTAGTTGCTCGAAAGCTGGAATAGCTCAGCAGTTAGAGTGTTTTACAAAAATGGGTATATTGAACACTGAATATCCTGTGTTTATAGCTTAAAGTTGTGCAATTAACTCACGAGACTCAAAAAACATTGTTTTTATATAAATTTGGCGTCACAATGTCGCCATCTTGATCGTCGAATAAGCTGGAATAGCTCAGCAGTTAGTGTGTTTTAAAAAAATGGGCATATTGAACACTGAATATCATGTATTTATGTCAGTTTTCTATATAAATTTGGCGTCACAATGTCGCCATCTTCATCGTCGACGAGATCGCAACAATTGACAAATTATTTTTTAATTTTTATATATTAGTTTAATTTTTAGATATTAATTTTTTGATTTATAATATGAATATCCTGTATTTATGTCAGTTTTCTTTATAAATTGGCATCACAATGTCGCCATCTTGATCGTCGAATAAGCTGGAATAGCTCAGCAGTTAGTGTGTTTTAAAAAAATGGGCATATTGAACACTAAATATCATGTATTTATGTCAGTTTTCTATATAAATTTGGCGTCACAATGTCGCCGTCTTCATCGTCGACAAGATCACAACAATTGACTAATAATTTATGATTTCGAAGTTATAAAACAAAGAGCAAAAATAGGCGCTGAACAAAAATAGTTTACGACGCTGCTTGCAACAAAACACGAACAAAAACAAAAGCATAAAAAAATAATGCAGATGTTTTTGTAACGCTCACTTGCACATATTAAGTTAAGTTTCATCAGTTTCTAATTCACATTTATTCAAAGAAATAAAATAAATAAATAAATATACCAACTAGATGAACGCTTTGATTGAACATTTCGACTTGGCCAAACACACCCTGCGATCAATCTAACACTTAGAATGGCCATTTGAGGGGAGAATGTATTGTTTTCAATTTGATTTGCTCCAGTTTCAACCAAATGCGATTTGCTTTCAACCAATTTGTTGACCACGCGCTTTGTTTTTCAGCCCCAAAAGAAATACAAAATAATAAAGTCGACAAATCAAAATAAACAAAGATAATAACAAACAAAAGCGGTTAGACATGCACTGTAGCACAATATGAGACTAACAGATACCCTGTAAGAAATTATAATAATGAATTTCAGATGTTAGACACCAAATAAAAATTGATTAAATATTTTTTTTTTTTCAGTAAACCTTTCCACAATTTCAGCATGCCGTATTTAGGCCATTTTATGGTTAGAGGGTATGCAACGAAAATTTAATTTTTATGAATTTTACGCCAATTTGGCCAAAACATGTTGACCAAACAGACTCAGAAGTCAGAGGCCGTACCAACAACAGCGACTGGACATGTCCATAGAAACCGGCTAAAGACAAATTTGGAGCTAATTATAAATGCAGCCAGCACCAAAAGTGACTTTGGCCAAGTCTCAATCAATTTGTGGGCGGACTGCCAAATGCTGCTGCCAGTCAATGAATTGGCCAAAGGAGAAGGTGAAGGCAATATGGAGGAAAGGGGGAAGTCTAATGCCACACACCGGATGGTAGTGTTCATGAATGAAAGCCAAGGAGTCAAAGCCGAGTCGAGATCTCTTGTGTTGTGGGCGATTTAAGACTCGAATTTTGGTCGCTTTGGCGATTTGGCGATTGGCAAAGTGTGAAACTAATTTGTCAGCATGACAATAACAGCCAAAAGCAATAAACATCATAATAATATTCAATAAACATCAACAAAATGCGACAATTAGTTGCCACCGATTTGGCCAGCAGCAATTTCCACAAATCGACAAATTAAAACGTAACACGCGGCGTATGCGCAATATGCCGACTGCAAGGTAATAAATTAAACGATGATTTTTAGCATTGACTTTAACGAAACTTTGGTTAAATTCATTTCGAACAGAATCTAATGTTCATTTATGTCCATGTTGTCTGCTTAAATACTCTAAAGAAACATTAAAAAAATAGAATTTTAGAAAACTCTGCTAAAATTAGGGACTGTTTTAAAATTAAGAAAATACGACATCATAAATATTTTATAATTCGAAATAACGCTTATTTGTGGTTTTAAAATAAAAGTTACAGAATAGCAGTTAATCCTATGACTATGACAAAAGTCATTTTAACTTGATTTTTAAGCAGGGATTGCAAATAAGAGTTATGAGGCGGAAAAAAATCAAGCCCTAAAAAAATGCCAGGGACATCGAAAAAATTCCACATGTGCTATTTTTGGAAGATCTATCCAGCTACCGCATAAACATTTATTTCCAATTTTTATTTTTAAAATTATTTTTAGCTCTTATTTTCAATTTTTATGATAAATATTATAAATAAGAGTTATTTTTCAATTTTTATTTAAGAGTTGAAAAATTAGAGTTTTTTTCAATTTTTAAAATAAAAATCTAAAATAAAAGTTATAACCTTTATCATAAAAATTGAAAATAAAAGTTGAATTGAAATATCTTTTGATCGGGAGGGCCCATTTCATTAAACTGCTTATATATTTTATCTACACTTTATTACCTTTTTATCATGGCAGTTTAATGAAATGGGAACACCCGATCAAAAGATATTTCAATTCAACATTTATTTTCAATTTTTATGATAAAAGTTTAAAATAACTTTTATTTTTGATTTTTATTTTAAAAATTGAAAATAACTCTTATTTTTCAACTTTTAAATAAAAATTTAAAAATAACTCTTATTTCATAACTTTTATCGAAAAACTTATAAGAGTTACGATCCCTGTTTTAAAGTAATTTGAGTGTAAGTATTTTAATTTTGTTAATGCCGACTACTCTACTCTGTCGAAAGCTCTAAAGATTCTTCTGATTTATTTTCCCAAATCTTGAATTAATTTAAATATTATTTACATTTATAATTTACCAAAAAAAAACTCTTCTTTTCTTGCTTCAGAAATAATGGAAAATATTAAAAATATTAATATTGAATGCAAATTGGTGAAAACTGGAAGCAGTTTAGCGTCAGCAGCTTGTACCCATCGATCAAATAGTTCTCTCTGTCGGAGAGTTAAAGTAATCTCGCCCTCCCCCGTCTGGGTCTATATCATAATTATAATAATTGTCCATTTCTGTTGCAACAATTTAATTGAATTATAAGCGTTGAGCTAATAAAATCGATGATGTAAATTGCGCTCGCTTGCATTTAACACCTTCAACTAAGGAATTTCATCTATTTTTATATATGATCCATACATGTTGAACAAAACATGTTGCCCACTCTCCAACTAGCCTGCCCTCTTGCCCCTGTTCCCCCCCCTCACTCTAGCCATTGTCGCCCCTCTGATCACCCCCGCAATTCGCGATCCACTGTGATCGCTGTTAATCGCATGCAAATTTGATGCAATCGCAAGCGCTAAAACAAAACCAAATCAAATGGTTTAGCCAGAGACAGAGTCTGAGACAGAGAGAGACTCAGACTCAGAGCCAGAGCTATACGAGGGGAGTTTCATGATTTTATTACGATCGGGTGGTTCGATTACTTTATCGAAATGTGTAATAACATCTTGTCATCTCCAGCAAGGAAATCGTTAAATTGAGCAAAGGTAGTTTCATCTTTTGTGAGTACAATATTAGCATTATCGTACAGAGTGTCATCTCTAGTATGTAAAAAATACGTTCATCTTCAGTCATCTTTGACAATATCGAGCAGACTGTCATCACTAGCGAGTGGTTCGATTACACCATTGCATTTTCAGCAATCGAATTGATAACATTTACAATAAGAATATAATTTCTATTGAACATTTCGATAATATTATCGAACAAGGTGGATCTCTAGCGAACAACTAGATAAGATTATCGAATGAACTGTCATCTCTAGAAAATTAATCGCTAGCATACGATGTCAATTGTACACAAAATTGGTTGCCATAGTAAAAATTCTGTATGATAAACTTACTCTACAAGTGACAAATTCAATAACATGATCGAACGGAGTGTCATCTCTAGCAAAAAAAATTGAAAAGGCAACGTTATGAGCCTTCTATTTATATTT
Source organism: Drosophila limbata (assembly GCA_963924055.1). Classification (NCBI taxonomy): domain Eukaryota; kingdom Metazoa; phylum Arthropoda; class Insecta; order Diptera; family Drosophilidae; genus Drosophila; species Drosophila limbata. The sequence goes on from OZ001351.1 coordinate 29,812,970, forward strand.
TACGATTGCTGCTGGTCGTGCTGTCTAAAAAAGAAGTAACAAAGTAAAGTTTTGGAAAAGATTTTAGTGTAAAAAGCAGGGACTGCAATTAATGATTATTTGTTTTTTTTTTTTTGTAATCAAAAATTATTTACTTATAATAACTTTGAGACAGCGAGAAAGATACCAATATTCATCTTTACGGCCCATTTATGCACTTTTAATATTATTAAACAATTTTTAAGTTTTATAGATTTGCTCACAAAATAATGATTAAATTTGAGTTATACAGGGTGCCACAGAAACCGCAAGCGAATTAGAGTTTCGTTCGCAGAAAGCAATTCCGCACGGAAATTTCCGAGGTGCCACAGAACTTCGAATCGTTTAATGTATTTAGCATTTTCACCAACCTTTTCGAACTAGGCTGCTTAGGGTTGACACCTTCTCAGATTAAATTTCCCTAGCATTGTTTAGCAACTTTTTTAAGTTTTCAATTGCAAAAAAGTAGGTTTTTAATTTTTTTCTTAATAATATAATATAATATAATTTAATTTATTTATGTAATAATTGAATTTATTTAGCTGAAAAAAAAAACAAGTAATTGGCGCGAGAAAATAAAAATTACTCGACAACTCTAGCAATTGTCTGCCATTAGTCTGGCAACTCTTCGTGAAAAATGTTAAACTTGATTTACCTCAAAAGACCTATTTTTGTAATGCTTAATTTAAAGAAAACTGAAGTGCTTCCATATATTTTTTTTAAATACCTTACTTCGAATTCTAACTAAAAAATGTGGCATCGCTGACCCTGACTTCGGAAATCTGAATCGGACTAGGTGGCAGCATCGGACGCCAGCGATTTTAGCGCTAGTTTAATATGCGAAATGAATTTGAAGAGAAATTCAAGCGAAAGCGATTTCTGTGGCACCCCTGATAATTTACTTCTCAACCAATAATCATTATTTTTGAGCAGAAAAATAAAACTTAAGGCCTAATCATTATTTCATGAGTTTTATTTTTTGCTCAAAATAAAACTCAAGTTGTTATATTATTATATTATATATATTATATTATTTTGATTTGTCTTGGCTTACTGACTAGGAATATGTATAATTTTTGCCTTTACTTTTGCCTTTACCCTAAGAAAAAGTCAAAATTACAACAAAGTTTTTGAGCAAAACATAAAACTCATGAAATAATGATTATTCGATAAGTTTTATTTTTTTCTCAGCAAATCAATCAAATTTAATCATTATTTTATGATTTTTTTAATAAAACTTATAATGATTACTGTCCCTGGTAAAAAGCGAATTGAGGAAATTTTCAGCGCCAACTTATCGGTCGACCCTCGGACATGGAACGGGAATCGTTTCGTATCGTATCGTATCGTAATATAACATATCGTATCGTATCGTATCGCATTGTATTGTATCGTGTATTGTCGTGTCTTGTTGTGTTGTCGTTGTCTTAGCCTGGCCTGCATTGCAACTGTATTTGTATCTGTATCTGTAACGTTGTAACTTTGTATCTGTATCTGTATTTGTATCTGGAACTGACTGAGTCTGGGGCTCTGGTTAAAATGCCTCGAAATGCCGCCGGCCTGTGTAATTGTAACGCAACAATCAAAATCAATTGCTATGTAAATAAAATTGCAAATTAAATTACAAATTGATTACCTCACTGAGTCATTAATTAAATCGACAAATTTAAACAGCGATCACAACAACAACAACGGGAGCAGTTTACAGATAGACAGAGCGACAGAGATAGAGAAGGTGGGAGCGAGGGAGTGAGAGTAGGAAAGTGTGATAAATAAATTAAAAATACTTGGGATATTTCTAGTTCAAGCCATATTTAATAAAGCGAACTCTGAAATGACGAATCGCAACTCAAACTGAAGCACTTTCTTTGAAAAAACTTGATTTGGAAAAAAATAAAATTACATACATTTCTTTTTCTTAACTATTTAGTTCTCTCAGTCTCTTCAGTTTATCGAATCGAATTTATCGAAATTCTTCTTATCTTAATTATTTTTAAATTTGTGAAAAACACAAAAAATTAAAGAATTAAATAATAAGTCTTTTGTTTGAAATTGAAAATTTTTGAATGCAGAGTGAATTTTGAAGTCAAATCAAATAATATTCCCCTTGAAGATTAAATCAGTTCTGAAGTTTTAAAGTTGTTATAAATTTCGACTTTTCAGTCAAAATTTAATTGTCTTCTTTTATACAATTTTTTGTTGTTAAAGCTCTACATATAGTGAATAGTACTTAAATATATATTGACAAAACTCGACTTATTTTTTGTCGATTTTGATATTTTGATATAAAACTCAATTCACTGTTTGGAATTTTAATCCGTTTTCTTTTCTAATAAACGTTGCCCACAATCTCTTCATTTTTTGTATCTTCATGTTTATCTTTCAATGATCTCTTTCGTTACCTCTACCAAATCAATCTCTTATCAGTCAAATCTTCTCCAGTGAGAGAGCTCTTTAAATTGTTATCAGTCTTCTTTCAGTCAACTCTGTTCACAGTTGTCTCCAGCATCTTTTCCTTAGGCTGTCTCTTCAGTTGATTCATCAATTAACTTCTTTTCACACATCTTTCTCTCTTTTTCAGATACCCCTGATCCCTCGCGATCATAGAGAAGATCATCTGGTAATGATCGTAGGACTGGTATTTCAGTTATTTTAGAGGGAGTATCAACTATCGATCATCGATCAGTTAATTTATCGATCGCTTGATCTTTTGATCGTTCGCTAATGGAACAAAGTCAAAACTAAAATGCCACAATGGGCAATTGCAATCAAAACTAAAAAACTCTCTTAACAAATGCTCCAATTAGCGTCTAGAGCGCGTAGAGAGAAGTAGGAGATAGAGAGAGAAATAATAGAGTAGTAAGAAGGGGAAACATTAACTTACAACCCGTGCCAATTAACGTAATGAGCGGAAAAAGGAAGGAAAGACAACGAAAGGAAGGGGAAATGGAAATCAAAGTCGAAGTTATAGTCAAAATCGAATTCAATGTGGAAGTGGATGTTGAGTTCGAGTTCGAGTTTCAGTTTGAGATCGAGATCGAGATCGAGGTGGAGTTGCAGTTGAGGGAAACTTGGGCGCAGCAAAAAGTAACTCTACAGGCGAGGCAAATTACAACAAAATTATGACCGACTGGTACATACCCTAGGCTTTGCAAATTATTGACCGACTAGTGCATACCCTAGAATTTTTAAATGAGTTTATTTTTTTTTTTTAATAACAACGCATTGATGGAAAAATCTTATAATTAATTTAAAAAAATTACAATTATCTAATTGCTTAAAATTTATGATTTAAGTTATTTACAAATTACTCACACTTTAAGTTTAATTTTTTGAATTTTCTGCTTTTCAGAAGTTGTTTTGATAATTGTTTTGAGCCTGATTAGACTTGAAATTAATGTGTACTCATGACATACTTCCCACAAATCTAATACTTTGAATACTTTGAAGGGTGTGAATTTTTTATTTTATTTTAATATATTCTTAATAATATATTTGCGAAATGAAATTAAATGAAATGAAATTGAAAACTGATCACATGATTATATTTCGATTATTACAAAAATGGTTATTTTCTGATACGCATAACACAGTTTTAATTTATTTTTTATAGTTATTTAACGCCGACTTAAGTCAGTCGACAAACAAATATTATAGTTTAAAATAAAATATTAAAAGTAGGATTCTAAAACATGCAATTAAATTATATAACATGCCATATAAATTTATAGATTTTTTTTTTTTTTTATAATTTTTGTTAAATCAGCATAAGCTTAACTACCTCCCAACTATATATTACAGGGTATACATTCAACTAGTTATGTGCTCAAGATCAGTTGGCTGGCACGACATTTGGCTAAGTTATGGCCTGGCCTGAGCTTGGCCCAAACCGTGCCTAACCTGGCCTGAAGTGATCTGAGCTTGAGCTTGGCCAGGCTAACTTAGTTGACCAAAAACGAGGACAGTTTGTTCAATCGGTCTCGTTGTTCTCCATCACTCTTTCTCCCTCTCTCCCTCCCTCCCTCCCTCTCCCTCTCTCTTCCTCTCCCTTGCTCTCTCTCTCCCTCTCTCTCTCTCTCTTTCTTGTATTTAGTTTCAACTCCCTCGCCAATTGTTTGGCTTTTGCTTACGGCCGTGCCCAAGACTGGCGCTTTGTCAATCAGCAACAACAACAACAACAACAAACAGGCAACAGGGGAGGGCGGAGTGGGAACGGCGCTGTTGGCCAGTTTTTGGGGCGTGTCCGACCCCAAATGCCAAAGCCGAGTTTGTTGTCGTTTGTTGTCGTTGCTGTTGTTGTTGTCTTTCATTAGTCGTGATTAGTTTTGAAAAGCCAAACAATTGCAAATTGTTGTTGTTGTTGTTGTTGTTGCTGTTGTCCAACTGCCACACGTCGCGAACAACAACAACAACAATCACGACAACAACGACAACAACTCAAGCGCCACTTGCGACTCTTGACAAATTGTGAGCAACGTTTGCAATTGAAACAATTTAATCCAAACAGCAGCAACTGAAGCAACAACAACATCAACAAGACCAACAACAACACTAACTACAACCAGAGCCAGAAAACAACATTAAGCCAAACAACGCACAGTGGCTCACAATAGACTCCAAATTTAAAAAAAAAAAAATCACAAATAAATAATATGATACATATAAAATAAAACAACTGTAGCAGAAACCAATTAAAAAAAAAAAAACAATTATATGGCCATCAAAACATTATATGAGTACAAAACTAGTGGACGGTGCTACAGTCGAGCATACTCGACTGTTGGAGACCCCGTACTTACTATACAAAAAAAGTTTTTCATACTAAGACTTGATTTTTGACTGATCGTTCCTATGGCAGCTATATGATATAGTGGTCCGATTCCAACCAGATTTGGTCAGGATGTATGGGACCATTATACATGCATATTCTGTCAGTTTGGTTGAAATATCTCAAACATCAAAAAAGTTTTTCATACTAAGACTTGATTTTCAACTGATTGTTCCTATGGGAGCTATATGATATAGTGGCCCGATCCAAAATCTAAAACAAACTCGATCTGCTTGCAATATAGACGAACCTACTTACCAAGGTTGGTTGCTCTAGCTCTTATAGTCTCTGAGATCTGGGCGCTCTTACAGACGGACAGACGGACAGACAGACATGGCTATATCAACTCGGCTGTTGATGCTGATCAAGAATATATATACTTTATGGGGTCTGCCACGCCTCCTTCTGCCTGTTACGCACATTTTTTTTTTGTGACAAAGTTAATAGACCCCTATACTTTTTTAAAGTACGGGGTCTAAATATTCAGTCCCGTTCCGAATTCCTAACGTTTTTAAAAAGTAAAAACGAAACGAAAGCGAACGTTTTACAATTAGCTGTTCCCAATTCTGATCGAAATGGGCTTGATTACACTTTTCGCACTCGGTTTCGATAAAATTTCGAAATTTCATTTTAAGTATTTCAGGTTGAATTAGAGATGGGCATGGGCCGTGCCGTGCCCGTGCCGTGCCGTGCCTATTTAAAAAAATTCCGTGTTGGGCCGTGTTGGGCCCCTTATAAAAAATTGCCGTGTTTTACCGTGCCAAAGTCGGTAGGCACGGAAAGCACGGTAGGCACGGAAAGCACGGTACAGATTTTGAATATAAATATGGTAGTATTGATAAGTTGGCGTAGTTTTATGGCTTGTTTGTCAGCTTGAGCTGTAGGATTCATCGATGTATCGCACAATTTGCGAACACTTACAACATCGATAGCACGATTGATGCCATTATGATAAAAAAGTGACGTCACGAAGTAGAGATGGGCATGGGCCGTGCGTGCCCGTGCCGTGCCGTGCCTATTTAAAAAAATTCCGTGTTGGGCCGTGTTGGGCCTCAGTTTTTACCAGCCGTGCTTGGGCCGTGTCGTGCCTCAAAAAGGAGGCCTATGCCCATCTCTAGGTTGAATAGAGCAAATAGAAGCTAAGTTAGTTCTTCAATAATGCAACTCTAGCCGCTTTCGATTGCGAGAGTTGGTCTGAATAAAGAAATTTAAGGTGGTATTCAGAACAGCTCGGTTTTGTTTTTTAAAAAATATGTTTTAAAAATTTTTTAAAAAAATACTTGAACTGTTTTATGTTGAAGTAGTGATGTTAATCGATTCTAAACATGTTCAGCAATATTATAATTTTCCGTTTATAATTTTAGGTACTCATTTTAAAGCTTTAAATGGCCTTTACTTTCAAGTCCGGTTACTCTACAGCACACGTTTTGAAAACGATTTTCGGAATTCTGAACAGCAATCAACTCGTTTTCGCAATTCGGAACAGACCCGAATATGTAGACTATTTCAATAGTACTCAATCTATTATTTTAAAAATGTTTAAAATAAGAACATTTTACGGGAAATAAACATTTCAAAATAAAATGGTCAAAAAATCAAAAATATAGAAATATAGAATAAAAAATATATTCAAAATAATCCTATGCATAAAAGTCCACAACAAATGTTATTTTTTCGTTATTTGATCTATATATTTTTGGGAAAAAACAATATAAAATCACTTTTTTCTAGTCTTTTACTTGTAAATAAAGATTTCACAAACTACTAAAAATGAGAAAAACGGCAAAACGGCAGCAAGCGTCGTCAAATCGTCGAACTATGACCTTCTAGGGTTAAAAGTGCCAAAAGTTAAAAAAAAAGTATCAGACCCTTTTTCAATTTCTTGTTAAAATTTATGGGGACATTGAGACAGGACCCTTGGATTAAAATTTCTATCTCAAAGTGAAGAAATTCCCATAAAACACAAGAGACTGTTCATTTGAATAAGTAAATGAACTAGTTCGTAAAATTGTTCGTGTTTATTTCAATAATGTTTAATGCCAACACAATTAATTCTTTGGCAAATTATTGAAAATTTGTAACAATGTATAGTTCATGTGAACTAGTTTAAGTTCTCCCAACAAGCTAGTTCTCAATCAAATATATGGACATAAAAAATGAAAAGTTAAAAGTTGAAAGTGAAAAGAGCAATAAAAATAAAACAGTTTGATTAATTGAACCGGAGCGGATTTGAGTTGAAGTTAAGTGTTTATTCAGGTATCGAAATGGGCAGTCATTTAAGTGCACGGAGAGCCAGGAACTGGTTCACATGGCAAATGGTAAATGGTAAATGGCGCTAACACACTCAATCGTAGTGGTGGCACTTGTGGCACATTAAAATACCAAAAGTGATTAATTGACATTTTACCGTTAGCGTTGAAGTGTTGTTATCGAGTGCAATAAGTGGATAAGTGAATAGTTTATGAATCAGATGAATGGCAATTAATGCGACGACGATGATGATGATGATGATGTTGATGTTGATGTTGATGTTGATGTTGATGATGATGGTGATGATGATGATGATGATGATGACGATGATTATGATGACGATGATGATGATGATGATGATGATGATGATGATGATGATGATGATGATGATGATGATGATGATGATGATGATGATGATGATGATGATGATGATGATGATGATGATGATGATGATGATGATGATGATGATGATGATGATGATGATGATGATGATGATGATGATGATGATGATAATGATGATGATGATGATGATGATGATGATGATGATGATGATGATGATAATGATGACAATGATGACAATGCTGATGATGATGATGACAATGATAATGATAATGGTGGCTAGGGAATTGAGGAAGTGATTAGCGGGCATATACAATCTATCGATAACTGTCACTATCGATAACTAATTGCAAAAGTGCCAACTGCCAATTGCATGCATAAACATGTCAAGCGATCAAGTTTTATGCAAATGCGCAATGAGCAAACACATGTCAAACGACGAGGGTGCCAGGGGGAGGAGGAGAGTGGGGGAGGGGGAGGTATGAAGGGATGGTAGACAGTGGAAAGGGGGAATGTACTATGGAAAAATAGGCAGATTTTTTTTGGCAAAAACACTTTTTTCGTAAAATAATTGGCAACAGTAATTAATAACATTTGATTCCAGATGATTTCGGTAATACCCTTTCAACTGTAATTTAACTTGAAATTGTAAATTAACTTTTTGCAATTTATTTTTAAGCCAAAGTTGAAAGGAAATTCCCGCTCTTTTTTAATTCACAGAGCAACTTTCAATCAGCTGATTTTAGACGGACTTCAAATATTAATTAAGATGTAAATGATCAAAAATTACTGAAAAACAAAAGAATTGCAATTATGCCAGAATATCGGGCTATATGTCCCATGGTGGAAATATTAGCAGCTCCTCTGCGTGTTACACCGGGCGTATGATGAATGTGCATTTAATTGTGGTCCGACACAGCCGACGGGTCAACGAGGGGCTGTCGAGAGTGGGCAAGGGGGTAGTGGGGTGAGGGGTAGGGGGTAGGGGGCAAAGGGGTGGAGGGTAAGGGGTGGTCAGTTGTAGGCGGGGGCCCGCTAAATGTTTCCATTTACTCGCATTCAAGATTAAATTCTATGGAAAACAAGTGCGGCTGGTGCAAAAGGCAAATGGCATGCAAAGAACACGACAGCTAAATAGATAATAAATAAATAATAAATAAAGTAAACAAACAACACCGGTAAGAACAACAACAACAACAGCAATACGAACAATCACAACAACATGTCGACAATTTGCATATCAACATTTCACATTCAATACATTTGAAAGCTTTTCTCACTTTAGCGTCAATAATTTTTTTTTTTCTATATTTTTTGTATTGTTTCTTTTTTAGCTGAAATTCAATGAGCCGCATTTCCAGCAACAACTCGCACTTGTGCTGATCGATCCCCCAACAATCTGAGCTAGGGACGGCAGCGTGCACGAGCACGAGCACGAGCACGAACGAGACACGATCACGATCTTAAATTTTAAAGAAGACATTCCTTATATCGAATTAATATAATATGTTAACTTTTATAATGACATCAATTTCTTGTGATTCAAAAACAAAAAAACAAAATACCATTATAAATGGTTTTCGTTGGTTAGCGACCTTTCAATTAGTTTATAAGTGAGTTTTGTTGGCTCGAGGTCTAGCATAAATACGGGCTAATCCTGAGTTGCGAACATTACATTTGCACGCAAGTTTTCATGTTTAAACTGATACAGCTCGCGTTCATTTTGGTGAATTTTTATGAAATTTGCAATGAAAATGCATTTCATTGGGAGTACTCTTAAACCTATTTTAAGATAAAGCTTTGCTGTTTTTGAAAAAAATTAGGCTTGCTGCAAGTTTCGTTGCGGCCGTTACAAAGAATGGAAGTTGATTTGAGGTTAACGTGCATTTGCACAGATATTAGCAAATTTTGCATGATAAACAAAAAATATCCAAATACAAAAAATTAAATGGAATATATGTCCATATCAATCCAGCATCAAAATTAAAGATAAGTTGTCTCGTTAATTAAAAATCTTAGTTTTTGTCTGTTGCGGACGTTACACTTTTTATACACACACTTTTTTCAAATTATTTATTATATTAAGTATCTTTTCCATATAGTTTTTAACTTAAATAAAAGTAAATGAAACAAAGTTTAAGATGAGCTAAGCGCTAAACACTCAGACGACAGTTTTGTCCACTTTTTTGGCCATTGAAAATACCCTTGTTTTACAAGAATTATTGAAATAAAGAGGCAAAAAGAGGAACTAATTGATTAGGCTCGGTCATGAACAACCAAACCAAAGTAAAATCTTTATGAATTTGTAATTTGAAGGCTGAAAGTTTATTCTATTACAACAAAAATCAACTATTATTAAAAAACAAGCGGTTTTTTGACAACTTTGAGTTTTCGCCCTTAGTTAAAAAAATTTCGGATTAGCCCATATGTATGTATGTACATATGTATGTATATCCTTGTAGAGGATATTATTGTTTTGTTAAACATAGTTTGTTAATGCTTCAGAGCAGGTTTAGTATATATATTCCTGACCAGAACGGCAAGCTGAGTCGATATAATAATCATAAAGCTGTCATAGGATAAATTGTATGCAAATTAAGGTTTAGTGTGAACATTTTTGTCTATTCGGGAAATACTTAAGCCAAACTCGGTGCGCTCTGCAAGGGTATCAAATCTTCGGATTGACTAAACTTAATTTTTTTGCTGTAGATTATAGAGGAACACAAGTGTCACCACTAGCACGCAATGGGATTGAGATGAGTTGGCGATGGGGATGGGGATGGGGACGGGGATGGGGAAGATGCAATTCAATCGATACGAACCGAGCCGAACCGCATAATGGATTTATTGGCATTGATTCACACGTAATTTGTGCCCGGGGGCAACAGGCATTAAATTTATGGATGGCATTTACCTAATGGCAATTGTAAAATGCTAAATAATATGCAAAAATTTATAGTGTCATTTGTAACTAACACGAAATATAACACAACATAGTTTTTCTCATTCTCAATTAAATTGCTTCTTTTTTGTGCAATATTAATTAACAAATGTCGTTGTTGCCATTGATTTCACAACGAGTTCAAGCGAAATGTAAAATGTCACTAGCTAAAGGGGAAATTTTTAAATAAACAAAAAATTTTTTTACACATCACAAACACTCAGTTCCCTTTACATTTTTGATTTAATTAAATTTTTTTGAATAAATTAATTTATTTTTTCAATTTTTTTTTCCATTTTTTAAAATTTATTTTTGAAAATTTCATTCAAATTGCGCGCCAAGCAAAGTTAGCAAAGTTCATTATCATGGTTTGAGAAGAAACTAACATAATAGTAAGTTTTTATAAAAAATTTTTTATGATATTTAAATTTTGCGCCTAAAAGACGGCAACACTCCGACTCAACGTAACTTAACAACGCATGTGCATAAACTCACACGCTAGTCGAGACACAGACCCGCTCAAATTGCTCACTCAACGAATGTGACTCAACAGCTGTTATATCAGTTGCTATCGATACAATTTAACATTACAAACGATACAAAGTTAAATATCGATGTGCGTTTCGATACATCACATTGTCAACATTTCACCAGTGTTGGGTAAACATTGCTCATTTAGGTGAACATGTTCCACTTGTTCTTTTTTTTAGGTGAGTCAACTCACTCAGATTGCTCACTTGCTCAGTTGCTCACTCATATTGCTCAGTAGCTCAGCTATTCACTGAGCTGTATTCACTAAGCCCCTCACTCAACTAATCAAAAATATCATACGTTACAGTTTAATTTAAATCTGATGGCTGCTCAGGTTGTTCTCTGATCAACAGCTCAAAAAACATTTACAATACATCTACGAAATGGCTCTATATTTTGCTACACATTTTGATAAGCGACATTCTAAATTCTTAAAATGAGTATTTAGCTTTGGCACTAATCCGACAATGTGAATCTTCAAAGAAAGAATCTACACAAAATGCTCTAAAAGGAACAACTGAACAAAAACAACAAAAAAAAAAAAACAAAACAGAGCAAAAAATAATAAGTGAGCAATAAAGAGCAATTTGGAAGGAACATGTTCACATGCTCACTTCAGGGAGCAACTCTTTTTTGTTCACTCACTCATGAGCAACCCAACACTACATTTCACACAGTTGGCAACATTCCCACTGAAAAGCCGAAGAGGACGGCAGCAGGATCGGTCGGTTTAATTTTTTTAAATTATTTTCAAAGTATTTAACATACAAAACCACACACTTGAAAGCTAGTCTCACATTTGTGCAAATAAAAGTTGTTGTTTAATTTAAGTAATTATCATTGTTGATTGCGTGTGTGTTTGTGTAAAATGCAAGGCAAAAGTTGAAGTGACATTTTGTAATCGAATTGGTTTTATTTTTTTGGAAAATCTTTAAAATTTGTTTAAATTGTTTTTGGATAAGTGTTTGTGCAAATTTGTGTGTGCATGTGAAGTGCAATTGTGTTTGTATTTGTGCTGCTGAGCAACGCCAACGCATAATTAAATTCAAGTGAAAAATCAATACGAGTACCGTTACACCGTTACCGTTAATATTTTGTTGTTGTCCATGTTGCGCATACGCGTGTGTGTTTGTACGTGTCTTAATTTTTTGTTAAATTTGTATAAATACAACATGCAAGACTTTGCATGTGTACGCAATTAAATGTGTGAGTGTGTATTTGCTGTTGCCAAGCAAAGGCAAAGGCAAATGCATTTGCCCCCCCCTTCCTTGACTCCTTAGCGCCCCCTGCCGACCGAACATGCAACTCGTGCAACGAATTTCTTACATTTATCCGTTATCCGTTCTCCCTTTTGTTGGTGTTGTTTTGCTCTTCATTTTTTTTTCATTCCTTTTTTGCTCTTCTTTTTAGGTCAGCCAACATTCGGGATTCGATTGACGCCTTTATTTCTGCATCTACTGCAATTTTGACTTGCTGCCGGCTGAGACACACACACACACATATGTATATGCACATGCACACTTGCTCACATGCATGCTTAGTGGTGCACATGTATTTGCTGGAAGGATGCTCAAAACTTACGCAACTCTAGCGACATCGGACGGCGACGCTTGTCAACAGTAATCAATCAGCAAATTAAACTTGAAACTAACCAAAAAGTAAAACACAAAAGCGCAGCAAAAAAAAAACTAACGGAGTAAAAAAGGGAGCAGACACAGGCGGAGACGGAGGCGAAGGAGGTGGAGCTATGGCAACCACAAGCAACTCGTCGGCAACTCCATCGCTGGCCACAACACCGGCAACAACTCCAACGGCAATGACAACAGCCAAAAGATTGGGCTACACCTCCTCAGCCCCCTCAACCCCCGCATCGGTTATATGCGAGGAGGTATTCGACGAAGCCTGTCTGCCATCTTCGGAGGGTAAGTTTAACTTAGGAAAGAATTCATATTTAAATTTGGGATATCATTTTGATATTGAATAGCAATCCAGAATAATTTTTAATCAGTTAAACAATTCTCCAATAAAAATTGGTAACAGAAAATAAAATAAAAGAAAAGAAAAACAAATTTTAACAAAATTGGGAATATGGGACACCGTTACCTATTTAAATATGATATATTTTTATTGCATACTCTTAGGCAATTACATTGCATTAAGACTTTAATCTTATCATTTATTCCTTGGCGTAAAATGCGTCATCAGCTGACGCAAATGTCTGTAACAGACACAGAAAGAGCCCCTCCGTTCGATTACAGTCAATACAGTCAGGCTAAGCTATGACGCACGTCTCAGTTTGGCAATATTTTAGGGTAAACTTAAAGATATTTATAACTCACGATGGGCAGAAAGGGAGGAAAGATTTAACAGTATTTTTAAAAATAATCAATATATCCATTTTTAATGCTTTTTAAACATTTCACTTAATTTACTTTGCAACGAGTAGCAGCTCTTAAGCAGGCTCCACTGTAGCAGCTACGCTTTGCAGCGTATGAAATTGTCCCTTATACTTACACACCGCACATTTGTTGCATTCCCTAGAAATGAGGTCAGAAATGAAATGAAATGTTATAATATGATAACTAAATTTGAGACTTTATGCGTTATTAATTATATTATATACATAGTTAACATGGTATATAATTGAGGTGGGGGAGGAGTACTTCCTGGTCCTTGGGGTTTGTTATTTAATGCGTTTAGCGTGATGTCCTTCAGTTCCAGCGTTCGTTTAATGGGTCAACTTGCAACAATTTGTGTAACCAACAAAATGTTGGGTGGTTGTTTTTTCAGTGGTTTTTTGTTATTGTTTCAGGGTTTGGTTTCAGGTTGAGGCTAGGATCGGGATTGGGGTTACAGCAACAGCTGTTCGGGAACTGGAACCATATAGTACATAAAGAGTGAGAGAGAGAGAGGTTGTACTTGGAACTTTGAAACTGTTGACAAGCCTTTGCCTTTCATCGTTTGCAGTTGAAACTGTCAAGTTGTCAAGTGACTGACTGGACCTGGCAACCAGCTCCAAACCAAACTGTGTGGGTGCAACTGACTGTGTGTGTGTGTGTGTGTGTGTGTGTGTGTGTGTGTGTGTGTGTGTGTGTGTGTGTGTGTGTGCGTGTGCGCTATGACGACGCGTCTCCCTTAAAAAAGAACCACCCCATGGAAGTGCGTGGGCTAAAACGCAGTTAAAATTCACTAGAATTACTAAGAAGGCAGCTTAAATTCCCTGAACGCAATCCGTTTATTTAAATATGGTGGGCCAATCTTAAAAAAATAAATTCTAATAAAGTGTGTTTCTAAAGAAATATGAAATCTCCCTACTTCATAGAATATTTATTTATAGGTTTAGTGGAATATAGTCATAACTTTTATGTTAGTTCGACATAACTTCAAATTGACTTCAAGGACAGCAAGATCAACTTTTCTTCTTCTTTCTTATTGCTAAGACAACTAGAATATAAAAGATTCGCCTGATTTCAGCAAATCTTTTAGTTAAGCCCATAAGAAACAGCTGTACCAAGTTTCAGCAACATATTCCGACGGAGTGTTGAGTTCAGATCGTTGGTTCAGATTGATGGATAGATTTAGAGGTTAGGCTTAAGGCTAAATTTTCTAAAAAGAAGAAAAAGCCTCTTTGCGAGGTAAAAATCTAGTGAGAAAAACATTTCTATGTCCCAAAATTACTGATATCAAATTTTGTGACGAACGATATTAAATTAAATATGTATATAAATTTGCCAATAATTCAATTGAAGACATAAATAAACTATATCTGATCAACTTGACTAGCTTTTTATTTTAATCAGATAATAAATAGTTTTAAAATGAACTAATTTTGAAATATATACCCTAAGCTACATGTTAACCGGGTATATAACTGTATGCAAGTCATATTTTCTATCAGTCAAGTTTTCTATTATAATCAGGTACCAAATAATTTTGCGATTTTCAATCGTTGTAAGTACCCTAAGCAATATGTTTATGGGTATTACAGGGTATGCGTTCAGTCATTTGAAGACACCAACTATTATTGAAATGTATGAAAGTATGTTAAAGGAATAGACAAATGAGCATACCCCATGCATGTTAAGTTGACAGGGTATTGCCACTATTGGCAAAAGCAAAAGGTTTTTGTGGTGATTGCCGTTGCCAAGGGAAACGCTGACCGCTGCTCGAGAGACGAATTCGAATACAAATAGGAATCCTCGTGGTTGGCAGTTGCCAGTTGGCCCTAGAGCCATTTGGTGGTTCAGTGGTGAGCTATGTGAGCTGCTTAAGCTGTCAACCGAAATCAATAAGCGTAATGCAAAATGCAGGCCACGTCAACAAAGTCGCCACATTTTTAGCCCGGCTTTTATTCACGTTCTCTCTCTCTCTCTCTCTCTTGCTCTCGTTATTATGGCCAATGTTTGCACAACGAAATGGAATTTTTAAGCATTTAGTTTGCAGATTTGCGAGATTTGAGATTTGAGCTAGACGATTGCCTCGAGGGTATTTGAATGAAAACACAAACGGTCCATTGAAAGTGAAAGTCTCTCTTGTGATATGCTATTTATTATTTTGTTCACAAGGATTTCCTTTCACTTGCATTGACGTCAACATGTCGAAACGGGTGAGCGAATGAGGTGTTCACTGTATACACTGTACACTGTATTCACTGTATATTCATCGGGGTTTGACACAGTTTGTAGTGCTTTCATTAGTTTTAATTGCTATTATAAATGTACAGTTATGTAGAACAGCTCGACAAAAGAGGAGGAAAATATTTCCAACGAAACGAGCAAGAGCCAAAGAGCTTAAGTTTTAGAAATCAAGAGATACACTGAGAGAGACTTGCTGCATTTAACATAATATTTAGAAAATAGTTGACACCTCTTAAACGCCTTCCATGAAACAAATTGAAATTGAAACAAGTTATTAACTGGTTCCTTTACTTAAAATAAGCTAATAAGAGGTTTCAGTTCAGCTTCGATTAGTTTCTTGTACACATTTCATTTAAATTTAAATAAATTTTAGGCACTTATGCATAGAATCATAATCAATTCAACGCGGTGTCAGTAGTTCGGTAATCCCGGATTTTTTTAAATCAAAATAAGTATTTTGATTTATCGGAGTTATTTCTATAAGAATTCTTCCAGTAAAATCAAATGTTTCAGGCACTTTTGAACAATTCAATGCTGAGATGTTGGCATAATACTATAAAATCAAGAATTGTTTACTTATAATTTAGAATGGTTTCTTCTGTGTAATACATTTTGTGACAAATCTATCACAATTAAATTTACAGATATATCTTTTTTTATAATTAAATCACTTTTTTTACTTAATAACCAAACTAATTTGGAATCATTTAATAATTTTTTGTATACTCCCAGATTCTTAATTTAAATTAATTTTTTTGTATCCCTTCAGTTTAAATTGAAATAGAGTTCATATTAATTTACTTGATTAATTTTGCTTTAATTTTCAAATGTTCATTTAGTCAACTGCACTTAGTTGACAGTAAATTAATAAATAAATAATTCAGTTACTCTAACCCAACTAATTTATAAAGAAAAATGCCATCAAAATAATTAAGTTTTTTAAAATATCGAACTTGAAAAACTCAGCATTTAATTTATATTTCTGTCACTTTAACGATAAAATGAATTTTATATTTTTATTAAAATAATCATTTTTGGCATTGATTTGATTGCAGAGATTAACGATTATGCCACACTGATTGGCATCGAGCCGAGCAAGGAGACGCATTTGCTGTACCTGGCCAAGGAAGGGCTTATGGCCGCATTGCCGCCCGAGTGGAAGATTTGGTAAGTAACTCAAAGAAAATTAACAAAGAGATGACAAATTGTATGGATTCTCCTCTAGTTACTCGGAGGAAAAGAGCGGACACTATTATCACAATACGCGAACGAAGCAATCGCAGTGGGATCATCCATTGGACGCAGTGTATCGCGATCTCGTGGAGCAGACGCGTCAAAAGCTGCAGACGACAGCAGCTGGAGCTGCCACGCCCATTATCGATAACTCGGATGACGTGTCGCAGCTGGACTCGGGCATACGCAGCATGCAGGGCACTGATGATCTGCTGGACGACATGAGTTCACCCCTGAACAACGGGAGCAGTCATCAGCAGGGAATCATGGGAAAGCAAGCGACAGCAACTTCGTCATCGGCCTCCTCGTTGCCGGCCAACAGTTTTCCGGGTCCAAGTGGTTTTAGCGGTGGTGTCAGTCGATTTTTGGAATCGCGTAGCAAGAACTTTGGACCAATCTTTCAGCCGGTGAAGAACACACGCTTCGAGGTGGCCAAAACCAATGCACAGATTAGTTTGGCCATGAAATTGACGACACCGGGAGCAGGAGGATCTGGAGCAGCTGCAACGTCAAGTCAAGTGGAGCCGACGACACACCGTAAGGGCGTCTTTCAATTGACGGGGACGGGCGCCATGTTCCTCAAATCCCGACGACACTTGGAGCAAGCGACGCCATCAACAGGAACTGGAACAGCAACGCCTTCGATAGAGATCAACAGTCAAGGAACACACGGTGTCAAGGGCATCTTAAGGGACTCCAGTTTGACGGACATGCGACGTCGTTTCGATCGGGATCGCGATCGGGAGCGGGATGAGGATGCCGTCGTTGTGGGTGAGGATAAGAAGAGCGTGCGTTTCAATTTGGAGGAAACGATTCGCTTGCGAAATTCATCAGAGGATGAGGACAATACGCGTAACAAGCTCAATCAAAGCCCGGAGTTGTCCATCAATTCCGATGACGAGGAGGCGGAGGCGGAACAGGTGGCCAATGAGGAGGATGTGGACGAGGACAACGATGAGGAGGACAATGACGATGACGACGATGATGTCTGGGATGAGGACGTCATCGATCCCGATGCCATGGAGGGCATGTGCAGTCTCAATCCATTCATAAGCGATGCCAACAACAAGTCCATAAGAATCATTAATCTGCCCAAGGCGCAGACAATACAAATGCTGAAGGCCTCCGAACTGGAGCAGTCCAAGCCAGAAGGAGGAGGAGCAGCAGGAACAGCTGCCAGCAGTTACCTAGACAAGCTAAAAGAAAGCGCTACAGTAAAACCCCTCTACGAGGACACGGACTCGGATTCCAAGGGCAGCTCCGTGCGCAGTTTCATCATCAACAAATCGGAGCAGGAATCGCTGCAGGGCAACAATCCCTTTGATCTCGATGAGCTGGGACGCAAGCACAGCCACGAGTTGGAGCAGCTGCAGCGCAAATCCGCTCAAGCCGCACAAATGGCCACCGATAAGCTGGGCCTGCGTTCCCTCAAAATGGCCAGCAAGCTGGTGGGTCTGCTCAAGCAAAAGGACAACAGCACGACGGCGAGCACCACCAGCGAGGTGCTCAATGAGGCAGCTGCTCTCCAGCAGCTGCAACAGGACATGGAGTGCATAAAGCGTGAGCACGAGGCGCGCTTGAAGAGTTTGCGGCACGAATACGACCTGCGACTGACATCGCATCAGCATCAGCTCGAGGAGGCATTCGAAGTCCAGCTGGAGGAATATCGCGTCCAGTTGGAGCATCAGTTGCAGGCGAAGCGCGCCCAGGTGGTCAGTGAGCACAAGGCGCGCATGGCCACGCTGCAAACGAATCATGCCGAGCTGTTGCACGAACTCGAGCGTGATTTGCGCAGCGAACAGGAGATTCTGAGACGCGAACATGCCGCTAAGCTCGCCCAGATGCGGGACAAGCTCGCCCATGAGCTGGAGCTGGAGAAGCAGCGCCTAAGGGACAACGGCGAGGAGCGTTTGTATGAGAAGGTGCGTTGCGAGAAGCGTTTGCTTGAGGACAAATATCGTTGCCTCAAGGAGAAATACGTGCGGCTCAAGACGGATGTGAAGCTGTCGCTGGAGCGACGCAGTCGCCGGCGCGAAGCTCAGGCGATGCAACAACACGCACACACGCATCACACACACCACCACAACACGAATACGAACACGAATACCACAACGGGCTCGGAAACGGAACGTTCCATTTCACAGAAGCCATCGATTGGCAACAGCGACAATCGTTCGTTGAGTTACTCGGAGCAGGCGACCGCAGGCATCAGTTTGGGCGCAGGAGGAGGAGGAGGAGCTGGGACTGCTCCAGGTGCTAGTCAAGGTGCCGCTGCTAAGGTCCGACCTCCAGTGCCGCCCAAGACGCATCTGAGCAGCAAGCCGGGCATTGCCAGCAAGTACATCAAGCAGCTGCAGCTGCAGGATGACACCAACACCTCGCTCAGTCAGTCGGACACAACCATATCGAATAATTATAGCAAGGGTCGTTATTTAGCCGCGTCCACACCAACGCCTACGGCCACGCCCACGCCCTCCGCCTCGGCGGTGGTGCTTAGTGACAATGGCAACTCGGACTCGGAGGCAGTCAATCAGGAGAACAACAACAACAACAATGCAAGCAATAATAAACAATCGTTGGCGCCACCGCCGCCGCGTAAGAAACTCTTCTCGCGCACCAAATCCGCCTCGACATCGCGTTTAAACTCGGACAATTCCAATAACTACAAGCAGCTGGAGCGACCCTGTACTCCCGTGGAGAATCTGCGTCATCAGCTGCAGAAACTGGAGGATTTGGAGGATCAGTTTCCGGAGCATACGCTGGACACGACCTATCATCTGCGTTATCCCTTCACGGACATCTCCAACGAGCATGCGGCGGTTGTTGGATCTGTTGTGGGCTCCGAGCTGGAGTTCTTCAAGCATCGCATCCATTTGGAGCGGGATTCAGTGCGTCGGGCCAAGGAATCGCTGAGAACGCAGCGCACCAATTTTCGCGCCAGACAACGGGAGATTAAGCAGCGTCACAAGAGCATTGCAATGGCCGCACCGCGTCATTCGCTCGATCAGCTCATCCAGGAGGAGAAGGAGCTCACCGAAATGGAGGTGAATCTGCACAGGACCCGAGCGTTGCTTGGCGAGAAAGTGATTCGTTTGCGCCACTTGGAGCAAAGTCTACTGCGCATCTACGAGAAGGAAAAGCCAACGCTGGAGCAGGAGCCCAAAGATGACGCCACCACATTGAGTGATCTCTCCTCGCACTCGAGCTCCGGTTTTAGCAGCACGGATTTCGCGAGCGGTGCCGATCTGCACAAGCGCAAGGAATACTTTCAACAGGAGTCCAATGAGTGCATACAAAATTTGGAAATACTTAATGCGGAAATCCGTGAAATTCTCGACATTCTCAGCCAGAAGCAGCAGCACCAACAACTACAACAACAACAACAGGCATCGGCATCGGTACCAGCTCATCATGCCCTGGCATCGCTGCCCATGGGCATGTCCATGCCCATGATTTCGCCCAATGAGCTCAGCTGGTCGCACATGCTCAGCCAGCAATCCTCGACAGCCGCTGCTGCTGCTGCAGTTGGACCACTGCAGTCAAGCAGCGCGGGTCACAGTATGAGCGGTGGTGCTGGTACCGCGGTGCATGCACCACAATCGATACCCACACTCGCCGATCGATTGGAAACCTATCGTCAATTGGCCGCTGGACGCATGCACAGTTCGATGGGTGGTGCCATTTTGGCAGCCAACACAATTGTCTCGCAGAGTCCACGGGCGGTGAACTACACCACCAGTTTGGTGGAGCGTACACGAGACTTACGCAACTGGTTGCGTCAGGCCAAGACGGAGCATGAACTTTTGACCGGGATGGGCATGCAGCATGGTCTCTCCATGCACACGGCCAGCGGTGGTGGCATCAGTGGCATTGGCGCTGCTGTGGGTTGCAATGCGCCAACTGGTTCGCCAGCTACTGGCGGCTGTGGCTCAGGTGACTCAGTTGCTGGTGCAACTGGTGGTGCAGCTGCCACTGCCGCTTCGGCACAAACTAATTTGTAAGACTCCTTGCCCTCCCCTGCCTTGCCCCTAATCCCTCTCTAGTCCAAACTAACTGAATTATTTTTAATTATAGTTTAAGAACATTTTATTAAGTTGTACTTAATAACTATCTTAGTTAAGATTTAAACGCTGTAAATAAGCAAAACGCCTTTTTGCCTATTGCCTTTTTGTTGCAAACACACAGACACACATAGCTACCCTGTAATACCCTGTACTTTAAACACACAAGCCTCTAGTCACGTTTTTCTTTTGTTAAAGTGTGCCTAGTACAGGGTATACTCATAGTCGAGCAGCTTTATACGTTATGAACTTGTTTCTAGTCCCCCCCCGCCCCCAAAATATACTCTATAATTTGCTGAAAGAAACCAGCAAGGCATACTCAGTGTAAACTGATGTCGAATGCGAAAATCTCATATATAAATAATCATCAAAATATGATTATTACATAATTTAACTGAGTAAATTAACTTAAAGTTAATCTGACTGTCATAGTTAATTAATAACAATTAACGGGAATGAAAAGCTGGCTTAATAATTATTACAATTATTGCATTATTCTTAATTGTTGCAAATGTTTGAAGCATGCAAATATTTAGACTACAATTCATAAAGAAATGCCAATCCCGAAACATTATGAAATAGTTGAACTTCGGGTCAAACCGTAGAATAAAATACCCTTGCAGATGGTATTTATAAAAGTATCAAATTCTATCAGTTGTTGGACGTTTGTTACCATAACTACACAATAAAGTTGTATTATTTAAAAGATCTAGCAGAAACAGTCTCTTCAAATAATTCGAATTTTCCATATGTTTCATACGTGTTTCCAATACATGTTATAGTCAACCAATCCGTTCGATTCCGACACATGTTTTAAATTAACCCTTTAAGAATCACTTCTATCAAATTTGACACTAATAACTTTTTCTAGCGTCCTGTTACGAAAGACTAGATTCGAATAAAATACACTCTGCAAGGGTATTCAAATCTCAGCTTTATATACTCTTCATTATATAGCGGATAGTATGATTTTTCAGTGTGACTAACTAATAATGCACAACTATAGTAAGATGTTATGCTATTCAAATGTATTTCATATTATCTGGTATGCAAAACCAAACAAATCAAATACTTAATACGTATGCGAAGACAACGTTTTATTCGGAATCTCCAATTGAAAGTTCTACTGTACTTTGAAAACGATTAAATAAGATAAATTAAAGATGCATAATACACAAGTTAGCGAAAATATCTCATAATGTAAACTAATTTCCGAGCGAAACAAACTTTACAGATTCTTCAATTATTTGTTATTTTCTTTGGTACACATATCACAGTACTATGTATAATCCATTTGAGATCCGTAAAGTTTGTTTTGTCTCAGGGCAAAGTTGGAATCGATTGTACCAAAAAAAAATAGAAAAACAATACAAAATAAGAAGAAAAGTTAAAGAATACATTACAATTATTGAATGTTTAACTGTTTTATCTTATAGATATAAAAAAATAAGAACAGAGAATGAAAATAGAGAGAGATTAATGAGAAAGAGATGGCAAGTCTCAAGCACAATTAACGGAATGCAGGAAATATTGTTGAAGGTTGTTTTACTTAGGCATGGATCACAACATGATATGAATATATAATACTTATACAATTTAGCTAAAGCGATAAACTAACAATTAGACGAGAACCACGTAACATTCTAAAACCTGCCCACATTTCCCAAACAAACTACAATACTTAAACAATATTGACTATAGCTAATGTTTTTTTTTTTTTCAAATACAGATACAAGATACTTTTCTACTATTTTCTATGGCATTTCTAGAATATGACATCTTAGAAAATTTGACACTATTTCGGTTCCTAATCACATTCACACTCATCTAGATATTGTAGAAAGTTAAGTCTGAATCTGAAAAAACCGACAGTTGTGCCCCCATCAATAGTAAAAGTATCTGAAAAATGAGAATTTTCGAAAGAGGAAAAGGAAAGGGTGCCCATATATGTATGCCATATGCATAAATAAAAATATATATATACTCGTACTTAATACGATTGCCTACGATTATTATCGATCGATTATCGATTACCGTTTATAATATATATGTACTTATGTATATGTGATGTTGTGATATTTGACTATAGCGATATAAGGCTTAAGTTCACTTTATTTCAATTAAGTTTTTATTTCCGTCCTTAGTTTAAAATCCCCACGCCAAACTCTTTCCTTCCTTCCTTTTTCCCCGTAAAACAAAAAGGACGGCGTCAATTGGTTTTCCTAGATATATTCATGTGATAGCTATGCGAAAATTGTAAAACTTTTAAGAGATTGCGAGTTCTGTTTGCTAGATTAGTATTAACCGATATATATATATATATGAATGTATATCTATTATGATCCCGAGAAATTCTATTCATGCACCACTATTCATACAACAATCTTCAGTAAATACTTATCGAAAATCTATAGTTTAAACATAACTTACAGCTATCCATCAAGAACAATTCCCGATTTGTTAAAATACTCCCCCTCCAAATAATAATACCACAAAATGATATACGAGTAATTTTTGAGAATATTGAAATTGAAAATTGTTGTTTCGGTTTTTCGATAATTGAGTACAAAAAAAAAAATGTATTTTGACCTAATATAAAAATCAAATGAAAAATTCTAGTGAAAACAATATTTATTAATAATGCATTAACTATCTGAATATAAATGTGAACAAATTATTATATTGATTGATATCTGATATGAGGGTTGTCAAGCTATCGATAGTTTTGCTACGTTTTCTCGTAAACATAAATTATCGTTAGTGCTATCGATAGTTCGATTAACCCAAATCTATGATATGATATGCGAGCAGCCTTATAAAGCAGACAGCGGCCAAGAAAATCTATCTGGAAGAAGCTGATTGACAAATTTACCAGTGAATGGAATGGATCTATTGAATTTTGCTTGAGAAAATACATAATGAACAGGATAAACGATAAAGGAGATTCCCATAAACCAAATAGAACGAAAAAACAGATAAGACAAACATGAATTAGCAAAGAATTGCAAATAAAGTAATATAATAAAAATATAATCCATGTCTTTTATTTAATTCTATACTTCTTTATCTACAGATGGAATAAATATGGTTCGCGAAAAACTAGAATGGAGCCCTTAAAATACATAAATTTTAATCCATAGATGCAATTGGACTACATGTCTCAAATTGGGATTGAATGCACATTCTTGAGGATCTTCATAATATAATCTAGAGTTCTTGAGTACCTACTTTAAGTCACAACTTAATTCTTAATAAAGATCATCTAATGGTCTCTTTTGAAGAAAGTATCTTAGTCCACGTATTGCAGTATATTCTCAGGATCCACGTAACTGCAGCAGTTGATCAGCAGCCACTTAAAGAGTTGTATAGCTACATTTAAAATATGATCCAAAAACTTCCCATTGGTAACTGTTTTGACCACCTGGGTTCCATTCACATTCAACTCGCGATCCATTCTAAGTAATGATATGTTGTTGCTTCAATCTTTTCTTTTTATTTTTTAGCAATATAGCACTTACACAATGGCTTTAGATGTTGAGCTCCAATTTACATTGTAATTATAACAAATTTTTACAAAATGTGTAAATTACAAATTTCCTAAATAAAAGATACAGAAACTTATGACAATTTCCATATGTTACGTCGGTAGCTTTTCAAACAAAAAGCTTTTTCAAAGTAATCGATCGTTTCCTGGGTAACTATATGTTGTAGGGTTCCGATGTAGATAGAATTCGGATCAGCACAAATATATTTATCCTCTGCAAGGGTATAATTTGATCCTGAATTGCAACCTATTGACCTCAACCCATTTTCAAAGCTCCACAGGAAAAGTTAATCCATAATCTGTAGGAAATTCCTCTTCGCTCTCTTCCTCCCCTCACTGCAGGTAAATAGTGGTCGAGGACAATTCTGTATTCAAAAACTGTCGCTCTGCCTTTTGTTGTACCTGTCAACTGTGGTAGTTTTCTTTATTTATGTGGCTTTTTTGTCACCGCCTTCACTCTTCGTACTCTTTCATTAATAACCTTGTCAAGGGTATTATAGCTTTGTCATACACTTTGTAACGTTTAAAGAAAAACGAACGTGAAATTTACTTGTGTACTAAATTCTAAAGCTACAGAAAGAATCGTTACGTTCCCTCGTATATTTTGTAAGAAAGAGTATTCGAAACTCGTCAACAAAATGTCAAAAGCACGCTTCACGTTTGTTGTATGCTTTTTTTATGGCCATTTGCTTGCCAATATTCTTGTCAATTCGATAATGAGCGTGAAGAGAGAGGGGGTGGGGTGAGGGTGGCATTTTGGCATGCAAAAGCTTTTCTTCGTTTTATTTTTGCGCAAACATTCTAACGGCACTCGAGTCGACTAAATCCCCAAAACATTCGACATTCGTTGATTACCTGTGCTCACAAGAGTAACCTGTGCTTTGATTTACCGTTACACAAAAAAAAAAGAAAGAAACGTCGCAAACGTTTAATTAATACTTAATCATGAATTACCTCAGCCCATATGAGCACGTGGACGAAGAGTTGTCGCAGTCACTGTCGCAGCGCAGCAGCAGCCACGCTAGCAGCCGAATGACCAGTCGCTCAGCTTCGCCTTGCCGCCGCAACCGAAGCCGGGCGAATTCACTGACTCCGCCGCAGGACGAGAGCGAGCAACTGTCGTCGTCGCCATTGCCGCTGCGTAAGCGTCCGCCGCGGCCGACGCAGCTCAATGAGATTTTTCGGCCCCGCTGCAACACAGATCCCAGTCGCAGTCGCAGTCAAGGCAACACCAACAGCAGCAGCAGCAAAAAGACGTCGACGTCGCGCAGCGTTTTGGGTTCGCTCTTGCGACAAACGCTTAAGGTGACGACAGCTTCGGTGGGCTTAAGCGCCAGCGACGAGCGGTAAGTTAGTTCAGAGAGAGGAGAGAGCGAGACCTTTTAGAAGTTGAGCAAAGCTTTGCCGCGAGCTAATCTACGAGTATGAAGTGAGTGAGAGGAAAACTGGAGATCAAAGCGTACAATAAGTTGACCCCATTTCTTGCATGTGTATCCCATTACGTTTGCTCCAATTGCTGTCTCCCTCTTTCTGCTGGGTCACGGCATTAACAATTTGCATGTAATTGCTGTTGTTGTTTTTTGCTTATTTGAAATACTATTTGTTTAACACTTACTATTACATTGCATTTAATTTTGTTTATCTATCCGTTGGGCACATTTTTGGCAACGTCTCTGTTGCCAATTAATTTATTGCACGAGCTTTTCGTTTTATTTTCACAATGCAAATCCAACAAACAGTGGAAGCCATGTGACTTTGGTTGCGGCTGACAGCCGATAGATGGCACTGCAACTTAAATCAACAGCGGCAACTAATGAGCTTGACCTTTCACGTTTGCCTCTCTTCAGTTCTGCTTTTATGCGGTTCTTTTGCGTTAGAGATGAGCACACTCTGAGATCGTTTGAGTCACGTGCACAAATGCAAGTGCGTTCGTACATGTACAGTGACAGTACATACTAAAAATTTTAAATAAAATTATCTGAGTATATTTATTTTTAATATACAATTATATCTAAATTAAGCAATGAAATAAAAAACATTGGATCAAATTAGCTATGAGCCACTGTATACATGCTTACTTAATGCCCCGTCATCTGTAGTCATTAATTAAAAGCGCTATAATATAATTAATGTGAAACTTGGTAGGGGGTATACGATAGTCAGTGACATCACGCGTGCATCTCACTGACGCGCTCACAACAACAATGCCAATGCTAGGAGGTAAGCGTCTGCAACATAAGCTAGGTGCTGCTGACCTCCCACATAATTAAATATGTATGTATGTGTGTGTGCATGCGCAGATTGCGTCCAAAAGAACAGTATTTCTCTCAGAGAGTGAGAGTGCGAGTGCGACAAAATGCCGGCCCAGAAGCAGCATCTGAGCGAGGCCCGCCAAACACACAGTATGTTAAGTAATTGTTTTGACAAAGAAAGAACGCACAAGTATTTGTTTTCTATTTTAAAGATAGTACAAATCATTGGAAAACAATTTTTACATACATTTAATATATTAATAAGAGAAAAAAAAATAAACAAAATAAAAACATTAATTTTATATTTTTAATAGAAAAGCAACTATTCGATTTTAAAATTGAGCTGTACCTCTGCATGAAGTAATCTGTGAGTCACTGTATATGTTTAGCTTTTCTATTTGCATACTCTTTGCTGCGCTGCTCTCGTATGCATGCTGACGCTCTTTATAACAATGGGGTGAATCGTGTCGCACTCTCTCTCTCTCTTTGCAAATAAGCTTCCATGGTGCAGTCTTTAAATGTGGCTAAGGCTTTTTTTCTCGGAGGACATAAGCAGCAACAAATACAGTTGAACTCACATGAAAGTCCAAGTCGTAGTCTCGCATGATTTCGCTGCTTGGGGGTTGCTTGCAAGCTTACATTTGCGCCCACTGTAGTAGTTCTCCCGCACAAAATTCACCACCACCCAACAAGACAGGCAGCAGCAGTAGCAGAGGTAGAAGCAGCAGCGACAGCTGCGTTACGACGCTGCATGCTAACGGTACTCTGCTGCTGTGAATGTCATAATGCCGCACAGACAGCAGCAGAATAAAAGCAGAAGCAGCAGCAGCGACAACGGCTTTATTTTCCATTTTATTTGTGTAGTGAACGCGGTGTGTAGTTGTTGTTAAAACGAAAGCATTTGAATACGAATATTTCGTTTATAACAAAAAGTAATAAAAACTGAAAATCTCTTTTTGTTTTTGTGCGGTCTTTAAGCAAAACACGCAATTTCTCCCGCTGCGTTCTCTCCTGTGAGTGTGTGTGTGAGTGCAAGTGTGAGAAGAAGAATCAAAGAAGCAGAAAACAACCAAAAAAGCGATAGCAATCATTAAAGCGCACGCACAAAATCAACAATAACAATTCACAAAAAGTGTAAAAAGTGTCTGGAAAACTTTTACCAAACGCAACGACATGTAAAACTTTTGCGAAAATTTGGCAAAAATCTGTGTGCGAATGCGAAATCAAGGTGAGCGTGCCCCCTCCCCCTACTGCTACCACTGCCCCCCTTTCTAACACTTTGGCTCTCTTTTGCTCTCTGTGTATGTGTATGCATGTATTGATGTGTGCGTGTTTGACTGTCGGCTTTTGAGCAAAAAGAAGAAGCAGCATTTGCCTGTGTCCGCTGAATCTTCATGTTGTTTTGTTTATTTGCTGCTGCCTGCCTGCAACTTACTCTCCAACCCACCTCAACCCAACACACTCACATATGTATGTATGTATGTATGTACATGAATGCCACACATTTTCACGCACACTGGGGCTTACTTTTGATTGTGTAATTGTGAATTATGACAGTGCAAGCGCAACCTTTGGCTTTGTACCTGCCGGTGTCAAGGTTCGCACAGTGGAACCACAATTATGATAATAAGTTAAAATTTGTATTCACATTTGCAAATACCCAAGCCGAATTTTCTCTGTTTAATATTAAAAAACATTTTTTTTTTCAAAATTTATGTCCTTATATAAAAATTTGGAATGTGCATATATAAAGATAATTTCAATCTCAAGTAACTCAGAAAGTATTTGAAAGTATTTTAGAGCTGAAATTTGGCTTCAGGAGGCTTCAGGATACGGTCATAACTCATTATGCATAAGTTTTTTTTACCGGGGATTAAACCCGTTACCAAAACCGTAACAGTAAACCGGTATTAACAGATTAAAAAAACTAATTTTGGATTTTTATATTTAATTTAAATATAAATACCATTTTAAAATCAAAAAATTTTTGTTTCCTTCTTTTGGAAACCGAAAATACCAGTATTTGGAAACCGAACCGGTAACCGTAACGCAACCGATTTCGGAAGATTTTTCTTAAACTATAACCGAAAACCAAAATTCGAACTAAACCAAAACCGCAACTGATACCGATATTCGTTTCTGTTAAATACCCAGCTTTTTACAGATGTAATTTACTTTTTTTTTAAGTGATTCAATCCGACAAAAAAAAAGATTGAATGATATTGCAAGTGTTTATATTCTTAACTGTCATCTGCTTTCCACAGATTAACACAACTTGCCACAACCGGTTCGTTAGGCGACAATGCGAAACGCAAGCACTCGAGGTGAGTCTATAATTGATATGATAATGCGTAAAAAAACAACTAATCATCATTATCATCATCGAAAAAGTCGCCGTTAATGGACTCGAAGCACTTGCTAAATGGGCAGCTGCTTGAGTTTTATAAAGGGTGTGCTTTAAATTTCATAATTTAATGGTCATAATTTAAACAATCTATTTATTTGTATACAACGAATATGGGAATTTCCACTGAAATGTCAGCCGCGGCCAATATCTTAAAATTGATCAAAAATGCACAACGTTTGAAATTTTCTACCAGAAATATAATCAAGTTATTAGTAAGCAATTAACGCTAGAAGAAATTCACCTACCGATTCTACATTGGAATAAATTCAATTTTTTATGTATTGCCTATTTTCTTAAAAATTTTTGAATTTTTAACGATTACACTTAGTAAGATTGTAAGATAAAGCATTTTAATACATAAAAATGTACTGTATGTTTGATTGAAAACAAGTTTTTAAAGCTGTTTTTGATATATTTAAAAAAAAAAAAAGATCGACAGAAACAGCATAAATATACTACTATGAAACAAAATGTGCGACACTGATTAAAATTAAATAAAACGAATAAACTACTAAATATTTTTCAATCAAATAAAAAACAATATTTAGAAACTTCAATGCATAGCCTTTTAAAATGAGTCTCATTAAAATACTCTTTCAGGTTTTACTGTAATTAGTCTTAGAACTGTTCGCCGTGATTGCAAATTCTGTTTTTGTCGGGTGCGAATCTCTTGGTTTTTTTTAAATTATCTTGAAAACGAACAATTTCTCAAATCCAAGACCTATAAGTTTCGGCTTTTGTCAAAATTAAATATTGATTTGGCATAGGTTTTTTTTTCCTTGGAGAAATGCCCATATGTCTTCTAGGTATTAAGCTCAAATGATCTTTCCGTCGGATAATCTGTAAAGTTTGATATTCTTATAGGCAGTTATACGTTTTTCTTTTCTTCCTTTTTCCATTTCATTTGTGTTTTGCACAAAGTTTAATACGTTTATTCTCCCATCTCGATTTGCGTATGTACTTAAAAACTGATTATTTTAGTACAAGTAGGTCATCAGATTGTGCATTCAACTCAACGAAACAAAAAAAATCTCCATCATTGCTATCACTTGACACATTCTACTGAGGGGATCCATCTACATAATTCTCTACCCTAAAACACAAACAAGCACATTGGGTTATACATCTATCTTTCCATCTATCTGTAGAGCCGTAGTTGACTGATAATCGAGAGAAGAAAACAACAACAAGGAAAGGTGGTATAAAGAATATTTTGTTTTTATATATTTATGTCGTGCTGTGATTTATTAGACCCCCAGCTTCATATCGAGAGATGTGCCTATATATAGACCAGAGTCATATGTATAAAGCATCCCATTGCCGATTTGCCTGCGTCAATTACAGTGCCAAAGAGCGAGTTCGTTTGATTAAGAATTTCTTTCGTCATCAACATTTGTTGTCTTATTATTATAGCACTCTAACAGAGGGTTTGTTCTATTGCCAAAATATTTGGTTGAGCATATATCATAAAATGATATACATATGTAATATAAATTACACTTTGTAATCATAGATTGTGTATAGCAAATTATCAAACTATAGAAAGCTTGAATCATACCTTTATTTCATATTTTATCCATATAAGGAGTCAGGACTCCTGACTCAGGAGTAATAATTTAAACGATACTATATTTGAGCGTTAATTCAATTGAATTCAACTGAATTAATATAGTATTTTAGATTTTTCTGCTTACTTTTGATGCAACGTGCATAGCATACTTTCCGGATCGCTAAGAACAAAACTTGAAACTCAGTTGTTTTTGAAAATGTTCTATGATTTATTAAGAAAAGATTTGAAAATGTTTTCACAATTCATTCAAGAATTCAATTGTTATGTGCTGCCGGGTGTTGTAGTTCAGATTTAATTGAAAAATTTTGCGAAATATTATAAATCGATTGGATATCCACTTTTTCCCACTTTCCAATATCAACAGCTTTAGTAAGGAGAAAGTAACCTACCTCCTCCTCTTAAGCCAAATTAATCTTATTTCAATAATAAGATTTCCATAAGTCTACCTAGGAAATTGTATACATCAATCATTATTCAAATCTGGCCTGGCCTCAATCTGTAGTTGTTTATCTTATAGCAGATATACAGATCGAATTTATGACTTATTTGCTATCTATAAGACCCTTAATATTAAAAACCACACTACGTTGATTCGTCATGCGATTCTTCCGGGTCTCAACTGGAAATTCATTACGTATTTATCAACTATTTGTACGGGACTGTGTCAGATCGACCACCTGTTCGTTCTATAGCTATATAGATAGCTAAACAGGTGGGTGTGTATTTTTTTTTTTTTTTTTTGGTTTATACTATGTAAGTTCATATCATAATTGGTTTGATTCATTAGCCAGGTGTACAGCATATGTATGTTGTAGTCGCTTTTGCCGCATTTAACACCTGGAAGGCATTAGTCATATGATTTTGTCAGCGGGTACAAAGATTAAATTTGATTTCGGTAGCTTTTGTCGCATAACGATCGCGTCTTACGCAAGACCCTATCAATGTGACGTATAGTTAGAGAAGATACTCTGTCTGAACTTGACAATGCGGAAAAATGCAACATTTTTCCAGTTTCTCTTTTATTGTGTCGATTTCTCTAACATTTCTCCATCATCTCGCTTTTTCTTTGTCATCTTCGATCAATGATGGAACCACAACTGTGTCAATGTTTCAGCTTTTCTTCATCTTTTTTTTTAATTACATACTTTTATTACTGCTTAGATAGATAAAGTAATATTATTTTTAATGAGATTATTAAACAAAACAAAACGCCCCTTGAAAGTGACGCCCCACATTTAAGCACAGAATGTGCGAAGAAAGAGTACTCGACAAGTCAATACCCTGTTAGTTGATTTTATTACATGAAATCTCTACAAGATACTATCATCTTGCTGCAAGAGTTATCTAAAATTTGGTATAAAGGTAATCTACTCGCTGGAGTACACATGCCAAATTTGATATCTCAAGCTCTTATAATAGATAACTCTAGTATAAATTCCTGTACCTCAGAAATTCCGATTATTTTTGTAGAAAAATGCAAAAACAAAAAAATAGTGCAAGAATAAATTATTAAGAAATCAAAATGACGATAGTTGAAAAATGAAAAAAAAATTTGGATATTCATCTAACTTTAAAATGGAAAAATTATTAAATTAAAAAAACTCCAAAGGACGTCTCCCGAAACGCTATTACACTGGCTTTCAAGCAGACAACTTGCCGTCAAACAACGTGCCGACCAAACTTTCGCTAAACATCCGTTGCCGAGTCAGAAAACGGGTCGATAGCGTTTTTAGATCTGAACCGGTTTTGCTCGTTTGAAATCCGCAAAACTATCATTTACGATATCATTAAGTCCACTGGGACATTTCAAGAAAAAATTTTTTTCTAATTTTCGTTTAGCAAATCTTACGATCAAATTATAAACTTTAGCAATTTTTTTTTTTGTTATATAATATTTTTCGAAACTCCAGACAATCTGTATAAATATCTATAATATGTAGGCACAAGTTTGTTAAACTTATTTTACCCGTTTTTATGATTACAGGGTATGAGATGAAAAGTTAGACAAAGCAAAGGTTGCAACTCTTGTTGATGTTGTTGTTGTTGCGGTTTTCAACACTGCCTCCCATCTTTAGGGTGACCATGACTAATGGCTTGAGGTGGTGTTATTGTGTGGTACGAACTAGACAGCTGTGTGTGTGTGTGTGTCGAGTGGTGCCATTATAATGTCACCTCATCCCGGCAGTGTTGCCATATCGATAAGCAGCCCACACTTATCTTTGGGTTTTTATCAAAAATTATGTGCTAAAAGTTCAATTACGGCATGCAATTCCCCACCCAACGGGTGACTTTGCTTTTTTTTTCCCTCTCTTTTGTAATTTTGCATTATTTTAATGCTGGTTTGCTTTTTTCGAACTTTACGTTGTTTTGCTGTCATTATTATTTTGCAGTGACAGAATGAAAAAAAATAAAGAAATGAAAAAACTGACAAATCATCATCTTAGGTTGAAATAAATATTGTATTGGCCAATAGTTTTTTAGGGTCAGTCGAAAAAAAGGTTTGCGATTTTGCGTTAAAAATAATTTGCAGAGCGAAAGCAGAAGCCGCATAACGGTTAAATTTAAAGCTCAGCTGGAGATCTCTTCGGTTCCTTAGATAAACTTTATCGTGAGAGCGAGCGCCATGCTAAAGTGTGAGAGGCAGTGTGAAGCGAGAGAGAGAGCGCAAAATCATGACAGTTGCTGCTGCTTCTTCATCTTTCTTCTATTCATTGTTAAATTTCTTAACAACAATAACACAACAGCAGCTGCGACGCTTGCGTTGACGCCAACGCACGGCCGCCAGATAAGAGCGTCGAAGAAGAAGTTCAATACACGCGCAGAAATACTCACACACACTCATACTCACACTACGAAAGCATACATATTTATAGTGCCGTTTCGCCCGTTCGCCTCGTTGCGTCGCCGTCATCGTCTCAGATGTTGTTGTTGATGTTAGGCCTCTGCTGCTGCTGCCAGCGTTGGCACTGCTGGACGTGCGGTCTGGCAGCAACGGTGCTTCAATTTCAAATTCAGTGCGAAAGCGAACGACAACGCGAACGGGCAGCCGGTGAGAGCGAGAGCGAGAGAGAACGAGCTTTTGAGCATAGGCAGCAGTGGTGGCCGCTTTTCCACATTTTGTTACTTTATTCTTTTTTTTTTATTTTATTATTATTTATTTTGTTGTTGGTGCGTGTACATTTTTTTTCCGTTCGTTTTGTTTGTTTTTCAACAACGACAACACAAGCAGCAAAAATTTATCAACAAATAAAAAGTTATTTATATGTTGAATGTTTATGAATTGCGTCGAATTAGTTTAAGCTTTAACTACAAAACAAAAGCCGCATTCAACTAACAACAACAACAACACTGTCGATCGGAGCTGGCAAACATACATACAAACATAAATACATACATATAACGGTGTCGAGAGTGCGGTCAAGTGACATCATAAAGCAAAAAGTGACGGAAACTGTTGGCTCTGTCGTGGCCAAAAATAAATGCAAAAATAAAATACACAAACAAAACAAATATACAAAATAAGATTTGTACTCCAACAAGAACAAGAGGAAGAGCAACAACAAAAACAACAACAACAGCGGCAGCATGTGGTAAAAGCACAGCAGACAGCAAACCAGAGAGTTTGCCTAGACAAACCAAAACAACAACAACTATGCGGAGTAAAAGAGTGTGCTAGAGAGAGCGAGAGCGTAGGCTGAGAGAGTGAATTGTTAAAATGCCGGGCGGCTGCTGTGTGGCGCCATCTGTTGTCGTACGTAGCCCCAGGGCAACAGCGTGAGAAAGAGAAAGGCCGAGAGACAGAGAGAGGAGTGACAGTGAGCGCGACTACTGTTATTATTATTATCTGTTATTTTATCTAAATCTAGGCAAAACAATGATTGATAATTCAAATAATTATCAGTTGCGACAATTCTAGTCAAAAATATAAATGAGAGAAAAATGTATAACAGTTTACAGTACGAAACGGAACTTAACGATAAACTTGAGTTTAAAGTTCATTAAAAAATGTGAAGAAAACACATTTATCTCATTTTTAGAAATTTTCTTTTTACTTCCAATAAACGCAAGAATAGTGATTGTTTCAAAACAAATGTTGACAAAATAGATATACAATAAATTTTAGATGCTTATCAATTTACGTGTTTTTATATTTCCGGTTGACAGAAATGATGATTGATCACTGGAAAATTGCATTGCTGTCTGAATAATTTTTCTAAATTTAAAGTTTTGCTGATCAACCTCAACAATTATAGAGTTTATTTCAATTCCATTGACCTCTTTAAACTTTTCAAAAGTTGTTAATTCTCTGCTCTCTGATATTTGAGAAGATTAAATTGTTTTTATAGACGCACTTTAATTAATAGTCCCATTAGTGTTAATAGCTTTTATCCTACAACTGATATACACAAATACTTGTGCTTTTTACATACACACACACACACACCCGTTAATTCGATAGTTTTTTGTGAACTTTTTAACTGAGAAAGAATAATTGGAATTCGTTTAAACTGGGAGGATAGTTTATTCCTATTTTGAACTAAACAATTTACATTTTTCGATGCCATTTCCGCCGGAAGTGGTGAAGTTAGAGGCTAGTGTCCACTGACGATCGCATTCAAGGTTGACTGCTTGCGGGTCTCCTGGAGGTCACAGTTTTGATCCGAAATCATAACATTTTTTTTTCTTTCGTTAGTAACATATTTTCTAACAATATAAAACACAGTTTGGCCAAAACTAATTGGAATTTCATGCTGACACTTTTGATTCATATTCTTAAATAGTTGTACTATCAATGTATGCAATACAAAAAAACTAGATTTTTTTAACCATCTGAACTGGTTTCCCCCCTTAAGTCAGCTTTCAAAAGCTCAATACTAATGCACATTCTTTAGCTTTAAAGTATTAGTTGATTGGCCTCTCGCACTTCGCATGGAATTGAGAAAGGGAAAGAGTGTAAAAATAGCTTGGGATGCTTTTTATTCTTCTAGCAAGTGAATGAATTTGATGATGATGATGCTGATGCTGATAGTGAAAATAAGCAACTAAACTGCGTAAAAAACATAGTGAAATAACAAATAAAAAAGAAAAAGAAAACAATAACAATGTCCACAATCAGCAAGAACGAAAATGGAAATGTTGTCGTCGCGTCAAATTGGACGGATGGCGATTCGGAGAGCACTTTGCAACAGTTAAAGGCCAAAAAGAACAAATCCAATCTGTTTCTTATCAAATCCTACAGTTTCATTGACAAAACCAACACTAATAATAACAATAACAACAACAACAATAATAATAATTATAACAATATGAGCAACAATAACAAAACAAGTGCCAAAATGTCAGAAATGGAACCTCTGTCCCCGGAAATGGAACCCTTTGTGAATTTAACATCCCTGGTAATCGCACAGACGGATGACAAGAAAGAGGCGCGTCTCAAGAAGCCAAAGAAACAAAAGCAGCCCAAAACAAAGGCCAAGTCAAAGACAAAGACAAAGCGCAATAAAGCTGAGGTTGATATGGAGGATATTAATGAGCAGGAAGCGCAATTATTACGTCGCAATGTTAATGAATTTGAGGAGTTGTTGGATCAGTTGCCCAGCTCTAAAAATGGCTCATTGCCACGCCCCCAATCGCTGCCAGCCAAGGTGCAATTCGATACAGCCGCCTCTTATATTGACATCAATCCCGATGCCGAAGCCGAAGCTCCAACGCTAGCGAAACGTTTGGTCGCCAACATTAAACGCGAGTCATTTTTGCGACAAAGTTTGCAATCGATACGTCGTAGTTTTGGCTCTAATAAGCATTCATCGAAGTTATCGATAGCCGGCACACAAGGCACATCGCCCTTGCCCTCGCGGGTCTCTTCGAATGCCTCGACAACGTCCTCCACATCATCGTCCACGACATCGTCGTGTTCGTCGTCGGCGGCCATCAGTCTGCTGACCAAGGCCCAGGCTCATAATCACATCCTCGATGAGTTCCTGCCCACACCTGTCGTTCTCCTGCTCAACGATGATCCAATGACGGCATACGGCAAAAAGTATTTCGCCCGAAATGCGGATGGAAGCGATGCTGGGCGTGTGGTCAAGAGGTAAGCTGCGATAATTCAAGATCCGGATGCGACTCTCAGCTTTAATTCTCATCTTCCCTTTTATTTGTAACAATTATTTACTAAAGCTTGCAGCTTTCAAGGGCTTTGAAAGATTTTAGATGCTTTTAAGGCTCTTAAGTTCTTTTTAAAGCTTTCATACTTTACTTAAATTATAAGCGAACATGTTTTTGAAATTCAAGATGAGGCTAAGCTTGAATACTCATCAATAAGTTGTAGCCTCTTTAATAATAGTTTATTATAAGCGTTAATTCGAATTTCAAGTGCTTTTCCAGCTTTAATGTGCTTTAAAGCTTTTAAAACGTAGCACTGACTTAAAGCTTTAAATAATACTTAGATGAAAACGGTAACTTCGAATTGTCAGGAACTTTATCTACTTCTAAAGTGATTTAAGGCTTTCATGTGATTTTAAAGCTTTAATACTCTAGTCTTTTCAGACTTAATGTGCTTTTTAGTCTACATGTGCTTTCAAATCAATCGGAATTGATTTCTGTGCGCAGATGCAGTTCCAAAGAAAACATTTTCAAACAACGCCCAAAAAACAAAAGCTCCAAAACATAAAAGCTGTTTAAAGAATTTGAATTGAATTTTGATCTTGTTAAATTCTTTGATAGCTTATTCTTTGCCTAATCTGATCCGAAATTAGCTTGGTTTTGGAAGTGATCCGATCATTACGTGGACAACAAACGACTTCCCCAATTGCCACTCGCCCATCCGTCAATGGATGGCAATTGAGAGCGCTTGATGATATTCCCATTTGCATTCAGTTCATGTCTACAGAGACGCACAGAAAAGAGAATGAGCGATTGAGTGAATGACAAGCCGAGACACCGACAAATAAATACATATGTATGTAGATAGAAAAAACAAAATATATATATAATAATTGCGCAAACATCGGCATAATGCCGTGACATATTTGGTGTCCATATCTATACGTATTTGGCCTCTGCAATGCAATTGCCGTTGCCAAAGTTGTGTCTGCTACGTCTGCTGGTGGAATTTGTCGTTGACGTCACAGAAAAACAAAGTCTATTATTATTATTAGCAAATTTCCGAGATTCTTATCATTTTGCACAACGTCTGGCGGGAAATAGAAAAATATATCGGAAAACATTTAAATAATATAGTTTTTTAAACCGATTTTAGGTCAATAGGCATTTGTACAAGAATTTAATAATTTTTCATTAAAGAAGATATTATATTAAAGTTGAAGGAGTCAAATTTAATTTTATAAAGTTTTTAATCCAGAAAAATAATATTTTATATAAATCAATTTAGTTTTGATCAAGCTAGGGAGTCTAGGTGGACTCAAAATATTTGTCATATACCATTCCAAAATATTATCAATTTTAAACACTTATTTCTCATGTAAATCGGTTCAATTTTGCCAACTTTATAAATAAAATTGTGTAAAACTTTCGTAAAATTCAATTTCAAAAATCATTTTCCTTTAAAAATATAATTAAACTTCAGGTTAATGCATATAAACTATAAAGCTGTAGAAAATGTGATTATCTATAAAGCAACTTGATGAGGGGATTATTTATGGGGAACACGGAACAGGGAAGTTCGCTTCGATGGAGCTCCATTATAAATAAATTATCAATGTTTACAGAGTGTCAACGGTTTTCCACTGTTGTTATTGTCCAAGTGCCAGCTGCAGACAGACTTGATGGCATTATTACTCATAAGTACTTAGTGTGTATCGTGTATTAAAACGCCTTAACGCCTTTTTCTCTCCACCGAGGGACTGCATTAACCCTTTATGCCCCCGCAATTTGAAATGCAATCTGCGCAATTGAGCAAAAAAGATGCGTGCAATTTGTAGGCGTTTACTGTTGTCCATTGCACTCTCACGTGAGTGTGTTTGTGTTTGTGTTTGTGTGTGTATCTGTATCTTTTGCATGTGGGCGAGAGTCACTTAACTTGAAATAGTGAAATATTTCGATAGCATTTGCCTTGATTGAATTTGCCAGCGCTTTTGTTATCAAAGGCGTCGTATATTTACCCCCAAGTGGCCATCCCCTTTTGTCATCTCCCCTTCACTTTCATCATCATCATCATCATCATTGGTTTCTCTCCATCATGACAATGCGACATTAACACAAATGGGTCAATTGTTCGTTATAGGTTTTGAATTTCAGTGCAATTTGTTGACAAATGTAAAATACATGTTGTAAATTTGCTAAATAAATGCAAAAAAAAAAAACAAGAGAATACAGATATAAACTGCTGACTGAGCAAATTTTTAACGAATGCTTTTTGTATACAATTTCATAAACACGCCATAAAATACTTAAATTAATTATTTTTTTTATACTCTTACACAGAATTGCAGCGTTTTGTTTATTGAATGGATTATTAAAGTATACGATTGTAAAAAGTATAAGTTTATAAAGCTTTAATGTGCTTTTAGTAGCAAGAAAATTAAATCAAAAGAATCTTTACTTTTTGCATTGTTTTTTACAGTTTGCAAAATATATTAATTGCTAGCTATTGTAAAGTTAAGCCTTTAAATGCAAAGATATGCTTTAACGTGCTTTGGCTTGAAATTAAAAATAATAAATATAATAATTAGTAGTAATAATAATTGTTATTCGTAACATACATAAATTTCGGGCTGCAAATCATGTGAAGCTAAAAAAAACTAAACTAATAAGTTGATATTCATAAAGCTTTAATGTGCTTGTAAAGAATCTTTACATTTTGCATTCTCAATTTGAAAAATATATAAATCCCAAGCTACTGTAAGATGAAGCTTTTAAATGCAAATAAAGCTTTAATGTGCTTTCGCTTTAAAATTAAAAATAAATAGATATGTATAATAATTAA
Source organism: Drosophila limbata (assembly GCA_963924055.1). Lineage (NCBI taxonomy): Eukaryota > Metazoa > Arthropoda > Insecta > Diptera > Drosophilidae > Drosophila > Drosophila limbata. The sequence continues at coordinate 29,852,525 of OZ001351.1, forward strand.
AAGTAAAAACAGTTTAATTCGTAGATTATGTAAAGCTTTTAAAAACAGTAAGCTTTCATGTGCTTTAATTTACAATTGAAGCAAATAATAAGAATATAATTCTGATCCATTAGCTGAATTCAATGTTGAAGATTCTGCTTTCAGCTGATGTCATTTGATGAGTTGCCGCCCTTTTGTTAACCAAAGACTTTTGAATCGAGATTGAAAATACACGCAATATTTGTTGTTAGACGTGAAAGCGTGTTTGATTGATGTGCTCCAGTTGAAGGAACAATACTGAATTGCTCGCAATCAGTTGTTGTTGTTGTTCTTGTAACATGTGTACACTGAAGACGCTCTCCTCACTTTGCCCCATTCTCCACCTTTGAGAGATAAGCGCTTCATCTAAAGATAATCGCTTGCATTTAAAGCAATGCACTTAAAATGCACACACACAGACAAGTGTCACACTCTACACACACACACACACACACACACACTCTCTCTATCTCTCTCTTTCTCTCTATCTGTAGTTGCCCCCCGCACAGCAGCAGTTCTCGCTCTTCCCCCTTTTCCACTGCTTTTTTTGGCCGCCCCATTGAGCGAGACGTGAAACACACTTCACATTCAATTGACAGCGATCCGCTCAGTCTCTTTTGTGTGTCTGTATCTGTATCTGTGTGTGTGAGTATCTGTGCATCTGTGTGTATCTGTGCAAGTGTGCGTACTTCTACTTAGATGCTATGCCATTGAATGGATTTTAATAATTTCACATATTTGAGTCTGTCACTCAGTCAGTTTCAGTTGCCGTCGAGCCGTCGACCGGTGAAATTTGCGGCAAAACAAAATTTCAAATCCCAAATACGAAATAAAAATCCAACGAATAATTATAATAAAAATAATAGGCAACCAAAAATACGTACATATTTATTTAAACACATTGCAAAGCACGCCCCATAAATCGTATTTCGGTATGTTTAATTATCATTAAATCATTTGAATAAATATTTTGACAGCACTTTTATTTTCATTTTTTTTTTTTTTTGGCAACCAAGTGAAAGTGTCTTTATTATTTTTATGTTTTTATTGAAAGTTTTAAGAAAAGAACTGGGGCAAGTGTAAGAAAAGCAGCTGTCTACAGTGTGTCAAATATGTAATGCACTTTTTGAAAATAATAATTAAAAATATATAAAAGCTCTATCTGGTGAGTTAAACTCACATGACTGGAGAAAGGTTTTCTATGAGATTTCATAAATTGATTTCAATAAATGTTTCGAAAATTGTGCATATAAGTATTTATGAGATATTTCTGAGATATTCGTTATTATTCAAGTTATTTCCTAACTTATCTTCCAACTGATTCCAAAACTAGCAGCTTTACCAAGTTTCATCTAGATATCTAAACGGAGAGCCTAGTTCAGTTAGTTGGCTGGATAGTCAAGCAGCCAACGTTTCTCTTAAAGAGTATAAACAACTGACTACAGCTGAATCTTTCTATCTATCTACATACATATGCATAAGAAATAATAAACAATATATATATTTTTTTTTTTTTGATAAGCAAGTAACACAAACAAATTGCTTGGGAAAAACTGAGCTCCCACACACAACTTAAGGTTGTGTCTATATATTTGTTCACATATAAACTGCGAATAGCTTAATTTAATGTCTTTTGTTGTGCGAACCGGTTCGGTATAAGCTCTATAAATATATAGAAGAGATCGCACGGAGCTGAAAAAACAACAAAAAATAACTAAATTATCGCCAAGTGGCAAACAAATAAACAAACAAACAACAAACGCACAGACAGACGGACAAACTTAGAAAATTGTCGTAATTATATCATCAAAATTATAAAAAGAACGTAACAAATATTGTCATAAACCATTTTGAACTTTGTGCTAAACTATTCAGATACGAATATATGCTATATACTATATACATATATATATTGAAAAAATATAGTACTCTATTGTATACTTTTATACTGTAGAGTCTAATGGACTGACACTGAGCGTGAAAGATCATTTTCATGGTTCTATTTGCTTGGTCATTAGCTGAGCCATGTCTGATCAATAGAACTACTAAACAGTGGCAGAGTGATGAGGAGAATTAGGGGGAGAACAAGCTGATTTTGAACCATTTTTTTAAAATTTATAATTTAGAAACATGAACATGGAACCACGTAATTGGAGTCTTAATAAATGAAAAAGAGTGAGAAATATGACAGAGAGAGAGAGAGAGAAAGAAAGAACGGAAGACGGTCATTAACTAACTGTTTATACCGTGTATACAACGAATGCCTCAAAAAGGGTACATTCATTTGGATAATCATTACAAAGAAGACTATCGAAATCTGTACCCAACGATCTCAAAAACTAAGTGAGCTGAAGTTACAGAAAAATAGGAAGTAGGTTTAACTTTATATACCCTGTAAATAGACTTGTCTGTACTCAACGATCTCAGTAACTAAGGAGTGAAGTTTGGTATACAAATATATGGAGATAGACAGAAGAAAGGTCTTCTAGTTATATACAGTTGAACTTCCATAACTCGAACTTCTATAACTCGAATTTCTCTCTAACTCGAGCTATATGAGTGTCAGTAAAATTAATTAACTTAAGAAAAAGAACTCTATAAGTCGAATATCTTCATAACTCGAACCTTTTCTTTGGATAATGGTGATTCGAGTTAGGGAAGTTCGACTGTATTTTTAAAATGATTTCAGAAAAAACTTCGAACCATAGAAATTGTCTAGCTAAAATTCTCTGACAAAATCAAAAATTCAAATTAAAAAATAAATATAAAATAATACTTTGGTAAAATTAAGAAATATGAAAGCTTCTATGTCTATAGGATAACTGCAGCTCGAGCTTTATTTTGTACAATTTGGTACCTGTGCAATAAAACAAGAGCAATAAATCGCCGAGCATGCCAATAATATATACAGTTCAGAGGCCCAAACAATTATTTATGATATCGCAATGAACTTCACAGCTGACGTCAGCGAAAATGGCCAATTATTTACCCCCTCTCCCTCCTCTTCTATCAGCTGCTACCCTTTTTCCGCATCTTCTTCTCTTGCTCTATTTGGCAAATTGGAAATGCGAAAACAAAAACAAACACTAAAAATTATATTTGCATCTGCAGCTAAACGATTTTTTAACTAGTTAACTCTAATCAAAAGATTTGAAATCAGTTATAAGACAATATCTTAAATCTACGCAATAATATACTTATTATGTATTTCATTGTATTTTTCTAGAAACTTTTAACTTGAAATGGAAAAGTAACTGGATAATTTGGGTGCCTTGGCTGATACGATAAGCCTTTATTAATGATTACTTTATTGCCAGCAAATTGAATACCCTGCAGTTCAGTGAAATTGTAAAAAGGGATAAATATTGATTAAAATATTCAATACCAAATCACATTTAACTCATATTTTTTCCAATCTTTTCCTAGTTCTTGAATTTTTTTTATTAATAAAATGCTTAATTTTAATCCACAGTAGTTGTTATATTTGTATACTTGACTTTTCCTAATAATTGCATTTATACTCGCGTAAAGATTGACAATCTTGAGATGTCTAAGCAATAAAAAATGCCAATGTTATGATATGGTAATTCAATCTTGATAATTTTTCATATACAGCTAATTGATCATAAAAGAAGCAACAGTTCCAAGTTTCATCAACATAGCTTTTCTGATAGCCTAGTTCAGAGAGGTTGAAGAGTATAAATAAGAACTTTAAGCAGTTTTTCTACTCCATATTACATTATTACACTGCTGTTGTCTACTTACAGGGTATCTCAAAGTCAAGTTCACTAATAAAAAGTGCTTTGACTTTGCTCTTTTTAAATACACCACCGCTGAACTGATAAGCAAAATTGATATATACACATCTGTCTATAATATAGACTCTATATGCTTACGGGTTATAGGAGATATACATATGTATTAGTATATATACTTGGTACATGCTTTTATGACTCACTGTGCCATTAGTTAATGGGTCAGGGATAAACCCTGAGATATAGTTAAAATTATATATAATGCATATCTATCTTATTTTCACTTTGTGTTTTTTTTGTTTGTTTTTTTTTTTGGCATCCATAAATTGAACTTGTAGTTTGTTCTTCCTGTTTTGTTTTTGGGTTCTAGTTTTTCGCAGTTAAATGGTAAATAAGAAATTTTTCAACAAAATTTCCAAAATATTTACGAGCAACGTCAAAGTCAAAATTTGCGTACATTTTGCTATAGCCAAATAGAATTTTCTTTTACGTTTTTGGCACGAATTGGATTTGAGGAAAAACGACAGAAAACATTGTTGATTTTACAGAAAATTGCACAAATAATAAACTTACAGGGGAGCAGAAGATGAGATAACAATTTCACGGTTATTTAGTGTTTAAATAAAAAAAGTCAAAAGAACAAGAAATTTAATAAAAAGTGCTAATTTTTTATCACTATGTTTCGGTTTGCTGGAGGGTTGGCTGAAAGAGAGGGAAGAGAGGGGAGAATTACAGTGAGCTGGAGGCAACGTTGACATTTAATTATGACATTCACATGACTGACGTGTCAGACTTTTCTGTCTGCCTGTCCGTCTCACTTTCCACTAAGTTTCCCGCTATTAAATTTTTATTGCCGACAGGCATGAAAATTTAATGCTGACCTGTCGCCACAAAATGCCTGTCCAAGCCGGGCCGAGAGCTTGGAGGCGTCTCTCTCTTGACGCAACTTAATGCAATTTGCACTGCATTCCATATAATTGCCCTCTTTTCCCCCCTCCCTCTCTCTAAAAGCTATGCTTACGCGGTGGTTGCACATGTCACACCAAGGGTTAATAAACTTTGCCCTTGCACGACTCAGACTATGCAATTCAATTCCCTCAAAAGGGTTGCGAGGGTCGGCCAAGAACTTTCTTATTAGTTTTTAAATTTTTTGGATGATTAGATGATTAAATAAACTTAAGACAAATCTCTCAAAGGTTGATTAAATCAAAGACGCAAAAATCTAATTTCATTAAGTTTAGGCTTTTTGTTTTTTAATCAGATAATTCGCATGTTTTCTAAGCCCTTGAAAGAAAATTTCTTGATTAATTTAATAACACTAGTTTACAGCCATTTTGCTTTTCATGTCTGAGTACACTTTTCTTATGGATTTTGGCCCACTAAACATGAAAATCGCACTTAAAAATTTTTTTATGGAAGCGTTTTCGAAATATTCATGTTTTTCCAAATTTTCGAAGTTGCTCTCACATTTTAGACTATCCCACGAGATTTAATTTACCGATGCGGTCAAAAAAGCCCTCAAATTAAAGCTAACTAATGTCTTTACAACTTTCTTTCATATAGCTTTGAGATCGGCTTAGCAGTTCAGAAGCTAGCGTCTTTTAAAAGTTCCAAAATCCGGGTTTTTTGTGATTTTTTGAGCTCGAGAGCTCACAAATCGCCCCAAAAAAAATAGATATCGCAAATGTAAAATTTATTTTGAGTATTAAGCGTAAAGCTTACACTGTTACAAAGAAAATAGGCCATTGTTTGTGAGAATCCATGGATAAATGGCGGAGTATTACGCTTTTCAGTGAAAGAATATAAATCAACTTTTAAACGACTTTCTACTTTGTGTTTGTATGGCAGCTATACGATACAGTGGTCCGATTTCAACCAAACTTGGACAGGATGTGTAGGACCATAAAAGATGCTGATTGTGTCAGATTTGTTAAGATATCTCAAACAACAAAGAAGTTTTTCTCAAAAAACAGCTGTCATTGGAAATATTGATCGAAAATAAAGATTTAGTGCAAAAATATATGTTGTTTTTGGAGATATTTCAACCAAACTTGCAGAATCAGCATCTGGGATGGTCCCTTACATCCTCACCAAATTTGGATTAAATCGGACCACTATATCATATAGCTGCCATAGGAACGATCAGTCGAAAACCAAGTCTTAGTATAAAAAACTTTTTGGTTGTTTGAGATATCTCAACAAATCTGACACAATCAGCATCTTATATGGTCCTACATATCCTGACCAAGTTTGGTTGAAATCGGACCACTGTATCATATAGCTGCCATACGAACCAAACTAAAAAGTCGTGAAAAAGATGATTTATATTCTTTCACTGAAAAGCGTAATACTCCGCCATTTATCCATGGATTCTCAAAAGCAATAGCCTATTTTCTTTGTAACAGTGTTGGCTATACGTTAAACTCTTAAAATTAATTTTACCTTAACGATATCTATTTTTACTAGGGCAATTTGTTGGCTCTCGAGCTCAAAAATTCACAAAAAATCCGGATTTTGGAACTTTCAAAAGTCGCTAGCTTCTGAACTACTAAGCCGATCTCAATGCTATATGAGAGAAAGTTGTAAAGACATTAGTTACCTTTAAGTTGAGGTCTTTTTTGACCGCATCGGTAAATTAAATCTCGTGGGATAGTCTAAAATGTGAGAGCAACTTCGAAAATTTGGAAAAACATGAATATTTCGAAAACGCTTCCATAAAAAAATTTTTAAGTGCGATTTTCATGTTTAGTGGGCCAAAATCCATAAGAAAAGTGCACTCAGACATGAAAAGCAAAAATTTTTTTTGATTTTGTAAACTAGTGTAATTGATTGCTTTGTTTGTAATTAGATGATTTTTTGTTCTTTTCTATGAGTTTCTTTGTCTTTGATATTCTCGTCCTTGCTGTATTAAAAATAATGATGAAGAAGTATTTATACATTTTCCCAAAAAATATCTGGTAAATTATGTTAAATATCTGCAAACTTTTCGCTATAAAAATGTTGTCCAGAAAAAATATGTGGAAACAATTTTGATATTCAAATATTCATTGCACACTTTTTGAAGTTTTTTGAAACAAGAATTTCATGGTTTACCTATAGTGATGTATATTTAAAATTTGTCAGACAATATACTCATTTTAATGATCAAATACCTATCGAGCTACCCTCGCAGCTGCTCGTATTGCATTTGATAATGAAACTGCCCAAGTGTTGCATAAGTTCTTCAGGCCCTAAGCCGCACTTTGGCAATCGATACTCAAATATAGCAATTCCCATTCCTCTTTCTTCTCTTCTCTTCTCATTCATTTTTCTCTTGTACATTTTGTTTTCAACTACAAAAAAGGAGAATGCAAGTCAAATCATTTTCAGGGCCAGGGCTCATGGAAAATCAGACATCTGTCAATTGCGTACGAGGGACGTTGCATGGATTGTTGTTTCTTGCCTCTTCCCTCGGAGAAATTAAATTCTCAATTTGTGATTTGTCCTTTCGTTACGTGTGTAATTTGCCAACCCTGGTATTGACTGGAAGGTAGTATGAAATTGATGTGTAAACTGTTTTGGGCCAACAGTCAGTGTCGTGTTCTTGTGCCGTGCTAAGCAAAAATGCTGATTACATTTAAAAGTATGTGAATACTCGTGAATATACTCAAATTTGTATTCGTATTCGTAATTCGCATGTATAAAAATGTTTTGCACATGTAAAACAAAACGCGATTGACCTGATACGCTCAATTCTTTTAGTAACTGTATCTGAGAGAGTGTATCTGAGAGAGTGTGTGTGTGTGTGTGTGTGTGTGTGTATTTATATCTATTTTAATGCTTATCAAACATACACACGCCCACAAGCGCATAAGACTTAATTTAATTAAGTTATCAAACTGCGAAATTTGACGCGTATCTTTGTATCTTTGAGATACATTCGCACACTCTGAAATGTATCGCACGGGCAGCGGCAGCGCCCTTCTCTGTCTCGCCCAGAGCTTGAGTGCAACTCATGCCACCAACTGGAATCGCAGCAACAGCAACAACAACAACAATAATAATGGCCAAGACACTGCTGGCAAATCAGACAGTCAACAATCTGGCAATAAACGCATTCTCCTCAAGGCCAGGTATAAAAACGTTTAGAATTAAATTAGATAGATCTCTATGAAGCTTATCAGTTTCTGAGCTCATCAAGCTGTAAACTTGAAGAACTTTTCAATTTAAAGTCTACAATTAAGGGGGGAACCTTCTTTACACGGTCGAAAAATACGTAATTTTTACGAAGTTTTTAATAACTGGAAACGTTTTGAAAGATTTATCCCAGCTTAAGACATATTTTAAAATATACAGTAATTTTTTCAAGACAAAAGAAAAAACCTCTATGAAGTGTCTCCACTGTGTACACTCTAGCGTCCTTAATTGTGGTCTAAAGCAAATAACTTTTTAAGCTTTATGATTGTAGCTTCTATGTGACAATTACTCTTTTTAAAGAAAAGGTTGAAATCGCTTCTTTTTTCATAGTTAGACCCCGTACTTTAAAAAAGTAAAGGGGTCTATTAACTTTGTCACAAAACAAAATGTGCGTAACAGGCAGAAGGAGGCGTGGCAGACCCCATAAAGTATATATATTCATAATCAGCATCAACAGCCGAGTCGATATAGCCATATCCGTCTGTCCGTCTGTAAGAGCGCCTAGATCTCAGAGACTATAAGAGCTAGAGACTCAAAACTTGGTATGTAGGTTCGTCTATATTGCAAGCAGATCGAGTTTGTTTTAGACTTTGGATCGGACCACTATATCATATAGCTCCCATAGGAACAATCAGTTGAAAATTAAGTCTTAGTATTGAAAACTTTTTTGCTGTTTGAGATATTTCAACCAAACTGACAGAATATGCATGTATAATGGTCCCATACATCCTGACCAAATTTGATTGGAATCGGGCCACTATATCATATAGCTGCCATAGGAAGGATCAGTAGAAAATCAAGTCTTAGTATGAAAAACTTTTTTTCCATAGTAAGTACGGGGTCTCCGACAGTAGAGTATGCTCGACTGTAGCACCGTCCACTAGTTTTAAATTAAAATTGGTTTTTCCGTTACAAAATTTACTACGGTCCAAAATCACATTACTTTGTAAATACTGCAGATATCGACTTGAAATTTTAAGGAATATTCTTGAACAGTTTTACAATCGAATAGACTTATTGCCAAAAAATAAATTTTTTGGATCCGATAAAGGAGGCTTAAATTCATTTAAAAAAAAAAAAATTAATTTAGCGAAATTCAAAATATTTCAATGCAGAATGAATGAACGAATGAACAAAATTAAATTCCGCTTGAAAATTTGTTCCGTTTTCTTAAAGTTGTAAAAGTTTGAAAATCATTTATAGATTTGAATTGAAACACAATTGACAAAGCAACAATACGTACATTTATTTTGTTGTCAGTCTTTTATTTTACTCACCCATAATTTGAATACTAGTTAAAATATTTGTTGAAATTTTTGGTTAACCTCGAAACAAAAAGAATTCACTCAAAAATGATGCAATTTTGAGGCTTTGCACAATGAACTGGAACGTGAAGAGAAAACAGATAGAAGAGAAGAAAGGAGATGAAGAAGAAAATCGTTGGATTGGAGATTTTCAAATACATTTACTTTATGGAATGGAATGCAATTTGAATTAAAACTTATGAACCTATTGCGAGTTACTTTTTAAACGTTGAGTTGATAAAAGAAATATTAAAATATATAAATATAAAGGCATTCTTTTCGTGCTCGTTTTGCTCTCCGACACTCCGTTGGTATTTTCCCCCATCGTATGCTGTGGATTTGTCGATTGTAGATTGCTAGTCGGAAGAGGCTGGAGTGTTTGTATGACGCTTGCGAATACATCCGAGAGCCTCGTAGCTGAGCAATGAGGTTGAAGGGACGCGCGTCGAGCTGGAACCGTTTGTCCCATGGGGGCTATTGCTGATTTTAATGGGGGACTTTCCCATTTGCATAAGCAGCTCATCGATACGCTCCGTTTTGACCTTGATGATGTTTTCCATGTGGGCCAAACGCTTTTGGTTTGCCTCAATGATGGCATCCTTGGCCTGATTATCGCGTGCCATTTTCTCATACAACGAATAGAGTATCATCTTTTGTGGCACCTGAACAATGCCATCGCCCACCTGTTTATTGACCACGACCGTTTTCACCTCATCATTCTCCTCCCAAATCTGTTCCTGTGCCAATATCGCATTACGTGTCTCCACAACACGCTGACGTTTCTTCAATCGCATTATCTCATGTAGAAGAACCTCGGCCGCTCCATGGGCTCCAGTTGACAGCAGCTCCGTAAATTCACGACTCAGTGTCAGATTGAATTTGGCCAGCACCTTGTAGTTAAAGGTCTCCCAATTGGCAATCTTTAGTTGAACGCTGCTGCGCTTCGGAAAGTTATTCAAGTCGATGAGTCGTGGATGATCGCGTTTCATCATCTCCGCCAGGGGCAAAACATCGGAGAAATCGCGTCGCAATCGAGTTGTATTTATATCGTTCTGTTGGAGCCATTTGTGAACCTCGGCGATCTCCTCATTGCTCAGGTTCTTGCTACTTATGGTGTGCATGCCGATCAGTTGATGTATAATTGATGTATATATATATATATATCTGTATACATATATATATATATATATATGGTATACACACTGAATATTGTATATATCTGACGTGTCTGAGTTGAAGAGAACATTGAATGAACCAACAATTGAATTTCTGCCTCAAAGTTTACTAAGTTTTTATTTTATTGTCAAAAATACTGTGCTATGGGATATAACTATTCATTTCGATTAGTCTTAGAGTACTCACTAGCTGCGACTATAAGATTAAGCTGTGCCAAGTTTAAGCATTAAAGCTCGACTGAGAGCCGAGTTCGGTTGGATAGACATTAAATTAGCTAGAGAGCTAGATTTAAATACATATGCTTATAAACATAATATTCCTACTTTATTGCGACAAGCTGCACAAAGCGTGTTTATTGCCGCTGAATGATTTTTAGTAGGGTTGCAAAGCTCTGACAAGCTTTCATATCGAGCTTTTCACGCACGGTTAATCTTTAATTTTTATCTTTATTGAGTTGTGATCGCTTTTCATCGATGCAGGTAAAGATAACAAACAAAGCTAGTTGCAAAGCTTTTTAAATAAGCTTTTATGAATAGCTCAATAAAACTTACTTTCATTTTTTATTTATCTACTTGAATTATGAATAGCTTTACATGAAGCTTTACAAAAAGCTAAAGCTTATTTATAAGTTTGTCATTCTTAGCTTTTCATAGGTTAATTTGCTTTAACCCTTAAATGCATTTACAATTTCCAGCAGTTTGGATCTTTGAATTGTTGATAAACGTTACCCAAAGCTATCGATGACACGAAAGCTTATTGAAAAGCTCAAGTAATTCCACATTCCAATTGAGAATATTAATTTTTAAGCGAAGATCTTAAGATCTTGAGCAAAGCTCATGTCAAAGCTTTCATAAGGGAGCTTTTGTTCCATTTTATTGTTGTTTTGAATTCAACCAATTGTAAATTGTATATAAAAAGCGCATTAAAATTTATATTGGAATTATAAAATTAAATTTTATTTAAACATAAAATTTAAAGTTGTATACAGAAAGGTGTTTTGTTGTGTTTACGTCTAAAACCAGTTGGGAATTCTAAATGAAAAAGCGAGTTGTAATTTTGTAGCTCCTGATTGGTTTTTGTTTTATTTTGCTGCCAAAAGAAATTCGAATCATAAACTAAAATTTAGCACAAATGCATTCAGAAAATTGAAGAAGAAGAACCCGTTAAGTGTGTGTGTGCGTGTCTTGTGTGAGCAGCCGAAAAAGAAGAGACGGAGATAGAGAGACGTGGGGAGATATATACAAATAAAGTAGGAAATTAGTGAGAAAAGGTTGTGTGATGGTAATAAAGTAAGAATAAATAAATATATATGTTTATGAATAGATAGGAAGATTAATTAAATTGAGACAATTTGGCTGGAATGGGAATTGTGCCCAATTTATGCTCAATCGAATTGTTTGTGGTAGAACGAATGCGTTTTTTGGGACGCAAGCGTCGTTTGTTGTTGTTGTTGTTGTTGTTGTTGTTGTTCTTGTTGTGTGTGTCTGTTGTTGTTCTTGTATGTGAAGTTGTTGTGGGTTGATTTGCTGTTGAGGGCTTGAGGTGATTGACAGCATTTGCCACCTGCTGCTGCAATTCATCGATGCGTTCGCACTTCAATTGCAGCATATTCTCCAAATGGGCGCTCAATTGGTCAAAACGGGCGATCTTGTCGTTTTTTTGCTGCAACTGATTGACGGCCTGCATGTAATGGGAATAAAGTACCGTACGTTGTTTTTGTTTTTGTACTTGTTGTTCACCTCTTTGTTGCCTATTGACACCAGCTGCTGAAGATTCGGAGCCAATTGCATCGCTGCCTGTTGCTGTTGTTGCTGTTGCTGCCACTGACAGTCGACGATTGTCGTTATTGTTGCTTTGTGGACCGCCACGTGCGCGTTGCACGATGCCCACATTGTGTCCCATTTGTAATCTCTCGGAGCGTTTTAGAGCCGCCTGTGCCAGCTTCAATGTCTTGGGCATATTCGGTTTTGGCGGCAACACAGAACCATCATCATCATCCCCATCATTTGCATTACTATTATCAACTTTCTTTTCGGCATCAACAACAACTGCTTGTGGCTCATTCACTTTATTATCCGCCTGATCAGCATTATCCTCAGCGACATTTTCGTCATCGTTATCGTCATCGGAGCTGCCTTGAGCCTCACGAGCTTTGCGCTCGGCCGCCATTTGAATACGCATTATGCTAAAGAGCAACAGATCCACAGATCCCGGCACACTGCGTGCCACACGCACCATTTGATCACGCGTCAAATGGACACCGAGACGGGCGAGAACACGTTTATTGAACGACTCCCAATTGGTCAGCTTATTCTGTACGCTATTCCGTGGCGGATAATAATTCAAATCGATCAGATCCGGATAGTAGCGGGCCAAGAGACGCGCCAGCGGCAATACGTCCGTAAAGGATCTGCGCAAATTGCTTGAATTGATGTGATTCTGTTCGAGCCATTGATTCAACTCGTATTGTTCCACAGCATTGAGCGATGTCTTTTTTGTGCTTGTCGTTTGTCTCGGCATCTCCGGATCTCTTCACCTCATCGGCTCCACCTTTCACTACAATTTTCAAATAAATATTTATTTAACATTCGCCCCTTTAATTTATCTCTTTACCAATTTAAATTAAAAAAAAACACTCCAAAATATATAGACTGTTCACTTCTTGAGTTTTTCCGCGTATTATACCTTTTGATTCTTTAATTTCCCTTACTTTAGTAAAAAAAAAATGAAAAGAAAAAACTGAAATACGTTTAATACTTGAAATTTATTTACACTTTTTCGGTGCTCTGTGTGCTATTCTCCAAAAGCAACTGTTTTCTGACTAGTTCACAAAATTCACTCGTAGCTCGATGCCCAACAGCTGACTAGATTTATATATTTTGGGTTTACAGAATAATTGCAATGGGATTATGACTGTGTATATTAACAATTTATATTTAAACTAGGGGGCTACGCCCCCTGCTCGCTTCGCTCGCCAACCCCCAGCTCGCTTCGCTCGCAACATTGTCTTTAGTTGTCCGGCTTAACAAATTTACATAATATTCGCCCCCTGCTCGCTTCGCTCGCCAACCCGCAGCTCGCTACGCTCGCAGCATTGTATTTAGTTGCCCGTTTTAACAAATTTATATAATATAACATTTTTTCTTTAAAAAAAAACGGAAATATTTAGCTTCCGCTGTCCGCTGCCTTAATTTTTTTCCTTGCAATTGAACTTTGGCTAAAAAGTCGGATTTGGTGATTTAGCGGGAAAAAGCTAAATTTGGCGGGAAAAAGCTAAATTTGGCGGGAAAAAGCTAAATTAAGAGAATTTGTCAAAATTTGGCAAGAAGAGTTAATCTAAAAGTTTTGTTAGGATATCTGCGATTGCATCCGATTGTTCCTATGGCAGCTATATGATATAGTCATCCGACTTTGACCAAATTTGGTCAGAATGTAAGAGACAGCCCCAATCATACAATCTGTGAGTTTGGTTGAGATATCTTAAGAAACAAATAAGTTTTTCATACTAAAGGTTTTTTCATCGGATTGTTCCTATGGCAGCTATAAGATATAGTCATTCCACTTTCACCAAATTTGGTCAGAATGTAAGAGACAGTACCAAACATGTAATCTGTGAGTTTGGTTAAGATATCTTAAGAAACAAAAAAGTTTTTCATACTAAATGTGTTTTTCATCGGATTGTTCCTATAGCAGCTATAAGATATAGTCATTCCACTTTGACCAAATTTGGTAAGAATGTAAGAGACAGTACCAAACATATAATCTGTGAGTTTGGTTGAGATATCTTAAGAAACAAAAAAGTTTTTCATACTAAGCAATTCCGTGACCTTTGACCTTGATTTTGACCCTCTTACAGGTGGAATTTCGCAAAACGCCGTCTTATTGCACGATGAAATTATCTCATCTATGTTGTGTGAAAATTTCAGCTCTCTATCTCTTACCGTTTGGGCTGCACGTTGATTCTCAGTCAGTGAGTCAGTGAGTCAGTTAGTCAGTCAGTGAGTCAGTCAGTGAGTCAGGACAAAGAGTTTTATATATATAGATAACATTTTTTCTTTAAAAAAAAACGGAAATATTTAGCTTCCGCTGTCCGCTGCCTTAATTTTTTTCCTTGCAATTGAACTTTGGCTAAAAAGTCGGATTTGGTGATTTAGCGGGAAAAAGCTAAATTTGGCGGGAAAAAGCTAAATTTGGCGGGAAAAAGCTAAATTAAGAGAATTTGTCAAAATTTGGCAAGAAGAGTTAATCTAAAAGTTTTGTTAGGATATCTGCGATTGCATCCGATTGTTCCTATGGCAGCTATATGATATAGTCATCCGACTTTGACCAAATTTGGTCAGAATGTAAGAGACAGCCCCAATCATACAATCTGTGAGTTTGGTTGAGATATCTTAAGAAACAAATAAGTTTTTCATACTAAAGGTTTTTTCATCGGATTGTTCCTATGGCAGCTATAAGATATAGTCATTCCACTTTCACCAAATTTGGTCAGAATGTAAGAGACAGTACCAAACATGTAATCTGTGAGTTTGGTTAAGATATCTTAAGAAACAAAAAAGTTTTTCATACTAAATGTGTTTTTCATCGGATTGTTCCTATAGCAGCTATAAGATATAGTCATTCCACTTTGACCAAATTTGGTAAGAATGTAAGAGACAGTACCAAACATGTAATCTGTGAGTTTGGTTGAGATATCTTAAGAAGCAAAAAAGTTTTTCTTACTAAATGTGTTTTTCATCGGATTGTTCCTATGGCAGCTATAAGATATAGTCATTCCACTTTCACCAAATTTGGTCAGAATGTAAGAGACAGTACCAAACATATAATCTGTGAGTTTGGTTGAGATATCTTAAGAAACAAAAAAGTTTTTCATACTAAGCAATTCCGTGACCTTTGACCTTGATTTTGACCCTCTTACAGGTGGAATTTCGCAAAACGCCGTCTTATTGCACGATGAAATTATCTCATCTATGTTGTGTGAAAATTTCAGCTCTCTATCTCTTACCGTTTGGGCTGCACGTTGATTCTCAGTCAGTGAGTCAGTGAGTCAGTGAGTCAGTCAGTGAGTCAGTCAGTGAGTCAGGACAAAGAGTTTTATATATATAGATATGGGCATTTCCACAGAAAGGTCCACCGCGGCCAAAAACGTAAAATTGATCAGAAACTTACATCTTGTGAAATTTTCTTCCAAAAATGCATTCAAGTTATTTGTTTAAGCAATATACGCTAGAAAATGTTCAATAGGATGAACAAATAGATTCTACATTGGAATAAATTCACTTTTTCTATATTTTTGCACATTTTCTTAAAAATTGACTTGCAAAATAGACAGTTTGTATTCTATCGAATACACTAAGTAAGATAGTAAGATTGTAACAAAAACTATTTAAATACATAGAAATATATTGAAAGTTTGATTTAAAAAACGTTTTTCGAGCTGTTTTCGATATATAATTAAAGAAAAAGAGACAGAAACAATATAAAAATAGTGATGGTAAAAAATGTCCCGTGCGCGATGTCCCGTGCGAATTTACGTCAAATTGAATTTAAAAAAAAGTGCAAGTCATCTTTGAAAAAAATCGTAACCATTTTTAAGAGGCATCAATGCACAAGAGTTAAAAATAAGTTGCATTAAAATATTGCCTCTGGATTCGCTGAAATTGGCGTTTGAATTGGTTGACCTCCACAAGTCACTTCCATTTTGTGTCCCGTGCGAATCACTTGAATTTTTCTATTATCTTAAAAATGAAAAATTACCCAAAATCAATCTTTGCACCAATGAAAGAGCTAATCAAATGCTATATGTTAAGCCCTTCGTCAGAAAAAAAAACCGTTTCCTTTTTACCGTTTTTTTACTTTGAATGTGTACGAATGTCCCGTGCGCGAGTTTGGAAATGCCCATATGCTACCATATTTTTAACAATCAAAATTAAATATATTTCGATATATTTTATTATAAAAAACTGTTTTCAAAATATTTCAGAAAGTGATTTGAAAGCTTAAATAATTATTAACTTAATGATATTTCAAAGTCAATAAAAATTAATCAATTAGAGATTTGGGCGAAAATGGCTTTTGACAATATCATGTTAATGATAAGACATTCAATTTGTTGCGTCATTTTTTTGGCTGACATAAATTTAAATTTCTTATTAGACATTTTTAGAACATGCCTAAAAATTTATTAATTTATATCAATAGCAATTGCTGTGAGTTTTTTATGCCTTGGGCTGTTTTGTTTAAAGCGCCGCCTAAAAGCATGCAACACTTTTTGTTCCCCACATTTTGTTCTTGCTGTTAACACATTACTCATACGCCGCATTGACTGTATTTAATTTTATTTTATTCAATGTCAATTTCAGATCGACGAGCAGCGTTGTTAATACAGTCGCCAATGGTGGCAACGGTGGCACTGATGAGCGTGCAACGACTTCCATGGCACCATTGCAGTTGGCAACAACAACTGCAGCCAACAAGGACACCTCAGGATCAGAAACTGGAACAACACTAAGCATACACCAACAGCGGCTACAACAGCAACAACTTGAGCAACTACAACAAAGACGTGAGCAGTATATACAACAGCTTAGTCTGCCAGAAACCTTTGACCCCGAGCATAGGTGAGTGGAATATGGGCTACAAATTACAGGGTATTCTGCCTTAGAAAGTGGGAATTATTCTTGTCATTCAAAATTATCGAACCAGCTATCGATAGTTTTTAAAAAACTGATAATATAAATTGAATAAAATTGTTGTATTGTATTTCAAATTTTCTATTATATTGTCCTTTGCTAACATTATTTACTCACACAGCTTCTAATATTAAAAATATCGATTACCTTATCGATAAAATTTCAAAATAAAATGATCGATTACACTATTGATTGTATCTGAAAATTAATTTTAGAGATTTTAGAAACAATTTTTAACTATACCAATTCTCACCCAATCTACGTGTAATCTCAGGTTATCGATTACACTATCGATAAACTTCAAAAATTTATATGATTGTTTCCAATGATCTTTATGATAACATTAATAACAAACTATTAGTATCGATAGAATTGTAAATTGTTATTTCTTATGTTCCTAATGCCATTTGATAGTTTATAGTATCCATCATAGTATCGATTATAGTATCGATAAAAATGTATATTTTAAATTCTATTGCCCCGTTTGCCAAGTTTTAATCAGTTATTTGACTTTTCACAACTTTCTTGCCAACTTGCCGATTGACCCATTTCCCTATTTAGTTATCTGTCATCAGGCATTATGATGTGTAAATGCTGGATGGTCGTCGCAATGGTACTACAATTGAACAACTGTCATGGCAATTGGTGACCCTCGTCGGTCGGTCTGTCGGTCGCTCGATTGGTCGATAAGATAGGGCCTAGGCTAATGCGCACCTAACGACGCTGATCGCTCCAAAGCGTCGCTTGGCCACCTGTTGGCACACAGCTTATCGAACAGCAAATGTCGTTTTTATTTTTATTTTCATTTTCATTTTTTTTTTTCTTTATTTCTGTTTATTGTTTATTTTGTTTGCCAGCTGGCTGGTAGGCTCACGAGGCATCAAAGAGGGATGAAGTGAGAGGGGTAGAGAAACGGAAGGTAGAATAGTCATGCGGTGTACTTTATTTATTATTGATAAGGACGAACATTTCTGAGAAAGCCAAAAAGAGTGCAGACTGTTTGCCTCATGTTATTGTCTGCTCATAAACTTCAATGTGACCAAAAACTCGAGTTGATGCCTTTACCACTTACCACTTTCCCCTTTCCCATTGGCATGGATCTGGCAGGTGGCTGTTGCCAGTTTTCAGCTGCCAGCTGCAAGATACTTTCTACACCATAGATTACGCCGTACAGCCAGCTGCGGAGTTTCACAGCCAAAAAAAACGAAGCGTAATCAATTTACAGATAACTTTTCAATGTTTTTATTTGCTTAACGATTTCCGCATAAAGCTGAACGAATTAGGAAGCCAAGTGTTAAATTTTTTAAAGGATCGATTATTACAGCATTAACATAATCTAAGATTAGCTAGAGGTATGCACATCGTGTAGATGAATTTCAATCGTTGGTTTTATTACAATAACTAAAAGATTCGTCAACTAGCCTTCAAGCAGCAAGTATATTACTGATCACTCGTTAGTTTAAGTTTACATTCCTCCCACCAAGAGAAACTCTTTAGCAGAAAATTAACTCGTTAACATAGACTACAAGCAGTGAGTAAATTACTCATCACTCGTTAGTTGTAATCAGCTTTTCTGCCATTTTCTACATTACTTATTAATTAGTAACTCGTTGACGCAGGCCTCACTCGCTGGCTTTACTCATCACATAGAGAACGAGATAGGCGCCCTCTCGCTGCTGGAAATTCGTTTGATAAACAGACGGAATTTATTGATGGCACGTGTGGATGGGGTAAACATACATACATAGTACTTATGTACATATGTAAAGAGATGTGTACATGCTTAGTACATTATTTATGTTTGATAACCACTTGAATTGAATTGCATTCATGTTCTCGTTTAACCGATTGATAAGCGTTTCACATGATTCACGACACTCACATTCTGAATGATTATAAGAGGAAGAGGAGAGTGAGGGCGGGGAAGGGTGAGAATGTCGTGCCCCTCGTTCGACGTCATGTGATGACTCACAGTCGTAACGTTCAAGAGGTAGCCAATTGTACAAACCATTAATGTCATATATTTTATGGAAAATCATTGGACTTCGATGAATCATATTTGTCACCTGGCTGTAATTATTGCTTAATATGCTACACAAAATTTATATAGAGATCCTTAACAAAACATACGGAATTAATTCCATTGCTTGAGAAATTTCATTGATGGATCTATCATGTAACGAGAGAAGAAATTCTCTTCTTTCCACATATTTGTTTGTAATACACTTTTGTATTATCTATTATTTAAACAGTACACTTGAAATACTGTTTGCATTTCATTTAAAATGCTATCAGATAATTAAATAATTAATTGACACTTCGGTCATCTATTGGAAAGAAAGAATTCGAAACTTAAAAAATTAACTAATTGTAGTAGAACAAACTGAACTACTATCTCAAGGTGTCTGCCATCTGGAAACTAAAACAAAGCACATTCACATGTAGCTTACATACCCTGTAACATGCGTATATAAAGTAGGGTATGTTAGCCGCAAATTCATCTCAAACATTTTTCGCGCTCACTTTTTTTTGCATAATATTAGGCGATCTTTTTTGTTTTAAATGGTAGACAGGACAAGTTATTTTTAAATTCACATTCAATTTTAGTTGAAACTGTTAATAATATAGTTACTATTGCCAGCTTTCCCTGTTAATAACAGAGTCCTGTACTGTTATATTATATCAGGGTCAAGGACTTAACATTATATAAGTCGAAGGAATAACATAATTTGATCAACAGCTTTCCAATGTTCACATAATACCCAATTTTGTTGTCATGATAGCCTCGTAGGCACAACATTGATTGATCAACAGTGCTATCCTTATGTGTACTCACTTCAACTGCAGCTGTTAATAACATAGCTGTCAACTGCTTTTATCCTCCTATCATCATTTAATGTTACTTTACTGCAGCGCGTTAAAAGCAAACAGCGCTGCTACTGCTGCTGCCGGTGTCGACGCAGGCAAAAGCCCATCGCCAACTGTAGTTACCGGCGCTGTTAAGCATTTCAGTAAACGCGAGACGCTGGCGCAGACACAACAAGCGACCGGCAAACGAAGCAAAAATAATAACTCGAGAAAACGAAAACAATTCAAAACAAATAAAGAAAAGCGACAACAACTGTTGAATGCAGAGGCCGAACGCCGTTAGTAGCTGGCACTCAGTTGGACAGTTAACAGTTAGAAATCTCTCTCTCCCTCTCTCTTTGCCTGTCTGAATCCGTCGCAGCTTCAACTCCGTTTCGGTTTTCAGTTTGTGTTCGACGATCTTGAAGTGCGCGCGCTTTTCAGCTGAGTTCCTGAAGATTATATAAATTTATTTTTTGCAAGTGAAACGTAAAGTGTAAATAAATTGCACTCATATTGTTGATATTGATAAAAATAAAAAAAATGCATGTCGCTAGTGAAAATACGCGGGGCAGTGCACGTCTTAGTGTCTACTTTGAGCAGGATCTCTTTGATGACGATGACGACAGATCCGACAGGTCGAAAACGGAACGCGTTGATATTCGCCGCATTGCGGATGATTCCCTGCTAGAAATCTCCGCTGTTGATAGCAACAACAACGACAGCAGCAAACATAACGAGAGCATCGAGAGCAACGAGCTTAACGAAATCAGCGAGCAAAACGACAGCAATGTCACACCTCCGCCTGTAATGCGGCGACACAAGAGCAATGGTCGCACTCACTCACGCTCTCGCGAGCGCAGCTTTGTCCATGCTGCTAGCGACGCTGTCGTCGATGGCGCACGCACCGTGGCGCGAACATTCAAGCGCATGTCGCTCATCGAATCCAGCAGCAGCAGCAACATCCGAGAGCGAGCAGTACAAGAGAGCATTGCACAAGATGGCGTCGATCAGCTTAAAGCGAATGTAAAGCACAAACAACAGTACAACTCCACACCGTAAGTGAGATGCTGCAGGCTTAAAAAAAACTGTCTGCAAATGTCTTATACGTATAAGAGTTGGGAGAACTCTGACAATAAATGCGAGGATTGCAAATAAAATACACTAGGAATAAATTATAAGAGTTGAAACTGAACCTTTAGATTTGCTCTGATAGTCTGTTTAAAGGTTTTGCTTATGATCGTACTCTTATAAAAAAACTAAGTATCAGAGGATGTCTTGGGTGATTCCCCTGAATGATAATAGGTTACCGACATTCCTTGTCATCTATAGTAAAGATTCGAAATTTGTACTCAAAATCGTTTCCATTTTTCGATTAAGTACTTAACATTGGATGATTATGTATGCTTACAAGATCTTGACATGTTTTTGGGACGAAGCAGTTTAAAAAAAGCATTTCGTTAAATGGATTTATTCGTGCCGTGTGTCGCTTACTTTATAATTGACCGGCCAATATCTCTGTAAATATAAACAATTAAAGTTCAATATTTTGGGTTGTAGATGCTGTTGGCATTTATGAACACATTTGCATTAAAAAACAAATTTCGGAATCATGTCGCTTACGTTAATTGTGAACTTTTGCTTAATCGAAGAGTATACTGCCAAATGAAATATTGCTAAGATATGATGAGCTTGCATAAGTCACAAAAGTCTGTTACCATAAGGCATTTAATCGCTTTGTTTCTTCCAAAATATTGCCTAAACGTTGCGTCAAATTACGAATTTCATAATTTATACCTTATATTTCTGTAATAACCCAATTGACTGACCAACTTTTAGCTTCCACTTAAAGCAACGACTTGTTAAAGTTCAGGCCATGTCATATTTTTTTGTGATAAGTGTACATGACTAAAAAGTATAAGTTCAGGCAGGTCACTTACTCAAAAAATGAACTAATTACGTTAGTAATAGCTAAAGACACAACTGATAAAGCACTTTGTACTCTAGTTACCAATGTTTTTAATGTAAGATGGGGATTAGAATTGATGCTTATCTCAACTTGAATACGATGATGATTGTGTTGTAGAGAATGTGTTCATGGAGATTGTCTCGAAAGGTCTGTCCTCTTCATGGGGCTTACAGCCAAACCGTCGGCTGATTCATGCCTGTTTCGTGGTATAGATAAAAAAAAAATATACAAAAATATACAAATCGAAATAGAAATACACGAAGAGCTTATGGAGCAAATAATGCTTATCAGTTGTATTTGGAATGTAAGCAACCTAACTGTCTTAGCTACACATAAAATTAGATCATTTGAATCCGAGACTGCCTGCAGACAGAGAGAGATAGAGAAAAGTAGAGCGAGAGGCAGAGAGTTCGAGATAAAGAGAACTTTCATAAATCTTGGCAATAAATTAAAAACTAACATGTCTCCTGATAACCATCGCCTATACTCAAGTCCATTCATCACTTAATCAGTCAGTCAGTCAACCATCAATAATGCCATCATTTTGGCATTCGATCAGCTGCCTCGATCATCGATTCTTCATTTAGCCCAATAAGCATTACCTTGCAGACTAACACCTGACAATCGGCACCTTTTGCCCCAAAGCTCTATCGCTAATTGTACCCTGAATTGGTCTATTAAATACAGTTGTTACTTCCACCTGTAGTTCTTATACCCTGTACCCATAAAAGTTGACAATCAGGGCAGTCACGACTTGACTCTGACTCTTCTTACAATAATCAAACACTAAATTTGAATAAATATGTTAATGTTTTCTCTATTTATTAAAAATAAAATTAAAATGTACCCACAAATCTAAGAGCATTTGTCTCAAATGTGAGCAGCAGACAATTGTTTTCAGTGTGTTCTCTGTCATCATTAGTTTCTCTTATACTTTGTGGAACTTTAAACTCAATTACAGGGTATCTTCTGGACGATCAGCTGGTACTTTTTCCTTTTTTTATTGGCCCTTCATAAATGACTGATGTAATTTTCTACTTTATCGCCGTTAGAACAATATTATGGACTTAATACTCTGTTGCAGTCATCTTCACAGATGATCGGGTCAAACCTTTTGAGCTTTATCTCTCTCTCTCTCTCTCTCTCTCTCTCTCTATCTCTTATCATTCAATAAGTCCTCCAGGTTGTTATCTTTGCATTAGAAATGTAAGCTTGTAATATGATAAAGGTTTATTTATAGCACGATCAGCTGTGCCTAAGAATAGAAAGATATTATGTATAGCTTTATGCGCTATATTTTTAGCATGATTTTATCGCTTTCAAGCGCTGTTCTGAAGCTAACAAGTAAAAGTGAGCTTTAAGTTGATTAATCAGTTAAGTTAAGGACTCACATTCTGTTGTAAATGCTGCAAACTTAGCTTTTTGTAGTTTTACTGAGCCTAAAGCTTTCATATTGAGTAACTTGGACTAAGTTTTAATTAATTTGATCGATTAGCTGATGCTAAGAATTTGTAAAAACTTTAAAAATCTCTTAAACTAAACTTTGATTACTTTAATCTATCAGTTAAGACAAAGTATTTAATGTTTTTAAATAAGGTTTTTATTAAGTACATGATCAGCCCACATTGACGAAATCTTTGAAGCTTTTTCATAAACTTTAAAGCTTCGAAATCCCGTCATTAAAGTTACTTAGAATAAACTTTAGTTAAATAAATCGTTTAATCAAATTTTGTTTATCGTTTAAAGCAGTTTTTAATAGCTTATTTATTAAAGAAACCCTAAGCAAGTGATAATCGGACAAGATTCCCAAAAAAACTATATTCGTATTTATCTATCTAAAATCCTCTCTTTAATTGACTTTTTTTTTTGCTTGCAGTTCCTTGCCCCAAAGCTACGCCACTTCGGGTGCTCCACTCGAGCCAAGTGGGAGTGTCCACAGCCTCGGCAGCAGTTCCAGTCACAGTCAGAGTCACAGTCCAAGGAGCAGCCAGAGTCAGGGCAAAGGCAGCAGCGGCTCAACAGCCGGCAACAAAGGCGGCAAAACGGCCAAGCAACATGATCAGCAGACGTCCGCGGTGGCAGCGATCTCCTCAACCTCTGCCGCCGCTGGCGTCGCGGCAACTGCGCAAGTCGCTGGCGCAACTCCCCCCGAAAAGGAGAAAGACAAAGAGAAGGAGAAGAAACGCAAAGAAGTCTCCAGTTCACGTGTAAAGAAATTTCATCGTCACTTCTCTCAAGTCTCCAAAGACGAGAAGCTTATCAATTGTGAGTATTAAACGCCAGGTGGCGCTTTCAGGCAGCCTTTTTTTCATTCCCGAGCTGAGGCTTAAAATATATCTTGGTCCAAATCTTATACATATAATTGATCTAAACATATAATTTATCCAAAATTGAGAAGTCGATTTTTCGTTGTATTTTTACATAAACCAAACCATTAACTTTCCTAATAAATACAATTTTATAGTGCTCTGCAAGGGTATTAAATCTTCGGACAATCTGAAGAAATCACCCTCTTAATTCTTCTTTTGCATAAATGCGATACAGAATAACATATAAATAAATATAAAATATATTTAGAATGAACTATAAATATAAAAAATATGTATGTATGTATATAATATATTTCCAAATTAATATTAATTTATTTTATCAAACTATTTTTTGTAGACTTTTCGTGCGCTCTTGTTGGAGATATACCTCTCCAAGGACATCTCTACATAACGGAAGATCATTTTGCATTCTATTCAAATGTTTTCGGCTATGTGACAAAGGTAAATGAAAATGTTTTATGGGTTTCTTTTGGTGGCGCCATCTAACATTTCGAATTCTATGCTTTAGGTTGTTATACCAACAACTTCGGTAACAAAAATCTCGAAAGAGAAGACTGCAAAGATCATACCAAATGCTGTGGGCGTGGCCACGGCCGATGAGCGTCACGTGTTTGGCAGTTTCATCAGTCGGGAGGCCGCTTTCCGTCTCATGTGCACGGTCTGCACTCAGCTGGCGACGGGCAACGAGATTCTGCCCAAGCCACTGCCCGTGGACGTGGAGCTGACCGAAGAGTATCTCATCGACGACGACAGCAGCTGCTCCATCAGCGGCAACGAGAGTCCGCCACATTTACGATCCGCAGCTGCTGCTGCTGCTGCCGCCGCTGGAGGCGCCTCTGAACCGGAGACGATGCTCAGGCAACGCAATCTCAGCGACAGACATTTCGGTAAGTTGGGCAAGAACTCCCCAAGTTAAAGGAATATTTATTAAACTATTTTTTAAAATTATTATATAATGTTAATGTTAGTGTTAGTGTTAAAGTTAATGTTACTGTTAATGGTAATGTTTATTTTAATGTTGATGTTTATGTTGATGTTAATGTTAATGTTAATGTTTATTTTAATGTTGATGTTAATGTTGATGTTGATGTTAATGTTGATGTTAATGTTGATGTTAATGTAAATGCTAATGTTAATGTTAATCTTACTGTTATTGTTAATGTTTTAGATATTTATTGCATTTATTGCAAGATACCCACCTTAAATCGGGGACTCGACTAAAGCGTTCTCAATTGTTAAATAAGGGTTTATTTATTGGAATGCTTACAGGGTATATATTTAGTCAATCATCCCCATTTTTATCAGTTTGATTAATTGCTCATCTCTTTCTCTTTTCCCTTGTAGATCTCCAAGGCAACAGCACGCTGGCAGTGGACAATGGAATATCGTTGGTGGGTCAAATGATCGTGCGCAGCTCAGCTCCACCAGTGGTGCAATATGTGGCAGAAACGCAGGCGTTATTAGGAGGCGGCGGCGGCTCTGGCAGTCGTCAATCCACATCGCTTTCAACTTCCGCCTCCAGTTCAGGACCAACTTCCAGCTCATCCTCGCCCATTACCGTTGTCGGGATGGGTGTAAATGTGGGTGTGTCTACAACGACAACAACCACAACACGCAACACAATTGGCGGCAGATTGAGTTCAATGCGCTCCCGTCTTCGTCAACAGCTGCCAACGTTGACAGAACTGCATGTCCTCTACTTGGGCATCATGTTGGCCATCATGTTGGCCCTCTTCTCCGTCTTTCTGCTCTATCGCATTGTGGACATTGAGGCCAAAACACATTTGTACAATACGCCAGTTGATTTCAATTTGGTAAGAGTTATTTTTAAATATATTTAAAATAAAAGTTTTTAACACTTTTTTTTCTTCTTTTGACAGCGCTCGGGTAACGATGAAGATCTTTTTGCGGAAGCTTTGCGCTGGCAGAAAGAGCTTCAGGATAAAAGCACAGCCGAAGCTCAACATATATTATCCAAGAATCTAGAACAAATATCCAAGGTGAGTTCCAGAACAACAAAAACTATTCACAATTTAATCAGGCTATAGAATCAGCTTTTATACTAGTAAACTTTAATGACGGAGCTTTTAATGGAGAGTTAAGCAGTTTCTTTTTTTTAAGAGCTTTGATCGACAGTGAGAGAGTAAAAAGTTGAGGTTGTATCAAAAATACTCATGATTTAATCAGGCAATAAAAACAGCTTTGCGAGCTTTTAGGGAGAAGGTGGTAACTTGAGAGAGGAAGCTTTATAGAGAGAGTAATAAAGCTTTTTTCTGAAAACGCCAAACGACAGACAAAAACAGATAAACATGCAAATGCTGCGATTATCAGAAGGTGCATAATCTTATCAATGTTATTGGCCTGGTCAACTGGGCTTCTAGACTTGTTGGCGGAGCTGTTGAATGGTTGAGATACTTGAACGAGATATTGTTATTTTTGCTTGTGTTTTCAAGAAGTCTATAAAAGAGCTGACAATTGATAATTATAATTATCAACAAAATGTAGAATATAAAAAAATACTTAATTTTATATTTATGATATTTAATTCTATTATCTCTATTTCGAAACAGGTGCGTCGCAGTTTGGAAACGCTCTCGATGCTGATCCATGACAGGAGAGCGGGTTATGGACAGCCCGAGATGGAGATGGAGACGCAAATGGATATGGATATGGAAATGGAGGGGGCGGGAGGATTAGAGTCAGAGCTGTTGCCAAGCGTCCATGTGGCCAGCTCCTCCTCCGATTTTAGTGACTGATTTTGCTCCATTTTTTCCCCTATATCCCGTTTTTTATTTTATTCCTTATAGTTTTAGAAAACAAATCAAGAAGAAACAATTATATATAGTCATAATACGATATGGTATATATATGTAGTGGATTTAACTGAATTATCTGAAATTATCGCTAAGAAAAAAGGTGTGTAATTTTAAGCTCCAACTAAAATATGCATCAAAATTCAAGTGGCAAGTGGCAAGTTGCACAAACTCCTCTCTCTTCTATCTAGTTATATATAGACGTATATATTTAATCGGAAACATTTGATAAGTAGCCTGATTCTGCTCCTGCTCCTGCTTTTGCTCCAGTTTCTGATTCAAATTTCAACTTGGATTTTAAATGTTTACTTTATTTTTAAGTTTCATGAAATAATTGAAATGAAATAAAAGTTTGTATCTATTATATAATTAAACGAGCAACAAAAACAATTTCATTTGTATAAATAATAATCCTGTGATATGCATATTTAAGTTAATTTTTTTCCATTTTTTTTTCTCTATTTCTTAAGTCTAAATATATCTCTGTATAAAAATAATGCTTTATGAAGTGAAAGAAAAAAAATTGAACGAATTTCTTTGTTTTTAGTTAATTTTTTTTTATTACCATAATTATGTTTAATTATTGCAGACTGCAAATACTATCTTCTTAGTTATAAATTATGAATTTGTAAATTTGTATCTTAATTACACACACAGATATGTATATGCAAAGCAAAGATACCCTATAAAAATATACAACTACCAACATATACTACAAACTCTACATACTATATATGTCATAAATAAATAAGTGAAACCAAAAGCAATGAGTATTTTTTTTTTATATCAACACTATACCCAGTATGCCTTCTTTTATAGGGTATATATGTGTTAACTTTTTAGTTGGATTAGCCCAATAAAATGCCTGATTAAATTGTGTTCTACGCGACCTGTTCGACCAGCGGATACCCTGTTAAATTGACTTAAATATACTGTTTCAGCTACCTTAGCAAGAATTCAGATTGGCACATTTTGGCAGAGCTCATTGAATTCGCTACGGCAGGACGAACTCTACAGATTGGCATTAAAGGATATTGAGCCCATAAGAATCGTCGACTTAAAAAATTCCACACTAAAGCTGACCAAAAACAGCTCAAAAATACAAATTTCCTGACACTCGAAAACTAGAAGGACAATTTAAATGTCCTTTGGCCAGCTGATAGTCCCCACAGAATCCTTTTAAGGATTTAAAAGTAATAGCCACTTTTTCTTGTACTAAAAAGTCCTGCAAAGTTATGGTTTCTGAATTATTGCAAATTGCTTTATCGATGTAAGAAAGGACATCCGAATAGTCCTTCAAATGGCCAAGTAACTTTAACTTTTGTGTTTTCGGCATAATTTTTCTCAGTAAATCCCTCGACAAAATTTAATGAGATTTTTTATAAAATCCTGGAAATCCTTGACTGCCAAATGATATTCCTGGTTACAGTGACTACTAAAAGGTGTGTCCTTTCCAGCTTCGCCGGGATTTTATCAAGGTAGGAGTATTGAAAAGTTATCTTCACTGGAAAATAAGCCTTAAATGAGTTAAATCTCTGAGAATTTTTCAAGGACCTACACTAACCTTCACAAGGACCCACACTAACGATTGAGTTTCAAGGATAATAAAATTGGCTAAGGATCATCGAAAGAATTATTGAAATTGAATTGATCCTGTAGTATGCAGAATATAATCTCTTTAAGATTAAAGAAAAGGATTCCACATGATGAATCAAATCGTCTTATTTCAAACTACAATTCTAAAATACTCTGTTTTCACTGAGTTCATTTTAATATCAAATAAGAATGTCCCGCAATAAATCCAAATGTTATTATTACAAGTTCTGTCAAGTTTCTTTTTATTTAATCGTTGTGCATATCGCCAGGATCACACTTCCTTCTGTTCTCCATCCACTCGGCAGATGCTTTAACAATCATGCTCTGAATAAATGGCGTTTTCTAACTAACTGGTCTAACTATTTACTTAATTAACAGCTTAAGCTAAGTTTTATTACGGCATGTCACAGGAACTGAGTGGGCGGGCGGGTTGATGGGTTGCCATCGATAGCGAAATTGCAGAAGGATGCGCTAGGCAACCGGCTGCAGACCCAACGCATTGAAGATGGTAGGCTCCGTGGGTGGCACCTGCTTGTCCTCGTGATGTTGCAGCAGCTTAAAGATGCCCGTGCCAATGCCCGCTGGCATGCCCAAAATGATGCGCTCCGAGACGCCATTGATGGCATCCGTCTGACCATAATAAGCCGCGTCAAACAAATGATCCGCCGTCTTCTCAAACTGTAATAGAAGCAAGGAAAGACTGTGAGTTGAGTGTGGGAATGTAAGATAACTAGCGACGCCTCACCGATGCCAAATTGAAGACGCTCTCACGCATTTTGGCCAGGCCATGACGAGTGATGCCCAGAACTTCGCCACGGGCCGTCATCTGACTGGCCAGCAACATAATGTGACGCCAATCGACACTCATGCCGTGTCCCTCCATCACATCCGTAATCTCGCTCATGATGATGGTGCGTGCCGCCTCAATGCCCAGTGTCTGATAGATTTCACAGATATTATTGCTCCTGGTTTGATTGCCAACAACGCCATGCGTGGCAATCACCTCGCGCAGTCCGTAGCCCTCGATGCACAACTTATAAGTGGGCGGCTGGTGGGCATCGTCCACTGCAATCACGGCACGCGCAATGTTCGGCAATCCAGCCACAACCACATTCTGTATGGTCGTCGCCAGGCGAGCCAACTCAGCATTGATTGTTGCATTCCTTGTCGTCTCGACACGCACAATGATCCTCGATTTCTTTGGTGCTGCATGCACCTGATGCGGTTTAATGCGCAAACGTGACTTCAGGATGCTGCACACAATGCTATCCAGATCAATGTGCAGTCCCAGCACCTTGATGCGCGCCATATCAATGCCAATCACCAGATGACAACTGATCGGTCCACAAACCAACTCCACATACGACGACAGTTCGCCCAGCGTTGTCTTCTCAATGCGCACCTTGACTTGGCGTGCGAATTCCATGCTCGTATTGTTCCTCAATTCGGCTGTAATAATTGGCGTCGATATCGTCTTCGTGGCATTGATAATCTCCACAACGCGCGGCACTCCCTGCGTGATGTTCATCGAGGCCACACCGGCGAAATGGAACGTTTTCAGTGTCATCTGTGTGCCCGGCTCGCCGATACTTTGGGCCGCAATCGCACCCACAGCGGTGCCGGGCTCGCTGACAGCTCGATTATAACGATCATTGATGCGACGCAGAAATTCCAACAGCTGCTCGGCACTGATGCTTTCAATTTGCTGGCACAACTCCCTGTGATTTGTCCCATAGCGTTGCTGCAGTTGCCCAATGCGCTTCGATACGGTCTTCAAGTGGTTGCTGTGGATTGAAAAATTTACTCGTTACTCGTTACTTTTCTAAACAGAGAACTTAACAATTATAATTCTTAAAATGTTAATTAAAAAATGAAATTATTTGTTAACTCTTATTTTAATAAAATTTTTAAGTGGTTGCTGTAAATTGAAAAATGTACTCGTTACTCGTTACTTTTTAATATGGATCGAAAGTTAACAATCCTTTAATTAAAAAATAAAAGTTTATCCGGCTTTTAGAAAACCACGTTTAAAAATATCGAATAATTTAGCATATATCCAGATCATTAAACCCGTAATCCTTATTTCACTCTTCTCCGTCAACTCTTCTCTTACGTTACATCCAGTTTAAAGTCCGCACGTGCTTCTGCAAACTCCGCATCCTTTAACATTTCTTCCGCCTTTTCGACTATTTCCCCTGCCAGCAATGGTGGTTGTTCTCCTCGTGGCTGTTGTGCCCTCAGATTGTCGTATTGATGGCTCAAGTCGACGGGTTTGTTGCGCGTCTCCATCGACACGGGGTCAAGTCCATCGCCACCGTAAATGGTGTCCACCATTTCATTGATCGCATTGCGTACTGTGCCATCGTAGTGCACGACTAGATCCTCGAGACATTTGACCAGACGACGCTGCAGATAACCCGTCTCGGCGGTCTTGACGGCCGTATCGACGAGACCCTCTCGTCCGGCCATCGTGTGAAAGAAGAACTCGGTGGGCGTTAGGCCCGAGTAGAAACTGTTCTGGACGAAACCACGTGCCGCAGGTATAGCAGCTGCAACGAATCAAACAACGAGTAATAAGTAACGAGTAATGTATAACGAGTAATGAGACGGGAGAGTCATATGAAGAGTTTGATGAGGAAGAGGAAAACAGAATGAGTAATGAAAATGGTATCGTATCGAGTAATATGTAAAGAGTAACGTAACGTGTAAAATAAGTGAAATAACGAGAAATAAGAGAAGACCTGGAATTAAAAGCATAAATTTGAAACCAGTATCATATAACGATAATTGTAAAACGAAAAAGTAACGAGTGTCAAGCAACGACAATATGTGAGACAATAAAGAGCAAATACCAGCGAGTAGTGGAAGAAGCATGTGACGAGTAATGAGTAAGAGTAATAACGGTAGACTAAAGATGAGGTGTGACTTAAAAAAAATAGTGAGATAGAATGGAGAATTTGAAATGTAACGAGAGGAATGGGATGAGTAAGGAAAATTCGGAAACATGCTACGAATAGTGAATGACAATTAACGAGTAAAACGCTTAAAATGACATTCAGCAATAAAGAGACTATAAGTAACGAGTAATAATGATAAACAAAATTCAAGTAACGAGTAGTTCTTAACGAGTAATGCTTACAGTGTCTGTCGAAATGCGGAAGAGCTCGATTTTCGAAGCCATTGGGCACTCGCTTGCCGCTGATGGCCTGTTGACCGACACAGGCGATCATCTGGGAGATATTGATGTTGGAACCCTTCGATCCACTGAGTGCCATAATCAACGCACTGTTTGTGGGATGCAGTTCGGCGAAACATGTCTTGGCAGCCTGTTCACGAATGCCCGAGAGTTCTCGGAGCATGACAGCCTCGAGGGTTTCGTCGGGCGTACAACCGGGCTGACATTGAAGGGTGCCCGCCTTGAGTTTATCGATGTACTCGTTACACTTGGCATATCCTCGCTCCAACAGGATCTGCTTGTGTTGCAACAACTTTGCACTCGGTGTCACATCACTGATGCCAAAGGAGAAGCCACGATTCTGTATGAAAAACGATGCAATCTAAAAATAGAAGAAAAAAGCATATACAATTATTTTTACAATTTAGCGTTAAAAATGTTTAAATTGTTTAACAGTTTTATTGTGACGATTGCCCTGTATTTGCAAAGCCCTCTACTAAACAAGGCCGTAAAATCGCGTCATTTTCAATGCCAGAAACAGAAACAATTCTGGCGAAAGTCACTTGAAAGAACTTTTTGATAATGCCAAAACCCCAGACAAGATGCAGAGGGTGTAACGAGGAACAAGGAGCTAAGCACGTAAATACCTCAGTCTATAACCATTTAATTGACTGAAATCGCTTGTTGGAACAAGCAACAGGCAACGAGTTAATTAAGTGACACTACACTACAAGAAAACCAAGGAAGATAAACAGATACATGAAATACATTGATTAAATTAAATTAATTAAATTTTGAGACAATTTCTTCTCTTTTACTACCATCTTTTCATTTTTGCTTGGTGTTTTACTTTCGTAAACGTTTCTCTGGCTAGCTCTACAATCACCCATAAAATAGTTGAATTTAGTTAAACATTTAAATTTGTAAGAATATTCTTTCTGCTCTCCTCTCTGATGAGCGTCTTTTTATTTTTCATTTATGCATTCGCAAACGTTTCACTGGCTTCATTAATATTTGTAGACAGAATTGTATATATAGAACTTTTATGAGTTAAAATTGTTAATTGATTTGAGACTTAAAGTGACTTAAGTAAAGTATAATGATAATAATAATTGGTATTCACAATTTTTACCTCCATTTTTCACTATATTTGCAGTAATCAATGAAACCTATGTCAATTCGAATTGAGGCATTTGTTTACAGCTGTTACAACAGTTTTCCCCAGCCAATTTCCCTCCCCTTGTTTGGGGGAATTACCCGAACTTTGTTAGCTAGTGTTGAAAACAAGTGTCAGTGTTATCAGTGATAAGAGCTGCTTCGTTGTTGGACAAAAGGAATTGACAAGAGACAGAGACACGGACAGATAGAGACAGAGAGGGCGAGGGCGAGAGGTAGAGAGAGGGGGAGGAAGAAAGAGTGAGAGAGTTTTAAGTAGTACAGAACTGGCGTGTGAGTAATTAATCTTATCGAGGGAGCTGGCCAAATAACAAGAACACGACAGCTCGTGTTAATAACAAATTGTACAAAAGAGGCAGGAGAGGGGAGGGGGGAGAGGAGAGAGGAGAGCGGAGAACTAAAGGCATACAGTGGCCTGCATATAATTGCGAAAAATGTCGCAATGTCGCGCAGACGAAAACGAGCAACAAACGAGCAACCAGGTGACAACCGAAAGAAAAGGGGGAAATGAGAGTCAAATTCAAGGATTTGGTCAGCAGACAAGCAAGTTGCCACTTGTGGCTGCCACAAGCGCTGTTGTTGTTGCTACTCACACTCTTAACAGAGGCAGCACCACCACAGCAGCAGCAACAACAACAACTACAACAGCTGGAAACGGTAAGTAATCCCTGTCCACTCAACAAAAAAAAACAATGTTAAATAAATCCATAAGTATAACAAGTAATAAAAAAAAAACTATTTAAAAAAGTAATCCTCGCCGGCAACTATTTTTTTTGGTAAAAAAAAATTTGTTAAATCAAAGAAAAAAATAAATAAAATAAATCAATTAATTTAATACAAAAAAAATTTATCCTCTCCTTAAACTATTGTGGACAAGATTTCTTTACCCGACCCCGACCAAGAAAAATTAAAAAACAAAAGGCATTAATAAACAAATTAAAAAAAAAAAACCAAAAAAAAAAAGTAATCCTCGCCAGAAAGTGTTTTTCTTAATCCGCTCCAAAAATAAAAACATATAAATAATATCACAAAAAAATACAAATAAAGTGGCGAAATAACAGAATTGTATACCATTTAAAATGGTTTAAAGTCAAATAACTTTAAAACATGGATACATAAATAATAAAATTTTTTTATTAAATCTAAAATGTTTATCCTCGCCAGCAAGCGATTCCCTTAAAAGATTCTGGAAAAGATTTCCCTTCCCGCAAACAAAAAAATAAAATTTTCAAAAATAAATTAAGAAATTTAAGAAAAAAGTCAGTTTTCGCAAACAATTCTTGACAAGATTTCTCTCTCTCTCTCTCTGTTTCGACAGCTCCAGGGACGCATCATCTCCGGGAAACAGGCAACATCTGGACAATTTCCCTGGCAGGTGATACTGAAGCGTGACCAATGGGATGATCTGCTGTGCGGTGGTTCCATAATCTCCGACAGCTGGGTGCTCACCGCTGGTCATTGTGCCTATGGCAGAGATTCGCTCTATCTGGTCTTTGGCACCATCGAACTCAATGATGACAATGCACAGAGCATGACATCGACCAAGTTATTTGTGCATCCCAATTACAACGACAAGATGAACAATGATGTGGCGCTGGTGCAGTTGCCACAACAGCTAATCTTCTCCAGCAAGGTGCAGCCCATCCAACTGGTGTCCAGTTCACAGTCGGCCAATAACTATGTTGGCACTCTGGCGACAATTGCGGGATTCGGACTCATTGACGATGAGTATCTGGACTATTCGCAAATTCTGCTCTATGCCCAAGTGCAGATCATTGCGAATGACAAGTGCCTGTCCATCTTTGGATCGAGTGTGGTGCTCGCCTCCACCATGTGTGCCGAGGGCAGTGCGGGCACCAATATGTCCACCTGCAGCGGAGATTCGGGCGGACCAATGATCACCTACAACGGCAGCACAGGTCGTTGGGTTCAGATCGGCATCAATTCGTTTGTCGCCGAGGATCGTTGCACCACAGGATTGCCATCGGGCTATGTGCGGCTCACCTCGTTCCTGGACTACATTGCGGAGACAACGGGATTGACCCTCAGTTGATTTTAATTTCCACATTCCACATCTTCTGCCCACTTGGGTTGGCAAATAAAGCGCAAATAATAAACTCGAACCGCAAAAAATAGCCAAAAGAATTTCCCAGGCCACACAGAATAATAGATAAGATAGTTCTTCGATTTCTCTTACTCTTCCGACTCCCTCCTTCTCTCTTCAATACTCCCACTGTACAAAGCATTTTCAAGTTCTTGACATGAGCAGCTTATCGTCAAGTGTCGCCTTCCTTCCCCTGGTTAGTGACGACTGTTGACCATTTCTTAATATCGTCATATCGAGTTATCGCTATCGTTATCGTTGTCATTATCGCTACCTATTCATGGGGGTCACAATTTTACATCCATTTCCTAGAGTGGGATTGGGTGTTAAAAGAAATCACTTGAATTCCCAGGAATAAATCTAACATTTTGACTGCTTTGCTGTTATCGATAATATATCGATGTGGATTAGCAATTTGATTTTTGGGAAAATCACCTCAAATCTGATTTACTAGACCTGATTTTCACGCACAAGCCTTACTGAGGCGGAATTCTGCAAAAATCGCTGCTAAATTAAAGCTCGCGCTGACGGCGACTTTTTATACACGTTATTTAAAAAAATAAGTAAAATGGTATATTGTATTTGTTGCAATGTATGTAACAGAAAGAAGAAAGCATCTCCGACCCTATAAAGTATATATATTCTTCATCAGCAACAACAGCCGAGTCGACTTCTATAAACCCCACACAGATCAAGTTTGTTTGAAAATTTCATCACGCCCCTTTTCGCCTCCGTAATTCGCGAAAAGCCACCACACCGTCAGTTTTCAAGATATTAGGATTTTTTTTACTACTACTTACTAAATCGTAAAAAGATCGGACAAATAGAAAGGTGTCAATAGCTAATTTACGCTGTTAAGCAATGTAAGTGCCTAAAAGCATGCAATACATTTTTTTTTTAATTTATTAAAGTATGTAACGGGTATCCCACAGTCGGGAGTTCGACCATAACCTCTCCTACTTGTTTTTTTATTTATTGCCCGCACTTTTGAATTAATCCATAATACAAGTAATGTCATGTTATATTAATTTGAAATGTTGCCAGTTATTTTGTAAAATTTAAAATTCAGACATTTCCACTTATTTTAGGCGTTCAACATTGGAAAAACTCCAAAACTGGCGGGAAAATAGCTGAATTGGCAACACTGCTGCTGCTTAAACAGTTAGAAATAGAGGAGTTTAAGTTTCACTAGCTAAAATTCTATTTAATAGAGCAACTACTACTACAATATGCCCAATAAACTAGCTATTCTATTCAATAGAGCGAAGACAAGCCGTAGCTCCAAAAGATTTTTAAGAATACATTTTAAACAATTCAGGGAACAACAGATATTTACAAGTATTGACCATAAAGACGTGCATAACTATGAAGACTAACTCAAAGGGCTGTACTCAAACGGTAAGAGCTAGAAGGCTTGACATTTCACAGTGTATTCGTTCTTGGAAAATGCCGACCTGCAGTTGGCTCAAACTGAACCATCAACACACATCCATCCAAATCCATTCAGAGATAGTTGTAATATAGTATTAGAAAAGAGTAAAAGAGAGGGCAATACGCACCCGAGCCAAACGCCACATGGCTTTGGTCGCAAATGCCTCGCCAAAGTCGCGAAGCAGCAAATAGAAGATGCACTGCTTCGTGCCCGAGCCCATTGTGGCCTTGTCCATGGTGCCGCACATGAGCTCCGAGTTGCGTATATGAATCCCTAATAAAGAAAAGTTTTGCAATAAAAAGAGATAGATGGATGTATAGAGATATTGCTTACAGGAATCATTGGCACACAGATCCATGTTGCCGGTGTAGTTGCGTCCCTTGTTGACCATGTTGAGACGCACCTGGGAATCGCTATTGGGTCGCATCAGAAGATTAAACATTTGTTTGCCCGTCCAGAGGCGTCGGGGCTTCCAAATGGCCGGCGGTGGCATTTGGATGTGCATGGTGGAATCCTCATTGGCCAGAAAACAGGCGGCCAACTGCATGGCGTCCTCCTTGGTGAGGAAAACCTCCTTTTGGGTGAGCAGATAGCCGCCAGTGATGAAATCCTGCGTGGCAGCTATCAAAATCTCGCCATTCTTTGGCGTCACCAGATTGGATTGATTGCCCATTAGAATGAGGGCTTCAGCCCGAGCCTCCTCCGTCTGTGGCAGATGCAGATTCATCTCGTCACCATCGAAGTCCGCATTGTAGGGAGTGCAGGCGCATTCATTAAAGCGAAACGTACGCTGTGGCTGCACCTTGGCCCGATGACACATGATGGACATCTTGTGCAGCGACGGCTGACGATTGAACAGCACAATGTCCTCGTCCCGCAGATGACGCTCCACAATGTCTCCGCACTTCAGCTCCTGGGCCACTTTCTCGCGATTGCCATAAGCCAAATACTTTTTGAAACTGGAGCCACGTTGTTGCACATAGTTGGCACCCGGATGCGTGCTGGGACCATTCCTCACCAGCTGCTTCATCTGTCGTATGTTTGCGGGATTGACACGCTCCGGATATGTTAAGATCTTGGCCACACGCACCGGGACGCCCACCTGATTGATCATCAGATTGGGATCCGGTGAGATGACAGTGCGTCCACTGAAGTCCACACGCTTCCCGGACAGATTACCACGAAATCTTCCCTGTTTGCCCTTGAGACGCTGGACAATGCCACGCGTTGTCTTCTTAGGTGCCATGTTCAATGGAATGCCACTGATCTCACTATGGAAATACAATGCCACATGCAGTTGCAGAAAATCCCAGTCCTCATGGATGAGCTCGATCTTGCCACCAGTTGCCATGTGTCGCTGTATCACATCGTTGATGAGGAGAATCTCGCTCTGCTTCATGGTCAGATCATCCTCGGTGGTGCCCGCCTTCACTTCCGATAGCACCGAGGGTCGTATACAGGCAGGCGGGACAAAGACACGTGTCACTATTAAATGCTTCGGATGTGCACCACGTGAACACATGCCCAACAGGGCGACATCGCTTTGGGGGATCTGTTCAAACAGGTCCAGTACCATGAGAGGTGTCAACTCCTCGGCGGCACTGTAACTGCTCAGGGTTAAATTCAAATCACGATTGAGCTCTGTGGAGCGCAGCATCTCATCCATGTGACTGGTGAACAGTGCATCCTTCTTGCGACCCTTGTACGGATCGTGCAGAATCTTGAGCAGACCCGGTCCCTTCTTGACACCACCATTGGCAGCCGCACAGTGCGGACACTTGGTCACCTTCTTGGCCTTGGCCAGCATCTGGGAGTGCAGCGCCTTTTTGCTCAGATACGAGAAATTCGGATTATGCAGCTTCTTTTCATAGATTGCTCGATCCTCGGGCTTTAGCATGACATGAGCACATGTTTTACATATCATTTGCAGTATATTGATGGTGGAACGAAAGTGACCAATGTGGAAAACGGGCAGCGCCAAGTCCAAATAGCCAAAGTGTCCAATGCATTCGTTCAATCCCTGTCCACATGTCTCGCACACAGCATCCTTGGTGCTTATACCCATGCGGCGATCCAAGACGCCATATGGAACCGGCTGACGTTGGGCCTGATATAGATTCTTGGATATTATCCTCACCAGCGACTCCTGTTGAATTTCATCGGCGCCGCTTATTCCAAACTGCACATGTGAGCTATATGTGCGTGTGTGTGTACGTGTTTGTGCATGTGTGCGCGCCCGCAAAAACAAACCAACAATAATTACAAAAATGTGCCGAGGATTTCAACAGTGTGGAAACAACTTACATTTTCTTGTTAAGCGCCGAGGCGCGAAACTGTTCCTTGGGCATGGTGTTGTAACAATTCGATCAAATCTTTGCCAATTTTGCAAATCAATGTCTTTTAAATTTTATTTAAACCATATGACAATTGCGAATAGTTCAGAATAGTGCTGGAATGCTCATGAGTGAGTGAGCAAAAAAGAGTTGCTCACTGAAGTGAGCAAGTGAACATGCTCCTTTCAAATTGTTCTTTATTGCTCTCTTGTTGAATACTCATTTTATGAAAAAGTGTAGCAAAATATGGAGCCATTTCTTATGTGTCGGAAGTCAGCAAGCTAAATTGTAAAATTGTAAATGTTTTTTGAGCTGTTGATCACAGAGCAACCTGAGCAGCCATCAGATTAAAATTGAAATGTAACGTTTGATATTTTGATCAGAATAACTGAGCTACTGAGCAATCTGAGTGAGTTGACTCACCTAAAAAAAAAAGAGTGTTTACCCAACACTATATCAGTTTGAAACTAGTGGCAGCCTCGGTTCAAAGACGAAGAGTCACCGATCATTTTTATACGTGGCAGCCCTGTAACCACAAAAAAAGTTCGATATTCAATTTAAGTAATTTTTTAGAAAGACTGAAGAAGACTGAATTTTTGTTAGATTTGTCGCATTTCGGATTTTTTATATAAAACTTTACCCAAAGAGGGGGTAATTGTATCGAACATCGATGTTTTCCGGAACTTCACTTTCCATGACGAATACTTCGCATAACTTAAGGTTAAAGTGAAAACTAATATATTAAATTATGTTATTTTATTTCATGACTTTTGATTTTGATATTTCATATATTTTAAAATTAAATAACAAACATAATTTCCTTCGTGCACATTAATAATAATAAAATGAACTTAAAACAAAAAATGTTCCCTTCGTGGTTATTATAAAGAACTAAAACTTAAAAGAAAATTAGATTTTTTCAGGTAACATAAAAACATCGATGTATCGATGTTTCTCCAGCTCTAATCGCTAACAGAGCCAACAGTAGTGTTGGGTAAACATTGCTGATTAAGGCGAACATGTTCACTTGTTCTTTTTTTTGTTTAGGTGAGTCAACTCATTTATGAGTGATCATATTCAGTTGCGCCCCTCACCAAACTAGTCAAAAATATCATACGTTATATTGCAATTTAAATCTGATGGCTGCTTAGGTTGTTCTGTTATCAGCAGCTCAAAAAACATTTACAATACACTTTTTGATAAGCGACATTCTGAATTTTAAAATGAGTATTTAGCTTGGCACTGATCCAACAATGTGTATCTTCAACGAGAAAATCTACACAAAATGCCCCAAGAGTTCGAGAGCACAGAGAAAAATTCGAGCAAAGTGCGCAAATTCGAGCAACTGAGCAAAACAGAACAACTGAACACAAAAGAGCAAGTGAGCAATAAAGAGCAATTTGGAAGGAACATGTTCACTTGCTCATTTCAGGGAGCAACTCTTTTTTGTTCACTCACTCATGAGCAACCCAACACTAGCCAACAGTTTGTCGTCGTTCTCCGAAGAAAATCAAGTGTTAAATCGCTTTAAATCAAGTCAAATTAACGTCAAATAAAAATTGATGAATTGAAATCCAGTATTGTTTTGCGTTTTAAATAAAGGTAAAAATATTTATAAACATACACAACCTCAAAAATGACAAATGGCGTGGCTTCTTTTATTGTCATATATATGCATGTGTGTATGTGTGCGTGTGTCTCTCTGTGTGTGTAATAAAAATTATAATTACGTGCAATGCTGGCATTACATATATGTATTTATGCATTTTTTTCAACTGTGCGCTAAGTGCTATCTATTGGACTCGGGTCTTCATTTTTGATAAGAATTCGATTAAAACTTCACGAATTGCAAATAACGTACATTTATTCACACAAATGTACATATATATTGCGTCTGCATGTGTGTGTAAATCTGCACAGGCCATAAAGTATTCGAGAAGGAATACCCCATACGTATTGTATTTTTAGTGTACTGCGCACGTTTCGTTTTATTTCATTTCATTTTCGTAGCCAACAACAAATTGTTCAAACACACACACACACACACACGCACGTTTGCACAATAACAGCAAGTTAACAGCAACAGCTGAGGCAGCTGCTATTAGG
This sequence comes from Drosophila limbata, assembly GCA_963924055.1. Lineage (NCBI taxonomy): Eukaryota > Metazoa > Arthropoda > Insecta > Diptera > Drosophilidae > Drosophila > Drosophila limbata. Next base: position 29,893,527 of record OZ001351.1, read on the forward strand.
CAACATACACAATTAACATTTGCATATTTGAAACAATTTCATCAATATTATCAGTTTTATTATTGGAATAATCCAAATTATTTGTTATAATTTAATATCATTGCAGAGTTCTTGCATCATTGAAGCAGCAAAAGTTCATAACATAAACAAAAAAGCAATTAAAAGCTACTATTAGCGTGGTTAGCGTTGCCAGCGGCCATCGCAAAACGCGATTTTTTTTAACAGTTGCGCGAATTTCTCACGTGGCAAAAACAAAAAAAAACAAAGCGAAGTAAAAATTCAAGGCATAAAATCCAGGAAAAATCAGTTACGGTTGTATATTAAGCGATATCAAAACAAAAAGGGGAACAACATCAAAAGACCTTGAAGAGATTTTGATCATCCACTTCCTTATCTAATTCGTGAGATTGTGTTGCCCACCCCAAGCAGGGGAAACATAATATCTTATATGACTTTTGAAAGATTAAGTGGTAAGTACTTGCAATAGCCAGGCACGAGATGCATACGTATACACCTACAGTATGTCAAGTAACTCTTTTAACAAACAAAAAAAAGTTAAATTTTGATATTTTAAAAAGAAAAATTTTAACTTTTTAACAAAAACTAAATGTAAAAAAACAGAACAATTTTTTTTACAATCAATTATCTCATTAACCAAAAAATTAAATAAAAATTGCTTGGTTTTTTTAATTTTATATATGTAGTTGCTTTTTATTCTTCGAAGAATTTTAACAGAAAGAATTTATGATATCCATTGTTTTTTTTTTGTCAAAACAATTACCTGTCATACTGTACGTCTTCCAATTAAGTAAATAAATAAATATAATAATGTAAGTTAGTTGTGTAAGTTCAGCGACAGATAACGTCAGTGAGTAGTAATCAAAATTGCGCTGCAATTCGTTGATTCTTAGCTGGTGAAACTATTTATAAATTTCCATTTGAAAAATTATTTCTGATCTGTTTATTTTCTTCCTTTCTGTTTTGTAAAATTTGTATTCTATAATGAGTAAGCGCAATTTGTAGCATTTTCCAGCAATAACCGTTTTGAAGATCATGAAACATCATTATCACACTACGTGGGGTTTTTTTTTCCTCTTTGCATTGATACGTGTATATTTGTGTGTGTGTAATGAGATTTGTTGTAGTCTGTTAAGCTTAAAGTGCGCATGCGGTAACCGATCAGCTTGATACATATGCACAAACACAAAAAGCAAAATTCAAGTCCTATTCCGTCAAAAAAAGAACTTACCTTAGTTTTTTTTCTTAATATAATTACTTATGGATCTTAAAACAAGTTAAGGAAAGGAAATACTGAGATCAATTTTTAAAAATTAAATAACCTGTTATTTTTTCACTTTGGAAAAACCATTACTTGACTGACTGTAAATACATATGTACTTTACATTTTCGCACACGGAACCAATGCTACTTAACAGGGCAGTGTTACTAAGGTACTTATAGCCTGTGTATCTACATAACATGTTGCTCTTCGTTAACAGTTGTCTGTTAACAAAGCAATTGTTATTATTATAATTTTATGTACAATAGACAATACGCAATCAATCTAAATCAAATCAACCAGCTCCTCCCCTTTCTCAAACGCTTCTCTGTCTTTTTCTCTCTTTGCTGTGATTTGCTTTGCAACAATACCTAGTTTAGTTTCCAGTTCCATTTGCATTTAGTTTACCAAATTGTTGTTGCTTGTGTTTCTGTTTCTTGTTTGGCATTTTGCAAGCGTGCCCAAACAATAACAAAAAAAAAGCACTGATAAAAGTCAAAACCAGTTTATGGCATTGGTCGGATTTCCACTAACTGTCCTACCCTGCTGCCCCTCCCCGGAATATGTATCATCCATCTCATCACATGCTTTTGCTCTTAACTGCAATATCTACCTCGCTCTCTCTCTCTCCTTCTGTCTCTTTTGAGCATCTATCTTTGTTTTGCAGTTAAATGTCTCGGATATGGCTGCTTAACTTAGGCAAGTGTCACTATATTTGCAATTTAAGTCAGTTTTTAAAAATGGTTTTCGTCTTTCACTTTTTCCTTATCATTTGATTTACGGTTGACAGTTTTTAGACTGTGCCACTTGTTGTTGCCTCTCGCCATTTTCTGTCCCATTTCGCGTAATGCAATTGCTTTTGTATGTGTGTAAGTGTGTGGGTGGAACAACAACAACAAGAAAATACTCTCATTTTGGCTGTCAACAAAGGAGAGACTTAAAATAGCCTGCGTTTTTCCCCTCTTTCGCCTACGCCTTATTTTAAAGCTTTCAATACAAATTATTAATAGCAAAATTCTGTTTATTTTCTGTACTTTTAATTGAAAACAAAACAGAACAATAAATAAACAATATAAAATTGTCGTAATTTATTGAATTATGCGCTCTGATTCATTTGCTATTCTATAGACGTTTTCTTTTTTGTTTTTTTTTTCAACGGTCGGAGATTTAATGCATTCTTCGGTCACGCCGTAATAACCGAGAAATCTGGCACAGCAACAGTTGCACGTCTAGTTATAACGAACTTATACTGTATACTTAACATGGAATATGTTATGCATTTCACAATACTTCAATTACATTTGCCATGCGATTCTAAGAAAATAAAAAAAAAAATTCTTTATTCATCATGGTTATTCATAATGAATAAATAAATAAATAAGAAATAAATTATAAATACAATAAATATTTAAAATCAATCAATTATATGACAAATATATACATTTTATATACAAATATTGCAATTAAACCACTAATAAAGTGAGAAATTATGCAAAACATTTAAGCGTGAATGTATAACTCACGCTTTTTCCCTTTTTACAGGGTATACCAAGACAATAAATACTGACTGCGCCTGCAGGCAACATCGATTGATTCAGCTTCCCACACAATAACAACAACAACATCACAAATTGCTCACTCAGCTGTTTTTGCACTGCAGTCGCAGCCTTAGCTCTTGCGCTCTCTCTCTCTCTCTCCCTCTCCTTCTCTAACGCTCACATATATGCAAAGCTTGCGCTTGCGTTCTCCTTTGCCTTTCTAAAAGCTATCTGCCCAATGCATGACCTGCAGTTTTCGCTTTAACTTTGTTCCTGCAGTTTCGTTTGATTGATGAACAACAAACTGAGCTTTTTTTGCTGCATACTTTCGGTCTGGCAGCAAAAAAGACTTGGAATTGCTCTCACTCTCGCTCGCTCTCATTGCCTGCAACAGTGCTGTTATTTTAGCTATAGGTTTAGGTATTTTGTAGCTGCATAAGCTTGACAATTTATAGATAGATTCGACTTTCTTTTCAAACGTTCACATTGCTTCAATATAGTAAAGAAACTTTGGGTAAAAAACAAAAAGTTTTATTGAGGTATTGGCATGTTTCAATTTAAAAAATGTTACGCAGAAACGTTTGTATGTAATTTGTTTTCGTTGTCAAAATAGTTTCTTGGCATACTTTTTAGTGATTATTTTTCAGCACTTATAATTCGATCAAATAACCTTTTTTAGCTTTTAAAATTCTGGCAACACTGGTCTGAAATATTGGCCTGAAATGTGGCCACAGAGTTGCATTCCTTGCCGTTTCTGAAGGGTGGTGGGTGGCAGGGTAGGGATGGAAGGAGTTGGCGTCACTGGCGGCAGTGGAACATCTGTTTGTTGTTGCAGGGCCACAGCACATGCGCAGTGATAATCCACGAACTGCTGTTCGGGTTATGCTTTTCCATCCCCGCCAGGACAACACACAAACACACAGACAGAGACAGAACTTCGCATTGGCGCTCAGTAGCAGCATCGCTAACGTCAGTTTATTCGTCAGCGTTAAACCCATCGCAAGTTTTCAACAATTTTCCGCATTGTACGCGAAACGTGAAAATTTTCCACGCATATTTTGTTTGTGTGTGCGTGCCTGTGTGTGTGTATGAGTTTGACACAAAGGATATAAACCATTTAAGCCTGATTTAAGCGTTTACTTTTGGCCAAAATGCATATAAATCGCGTTCATCTTAAGCCCCAAAACGCATGTGTTTTCCCTCCTCCCATAATTTTTTCTTTTTTTGGGGCTGACATCAAGAAAAAGAACGAAGAAATGCCCTGTGCCCAATTGGCTTTGTAATTATTGGATTTTTCTTCAGTTCAGCGTGCGTGTGTGTGTGCGTGCTTAAATACATATTTATATTCCTCGTTGTTGTTGCTGCTGCTGCTCCTCATTTTAAATTTGATTTCATTTTGTTTTACAGACGAATTTTGTTTTTCATTGAGTTTTCCAACATTTTCTATTCAATCGAAACTGCATAACATCATTATATACATATTTTTTTAATGTGAAACACAAAATTGCCAAAAAAGAAATCTGGCAAAGTAAAAAAAAAAAACAATTAAAGAAAACACAAACGAGAGAAACGTGACGGCGCTTCATTAAAGCAAACTATCGATGAAGGAGTAGAAATCGATAAGCAAATCTCTTGCAAGAGCAGCAGCAGCAGCAAAGAGTAACAGTCGAATAGTTTTCCTAAGATCCTCTCTCTCTATTTATTTGGTTTTTTTTCTCTTAAATTTTAATTTGATAATTTTTTTCGTTGAATTTGCAAAACTCTCCAATTTACGTCTTTTAATGCTCTTTACGCTTTGTCGTTGTGGTTTTCTCAACATTTTGTTGCCCCAACGTGTGGCAACAACAACAACAACGCATACAATAACAAATGTTATTCTAACGGTTACAACACTATCGCGAAATCGCAAAAAAAGAACAAAACGAAAACAATTGAAGTCAGCAGTAAAAATAGTAATAACAGCTGAAGCAACTGTTAACAAGATCTTGATCCAGATTCAGATCCTGCTGTTCCTGATAGCCACTGTGGTGTTGTGTGCGCCAACCGATCGGAAAAACGACATCAACCTGACGCCGCCGAAGCAATTGACGACGTTGTTGACGACGACGAAGTTGACGTTGACGTTGCCATTGCATTTGCAATTTGTGGCCGCGTTCGTTCAGCTTTTGCTCCTCCTCCAGGTCCAGCTCCTCCTCGTGACAACGAACTTTCAAAGCGAGCTGCATCATATGCTGTGCGATTTAACCATCCAGCGACATACTGTGGCCATTACCTATGACCTCAGCGGTGAGTTAAGCAATTCTCAACTCAAACATACACACACACACAGATACAGTGTCACACAACTACAAATGTGCAAGCAGCATTCATTCGCTCGCTCTCTTTCTCTCTCCTCTCAGTCGATTCAGATTTAACATTTAAAACCATGTTTATACGACACCTTTGGGTCGGTTTGATTTATATCGTATTTAAAGAAATTTTTAATACGTTAAGTAATTTAGATATTCTTATTTTTTAATTCGGTTTTAATAGAAAGGTTTCCAAAAACCACAAATTTAATAGTATACATTTGAATAAGAACACAATTAAGTAGCAGCTGTAAAAAAGTGTTGCAAGTTCAACGATTTGGTAAAATCATGTTCAGCAGCCGTATAAATTCGGTAACAGTCAGCTGTCAGCTGGTAGTTAACAGATTCTGTTAAAGGAAGCTGCCGTCTGCTAAGAGTCTCCGTCTTTGTCGGTTATCGATTTATCAGCTGCTCAGGTTTCGTTGCTTGATTGCTGTCTGCGCTGATCCTTCCTGATCCTTATCGGTTATCGGTTAAACAGCTGCTGGAATTAATTTGTTACTGTTGCTTTGATTTCGCTGTCAGTTAGATTTGAATGTACAGCACTCTACACAATTTTCAGTTCTAGGCATTGAATTCGAAAATTATTCGATAATTACTCTATCAGAAATTTTCAGTGTAAATCTCAAATTTGCATTTTCCTCTGTCCGGTTGACAAAACAAGAAATGCAAATGCAAATGCTATATAAATTTAACGTGAATTAAAGATAAGCATTCAAATTGATTTTATCGATTGTCGATAACATAAAAAAAAAGAAGAAAAATAGCAACATTTTTGATGTGGTCTAATTTCTGGTTAAGCTTTGGTTCCAAATTGCTGCGTATCAAAAGAAGAGTGCCGATGCTGTCCTGCTGTTCCCTAAGTTCCCCATGTGGCGGCATTGAAAGGCAGGTCTAAGAGCGAACAAGCTATCGATCGTTCTAGCCCTCAAATTAACACTCGACATTCAACAAAAATCGCCAAGTCCCAGAACTATCTATCTCCGTTTAGTGTCTATTATTTTTTTAAGTGTTTCAAAGTGGGTTTCCAATGTTGTTTACTTGCTATGCACCGTTCCAATCGCTGGCCTAACTGTATGCCTGTGTGGGTAAGCTTAAAAGAAAAGGGTGAATCCCACAGTTCAACACTATATTTATGTATAAATATAAATACTTGTAGTTTAGACTTTTTACTTGTAATATTTATACTTATGCTATTTTTCTCATTATTTGTTTGCAGAAACACCAGCAAAAAAAGGCGCACCTCCAATTCCACAAAAACGGAGTAAAAGCTTCGAACTGTGCATGAATTCAAAGAGGCGAACTATAAGTCATCGGTAAGTAATAAATTAAGGAATGCAAATAATCAATAACTAGAGCCAAACTATAAGATATAAAATGAAGGATATTTGCTATAATTTCTTGACCTATTTTATGCAATTGATTGATGTCCTTTTAAGAAGCTTTCACTACACATTATTACATGTATAACTCATTTTTAAATGGGTCACATCTACATATGTATGCATGTGTGCGTGTGTGTGTGTGTGTGTGGTTGTGTGTGTATACCTGGGGAAAACTGAAAGCTTTTAGCTCCAATTAGTCTCAATGAATTGCTTAAATGCACCTGCAGCATTCGCAACTTTGAGCATCTACACCTTTTGCACTGTTAATCTAATATATAATGTTAGTGCAGCTCAAACAGCAACTAGTTAGTAGTTCAAGTGTATTTACAACCAGAATAATTGAATTATCTTAAAGTAAATTAATTATGTCCCTTTTAAATTCCTTTTGCAGGACTTCAAGTAACAGACATCGGAAGTTACAGCCGTTCAGGTACACGTGAGCCAACCATTGTACCGTTCCAATAGTTTTTTACTAAAAAAAAAAAAAATACAAAAACACAAAAAAAAAATTAAAAAAGAAAAAATTATAAAAAAAAAGATTTACTTGAGGAAGAAAAAACACACCAATAGTTAAGACTATGAAAGATATATAGAGACAACATATGAAAAAAAAATACTACAGTAAGGCCCGCACTACAAGCGAAAGAAAAGGAAGATATTGGAAAGCAAGCCGAGTTCAAAACACTTGATGAAGTAGACAAGAGCAAGACGAAGACGCAGAAGGAGTGCAAGAGTGCAAGATAACAAAGCAAATAGTAAACAAGGAAGAGATAAATCAAATCCAGTCAAATCAAATCAGAGGCCATCAGCAAAAAAACAAGAACAACAGAGATCCAAACGAGGGAAAAGTTTAAAGTTTGAAAAAAGGGAAAAAAGGTAAAGGTAAAGGAATCAAATAAACCAACTAATCAACCATTTGTTGCCACTTGATGCAAGAGTCGATGCCCAGTGGACGTAAAGCGAAATCCAAATCAAAGTCGGACTCCGAATCCAAATCGGAATCATCGACATCAAACAACAATAGAATTGTGACCATCTGGATCAATAGTTAATCAATCAATTAATCAGCTCGAGGAGCAAAGTTGAAGTAAAAAGCAAATTTAATGAACGGGAACGAAAAGCAAAGCAACTGCAACTGCAACAAAATAGCCGCTAAAGTCAACAAATTGGCGCTGCCAGCCGCACAATCAGCCATAGACAATTGGAATTAGCCCCAAAACAGAAGAAATACATCCTCAGCTCTGAGACTCGCCCTGAGATCGAAAGAGACAGCGATAGAGAGACAAGCAGAAAGAGAGAGAGAGAGAGAGAGACAGACAGAGAGAGCCCTATCCCAACCTTTAAGAGCCAGAAAAAGTATACGTAATCCAATTAAATCAAAATCAACCGAACTGCAGTCAAGATCATCACGAAAACAAATATAAATCATAAATAGTATCAATTAACTATAAATACAAAAGTGAAAAACAAGAAATCGCATCAAGATGGCGACCGTTAACGTCAATCGCAGCGTCACGGACATCTTCTATCGCTACAAGATGCCACGTCTCCAGGCCAAGGTCGAGGGCAAGGGCAACGGCATCAAGACCGTCCTCGTCAACATGGCCGAAGTGGCACGCGCCATCGGACGTCCAGCCACATATCCGACCAAATACTTTGGATGCGAATTGGGCGCCCAAACCCAATTTGATCATAAGGTATGCAATGATAATGATCAAGAACTGTCTTAAAAAACATATAATATGGAGTATTGCTAAATTAGATTTTATATTACACTTGAAATTATTTATTTATTCTCAAACTTTTCATAGTGTGCATTGCATTTTGCACCTTAACGATAGTACTCTCGATAGTTTTGAATATTAATTATATATCTATCCATTTTAATATTCACTCTACTCATTTTGAACACTTTCCAATTTTAAATCGTTCCAAATCGTATTTTCATTTCAGCCATTTAAATACTTTTCCCTTTTTATATATCTTTCCGCTTTTGGAATTCACTTTATCGATAGTAATCGATAGTACTCGAATTTCCATACAATTAAAAATATGATTTGATAACATTTCCTTTTTCCTGTCGTTTATTTTTAACAAATACTTAATGTCTTAACTCATCTCTGGCATTATTTCTGTCCACAGAACGAGCGTTTCATTGTGAACGGTTCGCACGATGTGAACAAGCTGCAGGATCTGCTTGATGGCTTTATACGCAAATTTGTGCTCTGTCCTGAGTGCGACAATCCGGAAACCAATTTGACTGTTTCGGCCAAGAATCAGACCATCTCGCAGTCCTGCAAGGCTTGTGGTTTCCATGGCCTGCTGAAAGTCAATCATAAGGTCAACACGTACATCGTTAAAAATCCACCATCCCTTAATCCGGCTGCCCAGGGCTCCTCGCTAACTGAGGGCAAGCGTTCGAAGCGCGTCCAGAAGCAAAAGAACGAAAATTCTGATGGCTCGATGTCCAACAATTCGATGGCCAACAATTCGGGCGGTGAATCCGATGGCGGCAATGGCACCAATCATGCAAGTCAGACGGAGGCTGAGATCAGCGCTGCCATTCCAGAGAAGAGGAATGAGGATGACGATGATGGCGGCTGGAGTGTGGATGTTTCCAAGGTCAGCTATTGACATTTATTGATTAATTATCTTAGTGTAATCTTGGGAATTGTTTGAAGATCGATTTTAATAGTCATATTAGCTTAACAGACGTTGATTTACATTACGCTATAACTGAACAACTTAGAAATTATCTCCTACTCTGTAACATTAACAGGACAATAACATTTACATAGCGCATTCTTAACATTTGTCTTCTACTCCGTAACCTTAACAGAGTTTTAGTAAATCGCTTACAGCCTTAATAAGACTTGAGTGCTACAACTTACACAACAACTATTTATCAGTTGTGAGTTTAGTTAATAGTGGAGAAATGTTATCTACTCAGTAACCTAAGCAAAATTTCAAAATCGTTTAGTTTATAGCCTTGACTATACTCATATGAAAATACAGATTCTTTGGCATAGGAGAGGTATGTAAGTACATACATACATATGTATATTTTAACATTTATAGTTGCCCAACATGGACGAATTAATTACAGTGCGCTATAGAAGTGCTGTTAATTGAACTGCGTACAATGTACAGTAATTAAACTGAGAGTACTGCTTAACTTAATAGGGAATTTTTAACTATAGGAGAGTTATTTAAAATAAGAAATAGGGAATTCCCACAGTTTACAGCAGTGGCCGGCACCAACACAATCATATGTTTGCATTGCGTCAGTGTGAATTTTTCTTCGCCTTAACAGCGGCATTTCAGTGTAACAGCGCCATAACAGCGCAGCTTTTACTGCACGTGTGCGGGCAGAGCTGCCTTTGAACGAAAGCCTATAACCCGGCACTGGCTTACAGCCTTGATTATTGTTTATGGTGTAATTGACTCTTTATTAATTATTATTGTGATTCGCAGGAGGCGATTCGGGCACGTCTGCAAGATCTGACGGAGGGCGCCAAGGGTATGACCATTTCGGATGATTACGACAAGACGGAAAAGGAGCGCATCGACATCTTCTATGAGCTGGTGAAGAACAAGCGCGACAAGAAGCAGCTGGACGATGTGCCCACGCACAAGGAACTGCTGATTGAGGCCGAACGTCTGGATATTGTAAACAAGGCGCCATTGGTGCTGGCCGAGCTGCTCTTCACCGAGAACATTATCAACGATGTGCGCAAGAATCGCATTCTGTTGCTTCGTTTCACCCACAACAACCCAAAGGGTCAGCGGTATTTGATTGGTGGCATTGAGCAGACAGTTGAGTTGCATGAGAAGACGTTGATGAGCAAGGTGGCTGGCATCTTTAAGATCTTCTACGACTTGGATATACTCGACGAGAAGGTGATACTCGAGTGGGCACAGAAGGTGAGCAAGCGTCATGTGTCGAAGAAGATTGCCACCGAAATACATGAGAAGGTTGAACCCTTTGTCCAATGGCTGAAGGATGCCGAAGAGGAGGACTCCTCATCCGATGACGACGAGGATGGCGGTGATTCAGATGTTGAGATCGAATACGATGATCGTGCACGTGTCGAGCCACTCAAAGTGGTTGCCGCTGTCACCGCTGTTGCCGCTGCCAACAAGAAGAACGCCCTGGACGATGAGGATGGCGATGAGATAGACATTGATGAGATCTAGATCTAAGCAAAAAATGTATCGATGTATTTAGCATGCTGCAGTTCCTCGAGTCTATTATGAGATGGATTAGGGCCAATGGTGTCGATGAGTCGATGAATCTCGTCAGCTATATCATTTCCCTATTCCTCCATGGATCCATCCCATCTTATCCCATTCAATGCCCTTCTCACGCCTCAATCCTCAAGGTCCAAGGGTGGTCGCTCCTTAGAACTTTGATGAATAGCTTCACGACATTTCGATTGTATAATTGCATTATCTTTTCACCCATTTGTAAACAGTAAAACACACTAATTGAAATTAAATGCACATATTCGATATGGCGCTGAGTAAAAAAGAGTTAATCACAAATTTCAACAACAACAACAACAATTTCTCACTACAAACATGTTTTTATCAATTCTTCGGCTTTCAATTGTAGTGTATTCTTTTAGTCGTTTTAATTTCTCACTCCCGCCCCCACGTTTTTTTCTTCTTCTTTTTATTATTATTAAACAAATATGATTTTTTTTACATGTTTTAAATGTTTAATTAATTTTAAGTGCAGTACTTAAGCTATTAATGCAGAAAAAGAAAAAAATCATAAATTAATTTTGTATTTTCAAATTACAACTTTTCAAATATTTCAATAAATTTACAATAGCAACAAGATATACGAATGGATTCTATGGTAATTCAACAACAACAACCACAACCACAATTTTTACATACATTTATTAAATATATATATATATTTAAATATATATAAATATACAACATTAATAACTTTAACCAAAATATGCCTAAATACAACAATTATATACAACTAGCTGCATTTTTAACTAAAATCACAGCAAACAAAAAATGGATATGGGGCAAATCTCCCTCCCCATTATTATTATAATACATTTTATTATGCTAAGTTATTATTTAAAGAAAAAAACTCCCTACTTTTTTTTGTGCAAAACCCAAAATGCTATTTTCAATAAATCTAATAAATAGAGACTTATAAAATGTAAAACACGTTTTATTTATTCAATGGACTAACTATCATAGATGATCGATAAAAGTTAAACTTAATTTGGCCCCATTTATTACATATTACTTGAATTTCCATTGGTTGAAACTTGAAGCACAGATAACCATAAAAAAAGTGTCTTCCATCAAAAAATAATCCTGTTATCGACCACAGCACAAACAAAAATAGTAGAAAAGATAAATTTGAGCAACATTTGAAAATTGAAGCTAGATAACACTGAAAGAAAAATCATTAAGAACCATACAAAATAAACACCAAACTGCGAGCAATAATTTAAAAAAGTCGCCGTCAGCGCGAGCCGTAAATTGGTGCACTTTGATATTGCAGCTGTACTTTAAATTTGTGGTCTCACTGCGTCGCTTAGTCGCCACTTATAGTTTCCAAATAAACAATGTTCAACTCAAAAACAATTTAAATAATTTATTTCCGAAAGATGCTACAATTATTATTAGATTCAATACAATTTCAAAATAAGACTCAAGATATTCAGTAGAGCAAACACACTCCACATAGTCGTATGACTGACAAACTGGGAACTTGCTTGATTTGTGTACGATGCACCGGTGACAGAAGCGAATCCAATGCGATTCTTGCCCACATCGAATTCCGTATAGTATTGTCCAATGAAGATATCGCCAAGAATCCAGAAATCAGTGTCCATGGTTTGAATACCCACCATACACTCGCCGTCCAAGTCGAGAATATAGTTGGAGGGTGGAATCCCAAAAACGGTGCCTCCAATGACGAACTTGAGCACTGGCATCGAAGCGACGGTGGAACAATCAACGGTGTCAGCCGGATTGATATTGAGGACGCTGTAGATCATGGTGTAGGCATCGATGGGCGCCATTAGCAGTGAGGTGCCCGTATCGGCAATAGCCTGGCAATTGATGCATATGGTCACCCCATTCAGGGTGACCTCCGTCACATCGAACTGCCAATAATCATCCACAGAAATGGGAACATAGGTCATGTTGCCCACATAATATAGTGGATCCGATCCGCCCAAAATTAATTCACCGCCCAACGTGGAGGTGCTATCAATGGCTAAATAGAACGAGAATACGGGTTGACTTATCAAACCCTCCGCGTACATATTATAGAACGGGGGCAGGACATTATCCTCGGCCAGATTACTGAATCCCATGCCCAAAATCCCATCGAAGGCGACACTATCAAAATGACCGTCCAATTCACTGACAGCTACTGCAAATGTCTGATTCAAAACCACAAGATTATTCACAGTCACGGTATCCATGGCCAGATATCCAGTCATCCCTCCAGTTCCGTACTTGAGTGTTATGGCCGAGCCATTTGGCATGAAGGTCGTCGACTGACTCGGATTGTACTGGGAGTGGCTCAAACAGGCGGTGCTCGTGCAATTATAGGATGGCACCCAGAGATTCGCAGATCCCGTGTCGAACATCACATTGAACATCACTCCCGGTGTTCCAATCGTTATCAGACCGTAATAATACATATTCATCGAGTTCGACAAAGGCTCCTCACTCAATTCACCCGAAGTCGACGAATCGGCTGGCGACGCAGCTGCCGCCAAATTGTATTTGTTACGCAAATGTTGCACCTCGGACATTACATTCTGGCGACTCTTTACCGCATTCTCCCACTTGTAGATCGGCACACGATGCAGGAGTGGATCGGCTGTGGCAAGAGCCACAAATAAAGTAAATAAATAAAATGTCCTCAACATTTTTGTAATTGAATATTCAATTCGATACTAAGGTTTCTTGCACACTTGCCACACATTTTTATACTTCCGTTTGTATTTTTTGTGCTTGTGCTGTGTTATCAGTGTGGGGAAATCAATCAAATCCATGCAAATCTCACAATAGATAAGATTGTTTATATCGAGCCACTTTAAGGTAGTCACTGATGGTATTTTAAGCGCCCTAGAAACACACACAGCACTGCAACCATTGTAATAAGAAAAAGTCACGCTGCCAATGTGCGTGATAAAAGGCATTAGAACTTGCTCAAGAGTTCGTCATCAATGACGAGTCTTCGATCGGAAATCGATAAAGAAACTCAATCAAAATATTAAAATATCTTTTGAAAAAGACACAGTGCTGGGGACCGTAACGATCATAATTTTTCAAATATAAATTATTAAATAAAAGTTATTTGTTGATTTTTATACCCTGTGCCCATTGAAAATGGTCAAAAAGGGTATATTAGATTTGTGTGATGTATGTAACAGGCAGAAGGAAGCATCTCCGACCATATAAAGTATATATATATATATATAAGCACCATAAATGAAATAAAACTTAAAAGAAAACACTTTTCCATTCCTCAAAGATAAAACTTTAATAGACTAAAGTCAAGCACACTCGACTGTGATTGACCCTGTAAAAACAACATATTTTTGAATAACTTTTTATTTAATTATCCGATCGTAATGAAATTTTAAGAACAAGACTAGATTTAAAACATCTCTGGTAATTTCATTTTTGAATCGAGTGCGATTAACATAATTGCCATCAATCTCTATCCTTCCAGTTTCTCAATCCCATAAAAAATATAATGCCGAAAATTAGAGTTACTACTACTATACTTTTTTTTATTTTATTTGTCAACAAGTGATTTTGTAGTTTTTTTCTTATTAAAATATATATGCAAGTGTATATAGGGGTATATAGATCCAATTTCCTATGATGTTACTAAAGTATATGGAATCTGTACGTATTTTATTGGGTGTCTTCTGTTGTCTTGTTGTCTAGTTTCTGGCTGTTGCCCAATGTTGTGGTACAAGAAATTTCGATCTACATATTTACGGAACTAAAAGAAAATAAAACAGCAAATGCAGAACAAAATTAAATGAGATGTGGCTGAGATTGGAGATTGATTGATGGTGACAGATTGATTAACAGTTGGCTTCTTCGCTGGGTGGCAATATTCGGGCATCCCCGGTCATGTTGGTGGGCTGGGCCTTCGGGGTCGGCAGATTGAGGGGCAGACTCAAGGCCTTCAGGAGGCAGCCAAAGTCAACCACGCGTCCCTTGAACTGGAAGGGAAGTTTGGGGCAGAGTTCGAAGGCATAATTGATCGGCGGCATGTCGCAGCCCTTGAAGCAGGAGACATCAATGAAGTTCATCAGATCACACACCTCGATGTCATCGCAATCGTTGCGATTCAGCACGGACAAGATGTTATCGATCAGCTCCAAGGTGAAGGGCATGCGGAAACCTCTTAACGTCGATCGCACCTGGGACTCGGTCATAAATGGTTTATTCGTGGGATTGATGTGATGGAAATGCTCCATTAGTTCGTCCCGGCCATTCCACAGCGATCGCTTGATCTCCAAATGGGCAGCGGCCAAGACTTTGTCCCGTTGACAGGCATTTGGTGGCGCCTGCTCCCCGGAAAAGTGTCGACAAATTGTGATGATCTCATGATCAGTGATCGCATTGCCCATCAGGGCGATCAACGCTCCCTTCAGACTCTCAAACGACACAAATACCGCACGTTTCTCCATCTTCTTCTCGAGATCGGTGCAATCGGGCACACAGGTCGACACAAAGTCCGCCATGCGAGGCTCCAGCACTTTGCGGATCTTCTCCAAGATCACCTCGATATTCGTGTACGTAAACTGCTCGGGATGATGCTCCATGTACATGAGCGTAAACTCATCCGCCGACACGAGATGAAAGATGAAATCCTTGATGGACATTGTGGCGCCAATGAAGAAATTACAGGGTCTATAGTACTGCGGCTGTTTGCACGAGAACTTCTCCTGGCCGGGCATCAGGACACGGGTGCGTTTCATGAATTCCCCGCCGAGGAAACCCGAATTCCGTACGGCGACCTCCTGTACCTGCATCGTGTCGTCGCTCAGGAAATAGCTGATCACAAAGATTCGCTCGCAATTCTCACGGATGGTGGACAGCATCTTGGCACCGAATCTCAGCACATAGCGATCGAATTTGATGAATTTACGGAAATCGGTCTTGGGCCGCTTGATCACAATGGACATGCAGTTGCCGGCGGAGTCCTCATAACTACCCCAGCCATTGTACGGCGGCAGCATTCTGCCCGATTTATCATACGGCGCACAGACATCGGATCTTGTGGGCTGCGGCAACGGCGCAAACTGCTCGATCCCGTAATGATCGCGATAATATTGGCGGGTAAAGGGATCCATGTCGGTGATGACCACGGCCCGACCATACACATTGATCACGCTGCCGATCTGCAGATCGCGCTGGCTGTAGTACAGAATCTCCTTGTTGCCCAAATTGAGGGGATCCACGCAGTAGCGGACATTCCGCGACGAGCCCAGCACATTCAGCAGCGTCACTGGCGTCTGTTGTCCCGGCAGCAGCATCCCGTCGAATTCCTGCGGAAGGGCGTTTGTTTGTTGACGTCAAAATGGTATATCAAAAAAATCGATTTTTGCCTCGATCATTTTGATGAATCATCAATCGAGCTAATTGAATCGGTTTTCATGAAAAATCTACGTTTTCTAGAGTATTTTTATCGTAGTTCACTTGCAGAACTAATTATAACGAGAGAAGTTGATTGAATGTGACAACTACAGATAAAAAAATTTTGAATATTCCAAAAAGCCAAGGGAGGACCCCTTGCTTGAATAAAATTTATCAAGTTTGAATGCAGAATGAATTTAGAGGCCAAACCATGATCAGAACGATATTCCGCCTAAAAATCAGTTCAGCTTTCATAACTAGTTTGAAATTGTTCCGACTTTCGACCTCACATTTTATTTTATTTTATTTTAAACTCGTCACTTTGATATTAAACTCGATTCACAGTTTGGATTCGATACCTCACTAGTAATGACTGGTCAAATGACGATCTTCAACTCAAGATCAAGATCAGTTGGCTACTCACGCGCTGTAAACGTCCTCGCTTGAGGAATGTCGTGGGTCCATCGCGTCCCGAGTTGCGTATATGCGCCTCCTTCACCTCAATGGTGTCGTCAGCCAGATAATAGCAGACCTCCAGCTTGCGCACATCTCCCATGTCGGTGCGATCATCCCAGTACGCCTGGAACTTGAGGATCTGACGATCGTATTTGAGAAACTGCGCAAACGGATGACGTTTCTCTGGCGGAGCACTGGAACGGGCCTGGCCACGTTTTCGCACCGCTTCACCTGGATCTCTATGGAGTAGATGACCGTAGATCATGAGAGGATCGAGAATCAGTGATCAGTATCAATCAAGTATTTTATATTTAAAACACAATTAAAATTTCTGACTAAAAAAAAAATGTATTTAAGTTAAAAAAATCTTGATTTAAGAGTGAAACGTATTGATTTAAGTTAAAATCAAATATTTCATACTTAAAACAAAACTTTTCAAATTCAAAACAATTGATATAAGTTAAAAAAGATTGAAGATTGAAAAACCTGGATTTAAGTTTAGAAAAAATGAAGTATTTCATACTTGCATCAAAACATTTCAAAATTAACTTTCTCAAACTAAATTTCAGATTAAAAACAATTGATTAAGGTTGAAAAAAATCTTGCTTTAAGATTTTTTGACCCTTTTCTGTAAATGATAGCTGTGAAAAATCGTTTCGATAGAATTTATATAAAGTTTCCATAATAATTTCCTGAAAATCTAGAGTATCCTGTATTTGTATACTGATCATTTTAATATGATTTGTATGCTTCTTTTCAAATATTCGTACTGGCATCAAGTTTGGATTTGAAGAATCCCGAGTATATATTCTAAATACAGCTTCTTTTGGCTCTGTGTGGACTTACATGGCACAGGGCACCGGATCGGGGACAACAATGCCACGTTTGTTGAGGAAATTGCGTGTGAAGCGATCGCAGTCGAATATGTGATAGTTGCGATCGAAGATCTGCACAGTCTTGTCCACATTGAGATCGATAATGGATAGAAATTCATTCTCGCAGGGCGCTGGTTTTGGAACACGTTGTCTGTGCAGAACACAGCCTTGAACAATGCCCGAATTCTCGACCTTGGGCTCGTGTATATCGATCGTGCCGTCCTCTAGATAATAGTAGATCTTCACGTGTCGCACCATATAGGGGGCGTGGAAATTCTCCTGCAGGGTCTGCTTGAAGTAGGCCTTGAAGCTGAGCACCTTCTTGTCATAGGCCAGCCAGGGCGGCAGCCGTGGACCCGACCGAGGCGGATATAGTGCCTGGGCTTGGGCCGGCGGACAACTAATATCGACGACAACACCAGCTGGATCCACGGGCGTCGACTGTAGCTTATCGGATAACATTGGTATGCCGCGAAAGTTCAATAACGATTGCGATTTCGGATAGTACACTTTATTAACCTGTTGCATGGATAAATTGACAATCGAATCAAGTTAATTTATTGATCTGGATACTTACATCGCGAAAGAGCGTGCCCGGTAATAGGGGCATGCCTGGTATGCGCAACATCTTGATTAATTTGTTATGTATTTCCTGTGTTTATACTTATTCAATTGTGTATTTATAAATTATTATTTCGTGCGACTGACTGTGTAACACGCAACATACTAAGCCTGTTTCTAAAATTATTTCAAGCATTTCTCAATTCCCCATGCCTACTCTGCCTACACAGAAATTTGAATCTATAACATTGCGCGCCAATTGGCTGTTAGCTCACACTCTGGTATCGTCAGTGCTCTTAACAGCTGAACGAAGCCGAAAATTTAAACATGTCATGTTAGCTGGGTAACAAATGTTAAGCTCAATCTCTCGCTTTATCAGCAAATGTGAATCAGTTTGTTAGTGAGTTGTGAAAATTTCAAACAACTCATTTTTCCATGGCTACTGCGACACTATTGTATAACATTGCGCGCCACATGGCTGTTAACTCACACTCTGTTAGTGCTCTTAGCAGCTGAACGAAGCTTAACATTTCAACATGCCAAAACAGCTGGATAGCAAATGTTCAATCTCTCGCTTTCTAAGCAAATGTGAATCATTCGGTTAATGGCAGCTTTCAGAGTAATGCAGCTTTTATTTTTCTCAAATAAGATCTGAAAGTTATTGCCCTGTTAAATTTCTGCTTATCGATAACTGCTGTTATAACAGCTGCTCGAGCAATGTTATTGCCTCAAGCGCATGCTCTCACTCTCGCATAGGCTAATGTTTTTGTTTTTGCTCTTGTCAGTTAAAGGGAAAGTGTAAAGCTTATTAACTTTTTCGCAGTGCTTGCGCAACGCCAACCAAATTATTTAATTAAAAAGAGTGAAGTTGCAAGTATTAAATTACTACCTAACAATCAGTATATAATTTAAATTTCTTAAACAGTGGATTTTAGTGCATGTACAAGTTAAATGCCCGCTGTGCAGTATAAGAGAGGGTATACGAGTTTCGGTGTTGCGTCATTCGCTATAGTTTTCTTGGTTTCCTTTATTTTATTTTGATTCGCAAAACGGTAAAAACGTGCGTTGCGAACGGTCGATTGTGATTGTGCTGCGCTTTTTGTTTTTGTCTATATTAATTCAAAACGAATATCAAAACGGAATTGAATTTGCTTAAAATTAAAAATAAATTGTTGTTGGGACAGTTTTATAAATAACCAAAAACGGAAACTATGAATTGATTGTGAATGAAGCGACTGTCGAAAAGGTTTTTAAATAAAAAAAGAGAAAACACATAGAAAATATTTAATAAATAAATACTACAAGTGCCTTATTAGTCAATGCCAAGCCAAGTGAGTGAATTTGTTTATGTGTTATGGTTATGCATGGATTATAGAAATTCTAGGGTTACCATAGTTGGATTAAACAGTTTCAGAGCAGAGAGTCCAAATTACTCTTTTATCTTTTCAGTGTGATGGATGCTTCATCATCATGTTATCCGCATTTTCTGCTATAAATCAATTTGTCTGGACATAACCATTTGCTAAATTATAGTTATTTCAGTTGAACATGTTATATACCATTTACATAGTATGTGTGTAGTTGTATTTGTATTTGTACATGCATATGTGCCACTCCCACACATTTTCCAATTAAAATTAATACAACGGAATTGTTGGAACAAGTGTTTCTCCAAAAAGTTCTACAAATTAATTAACTTTATTAATTGGCAACGGATATAAATTTAAAGAAAACCAATTACCATAGAAACTACATTAATAGTGCAGATTTTTATTAAATTATGTATGTATACCCTGAGATCTAAATAACATAACCCGGAATCAAAAATCATCAAGTAAATATCGGTTACTCTTATACTTTGGGTATAAGTTCAACTTATAAAATCAAGGAACAGTTCAGCTAATACAATTGAGCAACAGTTGAAGTTTAAGTCTTTATTATAAGAGCTTAGAAAATTAAGGAACAGTATAAGTTCGGTTTGTATAAGACCTAGACATGGGATAGTGGTTACTCTTAAACTAAGACTATAAGTTTACATACAGCTTATAACATCAAGGAACAGTAAAAGCTTAACGTTACTCTTATACTTCCAGTATAAGATGTAGTGGCCATTCATATACGTAGAATATAAAGTCCTAATTATCGGCACATTTATATACGAATTTAATGTACAGAGTATGTGGTAGTCGTTCACTATGTACTTATTGCATTCTTGTTTATTCTTTTGTCTGAGCTAACAAAAGTCAACACATAGTTTTCTCAGGTTCGCGTAATCTATAGAATGCTTTATTTAGATTATATGAATGTTTATTGGAGGCCTAGGAATAAGATAAACAATCAACCCGACCGAGATGTTTCCCAGTACATATTGACCTTATGGATCCTATGTACATATGTATTTATAAAATGCTCATGCTTGAGTGCTTTCATTTATATTTTTTTGTTCTGTATTTCTCATATCTTTATAACCAAATGAAATGAAATTCCTGAAATGTTCATTTGCTAATGATTAAATCTATTGCACAATTGGTCAAATGGGGATCTTATCTACAAAGATACTATTACTTTTCTTCTATCGGCAGAGCACACGATTTGCGTCAGACGCAATCAAACAATGGTTTTTATCGCTATATTTATTTTCACTTTCTATGTCAAACATGAGACATCATTTGATATCAATCCAATCAATTTGTAGACAATCTAACTGACCGATTATAAATATTGGTCTTATTAATTTCTGTACGCAAAATTCTTAACGTTGCCCCAAACTGAAGTGGCAATAAATTGCATATTGTTATTATGGGCGTCATAATAAATTCCTTATCGCATCGTCGTCTGTGCCTCTAAGACATCTACGTCGAACCCAACGACGACTCAGATGCCGTACTCCCACCATCCATCCAAGTCTCAATCGGTGTCTAATTTATTAGCCGTACTAAAGGGTATCTACGTGACTATATCAAAGTAGCTTCTGCGTTGTAAACAACTCTCGAGATTTTTGGCAGTTTCTTTTTCTATTTTTCTATTTATAGTTATAAAGTTATAAAGATTAAAGATAATGATTTTTGAATTTTTTCATTTGTTCTTAAATGAAAGTTTCCATAAATAACTTTTAGATTTTCGGCACTGTGAGATGACAGTATAAATTAGTTAAAAAATCAGTCATAAGAATATCGCAGGGAAATAAGTATATGTGGATGAAGTTATTCAAAAAAAAGGTATTCTGCAGATTTCTTAAATTAATCTTTTATTCATTTAAATTCTGTTTAAATGAAACAAAAATTTCTTTGACCCAAATGACTATTTTAACCCCTTTTTCCTCCTTTTCATACAAAAGTGCAGTTTTTTGCAGTTTTCAAAATATTTTAAAAAAATACGAGCGAAGAGATTTTTGAAAAAAAAAAATTTTGCAGTCACTATTAGAATTGTTCGAAAAAATTTTTTGCTTCAAAACATTTTTTTTTTAAATCGAGGAAAAAAGTTTCAAAATAGACCCTAACAAGAATTCAAAATTTTCAATGGGTTAAGGAACGAAATTTAAATGACCTTCCATTGATGCCAAAATCTACATGAAGTAGCTTCAAATTATGAGTAGATTTAACTTTAAATGTTGTCAAAATAAATATGCCGCCTAGTGTAAGTAAGGTTAAAGAGGTGCTACAAATATTAGATAAAGTACGCCAAAAAGACGATCTGTAGAGTCTAATAAGAAAGAGTATCTTGACACGTCTTTGATCTATCCGTGAGTTGCATATGTTGTGAGTGAATCAATATGCCGCTTTTGCTGTAGGGTACTAATGAAAATGTCAGCCAATATGGCAAACGGAGGCACACGGAAAAGCACACGGCCCCGTAACCGACCGTAACTAGAGACGGAAGAGAGTTTAACACTCAACAGTCAACGCCTCGTCTCAATCGAAGTGAAGGGTTTGTTTAGTCAACTTGGGTTAATTGTGATCGTGACGTGGTGTAATCTAATTGCGATTTGGCGAGCGTACTTGGAAAAGTGTGAGGTGGGCGTCTTATCTGGAATTGGGCAATGATATAGCTGAGATTGCACCAGAGAATATCAAATATCATATATCACATATCATATCATATATCTCACATTTACAGGCCGCATAATAAAAGCCTAATCAGCGATCAGTGCGAGTGCGAAGAGGGATCAAGTGAACAGATGGTAACGATGTCTTCCACGGGCACGGATAGCACAAAGCTCGGCGATGTGGGATTGATTGAAGTCCAGCTGGACAGTCTCGATTCGAGTCATAATTTTGCTGTCCAGAATGGAGGCACGCCTGGAATGAAATCCCAGCCAGATGGACAGCAGCAGAAGAATGTCTTCAAGTCGAAAGTTTTCATCATTGCCGTCACATTCTCCTCCGTCCTGATTGTGGCCATGTGCATTGGTTTTCTGGTGCACTACGAGTTCGCTGGGGATGTGAGTGACATGGAGACGGTTGCCTTCTGGCACGTCACATTGCCCCAGGAGCAACAGGTGTGGTATGATCGTGGCATCGATGAACTCAAGTTGGCCCTGAATCGTGAATTGAATCGTCGAAGGGCCAAAAATGTTGTGCTCTTTGTGGGCGATGGCATGGGACCCAATACGGTGACAGCTGCCCGCATCTATGGCTTCAAGGAGGAGGGTCTGCTCGCCTGGGAGCGCTTTCCCCACATGGGTCTGCTCAAGACCTACTGTGCGGACAAACAGGTGCCCGATTCCTTCTCCACGGCCACGGCTCTATTTGGCGGCGTCAAGGTCAACTATGAGACGGGCGGCGTCGATGCCAATGTGCCGCTGGGCAACTGCAGCGCCTCCTTAAATGAGGCGAACCATGTGCAGACCATCCTCAACTGGGCCCAGGTCGATGGCATGCGCACGGGTTTCGTGACCACGACGCGGGTGACACACGCAACGCCAGCGGCACTTTATGCCCATGTCCCCGACAGGCGCTGGGAGTGCGAGGCCGGCATGACGGCGGAGCAGCAGCAGCAGGGTTGCCTGGACATCGCCCGTCAGCTGGTGGAGCAGTCCACAGGCAGGCAAATCAATGTGAGTACATCAAGACTGCCACATCCATTAATATCCAAAGAGCAGCTAACGAAACTCAAATTGGCGTCACAATGTCGCCAACTTCATCGTCGACACAAAAACCACAGCTGATAAATGATTGACATAACAGCAACAACAGTCGAGACGCTGAACACAAATAGCTTATGACCCATGAACTAAAAAATAGTTATGTTTTTATTGATTTCTTTGGAAGTAAAGAGAAATTAAATAAGTTTTTAAAAAGATAAAACAACCAAGATTCAGCTATTAGAGACAGCCTCAAGTCAAACACACCTGATTGTGATTGTTCCTGTGCCTATTCTGTAAAAATCATATTTTATAATAACTTTCGACTCTATTATCCGATCGTAATGAAATTTTTAGAGCAAATCCTAATAAATCATATGCATTTCCATACATTATTAAATTATCCTTTATGATTTTATACACATAAATGGCATGACCAAGCATTCAGTAACAATCTTTTTTTCCTTTTAATAATTATATCTCGCACTTTACCAAAATTTTAAAAGTACAAAGCGAAATAAAAAAACTTTTGGTTTAAGGTTTTTGTATTTTGAAATAACAAATATGAGTGATTTTCGATTCTCCAAATTTTTGCCCTACCAATATTAATTTTCCAATAAAAAATATTAAAATTTTTATTTCCGAATTGACAGCTTTTTTTTTTTTGTTAATCTTAATATTATTTGTAAATTTTCTTATAGGAAACATTGTCAAACTGTTTATCATTTAGTTGAACTTACCTTGCAGGTCATCATGGGCGGTGGTCGCCAGATGCTCGTCTCGAATGTCAGCGGCACGAACGCCGATCCGCTGGACACGTGGGCGGGCCACTCCGCAGACGGGCGCAATCTCATCAGGGATTGGGCGCAGTACAAGGCGAATCAAGGCGTCTCCCATGCCGTGGTGCAAAACAATGCTGAGCTTAGGAATCTCGATGGCCAAAATACGGACTATGTCTTGGGCATCTTTGCCAACGGGCATCTCAAGTACGATCATGAGCGGGAACACGGAGATGAGGGAATGCCGTCCTTGACCAACATGACCTTAAAGGCCCTCGAGGTGCTGGGCAACAGTGAGAAGGGTTATCTGCTGGTGGTCGAGGCGGGTATGATTGATCAGGCCCATCATCGCGGCAACGCCCGGAAGGCGCTCAGCGAGGTCTTGGCCCTAAACGAGGCTGTCCAGGCGGTGCAGGCGCATCTGAAAGCCAAGTGAGTGAAAATTCTATTAAATATACCCGTTACTCTTTAAGCACAAGGGTGTATTGAAAGTGGTCGTAAATTAAGTAAAGGATATCTGATAGTTGGTCACTGGACTGTGGCATTCTTACTTGATCTTACACAGGGATCAGTTGGATGAGACGCTGCTGATTGTGACCGCTGATCATTCGCATAGCTTGACCATCAACGGACATCCGGAGCGTGGTGCTGATATTCTGGGCATGGCGGGCAACTCTAAGACAGAGGGAACGCCGTACACGACGCTCACCTACGGCACCAGCTACAAGGGCTTCCAGGTGGATCCGGAGAAGGGCCAACGTCAGAATCCCGCGCTAAGCGACACAACCGATTGGGAATACACGCAACAGGCGGCGATCAACACAAATGAGAATCTGCACGGCGGCTCTGATGTGACGATACATGCGCGTGGTAAATTATTAAAATATTATTAAAATAAATGCATATTTAAGCTCTTGGTTTTTGTTTAGGTGCCATGTCACATCTGTTTCACGGCGTGCACGAGCAAGGTTATGTGGCGCATGTTATTTCCTATGCGCTGAGAATTGGACGCTTCCGTGATAGCACCATTGCCGAATCCCTGGCAGAGCTGATGCCTTTGTAGCTTTAAATCTCGCATAAACGTTTTTTTTTCTTCTTCCTTACTTTAGATATTGTGATAACTTTGTTTTTGTTTTATAGTAATAAGCGCAAAATAAAATACAACCGAGCGTTAGAAATATTGAAATTGGCGCCTTTAATTACTGTTTGCAGCCCTGTGTTACTGGCGTTGCCATTTGTTCGTCATAGTGCAGCCTGCAATCTGATTGTTTTCATGGTGACGGACTTCCACAGCGTTAACTACATGGCGCGCAATTAAAATTAAAAACTAAATTTTTATAATTTTTACATTTTGCAATAAGATTATAGTTAAGTACACAATTTTATTTTTGGATTAAATAAAAGTAATAATTGTTGTCGATGTTGGGTGTTTGTACTCCTCGGGGGCGGAATTTGAATTATTTTAAACTAAACAAAAATGTCAAAGAAAATATCGGTTTTTTCCGTGACGTCATGATCTGGGAGCAAGTGCTGCCACCTTTGGTTTTGTGTGAAAAGTAGTTTTTGACGTCACAACTGCCACTCACCACCTACCTTAGCGCAAAACGCGAGTCAAACGAACGAAACGCGCGCACAAAACAGCAGAACAACTGAACTAGATGACCTAGTAGTTCAATCGAACTTATTCTGAACAATTTTGTCTAACAAACTGCAATTTACAAAAAAAAAACACGCATTGATTTCGAATAAACAATTGTATATTAGCCGCGTTTTCACCGACGTTTGGTGCTGAGTTATTATTATTATTTTTTCTTTTCGTTTTGTGTTTCAAGTGGTGACAAATTTGCTGTGTTCAGTATTGTTAAAGGTGTTTCGAGGTGTTGCGACGGTCGCACGGAAAATACACAAAAAAAATATACATATAATATAAAAATAAAGTGTTTTCCTGATTTATAATAGCCGGGGCTAAAAGCCAGTGAGAACAGCGAAAATGGCGTTGAAAATGTTGGTCGGTCAGAGTAAGTGCCAATGGAAAATTATTCTAATTGGAGTTATAATTTCATTACTGCTGTTTTTGTGACTAACACACGCATACACACACACC
Source organism: Drosophila limbata (assembly GCA_963924055.1). Classification (NCBI taxonomy): domain Eukaryota; kingdom Metazoa; phylum Arthropoda; class Insecta; order Diptera; family Drosophilidae; genus Drosophila; species Drosophila limbata. The sequence goes on from OZ001351.1 coordinate 29,919,592, forward strand.
GACACACACATGCAAATGTAGTACAATAGACAAGGTTGTGATAAACATGACGCCCCACTTACATACTTATATTTACTATAAGTTCGCAGATAGAGCAGTTTTTGTTAATTTGACATTTCAACGCTGATATGCACAAATCTTTGCATTTGCATATTCTTATTCTTATCAAATGAGCAGGCTCACAGTGTCCCCATCGATTTTTCCCACAAAAAACAAAATACAACCTCTCCCACCCCACCTACCAAACGCGCAGTCAACGCCGACGCTTCTTTTTATGGTGTGGGTGTGCTTTTTGTGTGTGGGTTGCGCAGGCGAAGGCAGAGGCGGTGACCTTTGCCGCAGGATAATCATGCCGCATATCTATCTCATTCCCACCGCTCATCCACTACCCACCTACGTATTTAGCAAATTTATCTGGTAACCTTTTTTCACTTGTAATATTAAAACCGATCAAAAGCTTACATTGGCGTAAAATCAATCAGGCAACGCCGTTAACTAAACGGCTTATTTCGTGTACTCTTTATGGCACTGTTGTTGTTGTTGTTGTTATTATTAGTATTATGGTCTTTGTTTTTGTTTTAGTTTGTGAATGGCCTGGTAATGAGTCATCGATGCATATGGAACAACGCTTTGCTTTATGAGTAATACTTTTACCTAAATTCCTCGCTTGTGACTGACTAGTCAAGATTCAGTTGCTTATGACAGTCCCATATACCCTTTACTCTCATTCGATTGGGTATAATGACAACTTAAAACGTTTTTATAGCTTAGTGCTTATTTGTATAGAACCGATCGAAAGAAGAATTATTTAATCATATTTGTGATACGCGGGGTATCTCCTAGTCGAGCAGCCTCGACTAGAGCACTTATACTAGCTCATTCTAAGAAGATGTCGAAGCAATTTATGTAAATTAAATATGTATCTATAAAATAAAGTGACTTTCTGGTCCCGTGACATTATAGGCAATTTCTACTGTATATTCATAATGAGCAGTTACAGTCTGAGTTCTGCAGCCATGTCAGTTAGATCTATTCAAGAAATGCAGAGCAGGTGCAGAAACTCGTTTCCCACGTATACCCTGTAATATATTTAACATATAAATATGTGGCATACAAATAAGATAAGTTATATATTAATTTCTAACTAATAGTACAAAGTTTTACATTATAAATTACGATGTAAAAATATTTAAAAATTTTATTTTTGCCATTTGGTAAATAATACTGTTAAATATTTAATTTAAAAATTGCAAAGCTATAACTTAATTTTTTTAAATATTTGATTATTATTGAAAATTACTAAACTTTAGCTAAACTTCTGTTCTAAAAGTCCCAAAGTAACATTTATTGTTAACAAACAAAATACAAAAAATATAAATAATATTCAAGTACAATAGTAATTCTCGTGATGTTTTCAACTTGTTTCAGAGATCATGAACGAGGTGGTCAAGTACAAGCCGCCACCGCCGAAGAAGGCGGGAGCTGCGGGTGCCGCGAAGGCAGTCGGGGCAGGTGGCATCGAGTGGCGTGTCCTGGTCGTGGATAAGCTGGGCATGCGTATGGTCTCGGCTTGCACCAAAATGCACGAGATTAGTGCCGAGGGCATAACCTGTAAGTCCATCGATCAATCGATTAACGATAAACTATTTACAATAACTAACTAGCAATTGTTTTTCACAGTGGTCGAGGACATCAATAAGAAGCGTGAACCGCTTCCCACAATGGATGCCATCTATTTGATTACTCCATCGGATGAATCAGTGCGTTCTCTAATTCGCGACTTTGAGAATCCGGCTCGTCCGATGTACCGTTATGCGCACGTCTTCTTTACCGAGGGTATGTGCCAGTCGTTCAGCCAGCCAGAAAATATACAATATACATATCAATAATAATTAATATCTATTGAAAACTAGTAATTGATTCTTTATATTCGTATCTGTATGCATATTTTTATTCGGGCTATTTTTAATTTTATTTTCGATTATATAGTTTTTTCTTTTAAATTTTTTTTTTTTTTTTTTTTAATAAACCCTAAACCTCTACACATACAGTCATGGATAAAAGTATTACCCATTTGAGTATCCCTCTTGTTTTATTGCCGTTTTAGGCAATACAATACAATAATTATTTACAATATTTAAATGCAATTATTGCCCTGAACATGGTGTTCATGATTGATAATTCAAAAAACAAATGCAACAGTCGGTCGAAAATTGAATATTTTTTTTAAATTAAATCAGCCTTTGCTTGGGAATAGATACTCAACGTAAATTTGTATTTCTTTTTTAAGCTACAGACCTTTATCATATCTTTCTTTCTAATTTTAATAAATATGGAACCCAAACGAAAATTTCAAGCCACAGTAGAACAATACTATAACACTAAAATAATACCATGAAGAGATTTGCACTTTTTTTCATGACTGTACCTACCTATATGCCTGCATATCTGTATAATTCATCATCCTTAAATATACAAAATTTATATATAATTGTGTAGCGATACCACCCCGCATATTTGAAATGCTCCAATCGCACAAAGACATTTGTCGTCGTTATGTGCGCACCTGCAAAGAGATCAATATTGCCTTTCTGGCCTATGAAGCGCAGGTATAGTTTGACTTCAAATCAACAAAACAACGACATCAAATAATAATAACATTCCAAAAAAAATAAATCACACTCGTTTCTCGTTATTCGCCACTCGTTGCTGTCACTCGTTACTCGAATTTATATGCTTACAAATTCTCTATCTTTCTATCGATTACTAAAACCGTGCCAATCGTTTTTGCAAACGATGTGTCCTAAAAGTGCTTGCGACTAATTTTAAAACTGGGTGCCACACAACAACAACAACAAAAACAATTACTATAATCGTCAATCGATAACATCGAATGCTTAATCCTCTCACATCCCTATTCAGCGTATCCCAAAACGGTTTCATTTGTTTTACTGTTATTTGTTGGTATTTTTTTTTTGTTCTTGCTTTGTTATCTCTCTTTGTCTGTCTTTAAATACATATGTCTCTCTCTTTCTCTTACTGAAAACTTTACGCTCAATGAGTTTACTTTACAGGATTTAGATCTAAGCAGAGAACTTTGGGTACTTCGACTACGTATATATAGATATCAAAAAGAAAAAAACAAAAAAATCAAAAATATATATACATACCATATATAATACAAAATACATCAACATTGTAGTAACGATAAGCGAAATTTTATATTATTTATAAATAATTATAGTTTGCCCGGAGGAATTGTTTAACGATTTGTGTAAATCGTGCGCTGCAAGAAAGATCAAAACTCTAAAGGAGATTAATATTGCATTTCTACCATATGAATGCCAGGTGCGATAAAACACAAATAAATACAAAAAACAAAAACCAAAACAATAAAAAAAAAAATTCGTTAAAAAAAAAGTGTAAATTAGAAATACTCCCCTCTCTCTTTTATCTCTCTCCCTGTCTCTATCTATCTCTCACTCCCTCTCTCTCTGGTATTTGAGACAAAGATATAGTAAACAGAAGTCAGACAGATCCTTAAATATCTCAAGCATTTTATTGCTATTTTTCTGTCTCTCTCTCTCTCTCTCTCTCTCTTTTTGTCTGTCTCACTCTCTTTCGACTTGTTTCTTCAATGCAATTCTCAATTGTTACTGTCTCTGTCTCTTATACACACATTCTGTCTCTCTCTCTCTCTCTTACTCTATTAATCTATCTGTCTGTCTCTGTCACGCTGTCTATATGTATAATATATGTAATATTTATATGTGTTGTACTTGTTGTTGTAAATATTGAAACTCTGGCTTTACTGTAAACTGTCAATTGGTATTTTCCAACATTTGTTATTGTTTTTCAAGCCAACGCCAGAGTCTTGCAACACTACTTAAAAAACCTGCTAAATCTGTCCAAATAGCCTCTATAACAAACAACGATCTCCTTAAGTTTTGTTAAACTTGTTTTGTAGTGTTCAATTTAATGTATGTAAATTGTATACAGAAAAGCAAATCGTGCCTAACCTAACACTAACACATATAATAAATGTGAATATCAATTAATATAATACAACATTGAAATATCTCATCAATCAATCATTATTAACTAACAACACATGGGAACTTGAAAATCCCTTAAAACAATAGAAAATTCCACAATAATGTTACTCGTTTCGCCTGACACATAGTGACCAGGAACGTTTAAGCTCAACTCGTTGGAGTTGCTTACTCGTTATTCGTCATGTTGTGATGCGACGAGTACAACTCCAGGGCGCAAAAAAAACAAAGTCAAATAGAAAAAAAAAACAAATACTAAATAATTTCATGCCTATGTATTAATTATATAAATGTAACAACTGTCAATTGGTTTCGTGTTCTCTCGCTATTTTTATATGTAAATATTGTAACTCGTTAATGCTAAGTACTCACACACACTCATACATACTTGTATATATTAAGTATACATAATTTAAGCCTGTTTTCTCATGATTTATTTCAAATTTAAAATTTCATCTTCATGTTAAATATTTTTAACATGTGCAATTTGCATTCATTTGAGCTGCGGCTAACTTAACGACTTGGCGTTGCCAGACTTGCGCACAATGCTTCAACATGAGAAAAAGGGCCTTTCACATTCAACGCTTTCTCTCTTCTGTGCTGTGTGCATGCCGTCCTCTCTATCTCTCTCTGCTTCTTCTATCTATGTGCTCATACAATTTCGCTTGCAGAAGTTCAGCAAGCAAATGAAGTTGATTAATTATCGATATGTCGATATATCGGTAATTTTTTGTGATAATATATTTTAGAGCAATATTTGTTCTATTATCGATAACAGCAATCAGAGAAAATATTTTCGACTCCAATATTTATCGAGAACCCATAAATGGATTTAAAAATCTTTTAAGCAGAATTCTACTATAAAAACATGCATTCGCTTGCTGGACTCGACACAAAAGCAAAAGAAAAACACAAACATGCATACACACAATATACAATATATTTACGCAGTCCAATTGACCGAGACAATCCAACCGCTCATTCGATATATGTTGTGCCTATATTCGATTAAAATTTGAACAACAAGTTGGCCAAATTCGAATTCGAATTAATTGAGAAATTTTTCTGTCTGTCGGTTTGTCGTCCGGTCACTTTGGTCCGCCTGGTCGTCGCCGCAAATTTCCATTCGCCGCAGGTCTTCTCACTGGATTCGCCCGATACGTTCCAATGCCTGTATTCGCCGGCATTCGCCTCGATTCGTGGCAAGCACATCGAACGGATTGCGGAGCAGATAGCGACTCTCTGTGCCACACTGGGTGAATATCCGAATGTTCGCTATCGCGTCGATTGGGAGCGTAACGTCGACTTGGCTGCGTCGGTGCAACAGAAACTGGATGCCTACAAGGCCGATGAGCCGACAATGGGCGAGGGACCCGAAAAGGCGCGTTCTCAGTTGTTGATCTTGGACCGTGGCTTCGATTGTGTGTCGCCATTGTTGCACGAACTGACGCTCCAGGCCATGGCCTACGATCTGTTGCCGATCGTCAATGATGTCTATCGCTATACGCCCGGTCCCAATCAGGCGGACAAGGAGGTTCTTCTTGATGAGAACGATGATTTGTGGGTGGAGCTGCGTCACGAGCATATCGCTGTCGTTTCCACACAGGTTACCCAGAATCTAAAGAAATTCACCGATTCCAAGCGCATGAGTTCCAGTAAGTTGTCCAAATTAAAAATTCTCGCATTTAGTTAATGCTTAATCCTTTTATTCTTGCAGCTGACAAGTCCTCGATGCGCGATCTATCGCAGATGATCAAAAAGATGCCGCAGTATCAAAAGGAATTGTCCAAGTATTCCACCCACTTGCATCTCGCCGAGGACTGCATGAAGTCCTATCAGAACTATGTGGACAAGCTGTGTCGCGTCGAACAGGATCTGGCCATGGGCACCGATGCCGAGGGCGAGAAGATCAAGGATCATATGCGCAATATTGTACCCATATTGCTCGATGCGGTACGCATTACATAACTAACATACATACCTATGTACATACAGTTGGTCAAGTAATTGTTTTGCAAAGAATTGCAAAATTGACATTTCTTATTTTTTAAATTTCGTTATTTTTTTTTTTTTTTTTGGCTTGTTTCTTTTTACAAAATAATATTTCTGAATTTTGAATATTGTCAAAACAATTAATTGACTAACTGTAAATAACTCGCAATGAAACGTAAATCGGACTATCGAATATGATCGCAATTTGGCTTTCGATTCTTAAAGAATTTTCAGGGCTATTTTTAAAAAAAAAGTAGATAGAAATAGCCTTTAAAAAGTAATAGGATACATTTTTTTTATAATTTAAATTTAAAATGCTTTTAAAAATCATTACATTTCTTAATTGGAGTTGTAATTTTTTGCCATAAAATCAGAATCCAGCACAATCTTATTTCCTATATAATATTTTAAAGTATATTTATTATCTGGCAAACTGGAAAAGTAAACAATTAATTTGGTGCAAAATAAAACAGATTTATAACTCTTAGTGTCTTCAAATTTGCCAGCTTTAAATACTTTTTTAATTTAATTTCTTAACTTGAAGCCTAACCATATTTTTGTTTCAATTTATTTCTGTCGCAGAATGTTTCCAACTACGACAAGGTGCGCATCATTTCGCTCTACGTGATGATCAAGAACGGCATTTCCGAGGAGAACTTGACCAAGTTGTTTACGCACGCCCAGCTCTCGACCAAGGATCAGGATATGGTGCGCAATCTTAGCTTTTTGGGTATTAATGTCATCGCAGATGTAAGTTGTTTAATTAAGGATGCCAAATATTGTACTAATTGATTGTTTATTTGGAATAGAGTCGCAAGAAGATCTATTCGGTGCCGCGCAAGGAGCGTATTACGGAGAGCACCTATCAGATGTCGCGTTGGACGCCGGTGATTAAGGACATAATGGAGGATTGCATTGAGGATAAGCTGGACCCGAGACATTTTCCATTCCTCGAGGGTCGCGCCCAGAATACGAATTACCATGCACCGACTAGCGCTCGCTATGGCCACTGGCACAAGGACAAGGCCCAGACGCAGGTGAAGAATGTGCCGCGTCTGATAATCTTCATTGTCGGTGGCGTTAGCATGTCCGAGATGCGTTGCGCCTACGAGGTGACCAATTCGGTGCGCAACTGGGAGGTGCTAGTCGGCTCATCGCATGTTCTATCGCCTGAAATCTTTCTCAGCGATTTGGGCAGCCTCTCCAAGGAGGATTAAAGCTAAAGCGAATCCCCAGTCCCAATCAATCCCCCCAACAAAAGCATAAATCTATCCAAAAATCAATACAGCATAAAAAGAAACTCAACATAACAACAATAACTATGCTTATTACATCTAGCCAATCTGTAATTTGTTATTTGATATATATATGTATATATATATATATATATATATATATTCGACATACATATATATTCGTATTCGTTGTCTTTAGTTTCCTTATACTTATACTATAGTATGACAAAATGGAATAAATTGTTCTTCATTATTGCTCACCCCACACAGGTGGTTATATTAAACCATATAGTGCACCTTGTATTGAACTAACTAACTAACCCACAGATCAAAAGAACAATACACACACATACTTAACCAAAATTATAATATATAGTATATATACAAATATACAGTCCAATATATATAATCTGTAATCCAAATAGCATAACATAATTCACAGATACTATATACTTCTATATATACTTACATATATATTTCAGCTATTTATGTGTGTCAACTCGTTTATTAATTTATATTTATATTGTTCGAAAGTTTAATGTTTTACCCGAAATGAGCTTCAACTTTATCAGCTCTTTCAGTCAAAGTGAAGGCAAATATGCAAAGAAAAAAATTAATGAAAATTGAAAAAAAATATACTGTTTGTTGTTTATGTACCTCACAGTTTGAAATTAGTACAATGTAGTTATGCTAAATGCGAAACTCAGTTTAAACTTTAAAGGAATAACAAACTAACGAAAAAACGAATGTCTGGTACCAGAGCTGTACTTACGGCTTTACAGAGGCTAATTATGTAAAATGCTAGCCTCTATTAAGCAATAGACAACATTATGTTAAATGCTTTCTACGCTCTCGATGTTATATTCAATAATCGATCTAGCACCATTAACATATTCAAATTCAATCACTTGACAGTAAAAATGTTAACAGTATGTTATTGAGCTTGTATGCTCGCTAAGTTTATGTATCGAATTCAGTAAACAGCAATATATATGATCGATAGATCGTTAGATGGAATCGATGACACACAAAGACACACACATATATATATACACACAGGACACTTAACATTGTTAGCTCAGATACAACGCAATGGCAATGGTTCGCATTAATAAAACTTGTGATTCGAAATTCGAATTTCGATTAAAAAAATATAAAAAAAACACAATTAATTGCATAACAGCATTAGCCTAACATTTTTGAAAAGCAATATTTCAATTTGCAATCAAGTTTGTTACAGTCTTTCAAAATAAATATGGTGCGCCTTCCACAAAAAACTTAATAACTCCAACAATAGGAATAGAAAAAGAAAAACTCAAAAACTACGTGTATTCGAAATCAAATGCAACATAAAATCTTTTTGATGCAATTACTTTTTTCGAACTAGCAAAAAATTTAAAAAGCTTTAACGAGAATAAATAGTAAACAAAATTAAATACATAAAAGATCAACTAAAATTGGAGGCAATGTTAAACTATAACTATTTATACAATATACAACACATATACTAATACAAACAAACACATTTATAAAATACTTAAACTCTTATACTTACTTCTAATTTGGTAAAGTAGCGATAAATTGCATTTACTGTAGTACAATAATATGTATGTATATGTGAGTGCAATTTCCAACCACACACACACACTGACATCTACTTACGTGTACTTGTGTGTGTGTATGTTTATCATATACTTAAAAACTTCTTATTGGAAAGTATTACGTGTTATTAGTTGTCTCTCTTGATCTTGTTCTTTTTATATATCTAAACTTACTTTTGTTAGCAAATAATAATAAAAGAAAATATATTTAAATATACTTTATTTATACTGTTTTTTATATTTTTCCTATTTGTTTTCTTATTCAACTTATTTTTTTTTTATATACTATAAATATTGATACTTTTCTTATATGCATGATTATTAAAAAAAAAATTGTCAAGTATTTTAATTGTTTTTTTTTTTTAATTTTCCAATTTTATTTATTCAATCTCAAAACGTAGCTATGTAAGTTTCAACAAATATTTCAAACCAAAAACTTTCTGAAATAAATAATAATAACACTTAAACTTATATTGAATAATATATATACATTTACAAATAATTAAAATATACTATGTATTAGCTATAGATGACGCCTAATTCGATTCCTCTAACAACAAACACACACATACACAGCGCACACACACATACTCGTTGCGAGCACGCGTTAACCAACACTGGTGGCGCACAACATACAAACATCAATGCCACCCACCCCACCAACCAGGGGACGAGGCGGGGGAACAATTCGCACGCACACACTCTTTCAACAACATCGAGAGAGAGTAAAATGGATCACACTGGCGAATTGACCCAATCACGTGACGTCGGTCAACTGCGTGCTCGTGAGTGTGCGTGCGTGCGTGAGCGTGTGTGTGAGTGAGTGGGAATACATGTGTATGTATGTAAATCGGAGTAGGCGACGTATTATTCAGAATTCACGTTTAAATGTTTATTGCTTGTGAAACCAAATCGAGAATAAAAAAGAAGGAAATAGAAAAAGAAGAAGAGAAGAGTCAAAGGATCATAGAGTAGCCGTTTATAATTAAAGTCCTAGTCCTTAAGTCAGTATTCTAAACACACTTATACATATGCATAAATATACAAAATGGGGTCAACTTTTCGATAACGATAAAATATCTCGATAATATCAACGGAAAGAAAGAGAGATATATAAAATACGAAGAGATTGACACTGGGAGAACGTATATACAAAGTATAACACTAACATATTGTCTTCAAGAAATTGAGAGAAATTTAAGAAAAAGCAGAAAGAAAAACAATTTAAATAATTTAAAAAAAAAAAAACAATTCGCAAATTCTCATCCTAAGACGTTTTTTCTAGCATACTTGTCGAAAAGTTAAGAGAGAAATTACTAGTAAATTAATTATTATTATATAAATATACATAAATATATATATACAAAATGATTAAAAATTTTTTGCAAATTTACATAAACTAACAAAAAAAGAAAAAAACAATTTATACATGCATACACAATTTTAAAATGATTATACGATATATACATATAAAAATATATAACTTAAGAATTGCTGTCAATTTCTTAAACATAATTAACAATTAACGATTACCTAAAAACTTAAATCTAGTAGCAACAATTAAAAAAATCCAAATTCAAATACGAAACTCGAATCACAAGTTTTATCAGAGTTTCACTTTTTTTTTTTTTTTGAAACTTGCGAACCGCTTAGATTAGATACCGTAACTAGATACAATATTCAAATAAAATTAGCACAAAAAAAAAGAACGGAATTCAAACAAAAACAATAGCAACAATTATACAATTTTCAAAAGTTAGTAAATTTCATATACTTAGTACGTTATACATGTACAACATTAAATATTAAATAATAATAAACACAATAGTATGTTTTAAAATTTAAATCAATTAACTTGCGTACTGTAATGATATAACAGTCACGATCCCGATCACAGTGACTGTCACTGTTAGTGTCACTGTTAGCGTCACTGTCCGTGTCACCGTGTGTGACAGCGATAACAGCATCCAACCGATATTTACATATATGTGTGTCAGTTTCCAATAGTAATAACAGTGTACTTGACTTAATTAACAACAACAATTATAACAGTGAAACAAATAAAAATCAACTTTGCATTGCAAACTTAAATAAAGAAACTACATTTTGGGCAAAGCCTTTGTTTTTGATTTGGCGGGAAAAAGCTAAAAAAGTTTTTCATACTAAAGGTAAATTTGCATCCGATTGTTCCTATGGCAGCTATATGATATAGGATATTAAAGGCAGTCCCAAATATACCATCTGTGAGTTTGCTTTATATCACTACTTTTTAATATCCTTTATTAAATCTGTAAACTTCATTGTGAAAAATTTTACTTACTAAGGTTATTCAGCAAATTATTAATCACAGTCCAGCGTTTATTTCGAGTTCCTTTCCAAGATTGCTTTTGATTTATGTTCCAAAATTTTATGGAATTCCAAAATACTACTCATATCAATAATCCCCATTGCACATTGAAAAACAATTCGATGTATTTTGTTATTGTTTTTAACTTTATTTGCATGTGCATTTTATTTTTTTATGGTTTTCTTAAACTTAATTGTAAAATTAATATGTATAATTGGTGTTGCATTTGTTTTGTATATATGTAAGTGTATAAATTATATAAAAAAATGATTTGTAATCAATTTAGACGCTTTTGCCAAAAAGTAATTAAGTGTAAATATACAAACATGTCTACATAAATGTCGTGTTTATATATTTGTATGGTTTATTTAATGATATCTGCACAATATATATATATATCTTTTTATTTTGGAAAATTTGTGATTTTAAAGCGTTTCATTTAGTATATAAATATATATCATAATTATTATTATGATAATATTATATAATATATAACAATTGTGTTTTGAAATATTCAGTAAAAAATCAACATTTACATTTGCAGAAGGGACGATGATTCCCGCTTCTCAGAATTCAACGAAACAATCCATTGTGATTGAGGAAAACCAGATAAAATATGTGGTATCAGATCAAATATCGCCAGTTACATTATACGAATTAATCGATACTCGTAATATCCTAGTAGTAACTAAAGAGTATATTAGTGAACAATTATTGCCAAAAGTTTTATTTCCCATTAAAACGGTACTGTGTACTCAACTCTTTAAGCACCTCAGTTTTTGATAGCGATCATCTTGCTGGATATTCCAGTCAAGCCGAAGCAGCAGCTTTCGTATGCATAACGATAAAAAATGCAATTTTATCCCGAATCCGTTCTGATGAATTCCTTGCAGATAATAATCATTTCAAAGAATTGCATGAAACTGCAGTGGCTCTTGATATGATTATGGAATATGGCACTTATATTATACAACCAATAATTGAATCTGTGAGCACTGACGATCATCAATATAAATATTTCAATCCTGAAGTCTTGAAGGATCGTAATACAGTTGCAATGATAAACCAAATTTCAAATATTGAGATACAATCACGCATGAAATCAATGCTCAATACCTTTTACGCTCAAATTACGACTCCTGATTTGAGTAATTATGATATAGTAGATGATGGTGACAATTTGTCTGCCAATTATTCTGCATTTCAACTTCCGTTATTTCCTGCCGAGTCTGCTTTGACTAGACTAGCGATGAGTTTGCTAAAACAGCAATATATGACGCCATCACATTTTTTGAAGTATGCTGACTCATATTGCACTGAACGGTATACAATTGATACTAATGATCGAATCCGATTAATGGGCGAACCCAAGGTGAATTTATAAAAGGTGATGTATTCGCTCTCTCTCGGGGCGAATCTGTCAAAAAGAGTCTGACATGAGAGAGACGACAGAGATAGACATATAGAAAATTTACTTTCGTAATGACATTCGCGCCCCAAAAAAAGAGGGAACGTCAAACGAATACATCACCATATATAAATTCACCTTGGGCGAACCTACTAATATACGTTACCCAAAAGGTATAAAAGAGGATATCAATATGAAACTGGCTTATTTAGTGCCCAATGTCATGACAGACATGCGTACTTCCATAAGTCGCATGTCTCTCACGGCTATTGAAGTATCGATGTTTAGCGATGAGTACTCATCGTTTGAAAAATCAATTGGCGTAACCGCAGATCGTGTTCAGCCATCAAATAGCGTGATAAGCTACATATAGTATATAAATGAGGGTGATTTAGTGCAGTTGGTACACTATTTTCATATTACGTATATTAATCCAAATTTATACGAAATTTCCGTTAGTGCAGTCAATAATAGACTGTTGACGTGTTCTACATTTGAAGATTTCCATTGCGCTACATCATTACTTATATCCCAGGTATTGTATCCATGTATGGTATTCTCCAAAGATGATCGCATATTAATAAATAATGGATTTTGTAAATTTATAGTACGGCATTTAGTTAATCCAACTTTGCGCATTGCATTGGATGCTTATGCAGTATCAGCGGATTTAACTCTCATTCCAGATGGAAATACTATTATTGATTGGACCTCAAAAATTTATTATTTATTCCTTTTATATACTAGATATTCATGCGTATGATAAGAAAATACTGCAATAACATTTCTCCAGATGCATTATCTGTAGGTGGACAAGCATTATCCATTCCGAAGATAAACGTCCCGTAAGTCCCAGCGGGTGCGATGTTAGAAGTAAATTAAAGTTCCCGACGCGTGGAACGTCTTTACTGAGAGGTAATAATTATTTAACTGAAAATTATTGTAATAAATTAGATGTGTGTGATATCATCATGATATGATAAATGATTTATACGTAACCACATCATATAGCACATGCCGTCAATGTCCGAATTTTATTAAGTATTTAAGGGACGTTGGTGTTATGAACTTCCGTGCATTGATTGAACATTACACTTATTACAGCATGAGGTATAACTTATCTATATGCGCTGATAACACAATAACCCCATTATCTAAACGGCATAAGGAATTGATACCTCTGCCAGTGTTTAGTACTATTACCATTCCAATACGTATTGCTGGTGGCCAAACCTTCATGCAGTCTGTCTCGCCCACATTTATGGATGGCACCAACATACCAAGTGGTATAGCTATATTCCACGCTGTACACAGCATCATAAGGAGATTTTTTAGTGCAGATGATAACTACATATAATCTAATAGGTACTCAGATAATGCGTACCGCAGAGCAGTTAACAAGGAAGATTATTGGAAGGCCGGATTATGACATTCAGCATGAATTCGGTTTCAATTCAGCGAATAAAGCTGAATGGGATGCATTTCTTAAAACACCAATAGCCGTTAATATTTGAATATTAGGAATGGTGTATGTACACAATTCTATATAGTACAGGAATAACGGCGACGGGATTACCTATACTTGGAGCTAACACCGTCTGTGAATCGCGCCTTAATGTTAAGAAAATCATCCAGAATCGTACTGAGTTACTGACATACGCACGTTGACAAATATACATATAATAATTCATTATCTAAAAGCTTTCATAGTCTTAGACAAGTAGATTTGCAAGGATTGATGAATAATGAACAGATTGATGCAATACAGGTAAATATGAATTGTATTGTAGATCTTAAGATAATATATGAAAAAGGTGATTATAATGATGTTACTTTCTCATCAAAACGTTTTAAGGAATTCGCGCATGATTATTCCCGTATAGCGCTTTCGAATTCCAATATAAATAAACTATTTAATCAGCCTAATGTATTACGTATTCCATTATCAATAATACTGAATGATCTTGGAAGTAATCTCAGTCGCAGACCTGTAGCTGCAGATATACGTACTGAATTTTACAGTGAATTGTCACGTGCTCAGATCATCGTGCCTCTTGAATATTTACCTATTAATTGTTTGCCTTTCTTTGATTTTCTAAGATCATGTCGGTCTGAAGTCACTATGCGAGTTGGTGATATTGACATACGACCTTCAGCCGATATCAGTTTCATCACATTGGACTCTTCGCAGAATTACTGAGAAACTCGTTAGTGTTGATACAGTTTCATCAACGTGAGGGACTCTTCCCCAGAATGTTAATCGTATGATTTACAATGCCCAGAAAAGAGAAAAGAGAATTGAGAATTTGATTTGATTTTTTGGATGTGTTTTCTCTAATTTTTCTTTGTTGTTTATATTTATATATTTAGCCCAGCTGGAAACGCACTTTTGTGTTTGACTGTGTATAACTGTATTTACACTGTATAAATGTTTTTAACTGTATGACTGTTTGACAGTTGAGGCTGCTTTCAATTTTACTTTCACTTAATCGTATAACTTGCTCTATCTTTTAGTTTTAATTACAAATGTATGTATATGTTGTATCGGCAATTGCATGTGTGTGTGTGTGTGTGTGGGTGTGTATAGGTAAAGGTGTGTGTATAATCAACTACTCTAAGGCTATGATATGTCTAGCAATTCTAAGGACCAGTCGAAAGTGTTCTACACACTTTTTAGTTCACATTGCAAAATTAAATACAAAAAAAAAAGGAAATCACGCAAACACACACACACACACACAATTAAACATACCACATACAAAAAAAATTGGCATCTGCCAATTAACAATACACATACATAATAATACAAATTGAGTTTTACAGTGATCAATTAACCCATTACTACTCATATATACTATATAAATATATAGAGGACATTAATATCCAAATTCTAACGGTCAGTACTGCTCCATCGATTGGTTATCATCGCTTGGATGGATCTCGCTAGTTATCGGATATCGATGGACATGGTTTTGACATCGTTCATCTCGCTCTCACTCTCACTCAATAGGGACGTCCATTGGTCGTATTACCGTAATACGATGGTCGATCTGGCAGCTTTGGTGGCGCATTCATTCCAGGTCGACTGTGAAATATATTGAAATTGCAATTAATTTATCAAATCATTACAATTCTCAACTTAAGAGCTGCATACGCTTAAAGCAAGTTTTGCATGTGGGTAGCATTTAAAAAGAGATTATGAGAAAGATTAAGAAAAGTAATTAAATTTATTAGACAACTCACCCAGCAGGACAGCAAACAAATGTTAGTTCTGTATTTAAGTTTTTTTTTTAAGAATGTTTGAAAAGCAAAACCAACACCAAAAACAACAAATGAACATGAGTCAGAAACGAAGAAATTCATTGACAGCCATTTCTCTTAAGCTGAAAGTTATTAACAGCGCTGTTAACTAGCAGAGTCGCACAATGTTGTCTACTATAGTAAAAAACAATGAACTTTCTTTTTCTATTTTTTTTTTTAATATATAATATACTTTTTTGTTTTATTTTTTTTTTTTATTTTTTTATTTATAACATTGTAGTTACCCCTCAGCTTTTTTTTTTGCATTCAATCGTTCTTTAATCTTTGCAGCAACTTTTAACTTTCAATTCAATAAACAGCAATAAGTTGAGATGTTTCAGAGGGTTTCATCTTTCATCATATAAGTACATATTTTTCATAATATATGTGTCTGTATGTATGTAAATATGTATATGCTCAAGGCGGTTTGTATGTCTGATGTATGTATGTAAGTATGAGTGTGTGCATCTGTATGTGTAGCAATGTCTGTGTGTGTGTGTGCTATACTAAAACAAACACATAGAGGAGCTAAATACTTGCGACATTTCTATATATGTATATAAATATACTTTTTTGCCATTATCATAACTCGAGAAGATGTTGGAAAAAACGGTTAATTTCATAGTTAGCATCGATTGTTTACCGATATAATTATCGTTTGTTTTGTTGCTGCTGTAGAGATGAGCACGTCTGTCTCTCTTTCACGGGCAATCGATATTTATCGAATATCATAATTTTGACAGACGTGAACTTTCCACGCGATGTGCAATAAAATTAAACATAATTTTACATAGTATATAATAAATATACACTATACATACATACATATGCATGTGTGTGTTTGGAGTATATTCTACATCAGCAGATCAGAAATCCTTTAAAAGCTATAGTCATATCATATATCTGTATATGCATATTATTTACTTGATTTTGCAACATTTCTTCTAATATATTATATGTTGTTTGTACATACTACAATATCAACGATGGAAATTTTGGAAAGGTTTTACACAGTTATCGAATAAACATTCAATACAAATATATATGTATACATGTTTCGATCAAATATGCATGTGAGTACGCCAGAAAAAAAAGCTGAATATAATATTGACTTATGTAAGTTTCCAAATGTTAATCCATTTACAGTTTCAACTGCTTAACAGCTGTTAAAGGATTTGACAGATCTCAACTTTACAGCTGTTAATGCAAGAGAAAACATAAATATTCAAGGCTGCCACAGAAATCGCTTTCGCTTGAATTTCACTTCAATTTGTATGAAATTTAAGTGAAATTCAAGCGAAAGCGATTTCTGTGGCGCTCCCGATTATCTTTGTAATTTACTTTTCGAGTGTGTTTTATTCACTTGCTAGTATCTTTTTTTGTGCTTAACTGCTATTTTATTAGCCTTTTCAAACACTAATACCTCTGTCTCTCTTTTTATGTATGTATGTATCCTGTATAAATACCATATGCGGTTTTTTTTCAATATTTATCATTAAATTAATTCTTTTTAATGTATTTATATAGTTGCTGCAGCATTAACAAATATACATATACATATACAAATATCTATATATAGAAATATATATATTTGTATATTTACCATAAGGTGGTTTTAAAAACTACACAAAAACACATTTTATTTTATTTTTTAGCAACAATTACAATTTTTCTGCCTTTAAGCAATTCGCATTATGAAAATTTTCTAAATAAGATACTATGTATTGATGTGTGTTACTATGTATGGGTTATGTATGTATAAATATGAATATGTTTTCTCAATTTCGCATTGCTTTACCGTAAAATGTAATTAACAACTTTAAGGTTATTATTTAGAGTTATTTTTGATGAATGTTTGTGTAGGCGTGTGTGTGTGTGTGATGAATTATAATGGAATGTCCAAATAATTACAAAATATACATATAAGAGTGGCATATCAAACGATAGTACTGTCGAACTCTAATGGACTTACAATGAAAAACAACCAAATAAGGAATGTTTCTATTAAAATTAATCAATTTAGTTTCAACTTATACACAACACACAGAGGACACATCACAAATACGTTTTTTTTTTTTAAAAACACAAACAAAATGGAGAAGGAGGAAACAAAAGCACAACACATGTAGTTAATGTAGTTAATTAATAACAAAAACACAAATATGGGGATGAGAAGAGAAGGACGCAGGCGCAGACGCAGTTGTAGGCATCCGTTTTTTTTGTCCGCTCTCTTGTTCTGTGCTTTTGTGTGCGTGACGTGCGTGTTTTTGTTCTCTTTTTTTGCGCTCTCTTGAAAGCTTGCTCTCTTGCACATTTCTTTCACTCTCTCGCTCTCTGTTTTGATTTCTTTACTTGAATCGTGTGGCAAATACGTTGGAGAGTTCATTGACAGCTGCCTGGCCAACAGCCTGATTCACTTGTCCGCGCATGTTCTCCGGGATGTAACGATTGGCGCCCGCTTGCTGTGTTATCGCTCCGCCGACAGCTCCAGTGACGCGACTTGAAAGTTGTAAAAGTATTTTGTACTGTTGTTGTTGTTTCTGTTCAATTTATTTGTATTTGTTTTATTTTTAAATTTGTTTGTTTTGAATTTTTTGTTTGTTGCTTTGCAAAAAACAAAACTAGGTACAAAATGGCGCTGGCGCTATGTGATCAAACAGTTATCGGAACGCTTGAAACCCCTTTTTATCGATTTGTTTGCTTCACTTCCGCTGGCTCTATGGTGTGTGTGAGTGTGCGTGTGTTAATGTAGATGTGTGTGTTTTTGATTTAGTTACAAATTATGAGATAATTATAAATTAAGAAACTAAAAGCAAAAGCAAACAACAAAACAAAATATTAAATGCAAAAATAACAAAATATAAGAAATTTTAAAGAAAAAACAACAAAGGAAAAACCTAAATACATACATGTGTGTGTATGCAAATATTGTAAGATCATTCTTTAATTTGTTTTTGCTCACACACACACACACACACTCCTCAACGGGGGCGACGGACAGAGAGCAAGGCATTAAGAGAGGTTAAGTCAAATTGCAGGATCAATACGCGTTTTCCAGCACTGCACTGCAGAGAGAGCAACTCTGGCCCACAGTGCCAGACAATTAAATGTGAACATCAGTGTATGTCAGTCTGTTTATATGAGTGTGTTGTAGGTGTATTTATATGTGCATCTCTCTCTTTCTTTCATTCTTTCTTTATATATAGATATAAATGTTATGTATGTTCGTATTACAATATGTATTTATTATTTCCTCTTGTTGCCTACACACACTGAACAATTAATTTGTAACTTTCTCTTTTTTTGTTGTTGTTTATAATTAATGTTATGCGTGTAGTGGAATTTTTTCTGCTCATATTACATATACATATAAATATATATATATATATTTATATCTTTTTGTTTTTCTCTTATTTATGTTTTTTTTTCCTTTTTTTTTTGTTTTTTATTTAACGACAACAACAACAACACAAAAAAGGTACTTTAGTTAACTTAAGCATATTTTTCATCGTATGTGTATAAGTATGTATGTTAGAGAATGTATTTAACATTTACAGGACACGTTGCTCACACTCCAAGTTCCGTTCAATCGCCTTTGTCAATCGATAACAATAACTATCGAAAAACTCAGCTCAGCTTAAATGTCGCATTGTATCTATTATATATATAGTTGATAAAATAACAAACTATGAATTCTAAGGAGTAGTAAAGCAGTTACAGTTCTCACACTTATTATGATCTCCAATATGTAAATATATCATGATAAATTGATTTCTGTGCTTGGATCATAAGCTGTCGCCTTTCCTCATCCTTTTCTGCTTTTTGTGTTTCATTTTATCTATATAATTTGTATAATATATATAAATATGTGTATATCATAACAATTATCAGATATTTGTATGTTTATATATAATTACGATATACGATATATACGGAATAGTTTTTACGATATTTAGATCATTTAACGTTTGATAGTACTAAGAACGACAACTCGTTGTAGTTTTGTTCTTTGCTGAGCGAGCTTTTCTGTAGGAGACTGTCAGAGTTATAATTGAGAGAGTGAAAGAGAGAACGCGAAGAGCGTGAGCCTGCGCTTGAGTTCGATACGAGTATACTTAAAAGAGATTCGATAACGGTTCAAATTCGAGTCAAGTCGATTTGTTGGTTTTGTTGGTTAAAGCGAAAGCGATTTTTGGTTAGTTAGTTAAAGAGAGTAAATGCCTCTGTTGCGGCTATGGCTGACAACTTAGCGACGTCTGTGTGTTTGTGTGTATGCGAGCATTTCAAATTTACAGTTAGCATTTGACATTGAGGTTAGGTTTGTGTGTGCGTTATTTATAAAAAGTTTCAATTGAATTTATTTTGTTATATTATTATCAATTGTTTGATTGGCGTTGTTGTTGGTTTATCGCAATTCGTTTTAACAAATTTTTGTGAGCGAAATAGAGAGAAAAAAGAGAAGAAACAAAATGTTTTATTTTGTTAAGTGTTTTTTTCAAATTGTTTACGGGTTTTCTTTTATAATACAAAGGCGGCCACTAAAAAAAAAATGAAGAGTAAAGGTTCGACAAAAACAAATAAATAAACCACAGGAATATTTGGAAGCTTGCCCTATATTTATCTATTTAAAAATTTCTATATTTTGATACTGTTTCAAATTTCATAGTCACTATCAATTTTGAACTGTAGAAGAATAGTATTCAGATGTATTTTTCATTCTACTCGAAAATATACTTATATGCTTCTTATAATTTTAAAACAGTGTTTTGTATTTTTTCAATATTTTTTAGAATTTAAAGCATGTATATACATTTTCGAATGCATACTTTTAGGCACTTGCACTGCTTAAAAACGTAAGTCAGCCATTACCACCTTTCTAGTTGTCCGATCCTGTTGCGATTTAGTAGGATGATAACTAATTAATAGTAGTAGTAGAAGTTGGCGTTAATTACCATATAAATCGAATATCTTCAAAGCTGTGTGCGATTTGCGGAGTCTCTGAGATCTAGGATTTCACACGGACGGACACACAGACGGACATGGCTTTATCGACTCGGCTGTTGATGCTGATCAATAATATATATACTTTATGGGGTCGAAGATGCTTCCATCTCCCTGTTACATACATTTCAACGAATACAATAAAAACTGTCAAGAAATTTGTGGTAGCTATCGCTATACATTTTTCTGGGTTCAATATAAACAGATCTATTGATAGAGGGCAAGCTGCATGCTCGCAATGAAAAACTTAAATTATTTACAACAAAATTAAAGAAAACAAAAAACCAAAGGAAAATTATGTTTAAGCTATACATACATAAAAATAATGGTAACAAAAAGGTAAAGCGATTGAGACATACATATACATAGAAACATATGCATATATGTGTACATAAGTTAGTATTTTTATAATAAATAAGTAAGATGTAAGTATGTATGTGTGTGTGTGCGTACTTTCGTTGCATAAAAAGAGGTCCCAATCGTCGATTTAATTAAATTAAATAAATAATTATAATAATTAACAAAGAACTGTGACGAGTTCCAATTTCGTAATTATTGTAATTAATTAATTTGTTAAGAAACATCCCACGCAATTGGAATACGAAACAGTTCAAAAATAATTTAAGTAGAAGACGACAAATAAAAAAAATACAATAATAATACAAAGAGAGCACGAGTTCTATATAAGTAAGTATAACTGTACAGGGCGCACTTAGCCAACTAAAGATATTTTTGATAATGACAACAATAACAACTAAAGAAGCGTTGAAAATACATTAGTTAACATCTTGTTACTTACGATGGTAGCAATGGTGGTGGCAGAGCACCACCTGGTCTTCCACCTGGCAACGGTGGTGCACCACCGCCAGGACGATTTGGTATTGCTGGCGCTGGACGTCCAGTCGCCGGCGGCAATGGTGGATTACGGCCACCCAAAGAGCCCTTGAATCAAATAGAATATAATTAAAATAGATATATGCATATAGAATAGATTATAATTGTGATTTACCTGTGCGGTGGGTGCTGCCTTACGTGGGCCACCAGGACTGGGCGGCGATAGATGTGGATCCAATCCACTTGGTAGCCAATCGTTCTTCACGGGCGGCGGCAATGGCGATGATACAGTTGCCATTGAAACGTCACCTGTGGTGTAGAAAAGGATACGTCAGAAAGAATACGGTAAAATCAACAAGATATAACATCTATTTCTATATGAGGAAAGTCGAAATCTTTTTTTCTTTATTTCAACTTGAGAAACATAATGGAATCATTCTGGTTTTTAAAGAATTTAGCAATTATTATTAGACTGATATGTTAGATAACTGTATGTTAGGCAACTGTAAAAGGAGAAGACGCTGTTATCTTAACTGACTTGAAAAAAGTGCTGTGCATTAACATAACAGTCAGGCTAACATTAACAGACAGTAAATAAATAAAGCGCTGCTAAGTTAACATAATGTTGAAAAACATGATGGAGTCATTATGAATTTGCAGAATCCATTTTCGTAGTTTCCTTTTCATTTTACAAGCGTATTTTCAGTGCTAAAACGTCTCATATCCCAGCATATCTTTTTCTGGTTCTTTAGAAATTATTGTTCTTTGATATGGAAGCAAATCACTTTGAAAGAATCCTTTTTCAGTTTTCAATATCTGCTAGAATATTTCTTAGAATGTTTCAAAGAACTTTGTCGTATTGCCAACAAAGTATACAGGAATCTTCACAGCTTTTTTTTTTGAGAAACTAGTCACTTTCTTAAAATCCCTTCCCGGTCTACATGATCCGCAATCGTTACGACCGCTCTTAGAATGCTGCTTTAAATTAGCATTTCTTTTTTTTCTTTCCGGGCATTACTTACCAATAATTTGCAATGCATCCTTGCAGGCGCGATACATGCGCAGCATTTCCTCGCGTCTTGTTGCCGACTCGGCGGATTCTTCCATCATTTGTGCCTGTCACGAGAGAGATGTGATTGACATTAGAATAAAATATTGAAATTTATAAACAATCCATTTCTTACCTGATCACCGGAGGCATATAGATGTGCCAGTAGCTCGCCATTGATGAAATCCTTGGCATTGTTGATGATGAGCATCATAATGGCCTTCGGGACCATATCCCGTGTGGTCTTTGTGACGATCTTCATGTACGAATCAACCAGATTGCGGATCGTCTCCACTTGACGCTCCAGTTGTGGATCCGTTGAGCTTTCCTCGCTTGCCGACTGTTATCGTTGTTATCGTTGTTGTTATGTTGTTTGAGTTTTGTAACGTAACGTATTATCGTTTATCGATAACCATGTCGATAATAACGATTAACGCACATTTTGATGTGGGGCAGGGAATTGTAACACATACATATGTATAATTTGATTGTTCAATTCGGTTGATTGATTTGTTCAATTGGGGCAAAAGTAATGGAAAAAAATACAAACAAACAATCAATTAAAATGATAAAAGTGTATGTTGAATATCGAAAAATGCCAAAATAGTGCAGCCGACAAAAGTAAAGCATTATTAATAAATTCTTTTCGTTCATGTTTTATTCTATTATTTTATTATTTGAACACAACATATAAAAACCAAGATGAGATAAGAGAAAACAACAATAACAACAGCAATTATGTAAACAAAACTAAATTATAGCAAGCTTTAAAATACTCTATTTGTTTTTTTTTTTTCGAGTTAAAAGTGGTTAATAAATGTTAATTGGTGAGTATTTTGTATTAGAGTATTAGAATTGTCCTGCTGTTTGGTACAAAATAATCAATGAGTTAAATGTCTAATTTAAATGTGGCCCCAAAATGTGTTCCAAATTCTACTCGAAGCAAATTTCCATAGCATTTTTGAAGTTGGTATAAAAAAAAATTATTTGGTGCGTATCCAGCACTGTTTAATAATATTAATCAGTTAATATGGTTTAGTAATGAAATTTTTTATGGTAATTCAGAACTCGAAAGGGAT
Organism: Drosophila limbata; assembly: GCA_963924055.1. Lineage (NCBI taxonomy): Eukaryota > Metazoa > Arthropoda > Insecta > Diptera > Drosophilidae > Drosophila > Drosophila limbata. The sequence goes on from OZ001351.1 coordinate 29,943,489, forward strand.
TAAGGAACATAATTTTTGTTCGAAGAAAGTAGTTAAAAAAGTGAACTATTCAAAAAGATTATATTCATTAATGAGCTTCAATTTATCAAAAGTTACAACATTTCCCCATTTTTAGTGTTAAAAACCACCGTAAATCGTTAGTGATGCGTGTGTTAGTGTTGTGCTGTGCTGTAGAGCTTTAACTCTATCGATTAATTTTAAGTTATCGCGAAATGAATAACCGATTATTCGACAGTTCTATGGCACAGCATATAAATTGAGAAATAATTCAAAGTGTTTACAAAGCGATCAAATTTCAAATATACGAGTTTGCTTATTACTTGTACTTGTAATTAATATTTATGATAAGTATGTAAAGCTTTCAAAAAGTGGAAAATTCAAAGAGTTGTGTTTTAATTTAACGGATAAAAAAACCAAGATTATTTATCGGTTTTACAATACGAATGCATACAAAAATAATTAAGTGAGTTCAAAGTTTGAGAACAATGAAACGGAAAAATTAACATACTTTTTGCTGTGAACGGTTGGATATATATTTTTTTTCGGTATTACAATCAATATTGATATTGTAATTTCGTTTTTTTTTTATATATGTGGTCATTTCGTTTGGTACGTGGACGGGAAAATAGAAGAAAATAATTTATAAAAAATATTGTAAAATTAAAATTATATATATATATTGATATATTTTTATATATTTAAGTATAAAGAACGAGATAAGTATAACTAGTATATATATTTATGTATAGAAATCAATTAATAAATATATATACCAGATTTTTAACAAGTTAATATTAATATTCGAAATATAAATATAAAATAAGTAAATGAAACAGGGTTAAGTAAAGGATATAAGAGCAAACGAGAATTTAAATGTAATGTGTGTTAAACCCAATCGAATAAGTCATGAATTTTCACCCCAAAATTTCATTGGTTAGTGTTGTACAACGGCAGGAAAAGCTACAATGGGATGTTAGGTGATTATAAAGAAAAATAAAAATACTAGACCTCAACCAAAATTTTGGTCCACCATTGTGGAGTGAAGTGTTCTAGACTTGTAAATACTCTAGTATCCAATTTCTGTCTTCTAGACTAGAAAAATAATTTTGAATAAATATCTAAAGCATAATTTGGTTTTCCAATCAAGTTCGTCAATTTTCAATGTCCAATTTCTGAGTTAATTTATGATTATATACTAAAGTGTATCATAAACTGTTTCCCATTTTAATTGGTTACTATAAAATTATAAAATATTACTCCTTAAATAACTCTTCCGCATTTACTACTTAACGTTCGCTATGAAATTAAAACAAACGGATAGACGTAATTTCGAAAAATTCTCTTGTTGCCCGTTAACCCGCTTTTATTTTGTGTACAGTGTATTTTTATAAAATAATAATTTGTTATTCAACCAAAACCAAAAAGATAGAGAGACAAAGAGAGAACGTAGGAAATATGCAAAGAATATTTTCTAAAAATGATGAAAAGAAACAAACCTCTTGTCCTTCCTGCATATACAAAGAGCATATATATGCACATTATTAATCAGATACACGTTTATATATAAAGACGTGTATTTATATTTATATATATGATGATATTTGTGGTATTTTTATATTGGGGCGCAACGTTAAAAAAAAAAACAAAGAAAAATATGATGAGTTATTTCGTTATCAAAATCATTTCTTTATGAAAAGTTTAAGTAAATTGTAAATATTTAAACATATTCCAAAATCCATTCAGCACACGATATAGGAGTTATATAGCTTGATAAGTATATTAATAGATAGACAATAAGAAGCTGTTTTTGCTGCAACTGAAAACAGCACTGATTAAAGGGTATGTAAACACAATGGAGAAAGGGAGAAAAAGGGGGATACAATGAAGGAGAGAAATATTGCTTCATTTAAAGCTACTAAAATACGTGAGTGAACGACACACTGTTATATTATCATTTGAATAACAGGCACGTTAACGATGTATTTAACAGGTTTACAAAATCTTTAAGTGACAAGTTGTTATTTAACAGCTTCAATAAAATATGTTAGGCAACTGTAAAAGGACGAGGCGCTGTTATCTTAACATTGACAGCAGAAAATAAGTGACAGCTTTAACATGACTGAAAGAAAGTGCTGTTACTTAACATAACAGTCAAGTTTACATTAACAGACAGTAAATATAAAAAGCGCTGCTAAGTTAGCATAATGTTGACAAATCTGTAACTATTCCATCTTTCTGTAGATTACATTAATAAAGACTGTGAAGGGATTACAGATGCACTAAAAATTCTCATAGTACTTCAGGGTAAAGATAATATGGCAAGATAAAGGTACACTCAGCGAAAAAGAGGTAGACAAGAGTTAATGTCATGCCACATTGAAGTATTTAATTAGATAGAGTCATGTGTTAATTGACCTTGCGTTGTCGCTGTTATCTAATCATGTTTTGAATACACGTACACACATATATTGAGGCTTAGACTAAGCTATAAGCTTAGCACGATAACTAAATTAAGATATTTACTAGAGATATAGATATGGGTAGATATATATAGATAGATATGTGCTCTGGGCATACGCACCTCATCGCCATTCTCCTGAGTCTCCTGCTTCTCGGGATAGACGCCAGCTCGGAGGAATGATGCCTTCCAGGATTCCACATCCTCGACCGTTTCGCATGACAGCTCCAGTTGTTTATAATCCTAAATGTGTAACAATTCATGTGTTTTTGTGTTTGTGTGCAGGAGGAGAAAGAGAAAGCGTCCAAGCGCAAAGAGAACAAATGGATAGGTATTTTTGTCAAGCATTTGGTATATGGGACAACGTATTACGATTACGATTACGATTACGAGTACTTGGACGGGTTGTGGTGGCATTGGTTTGGCTATCGGTTATCGGTTTTGGTTTGGTTTCGTTTCGTTTGGTTATTTTTGTACTTTCTTTTTTTTTTGAGCTTTCTATGGCTTTTGAGTCAAGTGAATCGCAGCGTGTGTCTTTGGACCAAAGATTAGTAAGTGTTCTTTTGGTATCGGTGGTTATATATATATAAATATATAGTTGGTTAATCGGTATATCGGTTTATAGAGGGGAAATGCCTTTAGCTAGCGTTTGGTTTGGTTTGGTTAAGTTTAAATTTGTCATGCTCACAAATCAGAGGTACAAAAGGAGTTTCCACAGTTCGAGACTTTTGCAAGCTCCTTTTATCCTTTGATTTAACACTAAATGTTGATAAAAACATAGTAATTTTTATCTTATACAAAAAAATTAATTAATTTGATTAATTGATTGCGTTGCGTTGCGTGCCCAACGATATTTCAAATTCAACGAATTTTTCATCAAAATTTTTCAAATTTCCAAAACTGAATTCAATCTCAAATTGTGCCGTGGGCGACTTGAAACGCAAAAATTGAATTGTTTTTTTTTTTGTCGTTTTTTAAACAAATTTTGATTGGAACAAAAGAAACAAAATATGTTTTAAATAATTGAATGTAAGTAACAGTATTTAAACTACAACAAATAGTCAATTGATTATTTGTTGTAGCAAATATTTTCTTTGTTTCATTCGATTTCTCTTCTAATTATTTTCATTTTGTGGTCTCTTTTTTTTTCTAGTTTTTTTGTTCTTTTTGAATTTTCATTTTTTTGTATGCTAACAAAAATTACTAACCTTATAAACATTACGTCCATCGGGACTGAATAAAGCAAATGTAACACGTCTAGACATTGACATAAAGCCCTGTTCAATATCGCGCAATTTCAAACCATCCAACGGCAACATGAATTTCTTCTCCTTCTCATCCTCATCCTTGTACCAGGAAATGCTCTCCGATGTTAGCACAAACCAATAAGGACGCGATCCGCCTGCGAATAACAAAAAGATATAGATGTTGATATAATCCAAAAAATGATTTTAAAACACATATTACAGAGTATTTTTTGTAGCCAGGTTAAATGCGATTAATGAGCGGATATGGAATGTGGAACAGGATGGGATCGGTTCAGATATTTCGGATATATAGTAAAGTACATATTACTAGGCGTGAATCAATCTTCAAGTTTTTAAGCATTTAAAGAGTACAGCACAATAATGTCTGGTTTTAGCAAAATCAAGAAATTTACAAAGAAAATCATTGAATACAAACCAAGTTGGCGTGGCAGAAACCACAGCAAAGCTTTCAATTTCAATTTCAATTCCACACCAAAGTTGTTAGAGAGAAAATGTGGTCAATAAAAATATAAAAATAAACAAGATCGAAAGAAAGAAAACACCAATAATAATAATTCAACACAAAAACAAATCAAAACGAAACAAACAAAAAGAACATATAAATTTGAGAATTCACATTAAAAACGAAACAAAACAAGATTCAAGGTAAATAATTTAGTGTGAAAGAAAGAAAGTGCTTAAACTTTGTTAAAAACATAATAAACTTAATTGAAAACAGGCTTTTAAGTTTTAATTGAAACATTTCCCATGCCACATGCCTCACTGTGATTTTGTATTTCGAAAAAGATGAAAGATTTGCTAATTCCTGAAAGATGATGGAGGAAATATTCATTGGAGCCATTGGTAGCTATCTCAAATAGTCAAAGAAATTACTTGACTAACTGTATGTTCGAGCTGAGTAAATTGATAAGGGAAAACTGAATAAAATTATTCCATTATTACTACGAATACGATTACAATAAAATGTTTATTTAATTCCTGATGCAGTTAAAGTTGCTTAAGGCAATTAATAGTATATAGCAATTTAATGCATATAATAATATGGAATGATATTGCAGTACTAGATAAAGTGCATTCTAATTGCAGGATTGTTAGAAGGAAGTGTCAGAGTTGAGTGCTGGGTGCAATTAAATGATATTGTGTTGATATTAAGCTTGTTGCAAGGTGTGTTCTGTGTGCTTTTATACCCTTGCAGAGGGTATTTTAATTATGTGACAAAATGAGTGACAAGCCAAATAAAATATATTTTTCTGCAAACTCTTCTCTTTGCTGATATCATGAATACTACAACATATAGAATTACTATATGATACAGCTGCCATAAGAACAATCGGTTGAAAATCATCTTTTAATATAAAAAAAAACTGAGTTATTTCTTAGGTAATCTTATTAAAATTTATTAACATCTTGACCACTATATCATATCACGTACAGTCTAAACTGCGCCGCTGCTATGATTTGTTTCTGTTACGTCGCTGTTATTCCGCTGTTAGGCGAACAAAAATTCACACTAACGCAATGCAAACATATGAATGTGTTGGTGCCGACCACTGATTTAATTCATATCAAAGAAACAATCAGCCGCAAATTGAATTTTTTACGAAAATCTATTTTCGCTATTCAGAATATCTTCAGATATTTATCTGCAAGGGTATATAATCTTTGGTGTGCCAAAGACAATTGTTTTAAATTGTTTATTTTTTTGTTTCTTTATGTTTTTTTTTTTTTTTTTGGTGACTGACAGACACATTATTACAATATTTGCTGCTACTGCTGCTGGTGATTGAAGCAGATACCACATACCTTTCATGATGCCCAAATTCTGTATGACCATGTGACCCTTGCGAATAACCTGATTGCCCAGTTGCCGGGTCCCGGTCTTATTTGCATTCTCAGATTTATTCTGAGCACTATAATGTTATCAAAATAAAAGATAGAAAATCAATTAAATGACGTAACAATAACAGTTTTGAAAAGATACATTTGGTTAGGCACATACTTGGCAAAGCCAATGAAATCCTCGTGATTGGTATTCATGTAGGCCAACTCAAAGTCAATCAATAGCAAGATTTGCTCCTTGCAACGCTGCTCGCGCTGACGCACATGTGTGGTAATAATGCGTTCAGTTTCCTCACGCAATCGTGGATAGCGATTCATCTAGAGAACATAAAGAGAAGATTAACTTGCAGTTACAATGGTTTGTTTGTTTCTCTGTTTGATCAAATGCTACCTTATCGGTGCACATGCGCACAACAACGGACAATTCCTGTACGACTAGATCAACACACTTGATCACCGGCTCCTTGAGCAGCGCAATCTGACGCTTAACAATCGCCTCAAAGGCCATGTCTGGTGTAAAGAGACCGACACGAATGCCATGAATGTTCCGAATTGCAAACGAAATCTCGCGACGCAGCTCCTTCTCATCGCAGGCCATCTTGACAATCTCAAAGCGAAGACTACAAGGAGAGAGAGAGAGAGAGTGAGTATATTAAAATGATTTGTAAATAGGAATATTATGTGATAACATACCGCTCGTGGAATATGCGATTGATTTTGGCACCGCCAGATAACTCATTTGTATTGACCAAGGCGGAGCCGCTGCCTTCGATGGTACGCTCAAAGTCCGATTGCAGTTGCTGTATCATTCTGTTTGGATGTCATGATAGAGTTCGTTTAGAATTAATAATAATATAAGTCGATTGTAAAGTATACACTATTAACACAAATCTATTTCTGAATATAATTTAATAAAATGTAAAAAATTTCTCTTATTTCAATCTTTATACAAAAATTATGATATACAAATTAAATTTCAATTTTTATTTAAAATTCATAAAATAGCTCGTATTTTCAATTTTCCTCGCTCCCTGGATTCTTAAGGAATTTGTAAAAGCCCCTTCAGACGAGCGCTTTTTCACCGACACTTTTTGTCATTTTTTGTCAAAAAGCTGTCCGTGTCGCGTAACCACACAAAATTTCAAAGCGCCGGTGAAAAACCGAAGCTCACCGATGGAAATGGAACACGTTCTATTCCATCGGTGAGCGATGGTGATCGACACGGACAGTTTTTTGACAAAAAGTGTCGGTAAAAAAGTGCTCGTCTGAAGGGGCTTTAAATATTTCTAGTTATGCTCAATATTTAAAAGTAACCCGACTGTGAGAGACTTCTCTTGAGGAAAGCTGCCTATAATTGTTTATTTAATAACTTGATGTTTTATCCACTCAGGATTCAATTTGTGGCGCACATTGTAAATCCGATATGTATATTTGGAGCCTCTCGCTTTTATAGTTTGTCAGCTCTAGTTGTTCCTACAGACGGCAACGTAAAAAATTAAGAGATTTGTTAAATAAATTTTCTTTTATTATTCCCAATTTTCATTTTAAATTTAATTGATTTTTATCGACTGTTCTAAGGCGAATTTTAATATGCTTTTATAGCCATAATATATTACGAGGAAATAAATAAAATATATAAATCTTTGTCAGACAATTACATGACTAGCTGTATACAAATTCTGCCCATTTTCCACTTTCCAAATTTTAAGTGTAATGTTTAACAATCGTTACACTTTAGTCGATACTTACTGTAGCATTGCCTTTGTCTTGATGCTGGCATCGCCTGGCTGGAAATGCTTAAACTCCTCGACCTCCTTCTCCAGTGTTAGCATTTGCTTTTGCAGCTTGTCTCGCAGACCGGGCAATGTGTCGCGAATGTGATTCGTGAGCTGTTGGTTGAGGACACGCTGCAGATATGGTGTGCCCAGGCGATCGGCCATGTGGCGATACGATGGATGGCTGAGGAAGAATTTACGCTCAGCGGCCAGCGCCTGATGGATATCCTTGCGACCCTCAATATCCTTTTGCGAGCGATTGACGACGCCAATGTAACCGCGTCGCAGCGGCAACAGCTTATTCTCGAGAATATCACGAGCATCGGTGCCCTCGTCCATGAGATCGAGCTTGGTGATCACACCAATGGTACGCACACCCTGCGGGTCCACCTCTTTGGCCAGTTTCAGTGCATCCGAATTGGCCAAATCGGTATTGGCCGGCGTTACGGCCAATATGAGACAGGTCTCCTTGCGTATAAATTGCAATATCATGCCTTTAATCTGCTGCTCAATATCAACCGGCTGATCACCGATTGCCACTTTCGTTAGACCCGGCAAATCGATAAGCGTCAAATTGAGCACGTATGGCGAATAGACGCGCAAGTTAATCGGAATGTTTGAGATGCCCTTATTGCTACCCGTTACACGATCCGTCTCATCCTCAATCTCTTTTCGTATCTCATCAAAGCTGGAGAACTTTTTACCCTTGCAATGCAGAAATTCCCCATATTCTGTAAATGCACAAGTCAATAATAATAAAATTTATTTAATTAGTTCTTTATTATCGATGTTTGTATATCGAAACTTACCGGTAATGCCATTGATCAATTGCAAAATCAAAGGTCTGCGCGTCACGATTCCCGAACCTCGAGGTAAAAAGTCTCTGCAAATAAACAAAATAACAACTAAATTAGATCTTAAATTTCATTTTTTAAGCGAGTGTGTGTGACTATATGGGATAAAAAATGTTCAAGTTTCTCTTCTTTTTTTTATATAAGTTCGTTATAATGGAAAACTTCAATTGCCTATTTCAAGTGTTAATCGAGCTATTGCAATGTAATATCGATAACGAAAGCTTGACCTTTCTGTGACTTGCATTCATTGTGAGAGTAAGAGAGGGAAAGAGAGGTGCATGTCAGTGTTGCCAGAGCGCTTTTTTTTCCCGCCGATTCAAGCTTTTTTCAAGCCCAATTGCAATACAAATTAAAAAAACAACGGCAGTGGGAATATTTTAATTTATTGTGTTTTCAACTTTTGCAATTTTCCCTTTTTTTTACCTGTTCACAAACCTTGCCAACACTGATATCTATCTATAATATGGACATTCAAGATTTATTGTGAGTGAGTCATGGATATTACGACTATCAGTTGTTCTAATGATCAATTGTTTTGATTAAGCATTAACTGGAGTTGTGGGAAAAGTAATCGAAACCAACCAGCAACATGTGCGATTAATTGACTGGGAAGCACAATCAGTAAAATGACAATTGCCAGTATATATTTACATACATATGTATGTATGTACGTACATACATACATACATATAAATATATGTACACATTGAGTTTTAGGCTTATTAGTAAATTTGACCTGTTTTCTTGTGGCAAACAAATCCCAACCAAAGTCAACAAAAGCCACAGTTTATTAATATGTATATCAACAACAACAAACAGCAGCAAGCAGCAAAAAAGGCTCTTATCGATATCACACACAATATCAATTATAATGACACGAACATGAATCATCGATAGCAATTTTAAGCGCAGGCCACTTAATAATAATGGCAACAGTCGAGGGGTCTGAAGTGGGTGGAGTGTGAGGTGTGGCAACAACTTTGATAAAAAAAAAACTCAATTTTTGTTTCCTGCTTTTTATAACAGTTCTAATCGCCTTGTAGCACAAAAACAATTGTCTACATTCCAAACATACATAAAATTGCATGTGATGAGTAACTTTACATACGTATACATATAAATATATTGTACGTAAGCGCGAGTTGCAAATTAGTTTGATGATATCAACAGCTTTTCTATAAAAAAAAAAAATTTACAACTCACACAGCAACAAAGTGCTCCCCATCAGCGATGACTCAAAAGCAAATGTGCAAACTCTGCTTTTATTATTAATAAATGTTTCTTGTTTTTCAGGCAGTAAATTCAAACAATTAGTTTAAAAGAGGTCAAAAGCAGCTGCTGAAGATAAACTCACACACCCTCTCTTTGTCATACTCTCTCACACACACATAATGCAATGCATGCCGGCTGATGCAGTTGACCGATCGCTCTCTTTAGCTGCTCCCATGGCAAGAAAAGCTCACCACACACGTATGCGTACACACACAGACAGAAATCAGCTGCTGCTGCTCTGCATTCTTTCCCCTCTTTTTTGCTTTCGCTGTCGTTTCATGTTTTTGCTGATTTTGTGATGCGTTTTAAAATCTCTTGTTTCTTTATTTGTTTTATTTAAATTGAATTGTTTGTGTATTCATGTATGTGTGAGGGCATGTGGCAGCCAAGGCTACTACTGCTCATTTTAATACGCTGTTGTATTATTTGTTTACTTGTCGGCACAGTCGTGGCCAAAATATTGGAAGCATCAAAATGGCATGCAAATTTTGTTTTTTTCCCCCTTTTTTTCTATTGTTATGTTCGCCGTGTAAAAGTATGTGTCAGTGTGTAACCTAAAAAAACACGCGCATATGTATGTATACATACATAAGTAGGTGGCATTAATTGTCGCAACCCACTCCACAAATATCCCAATTGCTAATGTCAAGTAAACGTTACATTCATGCATCTGTGTAGGTGTTTATGTAGGTATATACATATGTATGTATGCATGTTGAAGAGAGCGCATTTGCTTTCAGCATCAGCAGCAAATGCCATGAACTATTGACATTTCGGAAAGAGCTTTTGTGCCAATGCTACTGACATTGAATACTCTCTTCACTTCTCTCTTTTCTGAACAACAAAAGGCGCTTACGCAGTTTGAGCTGCTCTTCAGTTTGACATGCACATGCACATGCACATGTACCAGCATCATTAACTGACATTGATGACAACAGCAAAAGCTGTATCAGCATAACTGGCATAAAAAATGAAGAATAAAACTAGGTCATTAACAACAAATGTACATACCAGCTAATATGTATAGCTATATAAATTCTATATATACTAAATAGGTATGTATTTATGTACTGTGTATGTGAAGCCGGCGCATGCGAAAACGAACTGTGCTTGACTACAGCTGTTGTTGTTGTTGTTATTGACTGCAACGAGCTTATATAAGCGCAACTGCATATCAAACTGTATGTATAAGGAAACTTTCTCAGTTATATTGTATATATAACTATATATAAGTTAAGATGAACATAGATATAGCTGTTGATACATATAAATAAATACATGTACTGAGGTTAGCACAAGTGTCAAAAACCCCCACATTATTTAATACATACAATTTGAGTGTGCGTGGGTTTGTGTGCTCATCAAGGACTCGCATTTAAACAGGCAAAGAGCATAAATAGCAGAGGCATAAGACCTACACACACACACACACACATAGGAGCGCACATTCTATGTGCGTGGGAGGATAATGCAAAATCATGCAAAATTTATTTCAGCATTTCAATTTGCAAAAGACAAAGTATTACAAATTTAAAAACAAAACTACAAATTTTACAACATTTATAATATTTTGCATCACTGAAAAGTAGATGTAGTTGGAGCAGCAGGCGTAAAGGATTATATCGCAACATTATATAATTCAGCATAGAACAAGCACACACACACACCCGCACCTACATAAAATATGTATGTGCCAGTGAGGGGATTGAGAGGCAGCTACAATGCGAGCACGAGAGCGCTGGTTCCATTCATTAAGAGTTACAAAAGTTACAACAGTAAATGGAATGGACTGAGGTAGAGCAAGCAGCAGCGCCAGCAACTACAAAAATGTAGGCTAGCGTAAGCGTCAACGATAACGTCGACGTCAGCGACAACAGCAAAAGCGGCAGTGGCAGCGACAGCATTGCATAAATGTCAAAGTGAAGTGTAGCAGAGAATAACGGGGGTGGGTGGCATGTCATGGTTTGGTGTGGGGGAATTTAGGTAGGCAGAACAAGCACACAAAAGAGAAAAAGGAAACAAAAGCATGTGCGCTGCAAAAGGAAATGTCAACGTGCATTGATTTTTCCACCCCCCCCCCCCCCCCCCCCCATTGCCAACTTTTTTTTTTGGGGCGTAAGTATTTTGTTGGTTATTGTATTTGTTTGTGTAGTAGCATTTTCAAGGGGCGGGCGAAAAGCCGATAGATAAAAACCAAACGGGGCGCAATGCGAGCCGTGCAGCGCAGCAAAAGAGGCTCCCAAATAAAACTGAGAGAACGTAACTGTGAGTGCGAGCGCCAGTATGAGAGAAATGGAGAGACACACACGGAAGGAGAGAACAAAAACGAAAGCGTACACAATATATCGTTAAAAATGTATTGTATTGGAACTGAGTTTATCGCACTCAGAACACAGAACTTAAACTCCAACCAACAACATATATACATAAATAGATATGCGTATGTATGTCGTATGTCAGTAATATGTATAAGTAACTTTGAAGTTTGTAGTAAAAGTTACAGAACATTCATTACGATAATGTCCCGATCCCTTTGCAAGCGAGTATGTAGCATGTGTGTGTGAGTGTGTATGTATATGAATACATATGTAAGGTGGTTGTTATGCTTTTTCGCTCTGCCGCTGACCATGTACAACTGAATGCGCATTTACTTCGACCAATGTACATATGTACATACATGCGATAGGGGAATTATTGATGGCCACCTGCCCGCACCGCACCCACTGACCAGCAAGCAAAAAAAAAAAACAAAAAAAGCAGGAATGCTGGCTTCATTGATTATTCACCAAAAATTCACACATACACATGCACAAGCGAGAGCGCCAGTCTAGCACGCATACATACATAAACACTGGGAGCTCTCTCGAAAAAAAACTCACACAAATATTGAGGCATACAGAGAGAAAGAGAAGAGCTTTCGCGCAAAAATATGGATTTTATTTTTATTGTGTATTTTTGATTTTGAGTTATTTTGATGACCACTTACTTGCCCACAAAGTTCTCCAGCACGGAACTTTTGCCCGCAGATTGTCCACCAACGACGGCAATCTGTGGCAAGTCCAATTGCATGTGCACTCCAAGCGATGTGAATGCATCCTGCAGCTTATTGACGATCGGTATCAAGTTATCCATGGTGACGACGAGTTTGGCGACTCTCTTTCAATCACACTAATCACAAAGCTTCTCTTAACTTTTTTTTTTTTGGTTGTTGTTGGTGTTACGTTTACGTTTAACAGTTAATTGCTGCTAGTGCGAGAACGGAGAACGGCGCTTAGCTACGACGACGCCTACGCCACAGCCTCTGCCCGCTGCTCGTTGTTTGCTGCACGGTTTGATTTGCACTCTGCTTGGGCTGCGGGCTTTTGTTACTTTTTTTTAGTTATCAAATTGATGTGAATGTTTTTCTATTGCTGCTCTCACGCACACACACACATACGCGAACGAACGAACGCTGTCTTCCTCTCTCTGCCGACACCAACAAACACTGCCACTTGTGTTTTAGTTGTTGTTGCTGCTGCTGTTCTTGTTATTGAAAGAAAGAAAATTTTAAATGCGTAAGTCGCGCGCAAACATACACAGATATTACCAAAACAAAATATATAAAAAAAAAAAAACCAATAACCAAAAATTGTATATGGCTGAATTTTTTTCTTATAAGAATCCGGCCCAGTCACAAAAAAGCACACACTTAAGCGACACGTTAACTCAGCGGCATCGATACGCCACAAGCAAGCGCGTAACGTAAGCGTGCCTTTGCTTTTGGTTTTGCTTCTGCTTTGGTGCCTTTTAGCTGTGGACACTCTTGGCTGCGCTGCTTCAGATGCTGATGATGACGACGACGGCGACGCGTTGGGGCGGGTTTTAATGTTGCTGCGCTCTTGCATATGATTTTTTTTGTGTGCGCGCAGGGTTGTTTTTGTTGTTTATCAAAAAATATACTGCAAAATTTAGCTAACCGATACCGATAAATTAAAAAAGTTAAAATTTATATTTTTGATTTCAGACACACAGTCTGACTATGTATAAACGTAAAGAAATTTTTTCCCAAAAAAAACCAAAATTTAAACACAAATGTATAATTTGTCATAAGTACACACACAGGCACAATGGGAAAAGGTACTCGAGAGACACAATGCAGTTAATGATAGGAGCAAAGAAATCTTGGGTTTTTTTTGGCAAAAATATTAACTGCAATTGCTGTCGTCGACGGTCGACCAAACTTGCGAATCGTTTCTTAAAAGACAATGATTAATTACAAATAAATTACGCGTACCGAGCGTTTAACGTCCGCCCCTTTTGGCTTTGTTTTTGCTTCTGAATAATCGATGACAATTACTTTTCAGTTGTGCTACATTATCGATATAATGACCACCAGGGACGACAATACCTAATATCGGGACTATTCCAATATCGTCTGGAATGTCAATTTCTTATCAATCGGTTAACATTTTTCGTTTTATATTTATGACTAGCATACACTAACACTGCTGTAAAAATAACAAAATTATATACACATATTTTTCAGGGAGAAGTCCAATTGGAATAATTGATCCATCAATTTTTTCTGTCGTTGGCGCTATTATTCAAAGAAACAAATAGAAAAAGCATCGTAAACGATCGACTATTTTACCTTTATCAAGAGATATAAATCCTCATATCAATTACTTTTAATTTGAACTCCAGAAATTTCACTCAACAATTGACAAAAGTAGCAGTATAACCGTTTCAAATATATTACACAAAACTTTACTTCGATATATCAAATTTCACCTCTGTATGGCTTAACAGATTGACACACAACTTAACATTTTCATTGGCTGTTAACTCACTCATGAATAGGACAGTGATTTTTAGTTAATTTCGCTGAATAAGTTCAATCGTTTATTTTTCAGCCATGAACTAAATCAGTTATTCAGTTAGTCCTGAACTATGAACAATATGGTTTCTATTCTAGAGTAGTGTTGGGTAAACATTGCTCATTTAGGTGAACATGTTCACTTGTTTTTTTTATTTAGAAGAGTCAACTCACTCAGATTGCTCACTTGCTCAGTTGCTGTCTTGTTCAGTTGCTCACTTGCTCAGTTGTTCAGTTGCTCAGTTGCTCACTCATAATGTTCAGTAGATCAGTTATTCACTATGCCCCTCACCCAACTAATCAAAGATATCATGTTAAATTTACATTTAAATCTGATGGTTTCCCTGTGATCAACAATTCGCTACACTTTCTGATTAGTGTGTTATGTGCTTTGGCGATAATCCAAGATTTGTGTATTTTCAAAGAAAGAATCTACACACAATGCCCTAAGAGGAACAACAGAGCAATAATGAGCAAAACAGAACAACTGAACAAGACTGAACAAGTGAGCAAAAAAGAGCAAGTGAGCAATAAAGAGCAATTTGGAAGGAACATGTTCACTTGATCACTTCAGGGAGCAACTCTTTTTTGTTCACTCACTCATGAGCAACCCAACACTAACACACAACTCATTGAACATCGCAAATATATTGCATTAATATTTCAGTGTTCAAACTGAGCGGACGTAAAAAAAAGTGCAAGAAATAATTAATATAAGAAAAACTTGAATCAATTCATAGTGCAATAAAGTAAATAAAAAGGTATGTATATTTTTATAATATAGAGCTGTCTAGAATTATTTCAAATATTTCCTGGTCAATTTAATTGAGCTTAAACTGCAACAAAAGAGAACAAAGAAATTTAATGCATGCAATGCATGCACCTACTTTGTGCGTGTGTGTGTATGTTACGACAGATAATCGCTGCAGAACAGACACATTAAATGAAAATTCGACAACAGCTTGCCATTGCCTATTTGCTAAAATAAATTGTTCACAAAATGCAAACTATGCATGATAAAAAAACTATTTTAAATGCAATTTTCTTGTAAATGCACCCACATACAAAGTACTTAAAACGCCATTTTGTGGTCGACTTCAAAATGGCGTCGTACAAAGAAAGAAATGCAGTAAAAATAAATATGTATGTGTATACATACGCGTCTAGCGTCAGATAAAACTGATTAGTCATCTTCCGTTATAAACGATTGTAGTGAGTGATGAAATAATTGAAGTCATAGAAATTTCTAAAATAAAAATTTGTGCATACATATAATTGGTTTGTATAGCAACCCAATTTTATCGCAAGTGCCTATAACTAACTACTGCGCAGGTTGGAAAAACGTCAATGCTCCAATTGATAAAACTAGGTCACTACGCAGAAAAACTTTCTGCGCACTTTCTTTACAACTGTGTGTGTGTGTGTGTATTTAAATCAACAATTTGCTTCCCACCAGTGTTGGCAGAATTTCGACAGTTAATAAGCTAGATTTAAAAGAAATAAGCAAAAAAAAAACGTAGTTCTAAAAATGGTTAAAAAAGGCAAAGCAAAAATGCAACTAAATATTTGTGTGGATCTAGTGTTTTTCGTTGAACTTAAAATCTGACATTTGAAAATATGCGAGATTTAGCATGTAAAAATCGAAACTTGGCAACACTGGATTTCACAAGCTGTCCAGGGCTTTTTTTTTCAATGAATTAAATCAATATATCTTTTACATCAATTAAACGAAATTTGTTTCGTCTCTTACAAACTCCATAGGAACAGGAAATATGCAGATCTTTGTCAAAACTTTGACTGGCAAGACCATCACCTTGGAGGTGGAGCCTTCTGACACCATTGAGAATGTCAAGGCCAAGATCCAGGACAAGGAGGGTATTCCCCCAGATCAGCAGCGTTTGATCTTCGCCGGAAAGCAGTTGGAGGACGGACGCACCTTGTCCGACTACAACATCCAGAAGGAGTCTACTCTCCATTTGGTGCTCCGTCTGCGTGGTGGCATGCAGATCTTTGTCAAGACCTTGACTGGCAAGACCATCACCTTGGAGGTGGAGCCTTCTGACACCATTGAGAATGTCAAGGCCAAGATCCAGGACAAGGAGGGTATTCCCCCAGATCAGCAGCGTTTGATCTTCGCCGGAAAGCAGTTGGAGGACGGACGCACTTTGTCCGACTACAACATCCAGAAGGAGTCTACTCTCCATTTGGTGCTCCGTCTGCGTGGTGGCATGCAGATCTTTGTCAAGACCTTGACTGGCAAGACCATCACCTTGGAGGTGGAGCCTTCTGACACCATTGAGAATGTCAAGGCCAAGATCCAGGACAAGGAGGGTATTCCCCCAGATCAGCAGCGTTTGATTTTCGCAGGAAAGCAGTTGGAGGACGGACGCACCTTGTCCGACTACAACATCCAGAAGGAGTCCACCTTGCACTTGGTGCTCCGTCTGCGTGGTGGCATGCAGATCTTTGTCAAGACCTTGACTGGCAAGACCATCACCTTGGAGGTGGAGCCTTCTGACACCATTGAGAACGTCAAGGCCAAGATCCAGGACAAGGAGGGTATTCCCCCAGACCAGCAGCGTTTGATTTTCGCAGGAAAGCAGTTGGAGGACGGACGCACCTTGTCCGACTACAACATCCAGAAGGAGTCCACCTTGCACTTGGTGCTCCGTCTGCGTGGTGGCATGCAGATCTTTGTCAAGACCTTGACTGGCAAGACCATCACCTTGGAGGTGGAGCCTTCTGACACCATTGAGAACGTCAAGGCCAAGATCCAGGACAAGGAGGGTATTCCCCCAGATCAGCAGCGTTTGATCTTCGCCGGAAAGCAGTTGGAGGACGGACGCACTTTGTCCGACTACAACATCCAGAAGGAGTCTACTCTCCATTTGGTGCTCCGTCTGCGTGGTGGCATGCAGATCTTTGTCAAGACCTTGACTGGCAAGACCATCACCTTGGAGGTGGAGCCTTCTGACACCATTGAGAATGTCAAGGCCAAGATCCAGGACAAGGAGGGTATTCCCCCAGATCAGCAGCGTTTGATTTTCGCAGGAAAGCAGTTGGAGGACGGACGCACCTTGTCCGACTACAACATCCAGAAGGAGTCCACCTTGCACTTGGTGCTCCGTCTGCGTGGTGGCATGCAGATCTTTGTCAAGACCTTGACTGGCAAGACCATCACCTTGGAGGTGGAGCCTTCTGACACCATTGAGAATGTCAAGGCCAAGATCCAGGACAAGGAGGGTATTCCCCCAGATCAGCAGCGTTTGATCTTTGCAGGAAAGCAGTTGGAGGACGGACGCACCTTGTCCGACTACAACATCCAGAAGGAGTCCACTTTGCACTTGGTGCTCCGTCTGCGCGGTGGCAACTAAATTTGAACACAATAATTAAAAAGCGTATATGCAACAACATTAAAGCTATTCACAATAATTAGTATTCAGTGTATTCATGTTTATGCTAAAACAAAAAAGTTGCTAGGAGCTCTATATGTATTCACACTTATTGGTATTCCGTGTATTTCATGTTAATCAACAAAAATATGCTCCAAATTCAAAAATATTTAAATATTCAATTAATAAAGCTTCATTTGTGTGCATTCAATAACTTTCGGTCTTTGAATTTAATTGGCTTTCGTGTTTTTATTATCATTTCCGATAGTGGAGATGTTCGATATTTTCGATGTTTTTTTAAGCTAAATACCAGAAGTACTAGTTTCAAAGTCAATATCACAAAAAAGTAAAACAATAATTTACAGTATAAATAGAAAACTAAACAAAATGAACTTAAATTAATTTGAGATCCAGAGGCTAACATATAATAATTGAGATAAAAGCCTTCCAATACTCCAAAGGATTTGTGTCTTGGGGAGAATGAGCCGTTAAAATATATTGGTGTAGCTCCAATTCGCGACTACGCTTGTGCTTTTAAAAAATTTGTCCATAATTTGACAATTTCCAGCCGCCAGCCAGCATCGATTAATTTTACACCTGCGCCAAAAACAGTAATGGGATTCCGGTAAGCGTTTTAGATTTGGTTTAGATTTCGCAGTCAGCTGTTCACAGCTGCTCCATACAAAATGTTCAGTGTGCCCAGAGCAAATCAGGGAAATGTGGTCTTACTAATTGATTTCGTGAAATCAGCTCTGAGGCTGATTTTGTTTTGATTTCGATATGGTTTCAAATGAAAACTGTGACAAGTGTTTGTTTGTTTACATTCTGCTGTAATATCAATATGGAGAACGTTCATATATTTCCTTCTCTGGCTTTCTCTAGGCATTTTGTGGAATTGCGCCCTTTTTTGTATAACTTTTAGTTGTCAATCAGCTGTTCACGAAATCTAAATCTAATCAGTGTGCAAAAAGGGTCGTTCCGTCAACTGATTTAGATTTGGTTGAACATAATCTAAACCAAATCTAAAACGCTTACCGGAATCCCATTAGTATGTTAATATTTAAACCATTTCGCTTATAAATTAGATTAAATAAAGCTCAAAAATAACAGAAAGTACAAAATCAGTGATGATATTAAAAAAAAAAAAAACTTAAGCAGACTATCGTCTTTTTGTGTGAGCCTATGGTTGCCACATAGTAATGTAAAAAACATCGATGCATCGAGCATTGAGTATCAAAGTTTCGACCCGATGTCAACCAAACAGATTTTTTATTATTAAAACATTGATGGACATCAACACGAAGTTTCCACTCAAATTTACATCACTATTGCCACACGTTAAAAAACTATCGGCAACTCATTTTCTGTGAACCAAACTTGTTCTGAACTACAGCTCTGAACAGCTGTAGTTTACACACACACAACAGGTGAAAAAAAGCTGTCAGAAAAATTGCTCAAAAAAAAAATTGTTGCTTAATTTTTAAATAGTTATTGAAATGAGCAAGGAAATAAGTTTGGCCACCGTTAAGGAGCACAACAAGCCCAAAGATCTGTGGCTGGTTATCGACAACAAAGTCTACGACGTGACCAAGTTCCTGAATGAAGTAAATTTCACAACGCAATTTAATTAATTACACATGAAAAAATATTGCTTGTCTTTAGCATCCTGGCGGTGAGGAGGCGCTGACATCAGTTGCAGGCACCGATGCCACAAAGGATTTCAATGATGTCGGCCACAGCGAGGAGGCGCGGTAAGAATATAACAACATAATATTAAATACGAAATTTGCAAAATAATTGTACAATTATTTTGAAGGGAGCTATTGAAGAAATTCTATATTGGCAATCTGGCAGCCAGTGATATTAAAAAGAAGCCGCCTGTTGTTGGGTGAGTTGCCATCAAGATGCAAAAAATTTACCCAAGAAAAAAAATCGTTCGCATCCGAAAATCCATTTTAAGAACATAACCAAAAATGTTTTTAATTGAAGCGTGTCAAGAGCGAGATAAGAACATTCCCATTTTCTCTAGCTGCATTCCATCAACAACATCATTATCATTGAACTAATTATCGCATGTTTAATCTCTGATGCATGACTCTACTTGGAACTGGTTTCGCTCTGGCTTTGCTGTTAAATACTCTCTGCTCTGATCATTTCAATTTAACTAAATTTATTGTATATAACAACTAAATTTCTTTGACCTGCAGCTTCTTTTAAAAATTCTCCCGCATGCCCCTCTCTCTCTCCCTCATTTCCTACATTATTTTTTTTGTGCATTTATTTATACAAGATTAGTATAATATTGAACTAGTTCGTGCGCAGATTCACTTGCTCCATAGTGGAGCCTGTGGATGCTGTGTGAACGCTTTAAGCACAGTACGCTCTAGCTGAAAACATTTTGTTCGATGTTTTGATGCCGGGCCTTACAAACTATGGTGTGACAGCATAAAACCAAAAATCACTAAAAAGTTGAGAGATGTTGGTGTTATGCTGCTGTGGTCACATTGTTGCGTCAGCTGTGCACAACAAACAAATAACATTGAGAAAAACAAAATAGAGAAAATGGACCAAATGGACA
Organism: Drosophila limbata; assembly: GCA_963924055.1. NCBI lineage: Eukaryota > Metazoa > Arthropoda > Insecta > Diptera > Drosophilidae > Drosophila > Drosophila limbata. The sequence continues at coordinate 29,963,780 of OZ001351.1, forward strand.
GGACCTCTTCAATTCGCTTTTTGTGTTCAAAGATCTTAATTCGGCTTTCATTTTGTTGCTTGTTGGTCGCCATTTCTGTTCAAAAAGACTTCGACTAGTCGGAACACTGATTCAATCGATGTTTTAAAAGATCAAAAAAAAGCTGCCATATGTGGAGTTTTGACCTTACAAACATATTTTCAGCCAGAGCGTACTGTGCTTGAACAGAATCCACAGCAGAAAACATCCCTGACTTTGCGGAAAACATTTCAGGAGAAGCAGTTCATATAGAAAAAGTTTTTATATGGAATATGTGCAAACAGATATAGTTAGATGTTATAGTTAGATATAGTTAGATGTAAAAATTGTAAAAAAAAAATTGAATATCATAAATTTATTAATAAATATAAACAATAAGATTAAAAATTAATTGTTATATTAAAAATTGAATCTAAAACATTCTGTTTCCAAAAGTAAATTAAATTTCTCTAAATAATTTTTTACAAGTTGATTAATATTTAACTAGAAACGCAATCTTATTTTTTGCTACAAGCTACAAGTGCTTCTCGAGCACCAAGGTGAGATTCTACAAGAGCTAGAAGAGAGAACATTTCATATACATATTCAACAACTAGTTGTAAGTGAACAGTTTATAGAGTGTATATATGTGTATATTAAATAAACTGTAGAATCTGTGTATATAAAGAGCACCATAGCATGCTATCTTTGCATGTATTGCACGTTACTTTTTCTCTTTTATCTTTGCTCGATTCTTATTTTCCAATTCTATTTTTTCCCTTGTTTTTTTTATTTATTTTTATTAATTAACTAGAGCCACGCCCACTGACACAACCGAAAGTGCTACTGATGCCAGTAATGAACCAGCCGCCCCCAAACAATGTTGCATTTTGCATTAACCCAATCCTGCTTCCCCCTCGTCCCTACATTTTTCCACAATCCATATATACATATATCGAATACTTATTAATTGTATACATTTTTGTGTATTTTCACCATTTTTTGGTGTTAACAGTTGCAGAGAAATTGGACTCGCCGTGGGCGCTATTTTAATGGGCATGGCCCTTGTCTATGTGATCAAGCGTGGAATGGCCAAGAACTGAACTGAAACAACTCAGGATTCAAATCCCACTCGATTATTCCGATTATTAATCAGTGTGCTTAAAACCTCATTCCGATTTTGATTAATGTAAACAGATTAACAGATGCAGCTCTGCAGCTACAGAAAAACAAGTCTTAAGTTCTTTGATATTACAATTGTAACGTTTATTGATATTTTATAACTGTGTAAAATGTAAAGCGTCCAATAAATCAATATTAAAATATGTTGTTATCGATAACTACTGCTGAAAGTTGCTCTGTCTCTTTCTAAACGATGTTGTGTAAATAAACGCAAAATGTATCAGAAAAAATGTTAAAATTTATTTCATCTTCGGGAACTCTATATATTTTTTCCCACCAAAGTTTTCAAACGGACCGATTGCTGTGTTATCGATCAGATTATCGATACAAACTTAGCGTACGTGTTTCTGTTGTATGTGCAAATTATGTTCATGTTATGTTAAATTTGCATAAAGCTGCAGTTGCCGTCACTTGACAGTTTTATATGGCATAAGATTAAGAAGCATCAGCGCATATTAACATAATGTCAATGGCCGCAATGAGAATAAGCAACATTTGCTTTATTTAATGCTTGCTTGGTTACCCTATTAACTTGTTCTCGATCTCTCTGTCTCTTTCTAAACGATGTTAAGGAAAAGCATAATTTATCAGAAAAAAGTTGAAATTTATTTCATCTTCGGGAGTTCCATTATAATTCACAATAGTTTGCGATTGCTGTGTTATCGCCTTGTCACTTTTGTAATCGATCAGTTTATCGATACGAACTTAACATAGATATTTTGTATATTGTATGTGTGTGTTATGTTAAATTTGCATAAAGTTGCAGTTTTAACATAATTTTAATGATAATATGCAACAATTTGTTTGTATTTGTTTGTTTATGTTTATTTATATATATATTTGCTGTATTTAATGCTTGTTGTTTGTTGCCTGCTTAGGATTTGCAATTTTGAGTTTTTTACGTCCCATTTGCATTCTAATTTGTGAGTGTGTACAGGGAGTGTATGTAATATACTTATGCCTTATGTATATTATTTATATGTTGTATATGTATATAATGTATTTATATATGTATATATTTAAATCCACACATGTCTAGTTCTCATCGTAGAGCGGCGTGGAATCGCCCAGATTCATAGAGTGTGGCGAGGTGTTTGTACGCGGCGTGCTGCGCACCGATGACTTGGAAGATGCACTTGCTCCGCCTCCAGCTCCAGCTGCCGCGGCAGAGGCAGAGGCTGCAACATTGCGACTACCGCTGCTCGTGTGATACTCATTGGTGGGTGTCGAACCGGCGCCAAATCCTGTCATGCCCAGTCCAAGTTGTTGTTGCTGCTGCTGCTGCTGGTGTTGTTGTTGTTGTGTGGGTTTGCGACGTGCCCAGGAATCATTTGCCAGCTGCCAGTCGAGGTTCTCTTTGGCACGTTGCTGTTGTTGTTGCTGTTGATGATGATGTTGCTGCTGTTGTTGATGGTGTTGCTGGTGCTGCTGATGGTGGTGTTGTTGATGAGGATGGTGTTGCTGATGCTGCTGCTGATGATGTGGCAAATTCGCTGCATTATTATTATAGGCATTGGCCATGTCATAGTAGCGTGGAGTGCCGCCATAATGATGCCGCTGACTGCTTGAGGATTGTGAACTAGGACTCGGAACATTGTGGCCATAACGTGGCGTTTGTGTGCCATGCGGTGTGTATGGCGTCATGAATGGCGTCTGTCCACTGGGCGTATAAGGCGTATTGATGTGTGCACCAAATGTGGGCGTGCCGCCGCTGCCATAATGACCACTTGATGCGCCTCCAGCTGAGCCTCCACCGCCACCAGCTCCTCCATAACCCGTAATGGAATGCGAAACGGAGTAAGCACTGGAGCTGCGTATATCGCTGCTGCTGATGCCGCTGCGCGGTGTGCCGCCCGAGATGCTGCCAGCGCTGCTAAAAGCGCCGCTGCCACCACCTCCTCCTGCTCCGCCACTTAGTGAACTAAGCGAAGCGGATGGCGGTGGACGCATAATGCCATGTCCATGATTTGTGGGCGTATTGCTGGACGGTGTACTGCCCATACCACTGCCGGACATCATGCCCGCCGTGGGATCCAGCCAATGCTCCTTGAACCAGCGCAATAGACTGCTCACCGAATCAAAGATCTGGCCACGGAAGCGATAGCCCTCCGGCATCACAGTCACATACTCATGTCGCACCTTTGTCTTGGGCAAATAGGAGAGTAGGAATTTTCCCGGCATACTCTTCGATGCACTAAAGAAATAATGAATCTTTTTGGGATCCTTGGTTTTCTCCTCGCGCAACAGCTGCTCCATGAAATCCCGTTCATTGACATTCGCCGGCGCCGTATTCGGTTTATAGTATTTGTATTGCAAAAGTTCTCGCGCGGCGACCGCCATGGGATTAATGTGACGGGCAATTATCTCATCCAGATCCTCAAACTCTTCGGTGCCAATCCACAGACTGCGGCCCAAACTATACTCATTCTCTTTGCCCTCCTCGCGCACATCAATGTGCTGGAAAATATCATCGGCCACCTTCCAAGTGGCTGTCAAATGATCCTTGGATTTGCTGCTTGGACGCAATGCCACCTCACCCTGATCCGCCTCGGCGAGCATGGCAATAACCTCCGCATAGGATTTGTTAAAGAAACTCGGATGGGCAATGACACGACGGGCATAAGTCTTACGCTTCATCGCCTTGGCCTTGGCATCCGTCACCTTGCGATTGTCCAGCTCCTCGGTGACGAAATCATAGAAGGCATCGCGACGCGGTCGCCACTCATTGTTCACATCCTTCAGATCGGCGGATTTGGAGCTGCAGTCGACGGAAAAGCGATCGATATCAATTTTAATGATGCGCACATGAATCATCTGGGAGACACGGACACGCTCCTCCGGATTTCGAACTTGTTTATCCGACAGATTCTTAATGTGTATAAAACCGGGCAAACCGTTCTCCAAACGGCAACGCACCCCAGATGCCTGACCCGGACAATTGTTGTCATCGAAATGATTCCAGACATCGGATAACTCAGGGAAATCATCCTTGTGACAGAAGGGACATTGCCAGCTGCCCGTGTGCTCAATGCGCACCGGATTCGCGTTGTCCAGTTGATCACCCTGGGGACGGCGATAGGTGAAACCCGTGACCATGGCCGTAACACATTTGCCCACATAAAACGAATCTGGCGTCTCCTTGGTCAACATATCGAACAGCTCCTCGGCACTTGGCTTCACATACGGACAGCGATAATCCTTATAGAGGCTGCTCAACTCATTACGGATATCATACAAGGTGATGCTCTTGCTGCCAAATCCCTGACGTTCCAGCTCCACAGCGAATGCATCCAAATCGAGATCCTTGAGACGCTCGGGTGACTCGAGAATCTCTTCGAGTGCACCCGCTGGATTTGTTTCCTCATCATCATATTCCATGGCATCGATGGCCATTTTACGCGCCCATTCATATGTCTCCGGATGCACACGGGAGCCATCCAAGACCTCCACATACGCCTCGGTGCTGTCGCCCAACGAACTCGTATCGATCTTGATGAAGCCACTGCAATTGATGAACACCTTGGGGCCCAGATGACACACCGTGACCAATTGGGTGCGATTCTCCAGACGTTGATTGCTCTGCTTGAGCAGCTTGAGGAGCGCCTGCCCTTTGCGTGGCCCCAAGCCGCAAATGTATTGCAATAGATTCACAGTACGTGAATTTTGTACCATTAAATTGATATCGAGTCCCACTTCGCTGGTGCGATTGATAAACTCCAGGCTGAGCTGCTCCAGCAACAGATCGCGCGGCACACGCTCCTGCAGCGGATGATAACGTAGGCACAAGATCTCATCATCCGCATCACACAATTGCGAGTATTCCACCAGAGGATCTTGCATTTTGCGCGCCAAGGATGCAGCCTGCTTGAGCAAAGGTGGATACTCTTTAAAGTCCGTCTCGCCCTTCTTGGAATTGGCATAAATCTTGGCCAGCTCATTGTCAATGATTTCCACCTCGATGGGTGGAAATTGTTCATTCGTTTCCAGCTCCTTCAAGATCTCACGTATATCCGCCTGTATCATTTGCGCATCTCGCGACTCGGCGCCAATAACAATGATGTGTGGTTTCTTCATCTTGATGAAGTCACTCAATTTCCGCAAATCCGCAATCTTTTGGGCCTTCTCCTCCGCATTGTGGGAATTCTTTCTTTTAAGAATGCTCGGCAAACGCAAATAATCCGAGATGTCACCCTCAGCGCTGGAAATGGCACAAAATGCCGCCACCGATTGATCCGGATCATAGGCCAAGCCCAGGGCACGAATGCCACGCAATGTGCTCCATTCCTCGGAATTGTGATGCTGTGGCAATTCGGGCTTATACGGCGCCACCTTCAGCCATTTGTACAGCTTGGCAATGCAGGAGCGCAGCACAAACTGTTGCGCCTCCTCGTGCAATGTCGCACGCAGTTCCTTAATCAGATCGGGAATAACCCACTTTTTGAGCGCCAATTGAACGCACTCCGCCCGCAGCGCATTCCACTCCAGCACATTCTTGGCAAACTGATCCAAATGATAGAGCTGGGTGGCCTCTTGTACATAATCTCCTGGCGGTCCATTGGCATTTGCATTGCCCTCAAATTCATCCAGAAATGTTATCTCCAACAGCTTCTCCTCCTCGGCCATTAGCAGTTTGATAAACTGATCACCAAAGAGATCACCCACCGGTTTCTTGGCCACATATTTCATGGAATACACCGGCGAGTTCTCATCAATCAAGACCATGCCATTTTTGGTGGGTCGTATATTGAGACGAGCTCGATCAAAATACACTTCCCGCATGGTCTTGCGGAGCAGCGGCTCCTGTGCCAATTGCCGGGCCACAACATATTTGGCCGCATGCAGCACCTCATCGACAGTCATGAAGCGAGGCGATAGATATTGCTTGGCCAGCTCTGTGGGACTGAGACTCTCCTGATTGACCTCGTTGCGTTGATAATTATCCCGCAGATTTTCGGCAAATTGTTCGGGCGTCAATCCCACGTGTTTGGCGAAACCACAGATGCCTGCCTTGCGGAATACCGCATAGGGACTGCTATTTGGTGCCTGTTTCAATTGCTCATCGGCTGCCAGTTCCAATTCCTCGGTGGCCTCTTCCAAATCAACGACATCTTGAGCTGCAGCTGCTTCAGCATCTTCGCTATTTGCCGCATTCGCTGCCTGTTTGCGAGCACGGGCTTCGCGACGTTCCTGCAATTGTTTTCGCCTCAATTCCGTTTGCATTTTGGGCAATTCATGTTGATAATTGAGCAGAAAATACATGTGCACATCCTTCAACTCCTCCATTGACTGCACATCATTGAGTCGCTCAAAATCGCTGTCCAACATTAAGCGTACATCATCCGGCAATGGTTTCTCCGGATCATCGCAAAGTGTTTCCAGTTGAAATTGTCGCATCTTTTCAAACAATTGCTTCAGTTTGCGTTTCCTTTCATTGAGCTGGCACCAACGTTCATCGTAGTAATAAACCTTCCATAAATCATCAATATTTAACTCGGGTTTCACATATTCCTTCCGATAGAACGCTATAAACGGCACCTCCAACTGTTGATTGCGTAGAAATTCCAATGTTTGTTTAATTTTATTAACTGCCGTCGGCGGCTTACGCAATTTCTCACGATTATCCGCCTTCTCCTGCTCGGACACGGTCTGTTTGCAGAACGCAAAGCGATAGATCCAATTGGCCTCGTCGTCCAGCTCGTGGGAACCCTCGGGCACTGGTGTCACGGGCACCTGACGCAATTGCATTCGCTCTGGGATGTCGGTTTTGCGTATTTCATTATCCAAATCCGTAAAATGGCCACGTTTCAATTCACTTGGCTCATAAATGTCAAATATCGTTTTTTTGGTTGCCTTCTTTTTGGGTGATTTCTTCTTTTTCGCCGCACGAAAATCATCGCCACCCAACAGATCCTCATCGTATTCATCGCCCTCGGATTCCTCCTCGTATTCATCCTCCTCGGGCTTGTAGAAATCATCATAGTCAAAGTCAACGCCAAAAATATCTTGACCCTCCTGCAGGGATCTGTATTGAGAATGAGAGGGAGGCGAAAATTAATTAAACTAATTTATCAAGTTGGTAAATTAATTTATATTTAACAATAGTAAGTATTTTAATCTATTTCACTGCAGATTCATTGCAAATATCTGGGAAGTTAAAAAAAATAAAAAATAGTGACTAGGAATGATATAATATAATTTTATCAATATAAATTATCGCGAGAAAAGCTACTAAAATATAGATCTTAAAAACTGCATCTTTCAGAAATGTATCTCAGATACTTAGCTTAGCTAAATTCCCTCTTTAAAGAAAAACATTTGTGTCAAGTGATTGATGATTTCAATCCAGTTTTAAACTAAATTTGTTTAAATCGTTAAAACAAAAATCAATTCATCGATATAACGTTTAACAAAAATTTTATCGAGTTAAACAACTTGAAAATCTATCTGCAAGAATGGATGATGACAATCCTCGGCTTAAGTCAACTATATTATATCAAAAGTTCCTTAAAACTTGCAAAACTCGGATGTTCATTAAATAAAAAATAAACCTATTTTGCGCACAGATTATAATAGTCTTTATCACTTCCTTTCGAGAAATCCCTGATCTTACTAATAATAATAAGTTAATTGGGTTTTTCCGAGTTTACCTCAATCCTTGCAACAAATGTTGGATCATTTAATTAATTTTTCTTTTTTAATTTGATTTTTTTATCCTTTCAGTTAAAATTAAAATTTAATAAAAATCTTATAAATTTAGTTTTTATTTTAAAATATATATTTCAATCGTTAATTTGGTCGATTGCTCTTAGTTGATATTTAATAAGTAAAATATAACTAAATAAATAAATGTTCATTTTAAATACTTACGCATCTGTGAATATGGGCCTGCGTTTCTTCTTCTTCTCGGCAATGGGACGACCATTGTCATCTACAATAAAATCATCGGCATCCGATTCACTGTCCTCGTCATCAAATGCATCCGCCTCACGAATGCTACGCTCGCTGCGTCTCTCAATGCTTTGCTGTATACAAAATAAATATACATAAAGGAATATACTTGATGATATGCATGTTATGTGCTTACATCATCGTTCTCATCAAAGAGCTGCTCGGCAATTTGTTCGCGGGCCAAACCCTCGTCCACGTGCTGTTCCTCGCCATCGCTTTCGTTGTCATGAATGCGTCGCAGGCGTTTAAAGCGTTTCTACCAAGTTCAAAATGTCAAGAAATTAATGAGAAAATCTGTGTCATGAGATTAAATATTTAACTTACTCGTCGTTCAACTTTGACGCCCAAATTCTCTTCAATTAGATCGTAATCATCATCTTCCAGGCGATCGTCCAAATCATCATCCTCATGCTTTTTACGCTTTTTAGCACTGCTACCTTCCTCATCGCCGCCGCTGCCCGTATCTGAATCATTCTCGCTGGCATCCTCCTCAATGGGATTGTCATCAATCAAATCCTTAAGCTCCTCACGCAAACGTTCCTCATCATCTATAAAAAATATAATACACATTTAATAAATACATATAAACATGTTTACCATATGATACAGTATGTCAACAGTTTTGACGGTGAAACAAAAGTAATGAACTTTTTTTTTTTATTAAAGCCCAGAAAATGTTTTTTTTTCTTTTTTTGTTAAATAAAATATTGCGAATTTTTGCAAGTTGTCAAAGTACTAACTTTACTTACTGTATTTCCATAGTAAACAACTGCCAATCACATTTGAGTATTGAATTAGATGGTATAAAAAAATACTATCTTTTGCGTATTCTTCTTTCTTTTAGTATTTTGAATTATAATTGTAATTGCAAATTTTCTTCTTTTTTTTTTGCTGTGCGCACACAAAGCAAACATAACCTCAAAGTTGTAAACAAAACGTTGACACCTGCACGGCAGTAATAAATTCATAGATTTATGCATTTAAGTCAACATATCAATTTTTGACGCGAATTTTCTCTTACACTAAATGCTCGGTTTATTTATAATCGGAAGGGGGCAATATACAAATTTCTGCATATTGTGAAATTAGGCGGGAGTTGAGTTTTGTTTGGTTTCTGTTTTTTCTCATTTCGTTGATTGTACGCACCTTCTTCCTCCTCGCTGCTGTCGGAGACGGCGGCTTTTAGCTTTTTGAGTTTTTTGCGTTCATGCACATCCAATTCTTCCTCATCCTGCAATAGAAAAAAATGCAATATATATATACATACAAACGCACACACGCAAATACAGGCACAGGAGCGCATACAACGCGTAGCCCATGCAAAATGAATTTGGGGCATTTAGCGCGCTTTAAATACGTGCAAAACATACATACCTCTGATTCGGCGGCTTCGGAATCGAGGAATTCAGCCATTCTAATAAATTAAATAACTAAATTATATGCTAAAAACGAATTTCACTAAAATTAACACAATAAACGTCGCTTGCAATGTCACAATAAAAAAAAACTCTGAGATCAAGAAGCAGAAACGTCAAAACTTGTATGTTGCAGTGCTGTAAAAGGCCTGCTATTGTAATGTGAATAAACATCGAAACAAAAAAAATATCGATAGCTCTCGATTTCCAAACTATGGTCGTCGACGTGCAATTAAAATTGTGACTTTATTTTAGTTCATTTAGCAATAAATTATAATTTAATGAAACTGAATAAATTAAAAATTAGGTATGCTGAAAATTCTTATTTTTATAATTTTTGCGAGCTCGTCATTATCATTTATCATTCAAATTACCATTTTTTTAAGATGAGCTTAGTGATGTAAGAAAACATCGATTTTTTTTGCCGATATTTCTTAACACGCTCTTTTCGCCGCCCTGACAGAGCGTTGTAGTAATTTGAGCAGTGTTTGCAATGCCAAAGTAAATTTATTAAAATGGGTCAGAGATACTATTGCTACAAGAAGGCTTACATATATATTTTCAAAGTTCTCATCAAAAAGCCTTCTTGCAGTTTGTATTTTACTTTTAAGATAAAAACTGTTTGAAACTTAAAAACTGCAATGAAAGCATACGTTTTTAAGAAAAAATAAGCTTTATTAAACTTAGAAATTCTATTTTTCTTCTAAAAATGGTATGATCTTAAGACATTAGACATACATCGATGCATCGAAGTTTGAAAACATCGATGAGCAGCATCGACATCGATGTTTTCACTCAAATTTACATCACTGATGAGCTTAATAATCTGACTATCAAGTTCACGATTGACTGAATAAGTTAATTCGTTCATCTTATGGACCCGTTCATTTGAACTTTTTCAGAACGAAACGACACACACGAGCGGTAATATAGTAAATAAGCGGTTCGTGTGTACGCGATTGTTATATAGTTATAAACACATATACCTTTATAATAATTACAATTTAATTTTTTTTCGTCAACGGTTCAACATTACTAAGCTAGTTGCTGGTTTACATTCGAGACAGAAGTGTATTCTTCGTATTCTTAGTAATTCTCCTGTGTGGCGGCCTCTAGTGTTTGCCATTTTTTCGGCGCGTTTAGCTCTTAAAAGTGCGTAGGTGTGTGTATGTGTGTGTGTCAACGCGTGTTGTGTGTGTGTTTTTTTTTATTGTTTTGCGGTTTGCTCCAGAATTCCAAGTGCATGCAAAAAATACCATACAACAATTAATCGACGAGAAAAAAAAAATTACATCGAAAAGTATGAAAGCCATTCAGTCATAGTTATAAACAAGAAGCATTACACCAGTCAGAAGTAAAACCAAAAAATAATTAAACTTAAATCAAATAGAAAACCAAATAGAAGCCCAAAACAGAAAAAGAAAAAAGCAGGCTGCGTTCCGTCGTCGTCTAAAAAAAGTCAAAATAGAAATTCCTGTGCCCGCAGCAAAAAAGAATCTTGTGAAAATATTCTAACGCATACGGTCTCAATATGAACATAATCAATAAATTCAGTAGTGCATTCTGGAGTACGGATATTTGGCTTCCGCCAAATACAACATGGGCGGATATTGCGCCCGGTTCCCGTCCAGATGTTGTTTATGCCGACTATCGGGATCTTATTTGGCCAATTCCATTGGCCGCTGTCGTTATGCTCCTGCGTTACACATTGGAGCGGTAAGTTTTTAATCAATTCATAATTTCTAGTAATCAAAAATAAATGTGTACATACGCCCTTTTATTTATTTTATTATAACGTTTTTCATTAAACTTATGCGGCGTCTCTGCCTGTGTGTGTTGGTTTCTTTTTTTTTTGTTACTTCGCTTTTAAGCACGCAGACACACCTACACACACACACACTCACAGACATATTTAATTTTCAATTTGTTTGTGCATTCTGTGCAATGTACAGTAAGCAAACACACACACACTTGCAAACATGCTTAAGCCAAACATAACCTCACGTGGAAACGCCCAACATTATTTGTATGTATATACTATGAGTAAGAGTATGTTTGTTTTTGTTGTTGCTGCGCTGCCTCTCTTTTACTTTGCGAACTTTATGTTTTCCTTCATCCACTTCTCCAATTTCAAATTCCAGCAACAACAACAACAACAAGGCGATCCAATAGAGAATCTCAATTTCCCACAATGTACACAAATATACATATGTATGTATGAGAGCGCTATGCGATCCACACCTCTCCACTGACCACCCCATTTCGCCACCTAGTACAAGGCTTACTAATTGTTTAGTTACAAAAAATGTTTTTTGTTTATAGTTGTATGCATCATACAAATACTAGCATAACAATAAGAACACAAAAAAAAAAGACGCTGCGCGGTGTTTGCTTTTTTTTCTGTGCCGCACACTGGTTTCAAATAATGCGAGAAACTGAATGCACATTCGGACATAAGATTAGGCGTTGGAATTTTTTTATAGTAAAAAATTTAAATTTAAATAAAAATTAACAATTTTGAAATAGGATTGGGGAAAACTCAGAAAATAAAATTATAGTTACGTGGTTACAATAATATATTTAGTTTTGCGATATTATAGAAAAATATATTTTTAAGCGTTTTTAGTTCTTATAGTGATCTTGTTATGACTTTGTTTTTGTGTTGTAATATATCGAAATATGGATTTAATAGATCGTTTTAACAAACATATAAATTATTTATTCTACTTTTAAATATAAATTACTAATTAAAATATAAATATAAACTATAGTGCAAATTGCATTAAATTTTTAAAGTTTACATATTTTTAATTTATTTATCGTACTTAAAGTTTACTTTATTCAAATATAGCTATATTTATCTATTAAAGCGAACTCAATTTTGCGTTGTGAACTCCTATTATACTTATATAAAGAATGGGTAAAAAATTAGACGTGCCTGACCTCTGTTTTAAATACCTACTATTAACCTTCACTTCATACTAAATAATAGCTCATTTTTGTTTTAATGATATTACCTTTAAACTTGATATTTGTTGCCGTTCCAAAGGTTATGTTACGATATCAATGGATTTCTTTTTTGAATGTTTTGGTTTTTTGTCTCCCCTTTTAGTCAAAGTTTCTTATCAAAAAAGTGACTTATTGAATGAACCTAGAAATTGTGGGTCATGGAGTTGTTATTTTGTCACAGTGTGCAACAGACTGTTTGTCGCTTTTTGGGCCACAATTAACG